>CM069908.1:61999982-62668126 GCA_036172215.1 Camellia granthamiana
TTCGGACCCTTGGGTTGGGAGTTAGAGCTAAATACGCCAAAAACTTAGTCGAAAAAGGCTGTTTCGGCAGCAAAAATTAAAAATGGCACCTGAACCACCATGTGACTCTCACGGGCAGCTTCCCCATGACAAATAGGACTTGTCACAACTGATGGAATGCTATTCGGACCCATAGGTTGGGAGTTAGAGCCGAATACGCCTAAAACTTAAACGAAAAGGCGCGTTTCGGGGGCGAAAATTCAGAACAGCCCCCGAACCTCCATGTGACTCTGATGATCAGCTTCCCAATGACAAATAGGACTTGTGACAATGGACGAAATGTTATTCGGACCCGCAGGTTGAGAGTTAGAGCCAAATACGCCCAAAACTTAGTCGGAAAAGGTCGTTTCGGTGGCGAAAATTGAAAATAGCCCCCGAAACTCTGTGTGACTCTCACGGGCAGCTTCCCCATGACAAATAGGACTTGTGACAACCAATGGAATGTTATTCGTTCCCGTCAGTCGGGAGTTAGAGCCAAATACGCCCAAAACTTGGTCGAAAAAAGGCGTTTCGGTGGTGAAAATTCAAAACAGCCCCCGAACCACCGTGTTACCCTCACGGGCAGTTTCCCCATAACTAATACGACTTATGAAAACTGGCGGAATACTTTTCGGACCCGTAGGTTGCGAGTTAGAGCCGAATACACCAAAAAATTACACGAAAAAGGGCATTTTGGTGGTGAAAATTCGAAACAGCCCCAAACCTCCGTGTGTCTCTCACAGGGAGCTTTCCAATGACAAATTTGGCTTGTGACAACTGGGGGAATGTTATTCGGGCCCGTAGGTTGGGAGTTAGAGCCGAATATGCCAAAAACTTAGTTGAAAATGGGCCATTCAGGCGTGAAAATTCAACCCAGCCCCCGAACCTCAGTGTCACTCTCATGGGCAGCTTCCCCATGACAAATAGAACTTGTGACAACTAACGGAATGCTATTCGGACCCGTAGGCTGGGAGTTAGAGCCGAATACACCCAAAACTTAGTCGAAAAAGGGCGTTTTGGGGGTGAAAATTCAAAACAGCCCCCGAACCACCCTTTAACTCTCACGGGTAGCCTCCCCTTAACAAATATGATTGTGACAACTGACGGGATGTTATCCGGACCAGTAGGTTGGGAGTTAGAGCCGAATACGACCAAACTTACTCAGAAAAGGGCGTTTAGGTGGAGAAAATTCAAAACAGCCCCTGAACCACCAATTGACTCTCACGGGCAACTTTCCCATTACAAATAGGACTTGTGACAACTAACGGAATGTTATTCGGACCGGTAGGTTGGGAGTTAGAGCCAAATACGCCCAAAACTTAGTTGAAAAAGGATGTCTCGGGGGCGAAAATTCAAAACAGCCCTCGAACCACCATTTGACTCTCGCGAGAAGCTTCCCCCTGACAAATATGACTCTTGACAACTGACGGAATGTTATTAGGACTCGCCAGCTGGGAGTTAGAGCCGAATACAACGAAAACTTAGTCAAAAGAGGGCATTTCCGGGGTTAAAATTCAGAACAGCCCCCGAACCTCTGTGTGACTCTCATGGGTAGCTTCACCCTGACAAATAGAACTTGTGATAACTGACGAAATGTTATTCGGACCAGTAGGTTGGGAGTTACAGCCGAATACGCCCAAAACTTCGTCGAAAAAAGGCGTTTCGGGGCGAAAATTGGAAACAGCCCCCGAACCACCTTGTTTACACTCATGGGCAGCTTGCCCATGACAAATAGGACTTGTGGCAACTGACAAAATGTTATTCGGACGCGTAGGTTGGGGGTTAGACCCGAATACCCCCAAAACTTTGTCAAAAAAGTGCATTTCGGGGGCGAAAATTCAAAACAGCCCCCGAACCACCTTGTGACTCTAACGGGAAGCTTTCCCATGACAAATAACACTTGTGACAATGGCAGAATGTTATTCGGACCCGTAGGTTGGGAGCTAGAGCCGAATACGCCCAAAACTTTCTCGGAAAAGGGCGTTTCGGGGACGACAATTTAAATTGCCGCCCAACCTCTGTGTGACTCACATGGGAAGCTTCCCCATGACCAATATGACTTGTGACAACTAACGGAATGTTATTCGGACCCGTAGGTTCGGAGTTAAAGCCGAGTATGCCCAAAACTTTGTCGAAAAAGGGCGTTTCGGGGGCGAAAATTCAAAACAGCCCCCAAACAACCGTGTGACTCTCACGGGCAGCTTCCCCATGACAAATAGGACTTGTGACAACAGACGGAACGTTATCCGGACCCGTAGGTTGGGAGTTAGAGCCGGATATGCCCAAAAAATAGTCGAAAAAAGGAGTTTCTGGGGCGAAAATTCGAAACATCCCCCGAACCACATTGTGACTCTAACAGGAGGCTTTCCCATGACAAATAACACTTGTGACAACTGACAAAACGTTATTCGGACCCGTAGGTTAGGAGTTAGAGCCGAATACGCCCAAAACTTACTTGGAAAAAAGCATTTCGGGGACGACAATTTAAAATAGCCGCCCAACCTCTGTGTGACTCCCATGGGAAGCTTCCCTATGACAAATATGACTTGTGACAACTGACGAAATGTTATTCGGACCCGTAGGTTTGGAGTTAGAGCCGAATACGCCCAAAACATAGTCGAAAAAGGGCATTTCAGGGGCGAAAATTCAAAACAACCCCCAAACAACCGTGTAACTCTCACGGGCAGCTTTCCCATGACAAATAGGACTTGTCATAACTGACGGAACATTATTCGGACCCGTAGGTTTGGAGTTAGAGCCGGATGCGCCCAAAACTTAGTCGAAAAATGGAGTTTCAGGGGCAAAAATTCAAAACTGCCCCGAACCACCTTATGACTATAATGGGAAGCTTTCCCATGACAAATAACAGTTTTGACAACTGACAGAACGTTATTCAGAGTCGTAGGTTGGGAGTTAGAGCCGAATACGCCCAAAACTTACTCGGAAATGGGCGTTTCGAGAACGACAATTTAAAACAGCTGCCGACCCTCTGTGCGACTCACATGGGAAGCTTCCCCATGACAAATATGACTTGTGACAACTGACGAAATGTTATTCGGATCCGTAGGTTTGGAGTTAGAGCTAAATACACCCAAAACTTAGTCGAAAAAGGGCGTTTCGGTGGCGAAAATTCAAAACAGCCCCCAAACAATCGTGTGACTCTCACAGGCAGCTTCCCCATGACAAATAGGACTTGTCACAACCGATGGAATGTTATTCGGACCCGTAGGTTGGGAGTTAGAGCCGGATACGCCCAAAACTTAGTCGAAAAATGGAGTTTCAGGAGCGAAAATTCAAAATAGCCCCCAAACCTCCGTGTGACTCTCACGGGCAACTTCCCCATGATAAATAGGACTTGTGACAACCAATGGAATGTTATTCATTCTCGTCGGTCAGGAGTTAGAGCCAAATACGCCCAAAACTTAGTCGAAAAAGGGCGTTTCGGGGGCCAAAATTTAAAAAAGCACCCAAACCATCGTGTTACTCACACGGGCAGCTTCCCCATGACAAATAGGACTTGTGAAAACTGGTGGAATGTTTTTCGGACCCGTAGGTTGGGAGTTAGAGCCGAATACGACCAAAACTAACTCAGAAAAGGGCGTTTTCGTGGAAACAATTCAAAACAGCCTCGGAACCACCGTTTGACTTTTCGTGGAAAAAATTCAAAACAGCCTCTGAACCACTGTTTGACTCTCATGGGCAGCTTCCCCATGACAAATAGGACTTGTGACAACTGACGGAATGTTATTCGGAATCGTAGGTTGGGAGTTAGAGCCGAATGCGCCCAAAACTTAGTCGAAAAAGGGCGTTTCGGGGGTGACAATTCAAAACAGCCCCCGAACCACCGTTAGACTCTCACGAGAAGCTTCCTGCTAACAAATATGACTTTTGACAACTGACAGAATGTTATTCGGACTCGTCGGTTGGGAGTTAGAGTCGAATACACCCAAAACTTAGTAGAAAAAGGGTGTTTCAGGGGATAAAATTCAGAACATCCCTTGAACCTCTATGTGACTCTCACGGGTAGCTTCTCCCTGACAAATAGGACTTGTGATAACTGACGACATGTTATTCCGACGCATAGCTTGGGAGTTAGAGCCGAATACGCCCAAAACTTAGTCAAGAAAGGGCATTTCGGGGGCAAAAATTAAAAAAGCCCCCGAACCACCGTGTGACTCTCACGGGAAGCTTCCCCATGACAAATAGGACTTGCGACAACTAACGGAATGTTATTCGGACCCGTGGGTTGGGAGTTAGAGCCGAATACGCCCAAAACGTAGTCGAAAAACGACGTTTCAGGCGTGAAAATTCAAAACAACCACCGAACCTTCGTGTGACTCTCATGTGCAGCTTCCCCATGACAAATAGGACTTGTGACAACTGAGGGAATGTTATTCGGACCCGTAGGTTGGGAGTTAGAGCCGAATACGCCCAAAACTTAGTCGAAAAAGGCCGTTTCGGGGGCAAAAATTCAAAACAGCACCTGAACCACCTTGTCACTCTCATGGGCAGCTTCCCCATGACAAATAGGACTGGTGACAACTGACAGAATGTCATTCGGACGCATAAGTTGGGGGTTAGAGGCGAATACGTCCAAAACTTAGTTGAAAAGGGGCGTTTCGTCAACGAAAATTCAAAACATCTCCCGAACCACCATGTGACTCTAACGGGAAGCTTTCCATGACAAATAGGACTTGTGACAGCTGACAGAATGTTATTCGGACCCGTAGATTGGGAGTTAGAGCCGGATACGCCCAAAACTTAGTTGAAAAAAGGCGTTTCGGGGGCGAAAATTCAAAACAACCTGCGAACCAACTTTTTACACTCATGGGCAGTTTCCCCATGACAGATAGGACTTCTGACAACTGATAGAATGTTATTCGGACGCGTAGGTTCGGGGTTGAGCCGAATACGTCCTAAACTTAGTCGAAAAATGGCGTTTCGGAGGCGAAAATTCAAAACAGCCCCCGAACAACCGTGTGACTTTCACGGGCAGCTTCCCCATGACAAACTGGACCTGTGACAACTGATGGAATGCTATTCGGACCCATAGGTTGGGAGTTAGAGCCGAATACGCCTAAAACTTAAACGAAAAGGCGCGTTTTGGGGGCGAAAATTCAGAACAGCCCCCGAACCTCCATGTGACTCTGATGATCAACTTCCCAATGACAAATAGGATTTGTGACAATGGACGAAATGTTATTCGGACCCGCAGGTTGAGAGTTAGAGCCAAATACGCCCAAAACTTAGTCGGAAAAGGTCGTTTCGGTGGCGAAAATTGAAAATAGCCCCCGAAACTCTGTGTGACTCTCACGGGCAGCTTCCCCATGACAAATAGGACTTGTGACAACCAATGGAATGTTATTCGTTCCCGTCAGTCGGGAGTTAGAGCCAAATACGCCCAAAACTTGGTCGAAAAAAGGCGTTTCGGTGGTGAAAATTCAAAACAGCCCCCGAACCACCGTGTTACCCTCACGGGCAGTTTCCCCATAACTAATACGACTTATGAAAACTGGCGGAATACTTTTCGGACCCGTAGGTTGCGAGTTAGAGCCGAATACGCCAAAAAATTACACGAAAAAGGGCGTTTTGGTGGTGAAAATTCGAAACAGCCCCAAACCTCCGTGTGTCTCTCACAGGGAGCTTTCCAATGACAATTTTGGCTTGTGACAACTGAGGGAATGTTATTGGGGCCCGTAGGTTGGGAGTTAGAGCCGAATACGCCAAAAACTTAGTTGAAAATGGGCCATTCAGGCGTGAAAATTCAACCCAGCCCCCGAACCTCAGTGTCACTCTCATGGGCAGCTTCCCCATGACAAATAGAACTTGTGACAACTAACGGAATGCTATTCGGACCCGTAGGCTGGGAGTTAGAGCCGAATACACCCAAAACTTAGTCGAAAAAGGGCGTTTTGGGGGTGAAAATTCAAAACAGCCCCCGAACCACCCTTTAACTCTCACGGGTAGCCTCCCCTTAACAAATATGATTGTGACAACTGACGGGATGTTATCCGGACCAGTAGGTTGGGAGTTAGAGCCGAATACGACCAAACTTACTCAGAAAAGGGCGTTTAGGTGGAGAAAATTCAAAACAGCCCCTGAACCACCAATTGACTCTCACGGGCAGCTTCCCCATTACAAATAGGACTTGTGACAACTAACGGAATGTTATTCAGACCGGTAGGTTGGGAGTTAGAGCCAAATACGCCCAAAACTTAGTTGAAAAAGGACGTCTCGGGGGCGAAAATTCAAAACAGCCCTCGAACCACCATTTGACTCTTGCGAGAAGCTTACCCCTGACAAATATGACTCTTGACAACTGACGGAATGTTATTAGGACTCGCCAGCTGGGAGTTAGAGCCGAATACAACGAAAACTTAGTCAAAAGAGGGCATTTCCGGGGTTAAAATTCAGAACAGCCCCCGAACCTCTGTGTGACTCTCATGGGTAGCTTCACCCTGACAAATAGAACTTGTGATAATTGACGAAATGTTATTCGGACCAGTACGTTGGGAGTTACAGCCAAATACGCCCAAAACTTCGTCGAAAAAAGGCGTTTCGGGGCAAAAATTGGAAACAGCCCCCGAACCACCTTGTTTACACTCATGGGCAGCTTGCCCATGACAAATAGGACTTGTGGCAACTGACAAAATGTTATTCGGACGCGTAGGTTGGGGGTTAGACCCGAATACCCCAAAAACTTAGTCAAAAAAGTGCATTTCGGGGGCGAAAATTCAAAACAGCCCCCGAACCACCTTGTGACTCTAACGGGAAGCTTTCCCATGACAAATAACACTTGTGACAATGGCAGAATGTTATTCGGACCCGTAGGTTGGGAGTTGGAGCCGAATACGCCCAAAACTTTCTCGGAAAAGGGCGTTTCGGGGACGACAATTTAAATTGCCGCCCAACCTCTGTGTGACTCACATGGGAAGCTTCCCCATGACCAATATGACTTGTGACAACTAACGGAATGTTATTCGGACCCGTAGGTTCGGAGTTAAAGCTGAATATGCCCAAAACTTTGTCGAAAAAGGGCGTTTCGGGGGCGAAAATTCAAAATAGCCCCCAAACAACCGTGTGACTCTCACGGGCAGCTTCCCCATGACAAATAGGACTTGTGACAACAGACGGAACGTTATCCGGACCCGTAGGTTGGGAGTTAGAGCCGGATATGCCCAAAAAATAGTCGAAAAAAGGAGTTTCTGGGGCGAAAATTCGAAACATCCCCCGAACCACCTTGTGACTCTAACAGGAGGCTTTCCCATGACAAATAACACTTGTGACAACTGACAAAACGTTATTCGGACCTGTAGGTTAGGAGTTAGAGCCGAATACGCCCAAAACTTACTTGGAAAAAAGCATTTCGGGGACGACAATTTAAAATAGCCGCCCAACCTCTGTGTGACTCCCATGGGAAGCTTCCCTATGACAAATATGACTTGTGACAACTGACGAAATGTTATTCGGACCCGTAGGTTTGGAGTTAGAGCCGAATATGCCCAAAACATAGTCGAAAAAAGGCATTTCAGGGGCGAAAAATCAAAACAACCCCCAAACAACCGTGTAACTCTCACGGGCAGCTTTCCCATGACAAATAGGACTTGTCACAACTGACGGAACGTTATTCGGACCCGTAGGTTTGGAGTTAGAGCCGGATGCACCCAAAACTTAGTCGAAAAATGGAGTTTCAGGGGCAAAAATTCAAAACTGCCCCCGAACCACCTTATGACTATAATGGGAAGCTTTCCCATGACAAATAACAGTTTTGACAACTGACAGAACGTTATTCGGAGTCGTAGGTTGGGAGTTAGAGCCGAATACGCCCAAAACTTACTCGGAAATGGGCGTTTCGAGAACGACAATTTAAAACAGCCGCCGACCCTCTGTGTGACTCACATGGGAAGCTTCCCCATGACAAATATGACTTGTGACAACTGACGAAATGTTATTCGGATCCGTAGGTTTGGAGTTAGAGCTAAATACACCCAAAACTTAGTCGAAAAAGGGCGTTTCGGTGGCGAAAATTCAAAACCGCCCCAAACAATCGTGTGACTCTCACGGGCAGCTTCCCCATGACAAATAGGACTTGTCACAACCGATGGAATGTTATTCGGACCCGTAGGTTGGGAGTTAGAGCCGGATACGCCCAAAACTTAGTCGAAAAATGGAGTTTCAGGAGCGAAAATTCAAAATAGCCCCCAAACCTCCGTGTGACTCTCACGGGCAACTTCCCCATGATAAATAGGACTTGTGACAACCAATGGAATGTTATTCATTCCCGTCGGTCAGAAGTTAGAGCCAAATACGCCCAAAACTTAGTCGAAAAAGGGCGTTTCGGGGGCCAAAATTTAAAAAAGCACCCAAACCATCGTGTTACTCACACGGGCAGCTTCCCCATGACAAATAGGACTTGTGAAAACTAGTGGAATGTTTTTCGGACCCGTCGGTTGGGAGTTAGAGCCGAATACGACCAAAACTAACTCAGAAAAGGGCGTTTTCGTGGAAACAATTCAAAACAGCCTCGGAACCACCGTTTGACTTTTCGTGGAAAAAATTCAAAACAGCCTCTGAACCACTGTTTGACTCTCACGGGCAGCTTCCCCATGACAAATAGGACTTGTGACAACTGACGGAATGTTATTCGGAATCGTAGGTTGGGAGTTAGAGCCGAATGCGCCCAAAACTTAGTCGAAAATGGGCGTTTCAGGGGTGACAATTCAAAACAGCCCCCGAACCACCGTTAGACTCTCACGAGAAGCTTCCTGCTAACAAATATGACTTTTGACAACTGACAGAATGTTATTCGGACTCGTCGGTTGGGAGTTAGAGTCGAATACACCCAAAACTTAGTAGAAAAAGGGTGTTTCAGGGGATAAAATTCAGAACATCCCTTGAACCTCTATGTGACTCTCACGGGTAGCTTCTCCCTGACAAATAGGACTTGTGATAACTGACGACATGTTATTCCGACGCATAGCTTGGGAGTTAGAGCCGAATACGCCCAAAACTTAGTCAAGAAAGGGCATTTCGGGGGCAAAAATTAAAAAAGCCCCCGAACCACCGTGTGACTCTCACGGGAAGCTTCCCCATGACAAATAGGACTTGCGACAACTAACGGAATGTTATTCGGACCCGTGGGTTGGGAGTTAGAGCCGATACGTCCAAAACGTAGTCGAAAAACAGCGTTTCAGGCGCGAAAATTCAAAACAACCACCGAACCTTCGTGTGACTCTCATGTGCAGCTTCCCATGACAAATAGGACTTGTGACAACTGAGGGAATGTTATTCGGACCCGTAGGTTGGGAGTTAGAGCCGAATACGCCCAAAACTTAGTCGAAAAAGGCCGTTTCGGGGGCAAAAATTCAAAACAGCACCCGAACCACCTTGTCACTCTCATGGGCAGCTTCCCCATGACAAATAGGACTGGTGACAACTGACAGAATGTCATTCGGACGCATAAGTTGGGGGTTAGAGGCGAATACGTCCAAAACTTAGTTGAAAAGGGGCATTTCGTCAACGAAAATTCAAAACATCTCCCGAACCACCATGTGACTCTAACGGGAAGCTTTCCATGACAAATAGGACTTGTGACAGCTGACAGAATGTTATTCGGACCCGTAGATTGGGAGTTAGAGCCGGATACGCCCAAAACTTAGTTGAAAAAAGGCGTTTCGGGGGCGAAAATTCAAAACAACCTGCGAACCAACTTGTTACACTCATGGGCAGTTTCCCCATGACAGATAGGACTTCTGACAACTGATAGAATGTTATTCGAACGCGTAGGTTCGGGGTTGAGCCGAATACGTCCTAAACTTAGTCGAAAAATGGCGTTTCGGAGGCGAAAATTCAAAACAGCCCCCGAACAACCGTGTGACTTTCACGGGCAGCTTCCCCATGACAAATAGGACCTGTGACAACTGATGGAATGTTATTCGGACCCGTAGGTTGGGAGTTGGACCCGAATACGGCCAAAACTTTGTCGAAAAGGGGCGATTCTGGGGTGGAAATTCCAAACAGCCCCCGAACCTCCATGTGACTCTCACGGGCAACTTCCCCATTATAAATAGGGCTTGTGACAACTGACAGAATGTTATTCGGGCCCGTAGGTCGGGAGTTAGAGCCGAATACGTCCAAAACTTAATTGAAAAAGGGCGTTTCAGGGGCAAAAATGCAAAACAGCTCTCGAACCAATATGTGACCCTCACAGGCAACTTCTCCATGACAAACAGGACTTGTTATAACTGATGGAATGTTATTCGGACCCGTAGTTTGGGAGTTAGAGCCGAATACGTCCAAAATTTAGTCAAAAAAGGATGTTTCGTGGCCAAAAATTAAAAACAGCCCCTGAACCACTGTGTGTTTCCCACAGGCAGCTTCCGCCTGACAAATATGACTTGTGACAACTGACGGAATACTATTCAGAGCCGTAGGTTGGGAGTTAGAGACAAATACGCATAAAACTTAGTCGAAAAGGGGCGTTTCGAGGGCGAAAATTCAAAACTGCCCCCGAACCTCCGTGTGACTCTCACGGTCAGCTTCCCAATGACAAATAGGACTTGTGACAATAGACGGAATGTTATTCGGATCCGCAGGTTGGGAGTTAAAGCCGAATACGCCCAAAACTTAGTCAGAAAAGGCCGTTTCTGAGGTGAAAATTCAAAACAGCCCCCGAACCACCATGTGACTCTCACGGGCAGCTTCACCATGACAAATAGGACTTGTGACAACTGACGGAATGTTATTCGGACCCGTAGGTTGGGAGTTGGAGCCGAATACGCCCAAAACTTAGTCGAAAAGGGGCGTTTCTGGAGCCAAACTTCGAAACAGGCCCCGAACCTTCGTGTGACTCGCATGGGCAGCTTCCCCATTATAAATAGGACTTGTGACAATTGACGAAATGTTATTCACACCCGTAGGTTGGGAGTTTTAGCCGAATACGCCCAAAACTTAGTCGAAAAAGGGCGTTTTGGGGCCGAAAATTCAAAACAACCCCCGAACCACTGCGTCACTCTCACGGGGTAGCTTCCCCATTAGAAATAGGACTTGTGACAACTGACGGAATGTTATTCGGACCCGTAGGTTGGGAGTTAGAGCTGAATACGCGCAATACTTAGTCGAAAAGGGGCGTTTCCAGGTCAAAAATTTCAAACATCCCCCGAACCTTCACGTGACTCTCACCTGCAGCTTCCCCATTATAAATAGGACTTATGATAACTAGCAGAATGTTATTCAGAACCGTAGCTCGGGTGTTAGAGCCGAATACGCCCAAAACTTAGTTGAAAAAGGGCGTTTCGGGGGCGAAAATTCAAAACAGTCCGCGAACCACCATGTGACTCTCACGGGCAGCTTCTCCATGACAAATATGACATGTTACAACTGACAGAATGTTATTCGGACCCGTAGGTGGGAGTCAAAGCCGAATACGCCAAAAACTTAGTCGAAAAAGGCCGTTTCGGCGGCGAAAATTAAAAACAGCCACCGAACCACCGGATGACTCTCACGGGCAGCTTCCCTATGACAAATAGGACTTATGGCAACTGACAGAATCCTATTCGGACCTGTAGATTGGGAGTTAGAGTCGAATTCGCCTAAAACTTAGTCGAAAAGGGGCGTTCTGGGGGCGAAAATTCAAAACAGCCCCTGAACCTCCATGTGACTCTCACGGTCCGCTTTCCAATGACAAACAGGACTTGTTACAATGGACGGAATGTTATCCGGACCAGCAGGTTGGGAGTTAGAGCTGAATACGCCCAAAACTTAGTCGGAAAAGGCCGCTTCGGAGGTCAAAATTCAAAATAGCCCCTGAACCTCCATGTGACTCTCACGGGCAGCTTCCCCATGACAAATAGGACTTTTGACAACCAACGGAATGTTATTCGTTCCCCTTGGTCGGGAGTTAGTGAAAAATACGCGCAAAACCTTGTTGAAAAAGGGCGTTTTGGGGCTAAAATTCAAAACTGCCCTCGAACCACCGTTTTCCTCTCACGAGCAGCTTCCCCATGACAAATAGGATTTGTGAAAACTGGCAGAATGTTTTTCGGACCCGTAGGTTGGGAGTTAGAGCCGAATACGCCCAAAACTTAGTCGAAAAAAAGCATTTTGGCGGCGAAAATTCAAAATAGCCTCCGAATCACCATATGACTCTCACGGGCAGCTTCCCCATTACAAATAGGACTTGTGACAACTAACAGAATTTATTTAGACCCGTAGGCTGGGAGTTAGAGCCGAATACGCCCAAAACTGAATCAGAAAAGGGCGTTTTGGGGGCGAAAATTCAAAACAGCCCCCAAACCTCCGTGTGTCTCTCACAGGGAGCTTCCCAACGAAAAATTTCACTTGTGACAACTGACAGAATGTTATTTGGATCCGTAGGTTGGAAGTTAGAGCCGAATACGCCAAAAACTTAGTCGAAAAGGGGCGTTTCAGGCGCGAATTATTCAACCCAGCCCCCGAACCTCAGTGTGACTCTCATGGCCAGCTTCCCCATGACAAATACAACTTGCGACAACTGACGGAATGTTATTCGAACCTGTAGTTTGGGAGTTAGAGCCGAACACACCCAAAACTTAGTCGAAAAAGGGCGTTTTGGGGGTGAAAATTCAAAACAGCCCCCGAACCACCGTTTGACTCTCACGGGGAGCCTGCCCATAACAAATATGATTGTGACATTTGACGGAATGTTATCCGGACCCGTAGGTTGGGAGTTAGGGCCGAATACGACCAAAACTTACCTGGAAAAAGGCGTTTTGGTAGCGAAAATTCAAAACAGCCCCCGAACCACCATTTGACTCTCACGGGCAGCTTCCCCATGACAAATAGGACTTGTGACAACTGACGGAATGTTATTCGGACCCGTAGGTTGGGAGTTAGAGCCGAATACGCCAAAAACTTAGTCAAAATGGGGCGTTTCGGGGGCGAAAATTAAAAACACCCGCGACCACAGTTTGACTGTCACGAGAAGCTTCCCCCTAAAAAATATGACTCTTGACAACTGACGGAATATTATTCGGACTCGTCAGTTGGGAGTTAGAGCTGAATACACCCAAAACTTAGTCCAAAAAGGGCATTTCAGGGTATAAAATTCAGAAAAGCCCCCGAACCTCTGTGTGACTCTCATGGGCAGCTTCCCCCTAACAAATAGGACTTGTCATAACTGACGAAATATTATTCAGACCCGTAGGTTGGGAGTTAGAGCCGAATACGCCAAAACTTAGTCGAAAAAGGGCGTTTCAGGGGCAAAAATTCAAAACAGCCACCGAACCTCTGTGTGACTCTCATGTGTAGCTTCCCCATGACAAATATGACTTGTGACAATAGAAGGAATGTTATTCAGACCCGTAGGTTGGGAGTTAGAGCTGAATACCTCCCAAAACTTAGTTGAAAAAGGGCGTTTCGGGGGCGAAAATTGAAAACAGCCCCCGAACCACCTTCTCACTCTCATGGGCAGCTTCCCTATGACAAATGGGACTTGTGACAACTCACAAAATGTTATTCGGACGCGTAGGTTGGGGCTTCGAGCCGAATACGTCCAAAACTTAGTCGAAAAGGGGCGTTTCGTAGGCGAAAATTCCAAACATCCCCCGAACCACCATGTGACTCTAACGGGAAGCTTTCCCATGACAAATAGGACTTGTGACAACTGACAGAATGTTATTCGGACCCGTAGGTTGGGAGTTAGAGCCGAATACGACCAAAACTTTGTCGAAAAAGGGCGTTTCGGGGGCGAAAATGCAAAACAGCCCCCAAACCCCCTTGTTACTCTCATGAGCAGCTTCCCCATAAGAAATAGGACTTGTTACAACTGACAGAATGTTATTCAGACGCATAGGTTGGGGGTTAGAGCCGAATGCGTCCAAAACTTAGTCGAAAAAAAAGCGTTTTGCCTGCGAAAATTCAAAACAGCCCCTGAACCACCATGTGACTCTAACAGGAAGCTTTCCCATGACAAATAGGACTTGTGACAACTGACAGAATGTCATTCGGACCCGTAGGTTGGGGGTTAGAGCCGAATACGCCCAAAACTTACTCGGAAAAGGGCGTTCCGGGGACGAAAAATGGAAAACAGCCCCTGAGCCTCCGTGTGACTCACATAGGAAGCTTCCCTATGACAAATATAACTTGTGACAACTGACGAAATGTTATTCAGACCTGTAGGTTAGGAGTTAGAGCCAAATACGCCCAAAACTTAGTCGAAAAATGGCGTTTCGGGGGCGAAAATTCAAAACAACCCCTGAACCACCGTGTGACTCTCACGGGCAGTTTCCCCATGACAAATTGGACTTGTGACAACTGACGGAATGTTATTCGAACCTGTACGTTGGGAGTTAGAGCTAAATACGCCCAAAACTTTGTCGAAAAACGGTGTTTCGAGGGCGAAAATTCAAAACAGCCCCCAAACCACCATATGACTCTCACGGGCAGCTTCACCATGACAAATAAGACTTGTGACAACTGACAGAATGTTATTCGGACCCGTAGGATAGGAGTTAGAGCCGAATACGCCCAAAACTTAGTCGAAAACTGGCGTTTCGGGGGCGTAAATTGAAAACAGCCCCCAAACCTCCATTTGACTCTTATGGGTAGCCTCCCCATGGCAAATAGGGCTTGTGACAACTGACAAAATGTTATTCGGACCCGTAGGTTGGGTGTTAGACTTGAATACGCCCAAAATTTAGGTGGAAAGGGATATTTCGGCAAGGAAAATTCAAAACTGCCCACGAACAACCATGTCACTCTCATAGACACCTTCTCCATGACAAATAGGACTTGTGACAACTGACGGAATGTTATTCGGACCCGTAAGTTGGGAGTTAGAGCCAAATACGTCCACAACTTAGTCGAAAAAGAGCGTTTCGAGGGCGAAAATTCAAAACAGCCACCAAACCTTCGTGTGTCTCTCACAGGGAGCTTCCTAATGACAAATTTGGCTTGTGATAACTGACGGAATGTTATTCGGACTCGTAGGATGGCAGTTAGAGCCCAATACGCCAAAAACTTTGTCGAAAAATGGCGTTTCAGGAGCGAAAATTCAACCCAGCTGCCGAACCTCAGTGTGACTCTCATGGGCAGCTTCCCCATGACAAATAGAACTTGTGACAACTGACGATTAATATTTGGACGCGTAGGTTGAGAGTTCGAGCCGAATACACCCAAAACTTAGTCGAAAAAGGGCGTTTTCGGAGTGAAAATTCAAAACAGCCCCCGAACCACCATTTGACTCTCACGGGCAGCCTCCCCATAAACAAATATGATTGTGACATTTGACGGAATGTAATCCGAAACTGTAGGTTGGGAGTTAGAGTCGAATACGTCCAAAACTTACTCAGAAAAGGGCGTTTTGGTGGTGAAAATTCAAAACAGCCCCCGAACCACCATTTGACTCTGATGGGCAGTTTCCCCATGACAAATAGGACTTGTGACAACTGGCGGAATGTTATTCGGACACGTAGGTTGGGAGTTAGAGATGAATACGCCCAAAACTTAGTCAAAAAGGGGCGTTTCGGGGGAAAAAATTCAAAACAGCCCCCGAACCACCGTTTAACTCTCACGAGATGCTTTCCTTGACAAATATGACTCTTGACAACTGACGGAATGTTATTCGGACTCGTCGGTTGGGAGTTAGAGCCGTATACACCCAAAACTTATTACAAAAAGGGCGTTTTAGGGGACAAAATTCAGAAAAGCCCCCGAACCTCTGTGTGACTCTCATGGGAAGCTTCCCCATGAGAAATAGGATATGTGACAACTGACGAAATGTTTTTCCGACCCGTGGGTTTGGAGTTACAGCCGAATACGCCCAAAACGTAGTCGAAAAAAGGCGTTTCGGGGGCAAAATTTCAAAACAGCCCCCGAACCTTTGTCTGACTCTCATGTGCAGCTTCCCCATGACAAATACGACTTGTGACAATTGAAGGAATGTTATTCGGACCCGTAGGTTGGGAGTTAGAGCCGAATACGCTCAAACCATAGTTGAAAAAGGGCGTTTCGTGGGCGAAAATTCAAAACTGCCCCCGAACCACCTTGTCACTCTCATGGGCACCTTCCCATGACAAATAGGACTTGTGACAACTGACAGAATGTTATTCGGACGCGTAGGTTGGGGGTTAGAGCCGAATACGTCCAAAACTTAGCTGAAAAGGGGCGTTTCGTTGGCGAAAATTCAAAACATCTCCAAAACCACCATGTGACTCTAACGAGAAGCTTTCCCATGACAAATAGGACTTGTGACAATTGACAGAATGTTATTCGGACCCGTAGGTTGGGAGTTAGAGCCGAATACGCCCAAACCATAGTCGAAAAAGGGCGTTTCGGGGGCGAAAATTCAAAACAGCCCCCGAACCTTCGTGTGACTCACACGGGAAGCTTCCCCATGACAAATATGACTTTTGACAACTGGTGAAATGTTATTCGGACCTGTAGGTTGGGAGTTAGAGCCGAATACGCCCAAAACTTAGTCGGAAAAGGCCGTTTCAGAGGCGAAAGTTCAAAACAGCCCCCGAACCACCATATGATTCTCACGAGCAGCTTCACCATGACAAATAGGACTTGTGACAACTAACGGAATGCTATTTGGACCCGTAGGTTGGGAGTTGGAGCCGAATACGTCCAAAACTTAGTCTAAAAAGGGCGTTTCCAGGGACAAACTTCGAAATAGGCCCCGAACCTGCGTGTGACTCTCACGGGTAGCTTCCCCATTATAAATAGGACTTGTGGCAATTGATGGAATGTTATTCGCACCCGTAGGTCGGGTGTTTGAGCTGAATACACCCAAAACTTAGTCGAAAAAGGGCATTCCGGGGCCAAAAATTCAAAACAACCCCCGAACCACTGTGTCACTCTCACGAGGTAGCTTCCCCCTTACAAATAGGACTTGTGACAACTGACGTAATGTTTTTCGGACCTGTAGGTTGGGAGTTAGAGCTGAATACGCCCAATACTTAATCGAAAAAGGGCGTTTCTAGGGCGAAAATTTCAAACATCCCCCGAACCTCCATGTGACTCTCACCGGCAACTTCCCCATTATAAATAGGACATGTGACAACTGACGGAATGTTATTCGGACTCGTAGCTCGGGTGTTAGAGCCAAATACGCCCAAAACTTAGTTGAAAAAGGGCGTTTCGGGGGCGAAAATTCAAAACAGCCACCAAACCACCATGTGACTCTCACGGGCAGCTTCCCCACGACCAATAGGACATGTTACAACCGACGGAATGTTATTCGGACCTGTAGGGTGGGAGTTAGAACCAAATACGCCAAAAACTTTGTCCAAAAAGAACGTTTCGGTGGCGAAAATTAAAAACAGCCCCCAAACCACCGGGTGACTCTCACGGGTAGCTTCCCTATGGCAAATAGGACTTGTGACAACTGACGGAATGCTATTTGGATCCGTAGGTTAAGAGTTAGAGTCGAATTCGCTTAAAACTTAGTCGAAAAGGGGCGTTTCGGGGGCGAAAATTCAAAAATGCCCCCGAACCTCCATATGACTCTCACGGTCAGCTTCCCATTGACAAATAGGACTTGTTACAATGGACGGAATGTTATTCGAACCCGCAGGTTGGGAGTTAGAGCTGAATACGCCTAAAACTTAGTTGGAAAAGGCCGTTTCGGAGGCGAAAATTCCAAATAGCTCCCGAACCTCCATGTGACTCTCACAGGCAGGTTCCCCATGACAAATAGGACTTGTGACAACCAACGAAATGTTATTCGTTCTCGTCGGTCGGGAGTTAGAGAAAAATACGCCAAAAACTTGGTTGAAAAAGGGCGTTTCGGGTCTAAAAGTCAAAACAGCCCCCGAACCACCGTTTTACTCTCACGGGCAGCTTTCCCATGACAAATAGGATTTGTGAAAACTGGCGGAATGTTTTTCGGACCCGTAGGTTGGGAGTTAGAGCCGAATACGCCCAAAACTTAGTCGAAAAAGGGCGTTTCAGCGGCGAAAATTCAAAATAGCCTCTGAACCACCATGTGACTCTCACGAGCAGCTTCCCCATTGCAAATAGGACTTGTGACAACTGACAGAATTTATTCAGACCCGTAGGCTGGGAGTTAGAGCCGAATACACCCAAAAGTTACTCGGAAAAGGGCATTTTGAGGGCGAAAATTCAAAACAGCACCTGAACCTCCACGTGTCTCTCACAGGGAACTTCCCAATGACAAATTTGGCTTGTGACAACTGACGTAATGTTATTCGGATCCATAGGTTGGGAGTTAAAGCCGAATACGCCAAAAACTTTGTCGAAAAGGGGCGTTTCAGGCGCGAATAATTCAACCCAGCCGCCGAACCTCAGTGTGACTCTCATGGGTAGCTTCCCCGTCACAAATAGAACTTGTGACAACTGATGGAATGTTATTCGGACCCGTAGGTTGGGAGTCAAAGCCGAATACACCCAAAACTTAGTCGAAAAAGGGCGTTTTGGCGGTGAAAATTCAAAACAGCCCCCAAACCACCGTTTGACTCTCACGGGAAACCTCCCCATGAAAAATATGATTGTGACATTTGGCGGAATGTTATCCGGACCCGTAGGTTGGGAGTTAGAGCCGAATACGCTCAAAACTTACCTAGAAAAGGGCGTTTTGGTGGTGAAAATTCAAAACAGCCCCCGAACCACTATTTGACTCTCACGGACAGCTTCTCCATGACAAATAGGACTTGTGACAACTGACGGAATGTTATTTGGACCCGTAGGTTGGGAGTTAGAGCCGAATACGTCCAAAACTTAGTCAAAAAGGGGCATTGCGGGCACGAAAATTCAAAACACCCCCTCGAAGTCTACGGTTTGACTCTCACGAGAAGCTTCCCCCTGACAAATATGACTCCTGACAGCAGACGGGAATGTTATTCGGACTCGTCAGTTGGGAGTTAGAGCCGAATACACCCAAAACTTAGTCCAAAAAGGGCGTTTTAGGGGATAAAATTCAAAAAAAGCCCCCCGAACCTCTGTGTGACTATCACGGGCAGCTTCCCCCTAATAAATAGGACTTGTGATAATTGACAAAATGTTATTCGGGACCCGTAGGTTGGGAGTTAGAGCCGATTACGCCCAAAACTTAGTCGAAAAAGGGTGTTTCAGGGGCGAAAATTCAAAACAGCCACCGAACCTCTGTGTGACTCTCATGTGTAGCTTCCCATATGACAAATAGGACTTGTGACAACAGAAGGAATGTTATTTGGACCCGTAGGTTGGGAGTTAGACCCGAATACCTCCCAAAACTTAGTAGAAAAAGGGCGTTTCGGGGGCGCAAATTCAAAAACAGGCCCCCGAACCACGTGGTTACTCTCATGGGCAGCTTCCCCATGACAAATACGACTTGTGACAGCGGACAAAATGTTATTCGGACGCGTAGGTTTGGGGTTAGAGCCGAATACGTCCAAAATTTAGTCTAAAAGGGGCGTTTCGTAGGCGAAAATTCCAAACATCCCCCGAACCACCATGTGACTCTAACCGGAAGATTTCCCACGGACAAATACGACTTGTGACAACTGACAGAATGTTATTCGGGACCCGTAGGTTGGGAGTTAGAGCCGAATACGACAAAAACTTAGTCGAAAAGGGCGTTTCGGGGGCGAAAATTCAAAACAGCCGCCGAACACCTTGTTACTCTCATAGGCAGCTTCCCCATGACAAAATAGGACTTGTTACAACTGATAGAATGTTATTCGGACGCATAGGTTGGGGGGTTAGAGTCGAATATGTCCAAAACTTAGTCGAAAAAAAACATTTTTGCCGGCGAAAATTCGAAACTGCCCCCTGAACCACCATGTGACTCTAACAGGAAGCTTTCCCATTGACAAATAGGACTTGTGACAACGCTAGAACGTTATTCGGACCCGTAGGTTGGGAGTCAGAGCCGAATACGCCCAAAACTTACTCGGAAAAGGGCGTTTCGGGGGACAAAAATTGAAAACAGCCCCCGAATCTCTGTGTGACTCGCACAGGGAAGTTTCCCTATGACAAATATGACTTGTGACAACTGATGAAATGTTATTCGGACCAGTCGGTTGGGAGTTAGAGCCAAATACGCCCAAAACTTAGTTGAAAATGGCGTTTCGGGGGCAAAAATTTAAAACAGCCCCCGAACCACTGTGTGACTCTCATGGGCAACTTCTCCATGACAAATACGACTTGTGACAAACTGACAGAATGTTATTCGGACCCGTAGTTTTGGAGTTACAGCCGAATGCGCCCAAAACTTAGTCGAAAAAGGGTGTTTCGGGGCAAAAATTCAAAACAGCCCCTGAACCACCATGTGACTCTCACGGGCAGCTTCCCCATGAAAAATAGAACTTGTGACAACTAACAGAACGTTATTCAGACCCGTACGTTGGGAGTTAGAGCCGGATACGCCCAAAACTTAGTCGAAAAATGGCGTTTCGGTTGCGAAAATTCAAAACAGCCCCCGAACCTCCGTGTGACTCTTAGGGGCAGCTTCCCCATGACAAATAGGACTTGTGACAACTAGCGGAATGTTATTTGGACCTGTAGGTTGGGAGTTAGAGCTGAATACGCCCAAAACTTCGTCGAAATACGGTGTTTAGAGGGCGAAAATTCAAAACAGCCCCCAAACCACCATGTGACTCTCACGGGCAGCTTCCCCATGACAAAGAGGACTTGTGACAACTGACGGAATGTTATTGGGACCCGTTGGATAGGAGTTAAAGCTGAATACGCCCAAAACTTAGTCAAAAAGTGGCGTTTTGGGGGCGTAAATTGGAAACAGCCCCCAAACCTCCATTTGACTCTCACGGGCAGCCTCCCCATTGCAAATAAGGCTTGTGGCAACTGACGAAATGTTATTCGGAGCCGTAGGTTGGGTGTTAGAGCTGAATACGCCCAAAATTTAGGCGAAGAGGGATATTTCGGCAACGAAAATCCAAAACTGCCCCCGAGCAACCGTGTGACTCTCACGGGCAACTTCTCCATGACAAATAGGACTTGTGACAACTGACGGAATGTTATTCGGACTCGTAGGTTGGGAATTAGAGCCGAATACGTCCACAACTTTGTCGAAAAAGAGCATTTCGGGGCGAAAATTCAAAACAGCCGCCGAACCCCCTTGTGTCTCTCACAGGGAGCTTTCCAATGACAAATTTGGCTTGTGAGAACTGACGGAATGTTATTCGGACCTGTAGGATTGGAGTTAGAGCCGAATACGACAAAAACTTAGTCGAAAAGGGGCATTTCAGGCGCGAAAATTCAACCCAGCCGCCGAACCTCAGTGCGACTCTCATGGGCAGCTTCTTCACGACAAATAGAATTGGTGACAACTAACGATTAATATTCGGACCCGTAAGTTGGGAGTTAGAGCCGAATATACCCAAAACTTAGTCGAAAAAGGGCGTTTTGGGGGTGAAAACTCAAAACATCCCCCAAACCACCATATGACTCTCACGGGCAGCCTCCCCATGACCAATATGACACTTGACAGCTGACGGAATGTTATTTGGACTCGTCGGTTGGGAGTTAGAGCCGAATACACCCAAATCTAAATCCATAAAGAGCGTTTCAGAGGATAAAATTCAGAAAAGCCCCTGAACCAATGTGTGACTCTCATAGGCAGCTTCTCCCTGACAAATAGGACTTGTGGTAACTGATGAAATGTTATTCGGACCCGTAGGTTGGGAGTTAGAGCCGAATACGCCCAAAACTTAGTCGAAAAAGGGCGTTTTGAAGGCAAAAATTCAAAACAGCCACCGAACCTCTGTGTGACTCTCATGTGCAGCTTTTCCATGACAAATAGGACTTGTGACAACAGAAGGAATGTTATTCGGACTCGTAGGTTGGGAGTTAGAGCCGAATACCTCCCAAAACTTAGTCGAAAAAGGGCGTTTCGGGGGCGAAAATTCAAAACAGCCCCCAAACCACCTTGTTACTCTCATGGGCAGCTTTCCCATGACAGACAGCTGACAAAATGTTATTTGGATGCGTAGGTTGGGGGTTAGAGCCAAATACGTCCAAAACTTAGTCGAAAAGGGGCGTTTCGTACGCGAAAATTCCAAACATCCCCCGAACCACCATGTAACTCTAACGGGCACTTTCCCATGACAAATAGGACTTGTGACAACTGACAGAACGTTATTCGGACCCGTAGGTCGGGAGTTAGAGCCGAATACGACCAAAACTTAGTCGAAAACGGGCATTTCGGGGGCGAAAATTCAAAACAGCCCCCGAACCCCCTTGTTACTCTCATAGGCAGCTGCCCCATGACAAATAGGACATGTTACAACTGATAGAATGTTATTCGGACGCATAGGTTGCGGGTTAGAGTCGAATATGTCCAAAACTTAGTCGAAAAAAAGCATTTTGGCGGCGAAAATTCAAAACAACCCCTGGACCAGCATGTGAGTCTAACGGGAAGCTTTCCCATGAAAAATAGGACTTGTGACAACAGACAGAATGTTATTTGGACCCGTAGGTTGGGAGTTAGAGCCGAATACGCCCAAAACTTACTTGGAAAAGGGCATTTTAGGGACGAAAATTGAAAACAGCACCCGAACTTCCATGTGACTCACACGGGAAGCTTCCCCATGACAAATATGACTTGTGACAACTGACGAACTGTTATTCGGACCTGTAAGTTGGGAGTTAGAGCCAAATACGCCCAAAACATAGTCGAAAAATGGCGTTTCGGGGGCGAAAATTTAAAACAGCCCCCCAACCACCGTGTGACTATCATGAGCAGCTTCTCCATGACAGATATGACTTGTGACAACTGACGGAATGTTATTCGGACCTGTAGGTTTGGAGTTAGAGCCGAATACGCCTAAAACTTAGTCGAAAAAGGGCATTTCGGGGGAGAAAATTCAAAACAGCCCTTGAACAACCGTGTGACTCTCACGGGCAGCTTCCCCATGACAAATAGGACTTGTGACAACTGACGGAACATTATTCGGACCTGTACGTTGGGAGTTAGAGCCGGATACGCCCAAAGCTTAGTCGAAAAATGGCGTTTCGGGGGCGAAAATTCAAAACAGCCCCCGAACCTCCATCTGACTCTTACGGGCAGCTTCCCCATGACAAATAGGACTTGTGACAACTAGCGGAATGTTATTTGGACCCGTAGGTTGGGAGTTAGAGCTGAATACGCCCAAAACTTCTTCGAAAAACGGTGTTTCTAGGACAAAAATTCAAAACAGCCCTCGAACCACTGTGTGACTCTCACGGGCAGCTTTCCCATGACAAATAGGACTTTTGACAACTGACGGAATGTTATTCGGACCCGTAGGATAGGAGTTAGAGCCGAATACGCACAAAACTTAGTCGAAAACTGGCGTTTCGAGGGGGTAAATTGAAAACAGCTCCCAAACCTGCATTTCACTCTCATGGGCAGCCTCCCCATGGCAAATAGGGCTTGTGACAATTGACGAAATGTTATTCGGACACGTAGGTTGGGTGTTAGAGCTGAATACGCCCAAAATTTAGGTGAAAAGGGATAGTTCGGCAGCGAAAATTCAAAACTGCCCATGAACAACCATGTGACTCTCACGGGCAGCTTCTCCATGATAAATAGGACTTGTGACAACTGACGGAATGTTATTCGGACCAGTAGGTTGGGAGTAAGAGCCAAATACGTCCACAACTTTGTCGAAAAAGAGCGTTTCGGAAGCGACAATTCAAAACAGCCCCCGAACATTCATGCGTCTCTCACAGGGAGCTTCCTAATGACAAATTTGGCTTGTGACAACTGACGGAATGTTATTCGGAACCGTAGGATGGGAGTTAGAGCTGAATACGCCAAAAACTTAGTCGAAAAGGGGCGTTTCAGGCGCGAAAATTCAACCCAGCCGCCAAACCTCAGTGTGACTCTCATGAGTAGCTTCCCATGACAAATAGAACTTGTGACAACTGACGATTAATATTCGGACCCGTAGGTTGGGAGTTAGAGCTGAATGTAACCAAAACTTAGTCGAAAAAGTGCATTTTGCAGGTGAAAATTCAAAACAGCCCCCGAACCACCGTTTGACTCTCACGGGGAGCCTCCCCATGACAAATATGATTGTGACATTTGACAGAATGTTATCCGGACCCGTAGGTTGGGAGTTAGAGTCGAATACGCCCAAAACTTACTCAGAAAAGGGCGTTTTGGTGGCAAAAATTCAAAACAGCCCCCGAACCACCGTTTGACTCTGACGGGCAGCTTCCCAATGACAAATAGGACTTGTGACAACTGACGGAATGTTATTCGGACCCGTAGGTTTAGAGTTAGAGCCGAATACGCCCAAAACTTAGTCAAAAAGCGGTGTTTCGGGGGGCAAAAATTCAAAACAGCCCCGAAAGCACCGTTTGACTCTCACAATATGCTTCCCCCTGACAAATATGACTCTTGACAACTGACGGAATGTTATTCGGACTCGTTGGTTGGGAGTTAGAGCCGAATACACCCAAAACTTAGTACAAAAAGGGCGTTTCAGGGGAGAAAATTTAGAACAGCCCCCAAACCTCTATGTGACTCTCATGGCAAGCTTCCCCATGACAAATAGGACATGTGACAACCGACGGAATGTTATTCGGACCCGTGCGTTGGGAGTTAGAGCCGAATACGCCCAAAACGTAATCGAAAAAGGGTGTTTCAAGGGCAAAATTTCAAAACAGCCACCGAACCTCTGTGTGACTCTCATGTGCAGCTTCCCCGTGACAAATAGGACTTGTGACAACTGAAGGAATGTTATTCGGACCCGTAGGTTGGGAGTTAAAGGCGAATACGCCCAAAACATAGTCGAAAAAGGGCGTTTCGGGGGCGAAAATTCAAAACAGCCCCCGAACCACCTTCTTACTCTCATGGCCACCTTCCCTATGACAAATAGGACTTGTGACAACTGACAGAATGTTATTCAGACGCGTAGGTTGGGGGTTAGAGCCGAATACGTCCAAAACTTAGTCGAAAAGTGGCGTTTCGTAGGCGAAAATTCAAAACATCCCCCGAACCACCATGTGACTCTAACAGGAAGCTTTCCCATGACAAATAGGACTTGTGACATCTAATAGAATGTTATTCGGACCCGTAGGTTGGGAGTTAGAGCCGAAGACGCCCAAAACTTACTCGGAAAAGGGCATTTCGGGGACGAAAATTGAAAACAGCCCCTGAACCACCTTGTTACTCTCATAGGCAGCTTCCCCTTGACAAATAGGACTTGTGACAACGACAGAATGTTATTCGGACACGTAGGTTGGGGGTTAGAGCCGAATACGTCTAAAACTTAGTCGAAAAAAAGCGTTTCGGCGGCGAAAATTCAAAACAGCCCCTGAACCACCATGAGACTCTAATGGGAAGCTTTCCCATGACAAATAGGATTTGTGACAACTGACAGAATGTTATTCGGACTCGTAGGTTGGGATTTCGAGACGAATACGCCCAAAACTTACTCGAAAAAGGGCATTTCGGGAACGAAAATTGAAAACAGCTCTTGAACCTCTGTGTGACCTACACGGGAAGCTTCCCCATGACAAATATGATTTGTGACAACTGATGAAATGTTATTCGGACCTGTAGGTTGGGAGTTAGAGCTGAATACGCCCATAACTTAATCGAAAAATTGCGTTTCCGGGGTGAAAATTTAAAACAGTCCCCGAACCACCGTGTAACTCTCATGGGCAGCTTCTCCATGAAAAATATGACTTGTGACAACTGACAGAATGTTATTTGGATTCGTAGGTTTAGAGTTAGAGCCGAATACGCCCAAAACTTAGTCGAAAAAGGACGTTTCAGGGGCGAAAATTCAAAAAAGTCCCCGAACCATCATGTGACTCTCACGGGCTGCTTTCCCATGACAAATAGGACTTGTGCCAACTGACGAAAAATTATTCGGACCCGTACATTGGGAGTTAGAGCCGGATATGCCCAAAACTTAGTCGAAAAATGGTGTTTCGGGGGCGAAAATTCAAAACATCCCCCGAACCTTCATCTGACTCTTACGGGCAGCATCCCCATGACAAATAGGACTTGTGACAACTAGCGAAATGTTATTCGGACCTGTAGGCTGGGAGTTAGAGCTGAATATGCCCAAAACTTCGTCGAAAAACGGCGTTTTGAGGGCGAAAATTAAAAACAATCCCCAAACCACCATGTGACTCTCACGGGCAGCTTCCCCATGACGAATAGGACTTGTGACAACTGATGGAATATTCTTCGGACCCATAGGATAGGAGTTAGAGCCGAATACACCCAAAACTTAGTCGAAAAGTGGCGTTTCGGGGCCGTAAATTGAAAACAGCCTCTGAACCTCCATTTGACTCTCACGGGCAGCCTCCCCATGACAAATAGGACTTGTGACAACTGACGAAATGTTATTCGGACCCGTAGGTTGGGTGTTTGAGCTGAATACGCCCAAAATTTGGGCGAAAGGGATATTTCGACAGCGAAAATTCAAAAGTGCCCCCGAACAACCATGTGACTCTCACAGGCACCTTCTCCATGACAAATAGGACTTGTGACAACTGACGGAATGTTATTCGGACCTGTAGGTTGGGAGTTAGAGCCAAATACGTCCAAAACTTTGTCGAAAAAGGGCGTTTCGGGGGCAAAAATTCAAAACAGCCCCCGAACTACCGTGGGACTCTCATGGGCAGCTTCCCCATGACAAATAGGACTTCTGACAACCTATGGAATGTTATTCGGACCCGTAGGTTGAGAGTTAAAGCCGAATACGCCCAAAACTTAGTCCAAAAAGTGCGTTTCGGGGGGCGAAAATTCAAAACAGCCCCTGAACCACCGTGTGACTCTCATGGGCAGCTTCCCCATGACAAATAGACTTGTGACAACTGGAAGAATGTAATCCGGACCCGTAGGTTGGGAGTTAGAGCCGAATACACCCAAAACTTAGTCGAAAAATGATGTTTCGGGGGCAAAATTTCAAAACAGCCGAATACGCCTTGTTATATTATATTAATTTCTTGGACGTACGCAAGTTCGTTATATTATATTTAAGCTTTCATACAAGTATCAATCTCTGAATGGTGTTTCTGAGGCCATGTGCTTCATGAGATATCCGGTATTCTTTCTTTGATGAACCATTTATAGGTGTCTCAACATACATTTCTACATATTTCCTTTTGTGATTGAACTTTATTTTTGTTATTATTTTTCTCACATGTTCTAATATCCTGAATGAAATGGCACTATCAGACATTAAAAAGCAGGGATAGTTTTGTATCCAATCTAATGATTCAAGTGCCTTTTGCAAACAATTAATGAGAAAGTTGGTAAAAATAATGCTTTCTATTCACATTGGGCTTTGATATTGGTTTAGCCACAGAATTTGGATACATGTTGCATACAAATAGAACATTGTTACATTAGCTTTATGTTAGTAATGACAGATTTAGTAATGGTTGTCCTGCATTTCACAATGTTCCTTATAACAAAAGACTTTAGAAAGACTGATAATTGATTCATCGTGGAAGGTTGCTTCTTTGATATGTTTTTTGTTACTTGTTGCCAAATTCATTCATGAAGTTGGGCATTTTTGGGTTCAATTCTAATGTTTTTTTATTTTTGTTTTCTGTAGATGACTTTGTTGCGTAGACTTTCAGAGTAATATTTTGGTGTATGGAGAAGCAATTTCACTTATGTATAGAACTAATATAATACTTTCGCCATCCCCAACTTTTGTGCAGTTCCTTATTACTGATACAGAAAACTTTTGGGAACCAACAGATAATTACTAGCATGGTACATAGATCACCTTTTGTCGCCGTACATATATATGATTTTTTGTCGTGGTATATAGATGTACTTTTTGTTTTGGTACATACATCCCCTTTTGTCATGGTACAGATTACGATGGTAATTTGTACCATGCCAAATGGTCATTTCATATGGTAGTAAATGTAATTTTTGTATATGGAGGGCTTTCATTTTTGTATGATTCTATATTTTGTATGGAATTGTTATTTTAGTTTGGACAATAGTTGGTTTGTATGTAATTTGACAGTTAATGTGACGACCCAGAATTTTTCCCTCCGCTCGAGCAGAGGAGTTGACGCTCAAGCGGACTTTTGGGGTTCCCAGCAATTTTGCAGACGGCCTGAGATTCTGGGAGTTGTGAATCTCCGCTCGAGCGGAGAAGTTGATGCTCGAGCGGACTGCTTTATTGGTCTGTGCGTGCTCGAGCGGTTGAAGCGATGCTCGAGCGTGAAAAGTAAGATTGCCCTTGACATTGTAGTAGTGTATTTGGAATCTTCTTATTTTATTTTGGAGTATTGATTGAGGTGGTAATATGATGGTGAAGTAAGATAGGACCAAAAACTTTAATTCGAACAATTTGTTTATGTTCAGCAGTCACTCTTTTGCCCTTTTCTTTTTCCACACTTTGAATTTGAATGTGAGGTTAAAACCATTGAAAAGCTTATCTCCGGGGCTTCAATTTGGACACAAGAACGACCTAAAACGGAGTCCGGATGAGAGAGTTATACATGATTGAAGTTTTGGGATCTGTTCTGGGAGCAGGTATGCTCGAGCGTGAATAAGGACGCTCGAGCGGGGTTGGCGAGTACAGCAACGTAAAAATGGGATTTTGAGATCTTTTTCCACATTTTCTTTCCCCTCTCTCCTTTCCTCTTCTCCTAAGTCCGAAACCCTAGCCTCAAAACCTTGATTTCCTTTATTTTGAGCAACAATCCACCATGGTTTTTGCATCAAGGATGGAGAATAAGAAAAGATCAATGTTTTTACCCGATTGGAACTCAGATTTGCAAAGGTTTCTCCTCAAGCTTGCTCCTTTGTTGATTCTTGAGGTAAGGGTTCTAATACTCTTCAATACTTACATCAAGAGATAGATTTGTGGTATTTCCATTGTATTAATGTACGAATTTGCATTTTTGAGCATATAGAGTAAATTATGAGATTTGGAAATTTCGGGTTTGAAGCATTGAGGGTTCAATTGATGGGTTAAGGTGATGGAGTATGATCCTTAGATGTATAATCAAGGAGGAAATTGGGATGTAAGGTCATGGTATGAGAAGTATGAATTTTTATGGAAAACTTTATGTTCTTGAAAACCCTAGGTTAATTTGTGATGATAAAGAATGATTTTGCTCAAATTAGAAATAGAATCATGGAATTGGTGGGTTGAATTATACGTGTACAAGTTTAATTGGATTTCTAAGATGCTTCGAAATAATGTTAAAAATTTACGAATGAACCTTGTTATGGGCATTGTAAATCATGTTAAAATGAGAAAGGAAATTAGGGGAAATGATTTAAAGAATTAATGTGTGACTTCATACGTGTGTAGGACACGCTTCGGGAGGAATAAATGCTCCACCAACGCACTGTGAGTAATAGTACTCCATATGTATATTATTTTCCGTTAATAATCCTTGTTATTAACATTCTGTTTTCCGTGGCAATATGGTAACACATATGTGGATTGAGAATTGGTCTAATCCTATGTGAACGTTGAAAGAGTTGGCTTAGTTCTGTGTTCCGATTACGATTCAGGGTTATCGGTAATGTGCTATAACCTATAAGTTACCTATGATGCCGCATAATAAGTGTATATGAACTATTAAGATGATGGCATTAGTTAACAAAAAGAGTTCGTGGAAACGATATTCTGAATGGGAACATGATATCCCGAGTACCCTATTAGGAATTCCTATAGTCTGTTGGGTACTACATGTCTTATGATATAGGTGTTTGCCTCTCATTGATGAATATAATTGGGATTGCTTACTGTTAACGGCATTATTAACGTTCCGTTATCTGTAAATTATCTGCGTTGATTTATAGTAAATAGGAGAAACAATAATGCTCGTGTACTCCGAATCATTCTGGTTTGTCAATGATGAATCAAGACTGTTATGAGGTAAATTATTCCGTCCCTATCAAGAAACGTTATTAATGTTCTGATATACAGGAGACGATTATGTCTGTTGTAATAAGCCATGAGATGATTTGTGTATACTATGGTGTGACGATATTCATATGAATTTGGGATTGTCTTGTTCTGTTTATTTATTCTGTTTAGGTATTCTATCTTATTAATCCGTTCCGTTTGTGATTTAGCATGATATGAATTGTTGGTTTTAAAACATATTGATTTCCGGTATGGAGCAAAGTGCTGTACGGAACTAAGTGCTACACTTTGGTGGGAGCCACCTCTAGAATCCGTGTGAGCCACCTCTTGAGTCCATACATGTATATATATTTCTAGGCCGAAAGGCTATTCTGTATATATATTTCTGGGCCGAAAGGCCGTTCTGTATATATTTCTGGGCCGAAAAGCTGTTCTGGGCCGAAAGGCTGTTCTGTATATATTTCTGGGCCGAAAGGCTGTTTTGGGCCGAAAGGCTATTCTCTATATATATTTCTGGGCCGAAAGGCTGTTCTGTATATATATATGGCTGGACCCATGACTATTTGAGACATAATTATATGATGTAGTTAATCATATGCTTCTGTAGTTATATACTTTATTATTCAACTTGAACATTTCATTATTTATGTACTATTATTCACTGAGTTTTGCTCATTCTGTATTTTGTCTGTTTCTGTAGGTAATCAACCGGGAGTCCAGTCCTAACCCTTAAGGCTCGTCTCTCCTTTGTCAACTTCGATGTCCAGGCACTAGCTGAAGCTCGTGCGTTTTATAAAGTTTTGCTAAGTTTTAATTATGCTTTGGTTGTCTACTTATGGGTGATTGTATATGATCCCTTCTTCATCAATATCTTTCTTATACGCCTATTTGAGGGGCTGTAGACACCCTATTTTTGACCGCCTTTAAGATTCGGACGTGACTGATGGTTTTGGAAGATGTGCAGGGCAAAGGTTCAATTTCTTCGGCAAAGAGAGAGTCAAATCTCAACTTCATACACCTGTTCTAGACCAAAACAATCTTGAACAAAAGATTTTAGTCTTAAAACCCTCTCTTTCAAAACGTTTTTGAAATAAAGTTTTTACGATGTTCCGAGGCTCGCATTTTGTCAAATGTTGCGCTTTTCGGTAAACCGAGCAAAGACAAAGTGGAAATGAATGAAAGAGAGATGAAATCTTTGAAAAATCTTTCAAAACACCTTACTTAGGGGTTTGGAGTTGAAGAAAAGAGGAGAAGAGGGAAGAAATCCAGTTGGGGGAGAAAATGGGCATGAACCGTTAAGAAAGAGTCGAGCAGCCCTCGCCGAATCGGGCCTATTCATTTGCATACTTGGAATCAAGCTATGAGGCCACCACCGTTGGAAATAAGACTTCCGGGGCTTCATTTTGCACTCAAGAATCTCCTAAAGCCAATTCCGGACGGGGGAGATAGGGTTGATTGAAGTAAGGCATCACTCCGGTTGAACCGAATCTACGCGGCTTCACCAAAACAGGCATAACTTTTTGTACAAGAGGAATTTTAATGCAAGGTTTGCTCCATTGGAAAGCTAACTTCCGGCGCTTCAATTTGGACACCTGACCGACCACCATTGGACTTCCCAATCACTGGCCGGCCACCTTTCTTTTTGGAAGACCCTTTTTTTGTCCTGAAAAGTAGCAGGCCGGCCAGAAAATGTGGCAGGCCGGCCACCTACCTGGTCGGATGACCACTTTGGCCCTTTTGAGCTGGCCGGCCATTCTTGCCCTCCTGAGTGTGTTCCAGCTGTGCCCCCCTTTTTCCTTCAGACCCTGTACCCGAGGGTCAGCCTTTTGGGGGGGAAATTTGAATTGGTTTTCCCCCCATTTTTCCCTTCTCTCCCTCTATAAAACCAGCACCATCAGCTGCATTTTAGGGAGGTTAGAAAAATTCATTTGAGAGTCTTGCATTAAATCTCTCTCTCTCTCTCTCTACTCCAAGCCTCAAAACCACCTTGCTCCTACACCATTTCTACACCACCTCCAAGCCTACAACCTCCATACTCCATTCCAGCAACTTGAGGCTATTTTTCAGAGCTTAGGAGCACCATTTCTTGGACCAAAAGCTGCTGGAAGTTTGGACTACAAGGGTGAGTCTCATTTCTCTCTCTTTTTGCTCTATTTTGCATGCAATCTTAGCCTTTGTTGCTTACATTTTTGGGCTCCAACCTAAACTGTAAATAGTCATATTTTGAGCTTCTTTTCATATTTGATCAAGGACCTCTTGCTTTTTGAGGCTTTCTACTACCACTTGTCTCTTTATCCCTCTTTTAGGCCTATTTTTGCATGGTATTTTAGTCTTATTTGTGAGCTGTTTTGGACTTGGTCATAAACTGTAAAATGTCTTGTTTTGAGCCCCTCTTCAACTTTTTTGAAGGGCTCTCCTCTGTTTGAGGCCAGATGCTACCACTTGTCTCTTTGTCCCTCTTTTAGGCCTTTTTCTTGCATGTTGTTTTAGCCCCACTTGTGTTTATTTTCGAGACTTGATATAAACTGTAAAGTGCCTTGTTTTGATCCCCTCTTCAATTTTTTTGAAGGGATATTTGCCATTTGGGGCCAGCTGCTGTCCCTTGTCTCTAATCTCTCTTTTAGGGCCATTTTTGCATGATAGATTAGCCCTACTTGTGTCCATTTTTGAGAGTTATCATAAACTGAAAAATATCTTGTTTTAATCTCATCTTCAAGTTTGTTTAAGGTTCCATTTTTGTTTGAGGTCATATGCTTCCTTGTATGCTTGATTATCTCCTATTTTGAGCCTTACACCTAAGCCCTTGTTGCATGCTTGGTTTGGCCCTCTAGCCACTGAAATCCAATGGATTTTCAGTGGCTAGTATACTATTTTGGGCCTCCAAATCAGAGGGGGGTGACCCCCTCTCACCTTGTTTTGTTTAATGGTCATTTTGGCCTTCAAAAGAGGCCCTATCTTGCATGCTTTGTTAACTGATTTCAGGGCCAATTTGATGAGTTTTGGGACTATCATATTTGATTTTCAGAGTTGTTTGTGCCATGCTAAGTGTCCATCTTGTATGTGCCTAATAATCCCTTGCATAGCCCTCTAAAGGAGCTCATCATTTTTGCATGTGTTGGCTTCACTTCAGAGGTTATTTGAGCATATTTTGGCATGTTTTATTCACTGATTTTTGCTAGTTTGATGAGTTCTCACTTGCTTCATGTACATGCCATACAAACCATGTTTGCTAGTCAAAGTTGTATGCTATTTTAAGTCATCTTGCTTGCATCTTTTGGCCATGCTTTAAACTGAAAAAGTTCATTTTTTGGGACTACCTTGGCTCTGTCTTTAGACTTCATGTTCAAATAATGCATGTTTTGTATAGCTACAAGTCATTACATGTGCCTAGTTTCGAGTTTCGGGACCATTCCATACATCGGGTGCCATGTTTCCATGTTTCGGGGCTGTTTAGCATCATATTTTAGCGCTGAAATTTTCATGTTCATATGCCATATTCCATGCCTTGCCATGCTTTGGTAGAGTGGCATTTGATGCCTTAGGTTCGGTCCTCGGTTTGCGTGCATGCGTACACGCATTTCGAGTGTCTCATTTTCATCTAATGGCCTCTGATGTGAGTGTGGCAGAGGTCCACTCATGTTGTTGTAAGCCCATATTGCATTGTGTATGCCATCTTAGTCCTTTGCATTGCGTATGCTAGGTTGTATGTTAGAGCATTGTGTATGCCATGTTACATCGAGCATTGTGTATGCCATTTCATAGCATTGTGTATGCTAGGTTGCATGTTAGGATTGCATTCATGCATGTCATGCATATTGCATTGTGTTTGGGATAGGAGTTAGCCCGAACACGGGAAACGAGGGACGTTTCATACTCCGAGTGACGGAACGTGTCTCAATTCCCGATCGCCAACACTCCGGATTACCCATGATGGAGTTTAGGTATTGTTGTGTTTTCATGTGCATTCATTTCACATTGAGTCGTGCAATTCAAATCCTCGGCCATCATGCATTGAGATGCGCGATTCGTGGCACGAGGATCGAGGACTACACTCCCTGAAGAGTAGTCATGCATACATATGTGAAAATACATTGCCATGCCCCTTTCTTGCTCTCTGTTGCAGCAAATCAAAAATCAGCAGCCTTCCGGAGCTTGGCACAAATCCCGAGAACAATTGCAAACAGAGGCAAACCGGGGCATCGCAATGGATTTCCGTGCAAGGCAACTCAAGCATACATCATCCATCATCCGGAGCAGAGCTGAGGCAGCCCGTAGGCTTGCATGCAAATTTACTGCTTTCCTAGATTAATTTGTTAATTAATTAGGGTTTTGTACTTATTCGGACTCTACTATTCATTTGGACAATGTATTATTTATTCGGACCCTCCGAGCGAGGGCAATGTTGTAATAAGTGTGCGTGTGTGTGATGTATGTCTTCCAACCCCATGTCTTTCTCCCTTTTATTTACCAGCTTATGATGGTTAGATTAGGGCATGTTTCAATTAGCATAACAGTATGATAGCATGTTTGCATTCATTCATCTGTTTCCCATGCACCGGGCTCGGCGCATCATACTCACTGCGTTGTATTTCAATTCCAAGTTGAATACATGTTAGCTGTAGCATTCCATATGCCATGTTTAGAATAGCCGAGCCTATCTTAGTTGCATTTTGCATGTGTTGCATTAGGCATTTCTGTATAGTTAGGATCATGCATTGATTTCTAATTAGCTTCTGTTTTGGCTGGGAGTACTCGGTAAGTTTTATGCTTTAGCATCCTTACATGCGTGTGAGTGACTGCCATGATAGCATGCTTACCATGAGACTATGTGCTTATGTGATATAACTGCCTGAATGCCTGTGGGTGAAGGTTGGGTTATTTGGATTGGAATAATGCATTGACTGTGAGTTTTAAGCCCACTAGATAGTGGCAAAACCGTCTTTCCAAAGCCCACCCGAGGGTGGCAAAATCTGCATTTTAAGCCTACTTGCGAGTAGCAAACCCCTTTCAAAAATAAACATGAAATGTTTTGTTCCAATTCAGGCGATCAAGTCTATACTTGTATGCTGTGCGCATCACATAGTAAATCTAGGCTAATAACCGGAATAAGAACACATAACGTTTTCAAAACTAGATATCATGGTTAGTAGAGGCCGATCTTTGATCGGGCGAGCGGGGGTGCTCACGAAATGACCTTCCACAATCATACCCAAGTTCCCGAGCAGAGGCAACTTTGGTGATGATGGACACGTGGCCTTAGGCAACGAGTCAGGGTTTCCTAAATTTCCCAAAATAAAATATTTAGGTGGCGACTCTGTATCTGGCAAAGCAGTCCATATTTGGCACTTCTTTCAAAAATATGTTTACTCAAAATGATTTGCCGGATTTGGACTCTTTGGTTTAGATTAAGAACCGTGACAAATTTGAGTCCTGAACTGTAGTGAGGCCCAAGGGCGCGTCTACAGTTTCTGGCGACTCTGCTGGGGATTTAGAGAACTTGACTCGAACTCATGATATCTTGTTTTGACTACACTTATGTGTTTCTTTGTATTGCATTTGCATTGGTGCGCCTAGGACACCGTGTTTGCCATCTGCTATTCCTGAACGATTTGCCGGAGGCTTGTCTTGTCGAGGCATGACCATAAGGCTGACCGGTTGTGGGCTCTGCCAGTATGGGAACACAAACCCCGGTTTTACCGGGGCACCCTTTTGACCATTCGACCTAGTGCATATCGAAATCCATAGTGACCATTCCAAGCTAGGACAGGTTGCTTACCCGATAGGTTGTTTGAAACCGCTGCGTGCGTAGTGAAACCCTAGCTCCTGACAAAATAGGACAAGGAAACCTTACCCCTCCATAGGGGTGTTTTGGCTCTCACTTGCTTGTTATGTGCTTTTAGAGTGCGTCTCTACAGGAATGCATGTATCAGTTTGCAAGTCTGGGTATCAGGCCTGCGGGCATCAGTATTTGGAAGAATCAGTTTTACCTGAGGGTATCAGTTTACCGGCAGAATTTTGGGCAGAATTCAGTAGAGAGCACACTCATTCAACTATGCTCATATCTGTTCAGGTGAAATCAGGCTGAGATGCTATCTATTTTCTCTTTTGCTAGGGTAGTCTTGGAACCATAGCTTCAGAAGGCTCCAATATCCCCCGGGGTACACCGAACTTATGTTAATAGACTTTGTCAGGTCAGAGATTCAGTTCAAGGGCAATCAGTGTTCCTTCGCCAGAGGCCGGGTAAAAAGGCCAGTCAAGCACAGATCATCAGTTCAACAATCTTTGGATTAGCAGTCATTATCCATTTCACCTGTGTGCAGTTGGGTTGAGATACCTCAGGAGTTACACTTGTTATTCAGCTAGGTCAGGGCAGTATGGCAGGGATGGAAGAAATGATGCGTCAACTTCAAGAGAGTGTGAAGCTCATGCAGGAGGACGCTGTCCGTCAAGCGGAATTCGCCAAGCAACCGGCCGTGGTCATAGTCCAACAGGCAGAGACAATTGCCAGGTTAGAGCAGCAAACTGGAGTATCTACTTCACACCAGGCTCCTCCCCCACCAAGAGTTCCCATACTCGGGGAGGGCAACCCACGTCCAGGATGATACGAACATTCCAGGCGGGCCAGCTCCGCCCCCGGTTCTACCCCAGCTATCTAAAACACCCACCCACCTACCAGACTCCCCCTTTGAGTTCGAGACGGATCCCACGGCATTGAAAGTGAGCAAGCTTGAGAAATTGTTCAAAAAGTCTCAGGGGGCCCACTCTATTCCTGATATAGAGGATGGTTATACCGACTCAGTGGTGACATTACCGGATCGGTTCAAGATGCCACATATCGATCGATTCGATGGCTCTGAAGACCCGATGGTGCACCTCCAACTGTTTTCTGATATCTTAAGGCCAATGGGTTCGACCACAGCCCAGAAATTGTCATTATTTGGCCGAACCCTGTCTGGGATAACCGCAATCTGGTATGCAAAATTGGAGAGCTCTGTGAAACAGAACTGGGAAGAGCTGGCTGAGGCCTTTATTGCTCAATACTCCTACAACACACAGATCGAGGTCACAACTCGTGATCTCGAAGTCACCCGCCAAGAACCAAATGAGGGTTTTTCAGAATTCGTAACGAGATGGAGAGCAAAGGCCTCAATGATGATTACAAGGCCTTCCGACGAAGATCAGATCAGGATGATTGTTCGGAATTTGCATGGCAAGTTTGCTGCAAAAGATGGTCGTTCTACCTCTATTTACCTTTCCAGCCCTTCATGAAATGGGGGTTCAAATCAAGGATGCCATCCGACAAGGGATCTTTGTAGAAGATAATGAGCCTTTGAAGAGGAATGTTGCTCGCAGTTCCAATGCTACTACTGATGGCAGCACAGCTGCGAAATGCTCAGAAGTAGACACTATCACCACTTCCCTCAATGGCCAAGAACCAACCACTTCAAGTCGGCCCCAAGCCCGAAAATTCCTTCCTCTTTACATGAGTCTCTCTCAAGCTTTGAAAAAGCTGCGAGAAGAAGGGCACCTAGAACTTCTAGAACCACAACCCCTTCCAAACCCTCTTCCGCCAAGATATGACCCAGCTAAATACTGTGCATACCATCAACGGCACGGTCATGATATGAACCGTTGCATCCGCCTCCGTCATAAGATTCAGGATCTTATTGATGAAGAGACCCTAGCTCCACCAAAAGGACCTCAAGTTAGTACTGACTCGTCACCTCCCCACCTCAACCTTATCCATACACTACCATCCACCTTCGACCCCAGCATATACATCACCCCAGCCCATCTACCCAAGCCTGAGGTGTTCATTCCAGAAAGCATGGACTTATGCATGATGGATGCACCTGGACTCCAATCATCTCAAACCCGTGAGCCCACTACTTCTGAGCTAAAGAGAATGATCGAAGATCTTCAAAGAATTGTGATAGATCTGGCCTCTGGGACATTGGCTCCATCATCAACCACAGCACATGCTAGGAGTTTCACAACAAAAGGCTCCCCAATCTTGGGACGGGCTGCATTTAAAGAATGCCAATCCCTTGGCAAAGTGGAGGCAAGTGGAAAGAACAAGATAGGGGCGAACATGGATCCCCATGAACATCTTCTGTTGGCTGTTGAGGCTTTGAAAGTCGAGGGATTGAACAAAGAGCAAGTGCTTGCAGTGGTTGCAAAAACTGTGAATGATACTTTCGCCACTCAAGTTGGGGGTAGTCTGAATCAAGGGGCAAGCCAAGACAAGAGATGTTGTACTAGAAACACCCCTTTCAGCTCCAATCCTACACTCGGAAGAGATCATCAAAAGTCAGCACCTACCGACCCTTTCGCCGGTACATCTAACACAACCAGCTCACAACCTGCCAAATACCCACCTCGGGGCCAAAGGGTGTTCACCCCACTGGACATGTCTCTGTCAACGGCCCTGAGGGTCCTGATCGAAAAGGGGCATCTGAAGCCCCTGGAGCCGCGGCCATTATTGAATAAGCTTCCTCTCTCCCACAACCCGGCGAAGTACTGTGTCTTTCATCAACAAGTTGGCCATGACACTGACGTGTGTCTTCGTCTTCACCATGAAATACAAGATCTGATTGATAAAAAGGTCATCTTCGCGTCAGGTCCATGCAAAGTCTATCGGCACTGGATCGGTGAACTTGGGGGATAATGTGACCATGTGATTGGGGGGATGAACCACCTGCGGGCAGCGCTCAGTTTACTCCAGATATGGTGGATGGCATGCACTGTTTTGAGCATTTGCAAATGCTAGCTTTTGTGCTTTCTGACTTGGGTATTGGGTAGGTCTTGTTGTTTTGTTCTGAGTCTGTCTTTTTGTTTTGAGTCAGTCTCTTTTGTTTTGGGTCTATCTTGTTGTATCAAGTCAGTCCTGTTATATAGGAGTCGGGTGATTCCGGGGGGTGTCACCTCGGGCGTCACCATTTTGTTTTGTGTTTGTCTTTTCGTTTTGTTTTGAGTCTGTTTCTGCCTTGGAGCTAGTAACGCCAACAGATTTGAATGAACAGCAGCGGTTTTTCATGCTTTTGTGTTTGCTTCTGCCATGTGCCAGTTGTACCAGAAATTCCAAATGAGATGGCAGTATTTGACTAGAAACTGTGTCTTTTCTGTGCCTTGAATTCATTGCATCGACCTAAGTTTTCCAAAACCTTTTTCTTGAAACATTGTGATAAAAACGAAGAGGAAGGAATTCCTCGGGTTTTGCAAAATTTGATCAATTAAGAGAAAGAGAGGCGTGCTAAGCCCTCAATGAATGAAAGCATGCTTGTTAGTGTGAGTACTGAGAAGGACCCTAGCTTTGATCCAGATTGGTTCTACACTGTCTTCAGCGCGGGCGATTTGTCGCTTTCTTAAAAACTTTCAAAAAATGTTTTGCGCGGTCCTGCGAGGACACGTGTGGAATCACTTTTGAGATTGTGCAGCTTAGGATCGTTCTCAGCCCCAAGACTTAACTCCTCACTTTCGAACCTTGAACTTGAATTCAGAACGTTCAACGGTCAACTACAATGTGAGGCCTGAGTGGACAGATTAGAAGCAGCCCATAAATTAGCGGCAAAAAAAAAAAAATAAATAAATAAATAAATCAGATCAAGAAGACCAGATGTCACCAAAAACAGCTTGCGAAGCTAGGTCGGAAGCACCCTTCGAACTAGGGGCAAAGATGTCAGATGTGCTCGAAGAGCCAAAGATGAGTCCTCTTGCAAATCAACAGCCATTCTCCTGGATACGGATGACTTCAAAACCCTACAACCATTTGGCATGGACCAAGCTACACTTTTACCCCTTTGAGAGGCTCGCTGGGTCGAAAACCCAGAAGGGCGACCCAGGCAAAAGTTAGAGCGAGACAAAAAAAATATATACAAAAAATGCAAAAAGAAAAGAAAAAGAAAATTGCAAAAAAAGAAGAAGAAAAAGGAATGAAAAGAATATATAAAAAAAAAAAAAAAGAAAGAAGAACAAAGCTCGCAAGGTCGAAAACCCGCGACGGGCGCCTTGGCAAAAGTTAGAGCCTAAAAAGGAGAGGTTAATACCCGAGTGTACCTCAACCCCAAACTACGTAAGGCTTGATTCCCATCTTTGGGATACGTAGGCAACTTCATCCTGAAGTCCCAGCCGTAAAAACACTTCAATTTGATTGTGCCCATGTAATGGTTTTGATCATCTTCGCCTTCTCTGTATTCGAGAATTTGGTTGTGTTCGTCACTTTGAGGACTGACTACAATGCGGTGTGGTGCTATTCAAACAAGGGGCAACTTTCCGTTGCCATGCAGCTCTCTTCAAGCAAGGGGCAATTTTCCTTCGGAACTGAGGTTGTGCATCTCGAGAGTGGGTTCTATGCTCGTTGAGCAGTGGCCGATTGCAAAAACAGTTTTTGAGAATTTTTACTGAGGTTGACTAATTCTCTCGAAAATTATTCCATTTTTCTAAAACTGGACCACTTTCTTGGACCCAAAAAAGGAAAATTTTCAGTTCTCATAACCTGACTTGCATGATTTCAAATTAGAAAATCGAACAAGCCTGTTAACCAAGCTCTTATGCTGATCAAAATTGTTTTAGTAGAAAACCAAAAAAAATGGTCAAAATAATGAACTAGGGGCACAGTTGAGTCAGGCTTCCTGTCTTTTCCCTGTTGTCAATGCGTTTTCTAGAAAAGGCAACATACTTGCCAAGAAGGACACTCTACCTGCCAGAAGAGGGCACAACTGAAGCTAACAGCAAAAGGAGAGAAAGCTCTCACATCCTCCAAGCAATGAGGTATCAAGCCAAGTGCGAAGCACGAACTGGAATGGGGCCAGATATTCCATTCCCTCATCTGGACAGATCTGATCATGTCCAAACTCCCCAACAGAGCATCGTCGACCGATGTCAGCTGTAGATTTGCTACACACCCAATTGTAGCGCAGCCCCTCTGTGGGAGAAACTCACTGTTGTGAAAAAGAATGAGAATCTGGTAGAATACCATGGGGCAAGAGCCCACAACTTCATGCTTATCCATCAACCACCCAGGGGAGGGATTAAAAAATGAGAGATTAAAGAATAGAGAGATTTGCGCTGAGAGAAAAAGTGAGGAAAAGGGTTTTGTGAGAAAAGCCGAGCCTAAGGGTCGAGTGATGTGAGAATCACAAATAAGAAAGGGTGGGAAGCAATACCCGGAGAAACTGGCTCCTCGCGAACTGAGAGGTCTCTCATCTTTGTAGCACGTCTATGTGTAGTGTCTCTTGTTTTTTGTTTGTTTTGATTCATGTGTTGAGTCGTTTCAAGTGTCTATGTTTGTGTTTAGGTTGTTTACCTTTTGTTTTTCGTTGTTGAGTCATTTTGACTATGGTCAGTTGTAGACTCGATACCCAATTGAGAACTCCTCTCACTTTAAAAAAAAAAATCGTTTTGTGCTCAGAGTGCCGTGTCGTTCTCCGTGTTTGTGCAAAACAAGATTTTGTTCTTTAAAAAACCGCAGGGTTCAACCTAGGTCACGTGGGAACAGTAAAACCAGGACCTATCTGAAGCTACATGGGTTCCAGACTACAAAGCAAAAGAAAAAAGGGAAAATCGAAGCATTTTAGTGTGCTTCAACTTCAGACAATTCCGTGATTGTATTCCGGATGTACCTTTTCAAGCCTTGTCAATGCTCCGAAGTATGAGTGTGCCTCTACCTCAAGCGCAAGATCAAGCCTGCTTCAAAGTTATGCACCCTTCCACCCGCATTGTTATGCATTCTTCCACTGGTATTGTCATGCACACCTTACTTGCATTTATTTGCATCTTGTGTTATCTTCTACCATTTATCCTTTTACGTTAAGCAGCGTTTGGAATCTATCCCAGGTTGCGTTGTAGACGCGCTGGACGGGTTGTTTTTGGACCTCCTCCCACGATTTCAGCGTGGTTTGAGTGTCCCATTCCTCACACAATTTCAGCGTGTATGCATTTTATCTCAGGTTGCGTTGTGCGCGCACTTGAGCGGTTGTTTTCGAACCTCTTCTCACGACTTCAACGTGGTTAGAGTGTTCTTTTCCTCACACGATTTCAGTGTGTTTGGATCTTATCTCAGGTTGCGTTGTAGACGCGCTGGGCGGGTTGTTTTTGGACCTCCTCTCACGATTTCAGCGTGGTTTGAGTGTCCCGTTCCTCACACGATTTCAGCGTGTTTGGATTTTATCTAAGGTTGCATTGTGCGCGCACTTGAGCGGTTGTTTTCGGACCTCTTCTCACGATTTCAGCGTGGTTAGAGTATTCTTTTCCTCACACGATTTCAGCGTGTTTGGATCTTATCTCAGGTTGCGTTGTAGACGCACTGGGCGGGTTGCTTTTGGACCTCCTCTCACGATTTCAGCGTGGTTCGAGTGTCCCCTTTCTTACACGATTTCAGCGTGTTTGGATTTTATCTCAGGTTGCGTTGTGCGCGCACTTGAGCGGTTGTTTTCGGACCTCTTCTCACAATTTCAGCGTGGTTAGAGTGTTCTTTTCCTCACACGATTTCAGTGTGTTTGGAATTTATCCCAGGTTGCGTTGTAGACACGCTGGGCGGGTTGTTTTGGACCTCCTCTCACGATTTCAGCGTGGTTAGAGCGTTCTTTTCCTCACACGATTTCAGCGTGTTTGGATCTTATCTCAGGTTGCGTTGTGCGCGCACTTCAACGGTTGTTTTCGGACCTCTTCTCACGATTTCAGCGTGGTTAGAGTGTTCTTTTCCTCACATGATTTCAGTGTGTTTGGATTTTATCTCAGGTTGCGTTGTGCGCGCACTTGAGCGGTTGTTTTAGGACCTCTTCTCACGATTTCAGCGTGGTTTGAGTGTCCTTTTCCTCACACGATTTCAGCGTGTTTGGATCTTATCCCAGGTTGCATTGTAGACGCGCTGGGCGGGTTGTTTTAGGACCTCTTCTCACGATTTCAGCGTGGTTTGAGTGTCCTTTTGCTCACACGATTTCAGCGTGTTTGGATCTTATCTTAGGTTGCGTTGTAGACGCACTTGAGCGGTTGTTTTTGGACCTCTTCTCACGATTTCAGCGTGGTTAGAGTGTTCTTTTCCTCACACGATTTCAGCGTGTTTGGATTTTATCTCAGGTTGCGTTGTGCGCGCACTTGAGCGGTTGTTTTTGGACCGCTTCTCGCGATTTCAGCGTGGTTAGAGTGTTCTTTTCCTCACACGATTTCAGCGTGTTTGGAATTTATCCCAGGTTACGTTGTAGACGCGCTGGGCGAGTTGTTTTTGGACCTCCTCTCACGATTTCAGCGTGGTTTGAGTGTCCCCTTCCTCACACGATTTCAGCGTGTTTGGAATTTATCTTAGGTTACGTGGAACGCACTCCTGGTTGATTTTCTTTGTTCTTCCTCCACCCACGAGTCCAGCGTGGTTGGCGTATGTCGGCATTTTGCATCTATTGTACTCTCTGTTGCATCGCATCTATTATCTATTGCATCGCATCTATTACATCCATTGCATCGTATCTGTTTTATTGTCTGGTCTAGGAAACCTTAAATCCTCTGGTCTATGGAGACCTTAAATCCTGCATCATCATTTGCACTATTTTGCGCATTGTACTTGCATTTTACTTGCATTTCATCGCACTATCTTGTGCACTCTCTGGTCTAGGAGACCTTAAATCCTCTAAAGGTGCAATTCCTTTGGTGTTTGTCGTGCCCGAACGACTTCCAGCGATCTGGTATAGCCACCTGCATGTGTTAGCAATGAGTTCCTAGGAGACCAACTGAGACGGTGGAAACTAGAGTTCGAATGGCTCATGCCTAGAACACAAAGGTTCAGAATTTCCGAGACTAAAGTCTGGTTTAAATACCCAGGGGTATATCCTCGGCTTGAAATCTGTATGGCAGCCCCATAGATTGAGATAGCATCTGTATGCGCCTCAATTCTGGATACTGATCCAACCTAATCTGTCACCCTGTTGGAGAATAGGGAAAGCTGCGACCACAGTCAGGGAGAAAAGTATTACCTGTGGTTCAATTAAGATGCAGAAGCGGGAGATTCCCAACAGCCTGAGGTGAGTCATCACCAATTGCCCCTGTAAGGTACCTCCCTTTTCCTAGCTATCACATTGCATTTTAGTCATTACAGTGCATTGCATAAATCCTCAATTTTCAAACCAGCTTCGCGTAGCGTATAAGTCCAATCTTCAAACCGGCTTCGCGTAGCGTATAAGTCCAATCATCAAAATCTTCCTGCATATCATTTTGCATCCTGCCCCTGAACTACGTTGGTTTGATTCCTTGCAAAGGGATACGTAGGCAGCCTGAGGGCACAACCATTTATTTATCTATACTTTGTTTGTTTGTCCAAGTCTTCGGCCTTGTCAAAAATGGGTCGTCTCTGGGCTTTGACATTCACTCCCGTCACTTCTTGACTTCCGAGTTCTGTCAAAGAGGGGCAACTGTAGACACCCCATTTTTGACCGCCTTTAAGACTCGGACGCGACTGATGGTTTTGGAAGATGTGCAGGGCAAAGGTTCAATTTCTTCGGCAAAGAGAGAGTCAAATCTCAACTTCATACCCCTGTTCTAGACCAAAACAATCTTGATCAAAAGATTTTAGTCTTGAAACCCTCTCTTTCAAAATGTTTTTGAAATAAAGTTTTTACGATGTTCCGAGGCTCGCATTTTGTCAAATGTTGCGCTTTTCGGTAAACCGAACAAGGACAAAGTGGAAATGAATGAAAGAGAGATGAAATCTTTGAAAAATCTTTCAAAATACCTTACTTAGGGGTTTGGAGTTGAAGAAAAGAGGAGAAGAGGGAAGAAATCCAGTTGGGGGAGAAAATGGGCATGAACCGTTAAGAAAGATTCGAGCAGCCCTCGCCGAATCGGGCCTATTCATTTGCATACTTGGAATCAAGCTATGAGGCCACCACCGTTGGAAATAAGACTTCTGGGGCTTCATTTTGCACTCAAGAATCTCCTAAAGCCAATTCCGGACGGGGGAGATAGGGTTGATTGAAGTAAGGCATCACTCTGGTTGAACCGAATCTGCGCGGTTTCACCAAAATAGGCATAACTTTTTGTACAGGAGGAATTTTAATGCAAGGTTTGCGCCATTGGAAAGCTAACTTCCGGAGCTTCAATTTGGACAACTGGCCGGCCACCATTGGACTTCACAATCACTGGCCGGCCACCTTTCTTTCCGGCAGACCCTTTTTTTGTCCTGAAAAGTAGCAGGCCGGCCAGAAAATGTGGCAGGCCGGCCACCTACCTGGTCGGATGACCACTTTGGCCCTTTTGGGCTGGCCGGCCATTCTTGCCCTCCTGAGTGTGTTCCAGCTGTGCCCCCATTTTTCCTCCAGACCCTATACCCGAGGGTCAGCCTTTTGGGGGGGAAATTTGAATTGGTTTTCCCCCCATTTTCCCTTCTCTCCCTCTATAAAACTAGCACCCTCAGCTGCATTTTAGGGAGGTTAGAAAAATTCATTTGAGAGTCTTGCATTAAATCTCTCTCTCTCTCTCTCTGCTCCAAGCCTCAAAACCACCTTGCTCCTACACCATTTCTACACCACCTCCAAGCCTACAACCTCCATACTCCATTCCAGCAACTTGAGGCTATTTTTCAGAGCTTAGGAGCACCATTTCTTGGACCAAAAGCTGCTGGAAGTTTGGACTACAAGGGTGAGCCTCATTTCTCTCTCTTTTTGCTCTATTTTGCATGCAATCTTAGCCTTTGCTGCTTACATTTTTGGGCTCCGACCTAAACTGTAAATAGTCATATTTTGAGCTCTTTTTCATGTTTGATCAAGGACCTCTTGCTTTTTGAGGCTTTCTACTACCACTTGTCTCTTTATCCCTCTTTTTGGCCTATTTTTTCATGGTATTTTAGTCTTATTTCTGAGCTGTTTTGGACTTCTTCATAAACTGTAAAATGTCTTTTTTTGAGCCCCTCTTCAACTTTGTTGAAGGGCTCTCCTCTGTTTGAGGCTAGATGCTACCACTTGTCTCTTTGTCCCTCTTTTAGGCCTTTTTCTTACATGTTGTTTTAGCCCCACTTGTGTCTATTTTCGAGACTTGATATAAACTGTAAAGTGCCTTGTTTTGATCCCCTCTTCAATTTTGTTGAAGGGCTCTTTTCTGTTTGGGGCCAGCTGCTGTCCCTTGTCTCTAATATCTCTTTTAGGGCCATTTTTGCATGATAGATTAGCCCTACTTGTGTCCATTTTTGAGAGTTATCATAAACTGAAAAATATCTTTTTTTAATCTCATCTTCAAGTTTGTTTAAGGTTCCATTTTTGTTTGAGGTCATATGCTTCCTTGTATGCTTGATTATCTCCTATTTTGAGCCTTACACCTAAGCCCTTGTTGCATGCTTGGTTTGGCCCTCTAGCCACTGAAATCCAGTGGATTTTCAGTGGCTAGTATACTGTTTTGGGCCTCCAAATCAGAGGGGGGTGACCCCCTCTCACCTTATTTTGTTTAATGGTCATTTTGGCCTTCCAAAGAGGCCCTATCTTGCATGCTTTGTTGACTGATTTCAGGGCCAATTTGATGAGTTTTGGGACTATCATATTTGATTTTCAGAGTTGTTTGTGCCATGCTAAGTGTCCATCTTGTATGTGCCTAATAATCCCTTGCATAGCCCTCTAAAGGAGCTCAGCATTTTTGCATGTGTTGGCTTCACTTCAGAGGTTATTTGAGCATATTTTGGCATGTTTTATTCACTGATTTTTTCTGGTTTGATGAGTTCTCACTTGCTTCATGTACATGCCATACAAACCATGTTTGCTAGTCAAAGTTGCATTCTATTTTAAGTCATCTTGCTTGCATCTTTTGGCCATGCTTTAAACTGGAAAAGTTCATGTTTTGGGACTACCTTAGCTCTGTCTTTATACTTCATGTTCAAATAATGCATGCTTTGTATAGCTACAAGTCATTACATGTGCCTAGTTTCGAGTTTCGGGACCATTCCATGCATCGGGTGCCATGTTTCCATGTTTCGGGGCTGTTTAGCATCATATTTTAGCGCTGAAATTTTCATGTTCATATGCCATATTCCATGCCTTGCCATGCTTTGGTAGAGTGGCTTTTGATGCCTTAGGTTCGGTCCTCGATTTGCATGCATGCGTGCACGCATTTTGAGTGTCTCATTTTCATCTAATGGCCTCTGATGTGAGTGTGGCTGAGGTCCACTCATGTTGGTGTAAGCCCATATTGCATTGTGTATGCCATTTTAGTCCTTTGCATTGCGTATGCTAGGTTGTATGTTAGAGCATTGTGTATGCCATGTTACATCGAGCATTGTGTATGCCATTTCATAGCATTGTGTATGCTAGGTTGCATGTTAGGATTGCATTCATGCATGTCATGCATATTGCATTGTGTTTGGGATAGGAGTTAGCCCGAACACGGGAAACGAGGGACGTTTCGTACTCCGAGTGACGGAACGTGTCTCAATTCTCGATCGTCGACACTCAGGATTACCCATGATGGAGTTTAGGTCTTGTTGTGTTTTCATGTGCGTTCATTTCACATTGAGTCGTGCAATTCGACTCCTCGGCCATCATACATCGAGATGCGCGATTGGTGGCACGAGGATCGAGGACTACACTCCCTGAAGAGTAGTCATGCATACATATGTGAAAATACATTGCCATGCCTCTTTCTTGCTCTCTGTTGCAGCAAATCAAAAATCAGCAGCCTTCCGGAGCTTGGCACAAATCCCGAGAACAATTGCAAACAGAGGCAAACCGGGGCATCGCAATGGATTTCCGCGCAAGGCAACTCAAGCATACATCATCCATCGAGCAGAGCTGAGGCAGCCCGTAGGCTTACATGCAAATTTACTGCTTTCCTAGATTAATTTGTTAATTAATTAGGGTTTTGTACTTATTCGGACTGTACTATTCATTTGGACTGTGTATTATTTATTCGGACCCTCCGAGCGAGGGCAATGTTGTAATAAGTGTGCGTGTGTGTGATGTATGTCTTCCAACCCCACGTCTTTCTCCCTTTTATTTACCAGCTTATGATGGTTAGATTAGGGCATGTTTCAATTAGCATAACAGTATGATAGCATGTTTGCATTCATTCATCTGTTTCGCATGCACCAGGCTCGGCGCATCATACTCACTGCGTTGTATTTCAATTCTGAGTTGAATACATGTTAGCTGTAGCATTCCATATGCCATGTTTAGAATAGCCGAGCCTATCTTAGTTGCATTTTGCATGTGTTGCATTAGGCATTTCTGTATAGTTAGGATCATGCATTGATTTCTAATTAGCTTCTGTTTTGGCTGGGAGTACTCGGTAAGTTTTATGCTTTAGCATCCTTGCATGCGTGTGAGTGACTGCCATGATAGCATGCTTACCATGAGGCTATGTGCTTATGTGATATAACTGCCTGAATGCCTGTGGGTGAAGGTTGGGTTATTTGGATTGGAATAATGCATTGACTGTGAGTTTTAAGCCCACTAGATAGTGACAAAACCGTCTTTTCAAAGCCCACCCGAGGGTGGCAAAATCTACATTTTAAGCCTACTTGCGAGTAGCAAACCCCTTTCAAAAATAAACATGAAATGTTTTGTTCCAATTCAGGCAATCAAGTCTATACTTGTATGCTGTGCGCATCACATAGTAAATCTAGGCAAATAACCGGAATAAGAACACATAACGTTTTCAAAACTAGATATCATGGTTAGTAAGGGTCGATCTTTGATCGGGCGAGCGGGGGTGCTCACGAAGTGACCTTCCCCAATCGTACCCAAGTTCCCGAGCCGAGGCAACTTTGGTGATGACGGACACGTGACCTTAGGCAACGAGTCAGGGTTTCCTAAATTTCCCGAAATAAAATATTTAGGTGGTGACTCTGTATCTGGCAAAGCAGTCCATGTTTGGCATTTCTTTCAAAAATCTGTTTTCTCAAAACGATTTGCCGGATTTGGACTCTTTGGTTTAGATTGAGAACCGTGACAAATTTGAGTCCTGAACTGTAGTGAGGCCCAAGGGCGCGTCTACAGGGGCTGAGTCGAGGTTCATGTGTGTAGGCTTTCTGTATAATATTTACTTAGTGTGATGTTGTGATCCTGGCATAATAGTGGTAGCTCAATGGAATAGATTTTTGTGTTATCAGGTGCTTCCGTCCGGGCCCCATATATTATATATGTCGATTTTTGTGTCTGTTTCTGATGAGGTCATGCCCAAAACTTTTAGGGGCAGGTTTGGGGCGTGACAAGTGGTATCAGAGCACGAGTTGCTATCTCACACACGGATCCATTGAGCTGTAGGATGTCTAGAAAAGACTTAGGCTTCATGCATGACATCCTTAGTGCATACAAAAAGACTGATAGCAACGTTAAATGTAACATGCTTACGTTAACGATTATGAGCCATGTCTATTGTACCTTCCTTGTGTATATATATTGTGATTGATTGTTGTATAAAGCATGGCAGAAATAAGGATAGAGGATCTCCTCGGGTTGAATGAAAAGGGAAAATGATTGGTAAGTAAGGCACATGCAATTTTTGGTTGTTATTTGTGAACTGATAGTTACCTATCATTTATTTAGATGAATTGCTTAAACACTAAGTATGGAATATTTAGTTACGATATAGTGATGTCTTCCTTGTCATTGTACTGTTTGGACCTATGATTTGAAAAGTTATTGTGATACGCATTTTGATAAGATGTGTTTTGAGTACTAAGTGAAATTGTGTTAAGTAGGACTGGTTGTAAGAAGAAGCTATACATATAGTGACTCCTCGTCAAATTGTGAAGGGAATTAATTACTTATGAATTTACTTCTTGCTAACAGTTTAAATAGATAAGCCATACGGGGGAATTGGTCATTAACCTTGAAACAGTATGTAAGTACTATACTTTTGTGAACTAAGGGAATTACCGATGACTTCTAATGAGTATTGTTTCTGAATAATTGAGATTTTGATTGCGAGAATCTGTATTCTGTACTGTATACTGTACTCTGATCTCTGTAATCTGAAATCTGAAATCTGTAATCTGTTATCTGTTCTGTTTAGGTATAAACTGTAATCTGTAATTGAGACTTCTTATGAGTAATAGTCGAATGATATGAGGAATCCCGCCTATGAGACGTCAAACTAATCCTATTTCGTAGTTAAAGGCTATAATGTAAGTTGTTTTGCATGCAATTGTGAAGTTTGACAGAAATAAATGGTTGTGGGGGTATTTCATGTTAATGATGGGTTAACAGGTATCCACCTTCTCTTGCATATTTACGCAAATTTGTATCTGAATTGATTTCCTATTATGTTGAACTGATTGTATCAAGAATTCTAATTCTAGTATTAGTAGGTTACATCACTTTATTGTTACACTATCGAATGTCTAGACATTATGGATCCGATAGAATCTACACGCGAGGAATAACCAGATACTCAGCTTATGTTACAGGGTTAAACCACATGACTGGTTTGTGATTTATTTTGGTAAACTGTTTGTTGACTACTATGACCATTTTACCGTTATACTGCTATTATGAAACCCAAATGAATGTGATTCTAGTGGACTTAATGAAAATATGACTCTACGAATGGACCTAGCAGAACTTATGAATGGAAAGTGGTTGGATACTCTACTTGAGTTAATTGACTGGTGTGTAATGTTCATTAACAACAAATATCTGAACAGTGAAACCCTGAAATAATTAAAAAGGACTAAATTAATGTTATACCTTACTGTTATAATTGAATGATTGAATACAATTTTGAATTCAATTTTCTGGCCTTGTTTTGATATTTGTATTTATTATTTAGATTTGAACATATGACGGCCTGATCAGGTGTCTATCATGGGGATTCTTCTTCCCACCGTTCAGATTTTGTCAAGAAGTAGAGAATGTGGTTTAAAATCTACATAATGATATGATTTTGATATAGTTTCGTAAATGGAAAATATGGTACCTCCTAGGCAGAACCTTATTTGGTAGGTTCTAAGATCTGATTCAATGATGCATAATAGGATTTAAGTCTAACCACATAATTAATTTATTTTGGGAACTATATGTAACCATAATGGTCATGTACTACCGAGTAAATTGCATTATAAGATAAGTTTGAACGTGTACTCCCTAATCGAAATTGTGTATGAAATATTACAGCTGGGCTGACCTAGTTAGAGATTTAGTGGAGAGTACTTTCATTATGATTGAAATTAATGCATGTTGTAAGAATTTATAAATCATGTTTTTCCGTCCTTGTTTTGTACTTTTAAATGTTTACGGTGAAATCCCCTGAGCAGTTAAGGTTAAGTAGTGAAACCATGTTTAAGGATGCCTATCTGTTTAACAAGAAACGTATCTGTTATACTTAGAATATCGAATAAGAAATTGGAAGCCTTAAAGGTTAATTATCTGAGTTGATTATGTATCTGTGATCAGCATAATTTTTATGTAATCTTAAGTATGTTACGAGATTTCAATTTCGGAATGATTTAACGATTGAATTTTGTCCTATATGCTTTTATATATAACTATCTATATGTATACCTAAGTCTTCTTACGTATGGAAAGAAATAAGGGTTGAAAAGAAGAGCATAGATCTTCTAGGGAGCAAATGAGAAAGTGAAAAGGTTATAGAGATCCTAAAGCTAGGTATGTTTGATTGGCTTCTCTTGAAGTTAAGTAGGAACTCCTCTATGTAATTGTCTTTAAAGAGTAATTGTATGATGGTCTTCACTGTTCTTTTTTTTTAAATGTCAAGTGGAATAAAGAATTGGTGGTGCCGTTAAGTGAAGTGTAATTGAAAATTTGTTGTTAATTGAGAAGTTGTTATGGACTTTGGGATTATAAATGGTTAGTGTTACTCCTTACCCGTTGAAGTTATGATGTGTGTTAATCGAAAGTATTTGTGATCCTTTCCTATCTCAAGTGTGGATCTAGTTTTGGAACATTACAGAATGTGTTTCCGTTTATGTTTGAACTGTCTTCTATTTGGTTTTCTTCAATTTCGAGGACGAAATTTCTTTTCAAGAGGGAAGGATGTGACGACCCAGAATTTTTCCCTCTGCTCGAGCGGAGGAGTTGACGCTCGAGCGAACTTTTGGGGTTCCCAGCAATTTTGCAGATAGCCTGAGATTCTGGGAGTTGTGAATCTCTGCTCGAGCGGAGAAGTTGACGCTCGAGCGGACTGCTTTATTGGTCTGTGCGCGCTCGAGCGGTTGAAGCGACGCTCAAGCGTGAAAAGTAAGATTGCCCTTGACATTGTAGTAGTGTATTTGGAATCTTCTTATTTTATTTTGGAGTATTGATTGAGGTGGTAATATGATGGTGAAGTAAGATAGGACCAAAAACTTTAATTCGAACAATTTGTTTACGTTCAGCAGTCACTCTTTTGCCCTTTTATTTTTCCACACTTTGAATTTGAATGTGAGGTTAAAACCATTGAAAAGCTTATCTCCGGGGCTTCAATTTGGACACAAGAACGACCTAAAACGGAGTCCGGATGAGAGAGTTACACATGATTGAAGTTTTGGGATCTGTGCTGGGAGCAGGTACGCTCGAGCGGGAATAAGGACGCTCGAGCGGGGTTGGCGAGTACAGCAATGTAAAAACGGGATTTTGAGATCTTTTCCCACATTTTCTTTCCCCTCTCTCCTTTCCTCTTCTCCTAAGTCCGAAACCCTAGCCTCAAAACCTTGATTTCTCTATTTTGAGCAACAATCCACCATGGTTTTTGCATCAAGGATGGAGAATAAGAAAAGATCAATGTTTTTACCCGATTGGAACTCGGATTTGCGAAGGTTTCTCCTCAAGCTTGCTCCTTTGTTGATTTTTGAGGTAAGGGTTCTAATACTCTTCAATACTTACATCAAGAGATAGATTTGTGGTATTTCCATTGTATTAATGTACGAATTTGCATTTTTGAGCATATAGAGTAAATTATGAGATTTGGGAATTTCGGGTTTGAAGCATTGAGGGTTCAATTGATGGGTTAAGGTGATGGAGTATGATCCTTAGATGTATAATCAAGGAGGAAATTGGGATGTAAGGTCATGGTATGAGAAGTATGAATTTTTATGGAAAACTTTATGTTCTTGAAAACCCTAGGTTAATTTGTGATGATAAAGTATGATTTTGCTCAAATTAAAAATAGAATCATGGAATTGGTGGGTTGAATTATACGTGTACAAGTTTAATTGGATTTCTAAGATGTTTCGAAATAATGTTAAAAATTTACGAATGAACCTTGTTATGGGCATTGTAAATCATGTTAAAATGAGAAAAGAAATTAGGGGAAATGATTTAAAGAATTAATGTGTGACTTTATACGTGTTGTAGGACACGCTTCGAGAGGAATAAATGCTCCACCAACGCACTGTGAGTAATAGTACTCCATATGTATATTATTTTCCGTTAATAATCCTTGTTATTAACATTCTGTTTTCCGTGGCAATATGGTAACACATATGTGGATTGAGAATTGGTGTAATCCTATGTGAACGTTGAAAGAGTTGGCTTAGTTCTGTGTTCCGATTACGATTCAGGGTTATCGGTAATGTGCTATAACCTATAAGCTACCTATGATGCCGCATAATAAGTGTATATGAACTATTAAGATGATGGAATTAGTTAACAAAAAGAGTTCGTGGAAACGATATTCTGAATGGGAACATGATATCCCGAGTACCCTATTAGGAATTCCTACAGTTTGTTGGGTACTACATGTCTTATGATATAGGTGTTTGCCTCTCATTAATGAATATAATTGGGATTGCTTACTGTTAACGGCATTATTAACGTTCCGTTATCTGTAAATTATCTGCATTGATTTATAGTAAATAGGAGAAACAATAATGCTCGTGTACTCCGAATCATTCTGGTTTGTCAATGATGAATCAAGACTGTTATGAGGTAAATTATTCCGTCCCTATCAAGAAACATTATTAATGTTCTGATATACAGGAGACGATTATGTCTGTTGTAATAAGCCATGAGATGATTTGTGTATACTATGGTGTGACGATATTCATATGAATTTGGGATTGTCTTGTTCTGTTTATTTATTCTGTTTAGGTATTCTATCTTATTAATCTGTTCCGTTTATGATTTAGCATGATATGAATTGTTGGTTTTAAAACTTATTGATTTCTGGTATGAAGCAAAGTGCTGTACGGAACTAAGTGCTACACTTTGGTGGGAGCCACCTCTAGAATCCGTGTGAGCCATCTCTTGAGTCCATACATGTATATATATTTCTGGGCCGAAAGGCTGTTCTGTATATATATTTCTGGGCCAAAAGGCTGTTTTGGGCCGAAAGGCTGTTCTGTATATATTTCTGGGCCGAAAGGCTGTTCTGGGCCGAAAGGCTGTTCTGTATATATTTCTGAGCCGAAAGGCTGTTCTGGGCCGAAAGGCTATTCTGTATATATATTTCTAGGCCGAAAGGCTGTTCTGTATATATATATGGCTGGACCCATGACTATTTGAGACATAATTATAGGATGTAGTTAATTATATGCTTCTGCAGTTATATACTTTATTATTCAAGTAGAACATTTCATTATTTATGTACTATTATTCACTGAGTTTCGCTCATTCTGTATTTTGTCTGTTTCTGTAGGTAATCAACCGGGAGTCTAGTCCTAACCCTTAAGGCTCGTCTCTCATTTGTCAACTTCGATGTCCAAGCACTAGCTGAAGCCCGTGCGTTTTGTAAAGTTTTGCTAAGTTTTAATTATGCTTTGGTTGTCTACTTATGGGTGATTGTATATGATCCCTTCTTTATCAATATCTTTGTTATACGCCTATTTGAGGGCTGAGTCGAGGTTCATGTGTGTAGGCTTTCTGTATAATATTTACTTAGTGTGATGTTGTGATCCTGGCATAATAGTGGTAGCTCAATGGAATAGATTTTTGTGTTATCAGGTGCTTCCGTCCGGGCCCCATATATTATATATGTCGATTTTTGTGCCTGTTTCTGATGAGGTCATGCCCAAACTTTTAGGGGCAGGTTTGGGGCGTGACAGTTAAAGTTATTTATTTTTTGTATGCGGATGTAGATTGTGGAATAATTGATAGTATATGTATCATTTTATTTATATATGTATTACAGGTTGCATGGAATACAGATAGGTTATGGACAAATTATAATATTTGCAATAAAACATAATATCATGTTTTTGGCAACTAAAAGTTTTGTAGCCAAAAAAAAAAATCAAACATTTGGTGACTAAACGTTTTGTAGCCAAAAGAAAATCAAACATTTGGTGACTAAAAGTTTTGTAGCCAAAAGAAAATCAAACATTTGGCGACTAAGATATTTCGTAGCTAAAAACAAAAAATGAAGAATAAAAACACTTTTGCCGACTAAAATTTTAGTAGCAAAAAATGTGAGAGTTTAGGCGACTAAATTTTTAGTAGCCAAAACAAAAAATATTTGCCGACTAAAATTTTAGTAGCCAAAAGAATTTGACTTTAGACGACTAAATTTTTAGTAGCCAAAAAAATTTGACTTTAGACAACTAAAATTTTAGTAGCCAAAATACTGGTATTTACTTTAGGCAACTAATATATTTAGTAGCTAAAAACATTTTCCGCGACTAAATCTTTGGTCGTTAACAATATTGAGGCTTTTGGCGACAAAAAAATTGGTCGCCGAAAATGTTTATTTAATTTTTTTTCCAACCTTTCGGCGACTAAATATTTAGTCGGCAAATAAATACATTTGGCGACTAAAATAAGTTTAGTCGCCAACTAGCTTTCCCAACTACTCTTTGGCTACTAATTCTGCGACCAAAAAATTTAGTCGCTAAAGCCTTTTGGCGAGTAAAAACTGACTTTTGGCGACTAAAAATTTAGTCACCAAAAGTGAAAATTCTTGTAGTGACTGTAGCAGTATAGAGATGGTGGTTAATATGGAAATAAGAGATACCATGCAATTACTCATTTTGAGCTACATTTTGACTCATCTTTTCATTTTCCTTTTTGACTTAAAGACATGTCTGTGCATGTTGAACAACGATTTTTTCGATCTCTAGCACCAGTAATGGAACTGCTAACATGTTCCTCGAATGGAATTGTGTAAGGACTATGATTTATTGGTTACCTTTTATGTATTTTAATTTAATAAATGGCTCTCTGAAATTTTGATCATATACACTTTTGTCCTTGTTAAATTGAGTATTCTTCATACTGTGAAAAGGTAAAAGGTTTTTAACAATTTGCATTTTAATATGGTGTATTTCTTTAGTATATTGCTTTCATTTGATATTTGGCAGTAGCTAGATTTTTCTTCTCTCTCTCTCTCTCTCTCTCTCTCTCTAGAATTTGTTGCAGCATTGTATCTTGCAGTTAACAGAACATGAACTTGTTTCTTATCTCATGACAGGCGTAAGGATCTTGTGTTTCAACCCTAGTTCACATTTAGTCTTTGCTGGATCAACTGCGGGATATGTATCTTGTTGGGACCTTAAGTATGCCAAACTTGTTAAGACACTGTATCATTTCATCGATTTCAGTTCTCTTATTGGTTGGGTCCATCATGTCACATGAACTCATGCTAAATAAGCTACGACATCCTATTGCATTCTCTCTCATATATAACCTGATACTAATGCATATTTTTGGTAATAACTGAAACTTGATGCAGTGGCTTAAGTAAAGGTATCATAGTTGTCAAATCGGGATTCGTATCATGAATCGAAATAGTTTTGTATCGAATCGCGAATTGAATCAAATCGCGAATCGTAAAGATTCAGTCATTTTTCTAAATTACTTAAAAACTTATATCTACACATTTAAATGTTAAATATATTTTATGAATATCAAATATTTAGACTTAAATCAATGAAAATGTTATTTTGAATGATAATCACGTAGTTTAATAGATAAAAAATTAACAAAAGCTCCTATATAAGATAACCATATTACCTTCTTTTTTTTCTTTTTCTTTTTTTATAGAATATTTCTTATTAACCATCCTTAATAAAGATAATAACCAAATAGACAAACTACCAATTTTCAAAGTAACAATAATTAATAATGATATTAATATTTGGACAATAAACATATATACTTTTTTAAGTAACAGTAAGCAAATAATAAGAAAGAATTATTTCAAATCTTTTATTTTAAAACCTAAAATATTTTAATAGGTATAACTAATCTCACACATGTAATATTCAATTATATTCAATTTAATAAAATAGCAATAGATAATTGGGTAAATTACAAATACACCCCTTGATATTTGATTAAAATTCGAATCGCCCCCTATAGTTTTGAAAATTACATTACACTCCCTGATATTTCTAATTTCATAACAAATCATCCATTTTATTAATAAATTATCAAGTCAATTAATAGTTTTTAATGATGTTAAAAATATGTTTCAATTAATAATTTAGGTAATTTTATTATTGTAAAGGATAGCAATTATGAATTTCATTTTTTAGTTAATTTTGTTAAATAAAAAATTCTAATAAGGGTGTATTTGTAATTTTTCAAATCACATGGGACAATCTGTATTTTAAGCAAACTTCAAGGGGTGTATTTTTAATTTACCCTAGATAATTCTAGTGTAACTTTAATCTTGAATATCTTTAAAAGATATATTATGCTTTTTTAAAGGGGAAAAAATCAGAAAAAAATGTTAAAAATATGTTGGGTCTAATTGAATCTAATTGGATTCTATTAAAAACTCCATGATCACTAAAATAATAACAATGATGTATATATGTTGGTTATTTTGGTATTAAACGCTATTAGAAGCTGTATTATATCATTTTCACTAAAAAGATGGAGAAAAAAAGAGTCGAAAATATGTCGGACACAATAATTTCAAAAATTGCATGAATCGTAAAAAGTGAATCAAATTGTGAATCGATTGTGAATCGTACGATTCACTAGAGATTCACTTCCAAAATAGATTCACCCATAGATTCGTATCGATTTTGCAAAAATTGTTAATCGAATTGTGAATCAAATCGCGAATCGTAAGATTGTACTAACAGAGAAAGGTATTAATAGAAAAAAGTTCTTGAGCTTTAGCTTAACAGTTGGATTTATCTTCGTGCTATAACAAATTGATTGAAAGTGAGAACCTTCAACAAAATTAATTTAACATAAAATATGATCATACTTGGTAGTGGAAAAATTGGGTTAGTTCCATGCAATTTTGAATATTTATGAAAGGATAATATTTTGGTCCCCTCCAAAATCTAAATAATTTTACTTTGTCCCCTCCAAAATCTAAATAACAATTTCTGGGTCCGCTATGTTCAAACTACTGAGCCAACAAGGACTGAACATAGTTCAGCTGCAATCTCAACTTCAGCTTCAGCTTTATCCACACTTCAGCCACAATTGCAGAAGCAAGCCACACTTCAACCACAGTTGCAAAAGGAAGCCACACTTCAGCCACAGTTGCAGAAGCAAGCCACAGTTGCAAAAGTAGTTATGCAATCCACGTTTGCTGAAAGATATGGCAGTTATAACTAACTTGTGATATGCAAATCTGTTAGAGATTCTAGAAGAATGTATTAGGCTTCCATATATAGATACTATCTTGAGAGAATTGTAATGTGTGTGAGAGAGCTATCAATGAATGAAAATATCCAAATCTTGAGTCTCTGTATTGAGTTCTAACTTTCCATAACTTTCCACATGGTATCAGAGCTTCAATCTCTTGCGAGTTGATCCTCATCTGTGTTCAAATCTAATTCGTCTTCCTATTCCAGTTAATTCAATATCTTCAATTCCTTTTAATCTTTCTCTTCTAATTTCCAATCTGTCTTCGTTTATCACTGTCAAACTTGATGCTTCAAATTTTCTGATTTGGAAAAATCAAACTCAGAATATTTTGAAAGCTACTGATTTACTTGGAATTGTTTATGGTACTTCGCCTTGTCCATCCATCACAATCAAAGATGATTCTAGATCAGATGTTGATAATCCTGTCTATTTCCAATGGAAACTTGTAGATGCACATCTTCTTAGTTGCATAACTGCAACTTTATCCCTGCAATCTATTCCACAGTTCTTTATCTTCATAGTTGTTTTGAGGTTTGGAGTGCTTTGCACAAAAAGTTTACTACACTTTCTCAATCTCATGTGCATCAACTCAAGAATAAACTGAATAGTGTTACCAAGAAAACTAATTCCATGGAGGCATATCTCACAAAAATCAAAGAGTTAGTTAGTCAGTTAGCTCTTGCCTCTGCATTCATTGATGATGAAGATCTCGTGCTTCTAATCTTGAACGGACTTCCTGAAGAATATGATGCATTTAAGACGACAATTAGAGCTCGTTCAGAATCCATTTCAATGGATGAACTGAGTTCTCTGCTTCTTTCTGAAGCCATACATGTTGAGTACACCACAAAGATCATACTGACCCTACTGTAGCCTTCTCTTCTGTTCGAGGTTCTTTGAATTATAACTATCGAGGTTCTGGATCTCGAGGAAGATATTTTGGAGGAGGACGAGGAGGTCGCTCATATGGATCAAATGGATCTCAAAAGATTCATTCACAGAATCAGAATCAAAATTTCTCTGGTTCTTCCTATCCTTCTAGTTATCTTAAGAATCATGCTGGCCGTGGTTTATTTCGAGGAAGAGGTCAATCTAGTTCTTCTCTAACCTGTCAAATTTGTGGAGGCCATGGTCACGCAGCTTTAGATTGCTAGTATAGAATGGATCCACAGTTTCAGTCTACCACTTCTGCATAGAACAATTCAAAGGCCTTTGTTGCTTCCTCTCATACAGCTTCTTCCTCTTCAGCCCCTTGGTACTTCAACTCTACAGCACTGAGCATATTGCACCTGATTTGAACAATCTTAGTTCTTTTCATCCTTATCACGGATCTGATCAAATAACAATTGGTGATGGTAATACGGTTCCTATTCATCACACTGGTAAAGGATTACTTCCTGCACCTCATTTTTCTTTTCGACTAAACAATGTTTTACATACTCCTTCTATTTCCTCTAATCTTGTTTCTGTTCACAAATTAGCCAAAGATAATAATTGTTCCATTACTTTTGATGATTCTACATTTGTGGTTCAGGACAAGGCTTCGAAGAAAATTCTCCATCAAGGTTCTAATATCAATGGCTTATACCATTTTCATCCATCTCTTTCTGCTGCTACCATCTCACCTCCTATGTTGCATGCTCATCTCAGTTCTTCTTATGCTGTTGTACCTGTTTCTACTTCTGTTTGGCACAATAGATTAGGCCATCCATCTGTAATAAAGTTGCATCATCTCATACCTTACTTGTATGTTTCTAAGTCTGATCATAAGTCTAGCACTTCTGATTGTACTAACTATTGTGTAGCTAAGAGTCATAAGCTTCCTTTTCATCTGTCCAATTATACTGTAAATACACCACTTTCCCTCATCCATAGTGATGTTTGGGGCCCATATGCTTCTAGTTCTGGTTATAAGTATTATGGCCCTGTTTGGTAGGGCTTATTTCCAGTTTATTTCAGCTTTTAGCTTAATTTAAGCTATTTTGATGTGTTTGGCTCAGCTTAATAATACAGCTTATAGCTTTTTGTAAGTCAAAAATCAACTTATTCTTTGAGTAGGGGAGGAGAAGCTTAATTTATAAGTCAAAAATCAGCTTATGTTCACAGTTATAAGTTATAAGCTGTTAGGCTATAAGTCATAATTACTTTCCCATAGCTCTACCAAACGGGGCCTATGTCCTGTTTGTTGATGATTTTAGTAGGTTTAATTGGCTTTATCCTTTGGCTTATAAGAGTGAAGTCCGTGCTAAATTCACGGAGTTTAAGGCTTATGTTGAAAATTAGTTAGCCACTACTTTGTATATTTTACGAACTGATGGAGGCTCATAATATTTTATATCCAAAATGAAAACATATTTGACTACGCATGGAATTATTCATCAGCATTCTTGTCTCTATACTCCGTTTCAGAATGGTATTGCTGAGATGAAGCACAGACATATCATTGAGACAGCTACAGCTCTTCTCCATCATTCTTTTGTACCTTTACACTACTGGTTTGATGCCATAGCTATTGCTACCTTTCTTATTAATAGACTGCCATCCTCCAATCTTAATCACAAATCTCCATTTGAAGTTCTTTTTAAATCCATTCCAGACTACTCCTATTTTAAAACTTTTGGTTGTTAATGCTTTCCTTGGCTCAAGCCTTATTAGTCTACTAAACTTCAACCCAAATCTATGTCATGTGTCTTTCTTGGCTATCATCCTTTTGCTAAAGGCTACCGGTGTCTTGATCCTAAATCAGGAAAAGTTTATCTCTCTAGACATGTTGTCTTTCATGAGCATATCTTTCCTTTTGCTTCCTCCTCTTCACCTACTACTTCTATTTCTCATTTACATTCCTTTTTCTAGCCTTCATCCTCACCAGCACATTCTTCTTCTCATATTTCTCCAGTGCAGCCCCAGTTTCAAGCCCAACAGTCTGCTTCTCAGACACAGAATCAACATTTGTTTCAACCACAGAATCATCAGAATCAGGCACAGAATCAGGATTTCTCTGCTCCTTAGTCTCTCAGTTCAGCCACTTCTAGTTCTTCTCTTTCCTTTGTCTCTTCTCCTCCAATGTCTCACATTCCTATTCAATCTATTGCCATCCAGTTACCTCCTTTACCTTCTACTTCCTCTAATATCCATCCTATGATCACTAGATCCAAATCTGTTGCATCTCCTCATTGTTTAGCTACTGCTAAGTTTATTGCTTCTTTTTTAGACTCAGAACCACCTTCCTACAAAGAGGCCTTACTTTCACCCATCTGGCATAAGGCTATGCTTGAAGAATTTCATGCCTTGCAAAAACAGCACACTTGGTCCTCAGTTTCTCTTCCATCTAATAAAAATGCTATTGGGTGTAAATAGGTCTTCAAGGTGAAAAGGAACTCCGATGGATCTATTGCACGATATAAAGCTTGGTTAGTGGCCAAAGGGTGCTTACAACAAGGACTTGATTTTCATGAAACTTTTAGCCCCGTGGCCAAGCAACTTACTATTCCAATTTTGTTTTGCCTTACTCTTCATCATAATTGGTCTCTTATGCAATTGGATATTTCCAATGCTTTTCTTCATGGCATTCTTGATGAAGAGGTGTTTATGCTTCAACCTCCAGGGTTTATGGACACTTCCTTCCCTACTCATGTTTGCAAGCTTCACAAAGCCTTATATGGTCTCATTCAAGCTCCAAGGGCATGGTATTCCACCTTTTCTACCTTCTTACTCTCCCAAGGTTTTGTCAATAGTAAATGTGATTCCTCACTCTTCATTCAGAGAACTTCCACCTCAGTCACTTACTTACTCATCTATGTTTATGATATCTTAATTACTGGAAATAATTCTGTCCATATTCAGCATCTTATCACTCACATGCATAATGCTTGTTCTATGAAGGAATTAGGGAATATTTCCTATTTCCTTGGCATATCTGTTCAGTCTACTAGTACATAGTATTTTCTATCCTAGCAAAAATATGCCAAGGATGTCCTTTTGAAAGCAGGTCGCTTTGCTTGTAAACCTTGTTCCTCTCCTATATCTGTCATGCCCAGCACTCCTCCAAATGCTTCTCTTCCGTTTGATAATCCTGCTCTTTATAGGAGTCTTGTTGGAGCCTTACAATACCTTACAATTACTAGACCTGATCTATCTTTGGCTGTTAATTAAGCATGTCAGCACATGCATGCTCCTACAGTGGGTCACTTTGCTGCTGTTACACGGATTTTGAGATTTGTGCAGGGTACTCTCCCTCATGGATTGCATTTTACTTCTAGTTCATTTGATCTTCATGGGTTTTCAGATGCTAATTGGGGTGGTGATATTCATGATAGAATATCTCAGGTTATTGTGTGTTTTTGGGAGCTAATCTGGTGTCTTGGTCTACCAAGAAACAGGCCACTGTGTCCAGATCTTTAACTGAAGCAGAATATCATGCTTTAGCACATACTGCTGCTGAGCTTAGTTGGATTGTCATGTTACTCACTGAAATGGGTATCTCTTCGCCTACCACACCTGTGCTTTGGTATGATAATCTATTTGCAATGGCTTTGGCTTCCAACCCCGTATTTCATTCTCGCTCCAAGCATATCTAAATCGATTGTCATTTTGTGCGAGATAAAATTTTGGCTAAACAGTTTGTTGTTCAATACATTCCTACTGTTGATCAACTAGCTGATTTGTTTACCAAGCCCTTGTCAGTTTCAAGGTTTCAGTATCTCAAGGACAAGCTCATGGTCTTTCAGCAGCCCATCAACTTGCAGGGGAATATTGAGACTACTGAGCCAACAAGGACTGAACATAGTTCAGCTGCAGTCTCAGCTTCAGCTTCAACTTCATCCACACTTCAGCCACAGTTGCAGAAGCAAGCCACACTTCAGCCACAGTTGTAGAAGCAAGACACAAGTGCAAAAGTAATTATGCAATCCACGTGTGCTAAAAGATATGGCAGTTATAACTAACTTGTGATATGCAAATCTGGTAGAGATTCTAGAATATTGTATTAGGCTTCTATATATAGATACTATCTTAAGAGAATTGTAATGTTTGTGAGAGAGCTATCAATGAATGAAAATATCTAAATCTTGAGTCTCTGTATTGAGTTCTAACTTTCCATAACTTTTCACGAGCCACCACAAATGGTACTCCACAAGGATACAGCATAAGCACTGTTTGATCATTACTAAAAGGGCCTACTGGAAAATGTCAATTTAGGATAGAGGCATGTAATCCTGTAGTAGCAGGGCCTACTAGAAAATGTGAGCCAGAAAATTGAGAAAAAGACACAGAGAGAAGGGCCTGCCAAGTTTCACTTAACCTTGTTATATTATGGGTAAGTTTTATGAAGTTTATACAATGTGATTATACTTGGCCCCTCCAATTTTCTTATTTTATTATTTATATACTATATTTAAATACACCTGATCTCCTGAAAAGGTTTTTTTTACTATAAAATAATTAAGTATTACTTTTTCTTATTGCGATTATGTTATGAACAGTAAAATATTACAAATTATTGTGGTGAGAAAAATTATGAACCATTGTGATTTTGTTACGAATCATTGTGATTTAGTTTAAAAAATTGTATGATATACATGTTTTACACTGTGGTATGTAATTCATTACCATTCATATATGGAAAATGCTAAAAACAGCCTTACAAGTTACAACTGTTGTTAGTGTTGAAGAAGTGTGTAAAAATTGTATTGAAATTTGTGAAGTGTTTTGGGATATGTGAAAATAGTATTGGGATTACAATTTTTTGGCATTTTGTGGTACTTAATTTAGTTGGGCCCTTCATATTGAAGAATTAATGAAAAAAGATGAGAGAAGAGAGAAGAGAGAAGAGAGGCACCGATATGTGAGAGAGAGAGAGAGAGAGAGAGAGAGAGACCTAAGGTTCCCTTCTTGTTCTTTTAATATTTATTCTTATGTAAAAGATTACGATAATGCCCTTCTTACTAATAACCAACACATATTATGGTGCATCATTGAATTACCCTTTTGTACTTTTAATTATCTGGTTAACACATATATACCATGGGTTTGTGAATAAATTTTTAGTAGAACTACAAAGACTTAAATCAGTAGAATTATTCGCTACTGATTGGTTGATTGTGAACCATGATGGGACACAAAAGAACACAAAGGCGCCAGTGCTATAGAATCAAATATAGGTTGATTTTAGAAAATCTAAGAAAAAATTTGATGGCATTTTTTTTTTCTTGGAAGTTCTTTTGTGATTTTATTTTGGAAGACCTAATCATAGTCTAGAACGTATATGATCTTATTCTGTTATCTTGCAGGACAATGACTTTATGGAATACCCGAGTGAGTCCAAATGTTATATATTCTATGCATCACTTGCGAAGTGACAAATCAACATTAGTTGTGGGTGGAATAGATGGTGTGTTACGATTCTTGGAGCAGGACTCAAGTGAGGTTTTTTCAAGGTGCATTATGAATGAAAGCAGCAGCAGCATATCAAACTCCTCAAGAGATTCATATGGAGTCGTCCAAGTAAAGAAAGCAAGAAGGCTCTTAGAAGACACTCGCATTGATCTCATTCCTAGAACTTCTCAACCTTCTGTAAGACGCTTGGCTGTTGGAATGCAAAAGGTCCTCACAACACACAATGAAAAATATATCAGAATATGGAAATTCAACAGATAACTGAATGTTTCTTTTCTAAAGCAGATATTTTGATCTTTGAAGTGTTGAACAAAATATGGGTATAACAAAAATAGGCTCAAACATTGTAGAAGCATGATGGTTTCCCACAATATCAAAAGTGATTGTTAGTTTTCCAATTAGTTTGATGTATTTCATATTTATGTGTGTTGTACCCTTATCTATGTATTATGATCTTTTCAACACTAGATCAATAAAATTCAGATTATTCATCTTGCCTTCAAGGCGTTAGAGGGAGGTGTAGCTTGGTGATTTCTTCAAGAATGAATTGTTTATACAGCTTTTGTCACAATTCATGGTAAGTGAATAAATGTCTTTCTATTTCATTCCATCAATTGACTCAATTGTTTTTTGCATTGGATCTCTTTGGTTGGAATACAAAGTACTTTCCTTTTGAGGCATTATTTCATAATTTGATTGTTGCTAACAGTTGTGTAGCCTGGAACCTGTATTTATTCACCAGTTATCAGCCATGGAGAAATTAGTTCGGTTTGAAAAACTCTCCTCTTGGGCTGAGCATTCCTTCTTGATCAAAATAGCAAATGAAGACGTGCTTCAGTCATTTCCCGACAAGGCAACTGCTTCTATTTGTTGTTATATTGCTTCAATTGCTTTTGGTAGTGAATTGAATCCTTGAGTGTCAAGGTTATTTCATACGAAGACCTTTTCAACTATTAGCTAATGTTACTTTATTTTTCTCATGTATGAATCTATACATTTTGACCCATTCAATTATAAAAATATTTCATTTTCAGCCCCAGTAGACTCGTTCTAGATCATCTTCAAAAGGGTTATTTTTTTGATCAGCAAAGAAAATTTTCATTAACAGTATGAAATTAAAGGTACAGGAAGATGACATGTATCGAGAGAGATTCAGAAAGTCCAAATTACCCCTACTACTGTTACTCGCATCCATACAATCAACCCCTTGGCCTCACGATTTTTTTTTTTAAAACAAAAAAAGTTAAGAAGTACTTAACTAAAAAATAAAATACATAAATCCCCACAAAATCAACCCACACAACCCAAAACCAAAATCCAAAACCAAAACACCCAAGCTGCTCCTGCATTCCTCTTTTCAACAAACTAAAATTTTCTTTTTCAACACCCAAGCTGCTGCACTCCTCTTTTCAACAAGCCACACTCTACTATTCAACCCAAATATTTTATTCACCTATGTTGTTGCACTCTCAATGCCCACACCACCCAAACTAAAATCTTTTCAACAGCCCATACCACCAATTCCAAGACCCACGTCTGACAACACTATACCATAGCATCAGACCGAGAACGTTCCATGGCCGGAAAACTCCATAGACGACTGCTCCATGGCTGGAAAAACTCCCTGGACTGAAAACTATGGCCGAAACACATCCAAGGACAATACCTAAGGGCCAACTTCTATGCAAACACCTGAACAACAAACTCACACTGGAAAAAAGTTGCCAAACACCCCCATGGACAACACCTCGCTCTAGAATAAATTCTCTGAACAAACAGTTTTGTATCGAAACCACCCTGTTCCATGTCCGGAGCACCTTCCAAAAAAAAAAAAAAAAAAGAAAACCCACAAGGTCGGAACACAACTTATTATCCGATCCAAACACTGAACACACCTGCTGCAAAAACTCCTAAGATGACGATCCAAACATCGAACAACCGCTGAGACACCTCCATACATCTAGATGAAGTTCACCTCTCAAACTCCCACTCGAAGAGGAGCGCTCGAAAGAAAACCAGATAGATCTAGATCGACTTCAACACCCATGTTTCCCCCCAAACAAAGCATCGATACTTGTCATAAATCTGAACCAGAGTTCACCCCTCAAGCTCCTACTCGCAAAAGAGCGCTCGAATGAAGATCCTAACCAAATCTGGACATCCTTTATGCCGGTCCAACACCAACCTCCTCTATATTGACTCTTGTTCCAGGCATTTCTGATGAAAACAGCACACCACTACCCCCAATGAATCATCTACAGCGAGCACCGAAGCACCAAAAAAAAAGATCTACAGTAGCAGACAAAGGACACCTAGGTGGGAAAATAATGAGGGAATCGAGTTTATTAAAGGGAAAACTAACAAACAAACACAGGAAAGAGCTAGGCCAGCCAACCGCCTGTAGACACCCCATTTTTGACCGACCTTAAGACTCAGACGTCACCGATTGAGCGCTTGGTGATATTGTATACTGTGCTCATTCTGAGGTTGCGGAGTCTCGGCTGTGAGCCTTGCCTCCGGACTTCTGGGCTTTTCTGTACTTTGCCTCGGTTTGTGAACCAGGCTTGGTTTTCTCTGTTTTTCTTCCTGAGGGGATGGAGAGGTCCCGTAGACCATCTCTCAGTGGCCCTGGGCTATATTTCGTGGCCGTAGGCCATTTTACCCTTTTCGGAGCCCGGTTCCCAGTTTTCGGAGCAGTCAGGCCGTGTGCCTCGGTTCGGGACCGCCTAACTATCTCCGATTGCTCCGGTTTTTGGCATGCATCTTATTTACTCCCTTTTGAGGGACACTGAGGTCTGAGAGACCCGCTTCGTGGTCGAACACCACTCCCGGTGCCTAACGGGCAGTTTTCGGGGCCTCAGACTGCGCGTTTCGGCCCCGGAACCTTCATTTTGCATCGGTTTTCATTTATTTTTGGCAGGCACCTCTGTTTCATCACCAGGAAGGTCGTAGAAGGGTGGGAGGCCAGTAATTGTCTCAAGAAGCAGTTATATTTCCTTCATCGCCCTCCGACGCCCGTTTTCCACACTTCCAAGCCAATGTTGGCCACCCTAGGGCCACTTTCTTGCACCCCAAACCCCATATTTGTGTTGTGGACACATGGGAGGACACCAAAAGTTGGTGGCCGGCCAGTAATTCCCTTTGACTCTTTTGAACACCTCCTAAAAGTGGCTTGTTCTCCCTCCTGTTTTACAGTTGCCAATTTTGAAGCACATGGTTGTGTTGAGGACACCTGGGAGGCCACCAATTTGTGGTGGCCGGCCACTAATTCAAGTTGACCCTTTTGACCCCTGGCCGGCCGGCCATGGGGGGTGGCCGGCCGGCCACCTGCAGCTCCAATACCTGGCCGGCCAGCTTCCTCAGGATGTGTACATTACAGCTGTATATCTGTTTTCCCTCCAAAACCTGTATCCGGGGGGACTTTTTTTTGGAGGGAAACTTGGAGGGACTTTCCCTCCCTTTTTTCCCCCTCTTTCTCCCCCTCTTTGGCATTTATAACCAGCAGCCCAAACCTGGTTTTAGGGTTACAAAAAATCCCCAAGAGCTTGCATACACACCTCCCTCTTCCTCTCTCCCAAAATCCTCAAAAATCTTCCAAGTTCTACACCCTTTCTTCATCACCACCTAGCACCACCACCACTACTCCATTTCCAACAGCTTGGGGAGTTTTTCAGAGGCTAGGAGGCAACATTTTTGGTCCAAGAGGCAGCAAAAGGGTTGGTCTACAAGGGTAAGTTCATTTCCCCTCTTTTTGGTTTCATTTTTGCAACATTTCTTAGCCCTCTTTGCTTACTTTTTTGGGCTCTGACCCTAACTGGAACTAGGCTTATTTTGAGCCATTTTTCATGTTTGTTTAAGGGCTCAACACTGTTTGGGACCCTCATGTTGCACTTGCTTCAATACCCTCTTGAATGCCATTTTCTTGCATGATATTTTTAGCTTGTGTGTGATCTGTTTTGGGGCCTGATGTAAACTGTAAATAGGCCTATTTTGAGCCCCTCTTCAACATTGAAGAAGGGATCAACACTGTTGGGGACCTCCATGTATCACTTGCCATTGTACCCCTCTTTGGTCCCTATTTTTGCATGTTTTGTTAGCCTATCTTGCTTCTGTTTTTCGGCCATGATCAGAGCTGAAAGTGGCCATATTTTGACCCCTTTGTCATGTTTCATTAAGGATATTTGGATTTTTGATGAATATTTTGTATACTTTGTGTTATAGCCTTCTTGTGGCCTTAATCTTGCATTGCATTTTGAGCATGTTTGTATACTGATTTGGGGCTTGTCAGCTACTGCAAAACATCATATTTTTGGTCCCTCTTCAGTGTTGTAGAAGGGTCTTTTTCTGTTTGGGCTTTGTATCTACCACTTGCTTCATTGCCTCCCTTGCGGAGCCATTTTTGCATGCTAATTTAGTCCCACTTGTGCTTGCTGTTTGGCCATGTTTAAAACTGTAAAAATGCTTTTTTTGGGACTGCCTAGCTTCTGTCTTCACACTTCATGTACGAATCATGCATGCATTGCATAGCTATAGGCCATTTCATGTGCTTAATTCCATGTTTCGGGACTCGTTCTTTGCATCGGGTGTCATTTCGCCTTGTTTCGGGGCTGTTTTCCCCCTCATTTTGCTACTGATTTTTGCATATTTGCATATCATATTCCATGTCTTTGCCATGTCTCATTAGAGTGGCATTTCGGTGCCTGAGGGTCGGTCCTCGGTTTGCGTGCACGCGTGCACGCACCTCGAGTTGTCTTGTTTTCATCTTATGGCCACTTATGTGAGTGTGGCTGAGGCTCTCTCATGTTGGTGTAAGCCCATATTGCATTGTGTATGCCATTTCATCCATAGCATTGTGTATGCTCAATTGTGTATCACCTCGTGTAGCGTGTATGCCATTCCATAACATTGTGTATGTTAGGATTGTATCTTAGCTGCATTTCACGCATATCATGCATATTGCATCGTGTTCGGGATAGGAGTTAGCCCGAGCACGGGAAACGAGGTGCGTTCTGTACTCCGAGTGACGGAACGTGTCTCAATTCCCAAGTCACCGACACTCCGGATTATCCATGATGGAGTTAGGTTTTGTTGTAGTGTTCATATGCATTCATTCCATATTGAGTTGTGCAATTCGGCTCCTCGGCCATCACGCATCGATATGCGTGATTGGTGGCACGAGGATCGAGGCATGCATATATTTGTGAAAATACATTGCTATGTCCCTTTCCTGCTGTCTGTTGCAGCATATCAAGAATCAGCAGTCTTCCGAGGCTTGGCACGCTTTTCAAGAAATAATTACAAAACAGAGGCTAATCGGGGCATCGCCGTGGATTTCCGCGTAAAGGCAACCCGAACATGCATCACTCAACACCCGGAGCAGAATCAAGGCAGTCCCTGGCTTGCATACCAGTTTTACAGCTTTCTTAGTTAATTTGTTAATTAATTAGGAATTTGTACATTATTTGGACTGTATGATTTGGACTCTACTATTCTTTCATTCGGGACTGTATTATTTATTCGGACCCTCTGCACGAGGGCATAATTGTAATAAGTGTGCGTGAGTGTGATGTATGTCTTCCAACCCCACGTCTTTCTTCTCTTTTATTTACCTGCTTATGATGGTTAGATTAGGGCATGTTTTAATTAGCATACAGTATGATAGCATGTTTGCATTCATTTATCTGTTTTGCATGCACCGGGCTCGGCGCATTATACTAACTGCATTTGTATTTCAATTCCAAGTTGAATACATGTTAGCTGTAGCATTCCATATGCCATGTTTAGAATAGCCGAGCCTGCTATAGTTTGCATCTTTGCATGTGTTGCATTAGGCAATTCTGTGTATCTAGGATCATGCATGGATTTCTAATGAGTTTCTGTTTTGGCTTGGAGTACTCAGTGAGTTTTATGCTTTAGCATCCTTGCATGCGTGTGAGTGTTGCCATGAATAGCATGCTTACCATGAGGCTAACTGCTTATGTGATATATCTGCCTGAATGCCTGTGGGTGAAGGTTGGGTTAGTTGGATTGGAACAAATCATTGACTGTGTGTTTTAAGCCCACTAGATAGTGGCAAAATCATGTTTTCTAAGCCCACCCAAGGGTGGCAAATCCATGTCTTAGCCTACCTGCGGGTAGCACCATCAAACCATTTTCAAACAAACAAACATGAAATGTTTTGTTCCAATTCAGGCGACTCAGTCTATACTTGTATGTTGTGCGCATCACATAGTAACCTAGGCTAATAACCGGAATAAGAACACACAATGTTTTCAAAAAAACAGATATCATGGTTAGTAGAGGCCGGTCTTTGACCGGGCGAGCGGGGGTGCTCACGAAGTGACCTTCCCCAATCGTACCCAAGTTCCCGAGCCGAGGCAACTTTGGTGATGACGGACACGTGGCCTTTGGCACCGAGTCAGGGTTTCCTAAATTTCCCAAAAATAAAATATTTAGGTGGCGACTCTGTATCTGGCAAAGCAGCCCATGTTTGGCACTTCTTTTCTAAAAATCTATTTTCTCAAAACGATTTGCCAGATTTGGACTCTTTGGTTCAAGATTTAGAACCGTGACAATCGAGTCCTTGAACTGTAGTGAGCCCAAATGAACAGAATGGGTCCACCGAGGTTGCCGTAAGGCTCCCAGTCGGGAGTACCAATGCTGGCGGTAGCACTGTTTCCAAACCCGTTAAAGTCAACACAGTCGCCATAGCCGACCCTTTTACCAAGGCCAACCTACAAATAGCCAGCCCAGCCCGAGCTCAGGGTATATTTTTCACCCCCCTGCATATGAGCCTAACCAGCGCATTAAAAGTCCTGATGGAAAGAGGGCATCTCAAACCCCTTAATCCTCAACCTTTGCCAAACCCACTCCCTGCCAAGCATAACCCCAGCAAATACTGTGTATATCATCAGCAGCGCGGCCATGGCACCGATGGTTGCTACCGCCTTCGTCATGAGATCCAGAATCTCATTGACAATCGGACAATAGCTCCACTTCAAAACCCCAAAGACCAAGTACCTCATCCACATCTCAACCTCAGACATACACTGCCACCCACCTACAACCCCAGTGTATACACTCCGACCCATATACTCAAGCCCGAGATGTTTATCCCGGAAAGCATGGGCTTAAGCACGATGGATGCACTTGAACCCCAATCATCTCAAACCCGTGAACCTACTACTTCTAAGCTGAAGAGAATGATCGATGATCTTCAGAGAACTATGACAGATTTGGCCTCCGGGACATTGGCTCCGTCATCAACCACATCACATACCAGGGAGTTCATGTCAAAAGGCTCTCCAGTCTTGGAACGGGCTACATTTGAGGAATACCAATCCCTTGGCAAAGTGGAGGCAAGTGGAAAGAACAAGATAGGGGCGGACATGGATCCTCATGAACATCTTCTGTTGGCTTTTGAGGCTTTAAAAGCTGAGGGACTGAACAAAGAGCAAGTGCTCGCAGTTGTTGCAAAAACTGTGCACGACATTTTTGCCACTCAAGTTGGGGGCAGTTTGAATCTAGGGGCAAATCGGGAGAAGGGCCATTATACCAAGGATGTTCCTTTCAGCTCCAATCCTGTGCTCGGAAGAAATCAGCAAACCCAGTCAGCGCCTGCCAATCCCTTTACTGGTGCGTCCAGCGAAAATCCACAAACCTCGAAGTATCTACCCCGAGGACAGAGGATCTTCCATGCCCTCTATATGCCTTTGTCCAAGGCTCTCCAAATCCTTGTTGAACAAGGCCATCTCAAACCCCTTGAGCCTCGGCCTCTCCCGAACCCTCTTCCGGCTACGCATGATGCTATCCAGTATTGTGCTTTCCATCAACAAACCGGTCATGACACCGACAGTTGCGTCCGTCTCTGCCACGAGATACAAAATTTGATTGACAACGGGGTCATCCTCCCGCCGAGCTCAGCAAAGTCTATCGGCACTGGGTCAGTGAACTTGGGGGATAATGTTATGTGAACGGGGGATGAACCACCTGCGGATGGCGCTCGATTAACTCCAGACGTGGGAATGGCACGCACTGTTCTGAGCAATGTGCAAATATCAGTTTTTGTGCTTTCTGACTTGGGTATTGGGTCAGTTTTGTTGTTTTGTTTTTTTGTTTTGAGTCAGTCTTTTTTGTTTTGGGTCTGTCTTGTTATATCGAGTCAGTCCTGTTGTATAGGAGTCGGGTGATTCCGGGGGTGTTACCTCGGGCGTCACCATTTTGTTTTGCATTTGTCTTTTTGTTTTGTTTTGAGTCTGTTTCTGCCAGGGAGCTAGTAATGCCAACAGATTTGAATGAACAGCAGTGCTTTTCACATTCTTGTGCTCGCTTCTGCCTTGTGCCAGCTGTGCCAGAAGTTCTGAATGAAATGGCAGTGCATTCCACCTGCTCTCTTGTGCCTTGAAATTATTGCATTGACCTAAGTTTTTCAAAACTTTTTGAACACTGCGGTGAAAACGAAGAGGAAGGAATTCCTCGGGATTTGCAAAACTTTGATCAATCGAGAGAAAGAGAGGCGTGCTAAGCCCTTAATGAATGAAATCATGCTTGTTAGCGTGAGTACTGAGAAGGACCCTGGCTTGATCCAGACTGGTTTCACACTATCTTCAGCGCGAGCGATTTGTCGCTTTCTTAAAAAATTTTCAAAAACAAAATGTTTTGCGTGGTCCTACGAAGACCTGTGTGGAATCGCTCTTGAGATTGTGCAGCTTAGGATCGCTCTCAGCCTCGAGACTTGAGCCCTTGCTTTCAAACCTTGACCTTGGGTTCAGAGTGTTCAACGGTCAACCGCGATATGAGGCCTGTGTGGCCAGATTTGAAACAGCCCTCGAACAAGAGGCACCAAAGTCAGATCAAGAAGATCAGACCTCATCAGAAGAAGCTTGCGAAGCTAGAACAGAAACACCCCTCGAACTAGGGCGAAAATGTCCGATGTGCTCGAAGAGCCGAAGATGGATCCTTCTGCAAATCGATACAACAGCAGTCACTCTCCTAGATTTAGACGGATTCGAGATCTCAGAACCATTTGACATGGACCAAGCTACACTTTTACCCTTTGAGAGGCTCGCTGGGCCGAAAACCCGAAAGGGCGACCCAGGCAAAAGTTAGAGCAAGAAAAGATATATACAAAAAGCAAAAAGAAAAAAAGAAGAAAAAAGAAGAAAAGCAAAAAAAAAAGAAAAAAAGAAGAAAAGAGAAAAAAAAAAAAAAGAAAAAAAAAAGAGAAGAAAAGAAATAGAAAAGAAAAAAAAAAGAAGCTCGCAAGGTCGAAAACCCGCAACGGGCGCCTTGGCAAAAGTTAGAGCCTAAAAAGGAGAGGTTAATACCCGAGCGTACCTTAACCCCGAACTACGTAAGGCTTGATTCCCATCTTTGGGATACGTAGGCAACTTCATTCTGAAGTCCAGCCGTAAAACACTTCAAATTTGGTTGTGTCCATGCGATGGTTCTGGTCATTTTTGTCTTCACTGTATCCGAGAGTTTGGTTGCGTTCAGCACTCTGAGGACTGACTACAATGCGCTGCGGTGCCATTCAAACAAGGGGTAGTTTTCCGTTGCCATTCAACGCACTGCGGTGCCATCCAAACAAGGGGCAACTTTCTGTTGCCATTCAATGCGTCGCGGTGCCGTTCAAACAAGGGGCAACTTTCCGTTGCCGTGCAGCTCTCTTCAAGCACGGGGCAGTTTTCCTTTGGATCCGAGGTTGTGCATCTCAGGAGTAGGTTTCATGCTCGTTGAGCAAGTGGCCGTTTGCAAAAATAGTTTTTGAGAATTTTTACCGAGGTTGACTAATTTTCTCAAAAATTGTTCCATCTTTTCCAAAAACTGGACCATTTCTTGGACCCAAAAAAGGAAAATTTTCAGTGCTCATAGCCTGACTTGCATGATTTCAAATCAAAAACTGAACAAGCATGTTAATCTAACTCTCATGTGGGTCAAAATTGTTTTAGTAGAAAGCAAAGAAAAAAAATATATAAAAAATGGTCAAAATGATGAATTAGGGGCGCAGTCGAGTCAGGAGTTCTGTCTTTTCCCCTTTGTCAAAAATACTTGCCAAGAAGGGCACTCTACCTGCCAGAAAAGGCACGACTGAAGGGCACAACAAAAGGCTGAAAGCTCTCACATCCTCCGAGCAATGAGGTATCAAGCCAAGTGCGAAGCACGAACTGGAATGAGACCAAAGATTCCACTCCCTCATCTGGACAGATCTGATCACGTCCGAACTCCAAGCAGAGCATCATCAATCGATGTTAGCTATAGATTTGCTACACACCCAGTTGTAGCACAACCCCTCTGTGGGAGAAACTCACTAGCTGCGTGCAGAAGAAGAAGAATCTAGCAGAATGCTAAGGGCACGAGCCCACAACTTGCTGTTTATCTATCAACCACCCAGGAGAGGGATGAAAAATGAGAGATTGAAGAATAGAGAGATGTGCGATGAGAGAAAAAGTGAGAAAAGGGTTTTTTCAGAAAAACAGAGCTTGAGGGCCGAGTGATGTGAGAACCACAAATGAGAAAGGGTGGGAAACACTACCCAGTGAAACAGGCTCCCTGTGCACGTCTGAGTGTCGTGTCTTTTTGTTTTATCTCGATTTTGTTTTGGGTCGTTTCGAGTGTTACTCGATGTGTCTAGGTTGTGTGCCTTTTATTTCCTTGTTGAGTCGTTTTGCTGTGTTCAGTCGTAGGCTCAATACCTAGTCGAAAACTCATCTCTCAATTTCGAAAATAAAATCATTTTGTGCTCCGAGTGCCGTGCCGTTCTCCACATTTGTTCAAAACAGTATTTGTTCTTTCATAAAACCGCAGGGTTCAACCCAGGTCATATGAGAATAGTGAAACCAAGACCCATCTGAAGCTATAATGGTTCCGGACTGCAAAGCAAAAGCAAAAAAAGGAAAATATCGGGCATCTGAGTTTGTTTCAACTTTAGTAAGCTCCGAGATCGCATTCCGTATACACCTTGTCAGGTCTTGTCAATGCTCCGAAGTATGAGTGTGCCTCTACCTCAAGCTCAAGATCAAGTCTGCCTCAAGCCAGAATGGCGATCAGAAATGCTCTCTCTGAATACCAGCCCCTGCCAGATGCATCTTGACTGCGTTTGCAATGAGTTCCTAGGAGACCAACTGCGACGGTGGAAACTAGAGTTCGAATGGCTGTTGCCTAGAACGCAAAGGTTCGGGATTTCCGAGACTAAAGTCTGGTTTAAATACCCAGAGGCGTGCCCTCGGCTTGAAATCCGTATAGAAGCCCCATAGGTTGAGATAGCGTGTATGCACCTCAATTCTGGATACTGAACCAACCTAGTCTGTCACCCCGTTGGAGAATAGGGAAAGTTGTGAATGTGATCAGGAAGAAAGGCAGCATCTAAAGTATTCTACGTGTAGAACCCTTGTCAGCATTCCAGAGCCTTTGTACTGTGAGTTGAAGGTAAAGTGTTCGAAGAGCACAAGGGGGAGATCCCCGTCGGAGAAGAGCGGTTCACCGCCACTCACCTCATGAGGTGCTTTCTAAAGCGCCGCTTTGTCTATTTATTGCTTTCCTTAAGCATCATGCATTGTAATGCATTATACCTATCAAGTTTCTTTCTCAGTCATGCACGATATTGTATGTACGGTTCATTCAAAGAAGTTCCGTTTGAGATCATTTATTAGTGTATCAATCACACTTCATTCGTTTTGTGTATCTATCACTCACATTATCATTTTGTATATCTATCACGCATATATTCACTTTAGTGTATCAATCACACTTCATTCAGTTAGTGTATCAATCACACTTCATTTATTTAGTGTATCAATCACACTATGCTCACTTTGTGTATCTATCACACTTTCTTTATTCGCTTAGTGTATCAATCACACTCTCTTCACCTTAGTGTATCAATCACACTTCATTCATTTTGTGTAGCTATCACACACATCCTCATTTTGTGTATCTATCATGCACATATTCACATCATCACCTTTAGTGTATCCATCACACTTGTTCACTAAGTGCATCTATCACACTTCGTGTTCACATTCAGTATATCTATCATACTAGTTCACTAAGTGCATCTATCACACTTTGTGTTCACATTCAATATATCCATCATACTTGTTCACTAAGTGCATCTATCACACTTCGTGTTCACATTCAGTATATCTATCATACTAGTTCACTAAGTACATCTATCACACTTTGTGTTCACATTCAGTATATCTATCATACTCTGTTCACTAAGTGCATCTATCACACTTCGTGTTCACTTTTAGTGTATCAATCACACTCTGTTCACATAGTGCATCTATCACACTTTGTGTTCACATTCAGTATATCCATCATACTTGTTCACTAAGTGCATCTATCACACTTCGTGTTCACCTTTAGTGTATCCATCACACTTGTTCACTTAGTGCATCTATCACACTTCGTGTTCACCTTTAGTGTATCCATCACACTTGTTCACTTAGTGCATCGATCACACTTCGTGTTCACCTATTGTGCGTCTATCACACTTTGTGTTTGCCTTTTGTGTATCCATCACACTTTGCTCACTTCATTCATTTAGTGTATCAATCACACTTTGTTCATATAGTGTATCTATCACACACTCACTTTGTATCTATCACACTATGCATACTTTGTGTATCTATCACACGTTCGCTTTGTGTACCTATCACACACGCTCGCTTCGTGCATCAATCACACACTTCGTTCACCTTTGTGTATCTATCGCACAAGTTCGTGAAGATTCCATAATTTTCTTACATCCTTTCTGCATGAGGTATAGTTCGGTTCGAGTTTACTTGCTTGCCTAGCATTCGCTTAAAATGTTGCATTTATTTTGCATAAATTGCTTCATTACAGCTCTCTTTGCATGATAATGAGTGATGTCCGGCTTCGCGTAGCGTATAAGTCCAATCTTCAAACCGGCTTCGCGTAGCGTATAAGTCCAATTTTCAAACCGGCTTCGCGTAGCGTATAAGTCCAATCTTCAAACCGGCTTCGCGTAGCGTATAAGTCCAATCTTCAAACCGGCTTCGCGTAGCGTATAAGTCCAATTTTCAAACCGACTTCGCGTAGCGTATAAGTCCAATCTTCAAACCGGCTTCGCGTAGCGTACAAGTCCAATCTTCAAACCGGCTTCGCGTAGCGTATAAGTCCAATTTTCAAACCGGCTTCGCGTAGCGTATAGTCCAATCTTCAAACCGGCTTCGCATAGCGTATAAGTCCAATTTTCAAACCGGCTTCGCGTAGCGTATAAGTCCAATTATCAAACCGGCTTCGCGTAGCGTATAAGTCCAATTTTCGAACCAGCTTCGCGTAGCGTACAAGTCCAATTATCGAACCGGCTTCGCGTAGCGTATAAGTCCAATTATCAAAATCTTCCCGCATATTATTTGCATTTTGCCCCTGCCTGCGGGCACATCTTTGTCTATCTTGTCTGCTTTGTCTAAGTCTTCGGCCTTCTCAAAAATGGGTCGTCTCTGGGTTTTGACATTCACTCCCGTCATTCTTATGACTTTCGAGTTCTGTCAAAGAGGGGCAACTGTAGACACCCCATTTTTGACCGACCTTAAGACTCAGACGTCACCAATTGAGCGTTTGGTGATGTTGTATACTGTGCTCGTTCTGAGGTTGCGGAGTCTCGGCTGTGGGCCTTGCCTCCGGACTTCCGGGCTTTTCTGTACTCCGCCTCGGTTTGCGAACCAGGCTCGGTTTTCTCTGTTTTTCTTCCTGAGGGGAGGGAGAGGTCCCGTAGACCATCTCTCCGTGGCCCTGGGCAACATTTCGTGGCCGTAGGCCATTTTACCCTTTTCGGAGCCCGGTTCTCGGTTTTCGGAGCCGTCAGGCCGTGTGCCTCGGTTCGGGACCGCCTAACTATCTCCGATTGCTCCGGTTTTTGGCATGCATCTTATTTACTCCCTTTTGAGGGACACTGAGGTCTAAGAGACCCGCTTCGTGGTCGAACACCACTCCCGGTGCCTAACGGGCAGTTTTCGCGGCCTCGGACTGCGCGTTTCGGCCCCGGAACCTTCATTTTGCATCGGTTTTCGTTCATTTTTGGTAGGTACCTCTGTTTCATCACCAGGAAGGTCGTAGAAGGGTGGGAGGCCAGTAATTGTCTCAGCAACCAGTTATATTTCCTTCATCGCCCTCCGACGCCCGTTTTCCACACTTCTAAGCCAATGTTGACCACCCTAGGGCCACTTTCTTGCACCCCAAACCCCATATTTGTGTTGTGGACACATGGGAGGACACCAAAAGTTGGTGGCCGGCCAGTAATTCCCTTTGACCCTTTTGAACCCCTCCTAAAAGTGGCTTGTTCTCCCTCCTGTTTTACAGTTGCCAATTTTGAAGCACATGGTTGTGTTGAGGACACCAGGGAGGCCACCAATTTGTGGTGGCCGGCCACTAATTCAAGTTGACCCTTTTGACCCCTGGCCGGCCGGCCATGGGGGGTGGCCGGCCGGCTACCTGCAGCTCCAATACCTGGCCGGCCAGCTTCCTCAGGATGTGTACATTATAGCTGTATATCTGTTTTCCCTCCAAAACCTGTATCCGGGAGGACTTTTTTTTGGAGGGAAACTTGGAGGGACTTTCCCTCCCTTTTTTCCCCCTCTTTCTCCCCCTCTTTGGCCTTTATAACCAGCAGCCCAAACCTGGTTTTAGGGTTACAAAAAATCCCCAAGAGCTTGCATACACACCTCCCTCTTCCTCTCTCCCAAAATCCTCAAAAATCTTCCAAGTTCTACACCCTTTCTTCATCACCACCTAGCACCACCACCACTACTCCATTTCCAGCAGCTTGGGGAGTTTTTCAGAGGCTAGGAGGCAACATTTTTGGTCCAAGAGGCAGCAAAAGGGTTGGTCTACAAGGGTAAGTTCATTTCCCCTCTTTTTGGTTTCATTTTTGCAACATTTCTTAGCCCTCTTTGCCTACTGTTTTGGGCTCCGACCCTAACTGGAACTAGTCTTATTTTGAGCCATTTTTCATATTTGTTTAAGGGCTCAACACTGTTTGAGACCCTCATGTTGCACTTGCTTCAATACCCTCTTGAATGCCATTTTCTTGCATGATATTTTTAGCTTGTGTGTGATCTGTTTTGGGGCCTGATGTAAACTGTAAATAGGCCTATTTTGAGCCCCTCTTCAACATTGAAGAAGGGCTCAACACTGTTGGGGGCCTCCATGTATCACTTGCCATTGTACCCCTCTTTGGTCCCTATTTTTGCATGTTTTGTTAGCTTATCTTGCTTCTGTTTTTCGGCCATGATCAGAGCTGAAAGTGGCCATATTTTGACCCCTTTGTCATGTTTCATTAAGGATCTTTGGCTGTTTGATGAATATTTTGTATACTTTGTGTTATAGCCTTCTTGTGGCCTTAATCTTACATTGCATTTTGAGCATGTTTGTATACTGATTTGGGGCTTGTCAGCTACTGCAAAACATCATATTTTTGGTCCCTCTTCAGTGTTGTAGAAGGGTCTTTTTCTGTTTGGGCTTTGTATCTACCACTTGCTTCATTGCCTCCCTTGCGGAGCCATTTTTGCATGCTAATTTAGTCCCACTTGTGCTTGCTGTTTGGCCATGTTTAAAACTGTAAAAATGCTTTTTTTGGGACTGCCTAGCTTCTGTCTTCACACTTCATGTACGAATCATGCATGCATTGCATAGCTATAGGCCATTTCATGTGCTTAATTCCATGTTTCGGGACTCGTTCTTTGCATCGGGTGTCATTTCGCCTTGTTTCGGGGCTGTTTTCCCCCTCATTTTGCTACTGATTTTTGCATATTTGCATATCATATTCCATGTCTTTGCCATGTCTCATTAGAGTGGCATTTCGGTGCCTGAGGGTCGGTCCTCGGTTTGCGTGCACGCGTGCACGCACTTCGAGTTGTCTTGTTTTCATCTTATGGCCTCTTATGTGAGTGTGGCTGAGGCTCTCTCATGTTGGTGTAAGCCCATATTGCATTGTGTATGCCATTTCATCCATAGCATTGTGTATGCTCGGTTGTGTAGCACCTCGTGTAGCGTGTATGCCATTCTATAACATTGTGTATGTTAGGATTGTATCTTAGTTGCATTTCACGCATATCATGCATATTGCATCGTGTTCGGGATAGGAGTTAGCCCGGGCACGGGAAACGAGGTGCGTTCTGTACTCCGAGTGACGGAACGTGTCTCAATTCCCAAGTCACCGACACTCCGGATTATCCATGATGGAGTTAGGTTTTGTTATAGTGTTCATATGCATTCATTCCATATTGAGTTGTGCAATTCGGCTCCTCGGCCATCACGCATCGATATGCGTGATTGGTGGCACGAGGATCGAGACATGCATATATTTGTGAAAATACATTGCTATGCCCCTTTCCTGCTCTCTGTTGCAGCATATCAAGAATCAGCAGTCTTCCGAGGCTTGGCACGCTTTTCAAGAAATAATTACAAAACAGAGGCTAATCGGGGCATCGCCGTGGATTTCCGCGCAAAGGCAACCCGAACATGCATCACTCAACACCTGGAGCAGAATCAAGGCAGTCCTTAGCTTGCATGCCAGTTTTACAGCTTTCGTAGTTAATTTGTTAATTAATTAGGAATTTGTACATTATTTGGACTGTATGATTTGGACTCTACTATTCTTTCATTCGAGACTGTATTATTTATTCGGACCCTCTGCGCGAGGGCATAATTGTAATAAGTGTGCGTGAGTGTGATGTATGTCTTCCAACCCCACGTCTTTCTTCTCTTTTATTTACCTTCTTATGATGGTTAGATTAGGGCATGTTTCAATTGGCATACACTATGATAGCATGTTTGCATTCATTCATCTGTTTTGCATGCACCGGGCTCGGCGCATCATACTAACTGCATTTGTATTTCAATTCCAAGTTGAATACATGTTAGCTGTAGCATTCCATATGCCATGTTTAGAATAGCCGAGCCTGCTATAGTTTGCATCTTTGCATGTGTTGCATTAGGCAATTCTGTGTATCTAGGATCATGCATGGATTTCTAATGAGTTTCTATTTTGGCTTGGAGTACTCGGTGAGTTTCATGCTTTAGCATCCTTGCATACGTGTGAGTGTTGCCATGAATAGCATGCTTACCATGAGGCTAACTGCTTATGTGATATATCTGCCTGAATGCTTGTGGGTGAAGATTGGGTTAGTTGGATTGGAACAAATCATTGACTGTGTGTTTTAAGCCCACTAGATAGTGGCAAAATCATGTTTTCTAAGCCCACCCAAGGGTGGCAAATCCACGTCTTAGCCTACCTGCGGGTAGCACCATCAAACCATTTTCAAACAAACAAACATGAAATGTTTTGTTCCAATTCAGGCGACTCAGTCTATACTTGTATGCTGTGCGCATCACATAGTAACCTAGGCTAATAACCGGAATAAGAACACACAATGTTTTCAAAAAAAACAGATATCATGGTTAATAGAGGCCGGTCTTTGACCGGGCGAGCGGGGGTGCTCACGAAGTGACCTTCCCCAATCGTACCCAAGTTCCCGAGCCGAGGCAACTTTGGTGATGATGGACACGTGGCCTTTGGCACCGAGTCAGGGTTTCCTAAATTTCTCAAAAATAAAATATTTAGGTGGCGTCTCTGTATCTGGCAAAGCAGTCCATGTTTGGCACTTCTTTTCTAAAAATCTGTTTTCTCAAAACAATTTGCCAGATTTGGACTCTTTGGTTCAAGATTTAGAACCGTGACAATCGAGTCCTTGAACTGTAGTGAGCCCAAATGAACAGAACGGGACTTAACCTTCCCGGGGCGTTCGGGGACGTCTACACCGCCATAGCCAAAGGTGGCGGCCGGCCGGCCCAAAATGAGGCTTGAGGAGGAGGTTTTAAGAGAGAAAAGAAAGACACAGAGAGAGAGAGAGAAAGAGATAGAGAGTGAGTGACACTATTAACTCTTTATCTTCAAAAGGGTTATATTTGTAAGATTTTCATGGTTGTAGAGTGGTTCATGTACACTAATTTTGCAACTCTAAGAATTCAATTGAAATTTGCAGCTTGTTGTAAAATTTCACTAACTATAATGAAAAATTCATTGACGTTTAGGCATAAATAATGTTCAACTGATTCATTGTTTGGGGACAGCAATTTCTGTAAAAATTATATATATATATTTTTTTTAAAAAAAAAAAAAAGAGAGGCCCATGTACACCAATTTTGCAACTCTAAGAACTCAATTGAAATTTGCAGTCAGTTGTAAAATTTCACTAACTATAATGAAAAATTCACTGACGTTTAGACATAAATAATGTTTAACTGATTCATTGTTTGAGGATAGCAATTTCTGTAAAAAAAAAAAAAAATTTGAAAAAAAAGAATGGTCCATGTACACCAATTTTGCAACTCTAAGAACTCAATGCAAATTTGCTTGTAAAATTTCACTAACTATAATGAAAAATTCGCTGACGTTTAGGCATAAATAATGTTCAATATTGACTCATTGTTTGAGGATACCAATTTTTGTAAAAATTATGCTTTTTTTTTATTTTTTATTTATCTTTTATAAAGAAAGAGTGGTTCATGTACGCCAATTTTGCAACTCTAAGAACTCAATTGAAATTTGCCGTCAGCATAATGAAAAATTTGCTGCCGTTTAGGCATAAATAGACTCATTATTTGAGGATAACAATTCTGTAACAATTGCGTATTTTTTAAATAAAAAAAATTATATTCATTGTAGGTTAAAAATTTCTAAAATAGACTCATTATATTCATTGACGGTTAATTTCTAAAATAGCAGATTTATGAAAAACTTAAATTTGAATAAAAAAGTTATTAAATTTTCTAAGTTTTCAAAATAATTTAAAAGGAAATTTTAGTTATGTCTTAGTGTATTTTGGTTAAAAATTTGACCTCTAAAATATTAAACGACTACAAACTTTGGATAAATTAAACTTTGCTCCCTTATGTTTGACTATTTTTTTCATTTTGGTCATTCATGTTTTAAGATATTTTCTTTTATCAATTTACTTTTAAAGCTAATTTATGTTCAAAATTAAATAAAAAATATCATGTTAGTTGTCATATGATATAAAAAATATATTATTATAAAATAATGTTATACATAACGTCATTTCTTATTTTCTCACTTTTAGATACAAAGCAATAGGACCCATATTCATAAATGTGTAAGGGAACCACCCACTTGTATTTTTGATTGAGAAAATGAGGTAAAAAATATGATTTTATGTAGTATTTTTATTATATTGGGTTTGAATTTGTGTTAAAGGTGTAAGTTATATACAATAAATTATTTTTATGTCATGTGATTATCAATAGGTTATTTTTTTGTCTAATTTTGGATATAAGTTAGCTTTTGGATAAATTAGAAAAAACTTTAACTATGAAAAAAAAAAAATTTAAGGACCAAAATAAAAAAAAATGACCAAACATAGCAGACAAAGCATAATTTACCCTATAAACTTATAATGAGGGAACTATTGCGGAGTCTCCTTTGAAAATTGCCATTGTTATGTCATTTTTGTATTAATCTTGTCGAACTTTTTTTTTAGTTGTAATTATTTAAATGAAATTGGCTTGGTGGGATGTACGTTGAAGTTTGCAATAATAACCAAATTGCAAAGGACTAGAGAAGGCATTATGGGATGTAATTATTTAAATGAAATTGGCTTGGTGGGATGTACGTTGCAGTTTGCAATAATAAACAAATTGCAAAGGACTAGAGAAGGCATTATGTTTTTATTTTTTGTTATGAAATTGGCTTGGTGGGATGTACGTTGAAGTTTGCAATCATAACCAAATTGCAAAGGACTAGAGAAGGCATTATGTTTTGATTTTCTAATTTGTTTATAATTAAAAGAATCTTGATGAATGAAGATTGCATTTGATTCCAAATTTGTACTCTTCTATGTTAGTATCTGCAAGAAATTTTACAATATATATATATAAAACATAAATCAATCACCCAAAGATATGTGGAACACTCACATGGGTGTGGAATAGAACTCTTCCAAAATTAAATGTTGCGATAACATAAAAAAAATAAGAAGCTATTGACAAGCTTAATTTGTTACTAGTAAAACTTACCAATGGCAGGTAAACAACAAATTGATTATTATAAAATATAAATTGCTTCATACAATATACATTAATTATTTTCCCAAATAATGATAAATTACCATTGGAAATGAAATGAAAAATGGTGCTAAACCTTAATCAAACGCTATAATTAGACCTAAAATATAATTGAAAAACAAAAACAAAAAAATAAATAGAGGCCTTGGAACAAGCAGAAAACAATGTTGATTATAGTAGAACAGGGGAAAAAAAAAAAGGAAAAAAGAAAAGGTGTAATAGTTATTGAAGAAGTGTTGTAGAATTGGGGAGAGGTGTCCCAGCCAGGAAGTGCATAATAAGTGAAAGTGCCCTTGCAGGCTGGTAGCTTGGAACCTGGTGCCCTGCTCCTCTTACTGTTGCAAATGTTAGGTCCCCCTTGTATACTTCAGTGTACCCACCAACCTGATCATATATACACAAACAAATACAAACAATATCACATGGGAAAGCAATTTTCTTTTTTCTTTTGTTTGCTATTGAGAAAAATTCTATAATACACATTTTAAAAAAGGATGTATCATATGCCTAATTACGATTATATTGTGGTTTTTAGTTATGATCAATTGTGGTATTTGTTTTAATTTAGTTATGACTCATTATAATGTCGGTTATGATTTAAATATGATGTATTGTGATTGTTATTTTGGTTACGACAAAGGTTTTTTATTATGCCTCAAGTGGTGTTTGGTTATTACTTATTTTTGTGTTGGTTTTGACTTATTATGACGTTAGTTTATGATCTATTATGACTATTATTTAGTTATGACCGAAGACATCTTTGATTATATCTAGTGGTATTTGGTTTTGTGTCGTCATGTGTTTTTTAGTTATGACATGAAGTGATTTAGTTATAATATTTGTGGTATCAACACTACAACTAGTTATAACTTGTATATGATCCTAACACACAAAACAAAGTGTGTTGTAGAAGGACCCATTTTTTTTTTTTTTTTATTTTATAATTTTTTACAGTTTTGTTTAGGCTTTGTTTGATCTTGAGTTTTTAGAGAAATTTGTAGCCAAGCTCTGCTTGTTCCCAATGTATTAGCATTCAACATTGCTTGGTAGCTTTAATTTTCATGGCCTGAATGACTCGAATGTCTCAAAACGACGTCGTTTTGGAGGTAAAACGATGTCGTTTTGATACATTCGAGCCATTCGGGCCACACAAATTCGAGTTACTAAACATTTTTCATTAGCATTTAGCAAGGTGAAACTTGTGAGTCTCACGACACTAACACAAAGTGTCTACTATGGGGCTCAAAAACCTCTCACAACAGAGTATTGAAGTCCAGTCGATTGAAGAAAATTTTATTTATTTTGTTCTTTGTTTTTTCTCTTAACAAATTCATAATATAAAAACAACTTTACTGAATTTGGGACATATAAAACTACAAAAGGAATTTGTGATATACATGCATTTCCTTTTTAAAAAGCACAACCTTTTTTGCTTTTTTGTTTTTTTGTTTTTGTTTTTGAACCTCCTTTTTCTCTTTGCTTGATGATGAAGTACCCCCATAGTCTTGTAATCTTTATGCCCCAAGTTTTGAATTCTCAATCTCTCAAATCAGGTTTCACATGCTCACATAATTGGTGGGGTGATTGAGAGTTACTTAAAAGAACCAGTTTTTTATTTATTTATTTTTATTTTTAAATCATGAGATAAAATATTTAAATTTTGAAATTTGTGAAAAAGAAAAGAAAAACAGAGAAACGAGAAGGAAGAAAAGAAGTACCTCCAACTTCATTTCTCTCTACCCTTTCCTTCTATTTTTGCCGTATAAATTCTTTCACAAATTAAATATCCGAACACTTTCCTTAAAGTTGTTTGACAAATTTGCTTTGGGACAGAATAAGTGTGATTTTTGGGCTGATGTATACTATTGGATCTACACTTGAATTCAGCTACTCAACTTTCACCAAAAAAAACAAAAAAACTAACCTAATCTCAAAACTAAAGTCCATTTCCAATAGGAAGTTCTTGTGAGCCCACATGTAATTCTTAATCATTTTAAACAGTCCTTCCTCCATATTATATTATCATTAACACAACGACCACAAATGAAATTAATTATAAAAAATAAAAAATTGAAAATGAAAACAAAATATAAAATAAAGTAAATTAATTACCTCTCCATTGAGATACCAAGGATGCCATGGAATCTTAAGATGAAGCTTCATCGTATTAATAGTATACTTGGTTGAAGTCACTGGTACCCTTCCATCTACGTCACCGCTGCAACCAACCGACAGAAATGTACTCAATAATTTAGATTTTCACTATATACAAAAATAATGAAGATACAGTCTAATTGTTTCAATGTGTCATTCATAACAATTTGATTATTTTAATTTATTTATAACTTTTCCCTCGTTCAATTGTTTTCAGTTTGTTTTCAACGAAAAGTGAAATATTTCATCAAAATTTAGAGGAGGACCGAAATGACTACAACCAGAAGGCATAGCTTAGTAGCACATATATCTCAATTCACACGAGTAAAAATTTAGTATACATGTGATACGATGTAGCAGTAGCACAAACTTTGGATTTCGAAAAATAATAAATTCCATATTTTCTCGATCCAAACTGAAATAGTAAATCACTTATTATTCGGATTTTTCTATAAAAATAAACTCAACGTGATTATTTTGTTGGAGTTCTTGCCGATCTAGATTGTAATGCATAGAGTAATGGTTACGTCAAAAATCCTAGCTCTATCATTCAAGGGCATAGCATGCATCTAAGTACCATTGAATTCTGATTTTGATTTTGATTTTTTTTTTTTTCATTTAAAAAAACATCCGTATAGAAATTTTATGACAAGGGGGGATGCGCAAAAATTTTTTTTTTTAAAAAATGTGGATATATCAATGATTACTTGTTTATATATATTGAAAAATATGTGTTTGACAACATAAATAACGAGGTTGTCTTGTAACGTTTTAAAAAATATGCAAAACTTGTAGTGGACAATTATAGAATTGTAAATATATACTCTCTTTTTTTTTTTCTTTTTTTTTGGGGGGGGGGGGGTGTTTAAAGGAGTAGTAATTAATGTCTTTTTGTTTTTACATGCCATTTGATTAGTTCAAATTACTTTGTTAATATTACTAAGAATGTAAGAAAATATAGTTCATCATATGAAAGTTGATTCCAATATACATTTTGTAAATTAAAAAATATAACCTATGAAATTAATTACTACTAGTTGATGATGACCCTACTAAATGGTATTCTTGGTCGCACTACAATTATCTCTATATGTGATGTGGGCATAGTGAATCTTATATAGTTGTAATTATTAGATTAAAACTATATCTAAATAATGGCATTCAAATGATATTTTATTTTAAAATATAATTATTAAAGAGAATGAATATTCTTTGTATTGAATGAATACAATTGTTACAGAGTGAAGAGATATTTATACAATTCAATGAATCCTAACCATAACTTCCTAACCTTGAATCTAACTACTAAACCATAGTTAACACTGGATAGTTAATCTATAACAAACTAACAACCTATACAGCTGGATAGTATTACACGTGTGATATAAGCTATAGATGAAGCTGCTGTTGTTGTAGCAGCTTGCTCTGTATCTGGTGCAGATTGAGCTTGAACTAAAGATGGCTGTTGTTTGAGCTGTGTTAGCTATGGCTGTTGTTTGAGCTGTGACAGCAGTGGCTTACCATGACGCTTATCATCCCCCTGCAAGCTCAAGGGACTGGGAAGGACATTGAGCTTGAGCTGAAGATAGTGAAACCGAGCAACAGATAGTGGCTTAGTAAAGATATCAGCAACTTGATCTGAAGTGGGGATATGACAGATATGAAGCTTCTTGGATGCAACTCGTTCACGAATAAAGTAATAATCAACCTCAATGTGTTTAGTACGGGCATGAAACACAGGGTTGTTACTCATAGCTATAGCAGATAAGTTGTCACACCATAGGGTAGGCACAGGAACAGAAATATGAAGATCAGCAAGCAACATCCCAATCCAACTAAGTTTAGCTGAAGTGTGTGCTAAAGCTCTATATTCAGCCTCAGAAGATGATCTAGACACAGTTGGTTGCTTCTTGGCAGACCAAGAGATAAGATTAGGACCAAGATAGACACAGGAACCAGTGGTGGACCTGCGATCAAGAACATTACCTGCCCAATCTGAGTCTGAATATGCATTAAGAAAAAGAGGTCCAGGAGTGAAATGAAGACCATAAGAGGAGGTGCCTTTAAGATACCGTAGTAATCTTTTGACTGAGGTAAAATGGCTAGTCATAGGAGAGTGCATGAATTGACAAAGATGATTAACCACAAATGCTAAATCAGGTCTAGTAAGGGTAAGATATTGAATGGCTCCAACCAAACTTCGGTACAAAGCTGGCTGAGAAAAGAGAGAATCACCTGCTACAGTAGGAGCACTGGAAGAGAATTTAGTAGCCATGGGAGAAAAGTAAGATTTGCAGTCACTCATACCAGCCTTAGCTAATAAATCTGAGACATATTTGTGCTGAGAAAGCACATAACCAGAAGCTGTTTTGGTGACAGATATACCCAAGAAATAATTGACAAAGCCAAGCTCCTTCATGGAAAATGATGTATGCATATGAGTAATGAGAGAGGTAATATAGAGAGGATCACTTCCGGTGAGAAGAATGTCATATACATAGATAAGAAGAATGGTAATAGCAGTAGAAGTTTTCTTAATAAAAAGAGAAGAGTCACAATGGCTTTGAACAAATTGATGAGTGAGAAGAAAATTGGAGAAGGTAGAGAACCAAGCTCAAGGAGCTTGCTTTAAACCATAAAGAGCATTGTGTAACTTGCAAACAAGCTGAGATTGATTTGGTTGAACAAAGCCTTGAGGTTGAACCATATAAACTTCTTCTTCAAGAATACCATGGAGAAAGGCATTAGATATGTCAAGTTGTTTGATGGGCCAATCAAAATGTAGAGCAAGGCATAACAGAATTCAGATAGTGGGTTACTTAGCCACAGGACTAAAAGTCTCATGATAGTCCACCCCTTCAGTTTGAAGGAAGCCCTTGGCAACTAACCTTGCTTTATATCTGGCTATAGAACCATCTGAATTTTTCTTGATTCGATAAACCCATTTGCAGCCTATTGCTTGTTTTCCAGGTGGAAGATCAACTAAAGACCAAGTCCCTTGTTTTTGTAATGCTTGAAATTCTTCAAGCATAGCAGTTTGCCAAACAGAAGAAGAAGCTACTTGTTGAAAATTTTGTGGTTCAGACTAAGAAGAGAAAGTAGAAAGACAAGCAGTTTTGGATTTGGATCTGGTAATCATGGGATGAGTATTGGAAGAAATAGAAGGAAGATCAATAGAGATTTTAGAAATAGCAATCTGATCAGAAGGAGGAACAGAAATGGAAGAGACCAAGTGAGTTTGAGTAGTAGAAGAAGAAGCTGGCTGGACTGAGAGAAGGTCAACAAGAGGAGACAAAATTGATGGTTGAGCTGCTAATTGAGGGACAGTAGGAGAAGAGACAATTAGATGAGCTGCTGGATTAGTTGCAGCAATTGGGTGAGCTGCTGGATTAGTTGCAGTGGGTGGCTGAGCTGCGGACTGAGGGACAGTAGGAGAAGATGCAATGGGATGAGCTACTGAATTAGTTGCAGCAATTGGGTGAGCTGCTGGATTAGTTGCAGTCTGTGATGAAGAGAAAGGTGAAGACTAGAAAAACTGCTGGAGAGATGCAGCAGTGACAAAAGAAGACTGTTCTGAAGAAGTCTGAAAAAGAAAGAGAGACTCATCAAACACCACATGTCTGGAAATATAGACTTTGCCAGTGATGGGATCAAGACACCTATAACCCTTGATGGAAGGTTGATAACCAAGAAAGACACATGGCAGAGATCTAGGCTGAAGTTTATTAGTGGTGTATGGTTTGAGCCAAGGATAGCATCTACACCCAAAGGATCTCAAGAGCATATAATCAGGTTTATGTTTCAATAAGACCTCATAGGGAGTAAGATTTTTAAGCTTGAGAGTAGGATGTCTATTGATCAAATAGACAGCTGTTGCAAGTGCATCAAACCAGTAAATCAAAGGTAGAGAAGAATGATACATGAGAGTAATAGTAGTTTCAATGAGATGCCTATGTTTTCTTTCAGCTACACCATTTTGTGAAGGTGTATGTGGACAAGTTAATTGGTGATCAATGCCTTTACTTTTAAGAAAATTTTGAAATGGTGTACTAAGATATTCCCCTCCATTATCACTGCGAAGAATCTGAAGTTTAGTATGAAATTGAGTCTCAACAAATGATTTAAATTCAAGAAATTTAGTGAAAACTTTACTCTTATAATGCAGAGGAAAAAGCTAAGTAAATTTGCTAAATTCATCAATGAAAAGTACATAGTATTTAAAACCATAAGCAGAGGAAGCAAAAGGGTCCCAAACATCCGTATGGATGAGAGCTAAAGGCTTATTTACAGTACAATTAGACAAATGAAAAGGCAACCTATGGCTCTTTGAAACACAACAATGTTCACACAAACTAGAGCCTTTATTAGACAAAAACTTAGAACCTAGATTATTATGAGAAAGAACATGATAAAACTTCTTAGATGAAGGGTGACCAAGTCTAAAATGCCAATTAGGTGTAGCTGCAGGTGATGAAGTGTAAGAAAAACAAGCTTGAGAAGAGACAGATGCAGCAGATGTAAATGCAGCATGAGAGGATGCAGCAGAGGGATAGGCACTGAATGGATAAAGTCCATTTGAGTAACTTCCTTTATACAAGATTTTCTGAGTAATCTTGTCCTAAATAACAAAAGAGCTTTCATCAAAAGTGATAGTGCAATGATTATCCATGGCTAACTGGTGGATAGAGAGCAAATTTGATGAAAGTGTAGGCACCTGAAGTAGCTTTGTAAGATGAAAAGGAAAAGAAGGAGTTGGAAGAAGACCTGTTCCAGCGTGAGCAATGGTATGTGTAGAACCATCACCAACTGCAACTGGATCTTGACTATAGTATGGCTGAGGGAAAGAGAGCTGACTTAGATCAGGTGTCATGTGACTAGTGGCTCCGGAGTCAAGAAACCAGTTTTCAGACTGTGGCTGATGTGAGGATGATGCAACATAGGCTTTGGACTGAGGCTGTGTAGAAGCAGAAGGCTAAAAAGCTGTGTCTAATCTATACCAGCAATCTAGAGCAGTGTGATTAGTCTTTCCACAGATTTGACAGATCACATTTAAAGGATTAGTATTGGCAGCAGCTTGAGAAGTATAAGGATAACTGAATCTGCCAATTTGAGGACTGTAAGTATAGTTGGATCTGCCTCTTGAAGATTGTGAACCTCTTTGATAATGACTCATCTGTCCTCTAGACCTACCTCCATCTTTACCTCTGTAAGAACCTCTACCTCTATAATAGCCTCTAGAACCTCATCGAGTAGAGTAATTTCCTCTGTGTGCAATATAGGCAATGGAGCTGGGAAGATCTGAGGCATGTGCATGGTTAAGAGAGGCCTCCACATGAATAGATTCTGAACAGAGTAAAGAACATAGCTGATCTAGAGAAATATGATCTAACCTTGTGCGTATAGCAGTTTTTGTAGCATTATATTCTTCAGGCAATCCATTTAAAATCAACAGAACTAAATCTTCATCATCAATAGGAGATGATGCAAGAGCAAGCTGATCAGATAATACCTTGAATTGAGTCAAGTATTCTTCCATTTTTTTTCCTTTCTTAACAAGCTTACTCAACTTGATCTTCAACTGATGTATGTGAGATCTGGAAAGTGAAGTAAATCGTTTGGCAAGGACAGTCCAAACTTCATGACTGGTTTGACATTGAATAACAGTAGTGAAAATGGATGGAGACAGAGTTGCAGTAATACAACTTAACAGATGAGCATCAATAGTGGTCCATAGTACATGATTTGGATTAGGAATTTCAAGATTATTAGAATCCAGAACCACTGCAAGAGGACATACCTCTGATCCATCTACATATCCAAGAAGTTTTGTGGCTTTCAAGATGTTCTGCAACTGATTCTTCCAAATTATGTAATTAAATGAATCGAGTTTGGTAGAAACAAGAGAACTCAGATTAGAAATCAATAATGTGAGATTTGAAGGTAAGGCTGATGAAGTAGTTACAGGTGTTGCAGATGTGAGATTTGAAGAGTCCATGGATGAAGCTTTAAAGCTTTCTTGCTCGTAAGAGCCTGAAGCTCTGATACCATAAAGAGAATGAATATTCTTTGTATTGAATGAATACAATTGTTACAGAGTGAAGAGATATTTATACAATTCAATGAATCCTAACCATAACTTCCTAACCTTGAATCTAACTACTAAACCATAGTTAACACTGGACACTTAATCTATAACAAACTAACAACCTATACAGCTGGATAGTATTACACATGTGTGATATAAGCTATAGATGAAGCTGCTGTTGTTGTAGCAGCTTGCTCTGTATCTGGTGCAGATTGAGCTTGAACTAAAGATGGTCGTTGTTTGAGCTGTGATAGCTGTGGCTTACCATGATGCTTATCAATTATTACATGTGAATAACATCATAACATTCAATTTTTATTCCATGTTGTAGTAGTTAGAGATTGAGTTGTGTATGCGGTCTGTGGGTCTCTTCAGTCCCGCGCGATTTTGATTAGTGCAAGTGTGTGCTGTCTGTGGGCCACCATTGTTTATTGGGTTCATTTTGAAAAATTCTTTTTGTTTAGTCTCTTGCAACGGATCATTTATAGTTGATTATTTTATGATTATTGATCGTGTGATCCTCATGTGACTTGATATGAGGGTGGTTTTGAGCCATTACCGCCAAGAGTGATTGGGGAGTCACTGCTATGGGGAATAGTGGTTCGATAACCGGCCGAGTTAGAGACTGGGAGATGAACGGGAGGATAGCTACCGGTTTTTTGGTCGCTTCTTGTCTTCATGTGACTTGTCCTAATTGATCGTATTGCCACGCCTGACATGGAGTGAAGGGCACACTGCCGTGGGGTTTGAGGCTTGTGATCTATCAAGGAAGGGACTGGGGAATGTGATGATTGATCTGATGATTTTGTTGGATGTGTATTGGTTTGTTGCTGAGAGGTTATTGTTTTTCACTTCAACTCCCTAGATCGTGGCTTATGGTTATTGATCGTGCTAGTTTCATGTAACTTTGCTGGGATTTCTCATGGGGTAGATTTTATCCTCCGTCACGGCTTTGGTTAAGTGGCTTGGATGTCACGGCTGTAAGGAGTGAGAAGCTTATTGGATTCCATGTTTTATCTGCAGTAGAGACTGGGGGCACGTGGGGTTGGTTATTATTTTTGTTTCAGCTAAAGGGTTATTGCTTTGTCAGTGTGTCTGTTATGTTTATTAGCTTTGTGGTGTTTTTTGCATATATCTTTGCCCATATTTCCACCTCAAGTTCCCATCTATTATCTCTGATGGTAGGGGTTATTTGAGGACAAAAAGGATATTTGGGCAGAGTTGGGTTATTGTGTTTTCAATTGTTCTTGTTTACCTTCCTTTCTTGGGGGGGTGCAGTGGTAGTTTATATTGGTTATGTTTGTTTTTTATTTGTTGTTGGGCTTACCTGGGGTATGCCCCTTGTAAACTTGTAAATTTTCATTGCCTTTATTTTATAACTTACTTACCCAAAAAAAAAAAAGATTGAGTTGTGAACGTAGAAGCTAGGAAGAGAGTAATCAAGGGGTCAGTCCATCTATTATGAGCATTTTTCACTTTAAAAAAGTGAAGTCTTACGTATATCATGTATTTGGACCACAATAGGTCCATAGTTCAAAGTTGTAAAGGGTTTAAAATGAGGTGTTCTAGTTGCCGCGACACTTGCATTCTTAGCTCAGTTTCCCAAAACATGTACTCTCAGGACTTATGACCTGCTATTAGCCATACTGGTATCTACCTCAGTGACTCTTTCACCCTTAGTTACTTAATCACAAACTCCTTAGTTTCCCAGGACATAGGTCACAACAAAGGCTGTGCCTCATACCAAACTCAATGAGGCTTTCTTGGTCCTGCTTGTGCAACCAAGTCAAGTTCTTGACCTAGGTATATGGAAAGGGAGTCCCTTACTTTCGGGCTACCCTGTTCCCATCTTCACGAGGTCGCCATGGTATACTGATATTTTTGGTATTTGCTATCAGCTCCAACCAGTAAGCTTTGAGGTTGCTATTAGCGCCAAGCTATATGAGTTTTGGGCCTACTATCTGCCCCTGGCTATTAATGCATTGGTGCCTACTATCAACGCCAAGTGTCTGTACATTATCTTGTATGAAGGAGGCCTATCTCGAAGGCTGTTGTGCCTTAGAAGGTAGTTGCTGAGGTTGGAATTGCTATGACTCCCTTTCCCTTAGCAAGTGACAACAAGCGACAAGGCGGCGTCGTAATAAAAAATGGTGGCGCAAAGGTAGGGTCTCCCTTGGCAAGTGAAGCTCGGCAAGTAGTACCTCAGCAAGTTCCCTTGGTCACTTTTTGGTCTGGGCCATTTGGTCCGAATGGGTCGAATCCGGTTCGGTCTTCTGATTGGCCCAGTTTTGAGTTTTGACCCCTATTCATTTAGTGATTCTTATTCGCCTAATTGAGGCGACTTCAATAATTAAGTCAGCATTTTAATTTCTCTCCTTCTACAAAAGTGAATGTCATTTTCCTAACAGGAATGGAAAGCATATATACGACATGATTTTACCCACTACCATTATAAATAGAAGTAATGATAGTGAGGACAACAATGATGAATGATGATGAATGATGATGAAGAGAAAAGAAGGAAAGGTGTGTGTTTACCTAAATACCCATACTCGAAGTCCATTTGCCATTAGCTCTTGGAGGAGGGGAATAATTGTTGATGGACTATCTTCCCAACGTCTAATGACTTGACTGCAATTATTTTGTTAAGTTTCATTTCAGCTAATAATTTCATACTCTTATTGGGCACAAGCAGAGACAGAGAGCCAAACACATAGTAGTACATACCTGCATGGTTCCCAATCATAACTGAGTTTGGTTACATTGGCATGTAGGGCCTCTTGAACATCAGCACGATTCAAATAAGCATGCACATAATGATCACTGCATGGATCAAAATTCAACACCTGCAACAAATATCCACCCTTAGAGGTCTATGAAATATGGATAAAGGATATGATAAGATAGGAATACTATAACATTTAAAGAAAAAAGAAAAAAATTACCCTTAGTCAAAATTTGAAAAAATTATTACATATGGATGGAAAAGTTTATAATTTTAATTATTAATATTGATAAAGTTTATCATCAATTTGTAATTAATTTTCAAATTTTATCCTTATTTGAAATTTCTCCTAAAAAAATGTTAATTAATAAAAGGTTCAAACTTATGGGGTCATATATTATTTGGTCTAAGGTTTAAACTTTTTTGGTGATAAAACATGCGCTGAAATGTTGTCAAAAAAAGTAGTCAGCGTTGGAAAAGTTGCAAGCGGTTGGCAATAGTGGCCGGTGGCTGCAGCTAGTGGCGGTAAGATAGACAAATAGGTGAATAGATAAATGATACATGTACAAACATGTGTCATTTGGATATATATGTGACACGTGTATAGATAGGTGACATTTGGATATACGACAGATGGGTATCCTTTTGGATAGATCAATGTCCTTTTGAGCTAAAAAGATTTAAGCTTAGACCAATAGGCATAAAAATTACAGAAATATACGTTTGGCTTGAGTACTATTAAAAAAATAAGATATCAATATGGTTAAGATATGTTCCTAAAATATTTGTATATATAATTTTTAGTATTATATTATATAGAGTTAATTACACTTAGCACCTTTATACTTTCAACAAAATCTCATTTTGGTCATTTCAATTTCATTGTGATAATCAACTTTTTACATTTTAAGTTAAGTTGAAATGTTACTCGTCCATCCATCTATCGTTAAGGAGATCGGAAAAAAATTAAAAGTAAAAATCACCAAAGTAATATTTTGATGAAAGTGTAAGAATTTAATAATAAAAGTATAAAAGTATTAATGAGTCGAGAAAAATATCTCTTATAACTCACATAATAAGTTCCACAAGCCTTACTAACATTAAATGAAAGAAAAAGTAAGATTACAATTTTATTCAATTTAAAATATAAAAGATTGAACTTTATAATTAAAAATGTAAGAGTAAGTGTATATGAGCTCAGAAGAAAGGTAAATTTTAAAAATTGGATTGTTTTAAAAATATTTTCTTCTAAAAAATAGTTTTCGACAACAAGCTCTTGGTAAACCAAAGAAAAGGACACCAAACAGACACAATTTCTGTTGCGCAAATGAATTTGTTTTGGGTTTGGTGTGCACATTTTGAGAAGATAATCTATATAAAAAAAATTAGGTTAAAAAAATATTCATAATTACATGTTCAGATCATGTGTCTTATAAAATTGAACGGCAATTATAGTTTTCAGAATAAATAGTTTAGTATTTTTTCTTAGATAAATGTATTTCAATTATTTGATTATAAATGTTCGATTAATCTTTTTTTTTTTTTTAATTTTTTTATACATGAATGCTCTTCTCAATAAATTCGAAATTAACCTTCAAAATAGGTCCACCAAAGCCCAATTGTACCTCTTCAACTAGATCACCAATGGTAGGGGAGTTTAACCACCTTAATTTATCAGGCCTCATGTGGTTTCACAAAGATGTTTCTATATTCTTGATGAAAGTTATCACAATTCGAAGAAAAATTTGTAAGAAAATACATCGAGCCAAAAGGCTTGTGGGTTGAATTATTATGATCAAAAATAATAATTGTAAAGAGTAATGCTAAGTTTACCATAACGCTCTGTTTGTTTTGATAGAGAACATTTTTCAGAAAATACTTTTTGTACTTTTTAGCGTTTGATACAACGGAAAATAGAAGTCAACATAAATTTTTTTTTATGGTTAATAAAAAAACAAGTCTATTTGATCAGAAAATATTTTCTACCTTTAATAAGCAGAAAACGTTTTCCGAATCAAATTTTTATAAATGCCACCACATTACCATCATTACTATCACCAACACACCACCACCGCCATTACCACTGTCACCGCTGCCGCCACCTCCACTGCCCTAAACCCATTGCTGCTCAGTGCCGGCTTTTGGCACAAGCGGAAGAAGTGGCCGCTTTGGGCCCCCACAAATTGGTTCGAAAAAAGACTACAAAAAAATTGAAAAAAATATCAAATAAGTCTTATTTTTTTTGTTATACTTGTTCATAAAAAAGAAACCCTAAAAAAAAGTACTGATATTTAAAACTAATTGATGGTTATTTTCCAAATGTATGTATTATTTATAGAATATTATTGATTTTAGTTATTACTTACAATTGTTTATGGGAAAAAGAAATGTTTCAAATTGAAAGTTGATTAATAAATCATACATTCACTGAACTATGTTACAAGAAAAGATTGAATGAGTTTGGCTGATAAATTGGCTAAAACAAGCTTGATTAGTAATTTTGCTACTAAAAATGCAAAGTTCAAAATTTTTACATAAAATTTGAATTACCAACTAATCTGATTTTACCAAAAATGATTAAAAAAATCAATCCATATGTGTGTGTATAAGAGCCCTCATATTAGAAGCATGCTTTGTGCCTCAAAAAAAAGCAAAACCGGCCCTGCCGTCACTATAACCTTCACAACATTACTATCACCAGCACCACTATCACCACCACATCACTACTGCTGCACAACTATCGCCACCACCACCCTAACACCTTCACTACCACTTCTACCTTGTCGTTGCCACCGCTACCACCACTAATGCAACCATTAGTACATTAGTTTCAAAAATACAACTAAACATAAAAAAATATTTTCTAAAATTGTTTTTATGAAAAAAAATTCAAAATTAAAAAAAAAAAAAAAAAATTCTACCGAAATAACGGAGCGTAAAATAAAATGGCATTGAGTATTCTTTTTTTGAACAACATTGAGTATTCTTTTTTGATCAACAACATTCAGTATTCTTGTAACATTAAAATTGAATAGTAAAATGTATATAAGAGAGAGAGAGAGAGAGAGAAAGAGAGAGAGAGAGAGAGAGAGACTTACAGAAGCCTTTTTGGGAAATGGAGTGATATTGAAAGAGGTGCATAAAGGAGCATAGATGTTATAGATATCAATATTGCCAATATCAGCTTCACTGGTTGCAGCATAGCATTCATTGGACTGAGTGGTGGCATTGGGTGAGAAATTACAGTATTTCCGGATTTTATATGAAGTTTGGTCGGAAATGAGAGCATGGCTTGCAAAGTAATCAAATATTCCTTTCCTATCTGTCTCATCATTTATTATTGCATTCCCAATCTGCACTTCGTACATTACACACAGCACCAATCACCAACCTACTACTACTTTATGTACAATTACACCAATATGCTAATTTTATCATGCAAATTCCAATTCATCATCCCATCAATGTCATCAGTTTTTCATTTCTTATATTCGGATTTAAGATTTGAGGATGAATTCATCAATAAATTTTCTTTACTGATCAAAAAAAAAGATTTGAGAATGAATTTGTATAGGGAAAAATATTGGTCACTTGTTTTTTTTTTTTTTTTTTCTTTCTGATTTTCCTTTTTCTGTTTATCCACAAACTTTTTTTCAAATCTTAAATCAAAATATAACTATGTAGACCAGTTTTTCTTATTGATTTTATTGATTTTGGTTTTACTGAATCTACATGTAAAAATAGCATTTGTTGATTAGATTCATATGAAAAGTGACCCCAAAAAAAGGGGTAAAATTTGTGTTATGATATATAACAGCTTTCTTTCATGATCTATGATATGTAATTTTTTTTTTTTTTTGTAATATAATTACACTTGCTAAAACAATAATGCTACATTCTTAAAAATATTTCAACAATTGTCATAATATTAAATTAGTAAATTACACTGATCTCCCCTAATGTTATGAAAAAATACAATAAGCGCTAGAGGTTGGCATAGTAATCGTATTGAGCTCCTTTAAGGTTTTAATTCACAAAAAAAAAAAATAAATAAATAAATAAAAGAAGGTTTTAATTCAAAAAACACTTAATTTTCTTTTTATTGAAAATTCGTTAATCATATAGATAAAAAATGATATCGTCATATCTTTTACATTCAAATATATATTTTATCTTATTTATTATTGTGTTTTTACACTATTTGCATTAGTTTTGGTTCCTTAACTTTACTGAAAGGAATGTCAGTGTAATAATGCCACAACTATGCAATTTACTATATTTTCTTCAACCTCAAGGACGGTCATGTGTAATTTACCTTATGAAATTTGTAGATAGGATTCATTTTGAGTATCACCCACACTATACTACTCACATTTCTAAGATTTATTTTATTTTATTTATTTACTTATTTTTGGATTTCTAGCATTCTATGCTTCTTTCATATAATTATATGTTATGAGCAGGGAACAATAAGCACCACTCACAGGTGGAAGTTGGCAAAGGTCCAGGCTGGTCAGTTTTGTCTGGCCTGAGTGCCTGATTGGACTATGCACCAATTAGGTGACAATAGAATTCTATAGTTTTCCTATTTGGAATAAACAATATTTGTAAATTTATTAAATATTGTTCAATAATTGAACTCTCGTTCTTGTAATTTGCTAGCAAGAATATGCACTGGTCTATGCTTCTATTCTATCCACATTAGTTCAACTTCCAATTATTTCTCCATGTGGACAAAACACATGGATGGACCACCCATGTCTGTCTATCTCTGAGCCGTATTACATGCACAAAAATATACGCAGAACAAAAATAAAGGTATCAACATCACCTCTTAGTTTTGCTTTATGCACCTAATTAAACATTTTAGAATTGTAATTGCTAGGGACCTAGTTTCAAGTGAGAGAGAGAAAGAGAGAGAGAGAGAGGGACTTACAATGATCCCTTTGAGGTTGATCAAGTTGCTGTTAGGGTCCTTGTTATAGTGAAGGATAGTATGTGCAAGCTGAGGCACATAATGGCCAGCATAGCTTTCACCAGCAATGTAAAGATCCCTGGTTTTGTACTCAGGAAACCTCTCCAACCAATTCAACAAGAACACATAATTATCTGAAGCTGTTCTTTTGTCACCCTCACTCACATAATCTGATGTTGTATTCGAGTATGAGAACCCTACTCCAGTTGGGGACTCCAAGAACAATACATTTGCAGCTGTATGTAAACGCCCCACACTCGAATATATAAGAAAATTTAGATATTCAAAACACATGGTTCTCAGAAAAGAAAAAAAAAAATTAAAAATGCATAGACAAGAGGAAAAAAAAAATCAATGTGCGAGTGTGACATTCATTTTGAGTATACCTAAAATAAAAATGAAGTGCACATTGATTTTTCTTTATATTTTTCGTACATGTAATTTTTCTGAAAGATGATCACATACCTTTGTTCCATGCAAATCTATTTCTGTAGAGAGTTTTGCCATCACTATGGACACGGAATGGTCCAAGCTCTTGCATTGCTCCATAGGCAAGAGAAGAACAACCTGGGCCTGTGTTCATATCAAGTAGTAACATTAAGCTACCTCATTTTATTAACTTTTTAGGGGGGAAAATGTAATGTTGTGATGATTAAATTTTTATACAAAATGTGCATATCATATTATACCTTCCTGATATCTTGCTACATAAATACAATAAACTATTGAAAATTCTAGCAATTATGCCTATATTTCTTGTCCATATATTGTACGGCATAGTATATGAATGTGACATGTAAAGTACTATCTCTGGTGATGAGTAAATTTGATATGAAAATTAATGAGAAGAAGGATTATGTAATTAATACCCACTAGAAAATGCAATGTTTTAATTGATGAGGAAATAATTTTATTTATCTGAAATTCTTATATAATAACAGTAGTGACATCAATAATACATCAGCACATGCCGATCAAAAAAAATAATACATCAGCACATGTAATACAAATTTTGAAGCATGGGATTTAATAAGAGAAGTGCTTGTGGGTGGGTGTGGTCCCACTTCTATTTTTGGTGTTTAGTCACAAATTTGCAATACAACTAATGCATTGACTAATCTAACAAATGGGTGGGTGACTCTGTCCACCATTGTAGCTATTAGCATATGTGTATGTTGGATTTGACTCATTTCTTTTCAGTCGGAATTTATATGTCTCAACTTCATAAATATAGGTGATAATTGACTCTAAAAGACTCATATAACCCTAATTTTTTTAAAAAAAAAATAAATTTGGGATATTACACCCAAGGCCCTTCAACTATTGGCACATATGTGTGTGGTGGATTTGGCTCATTTCCTTTTCAGTCGGAATCTATACGTCTCAACTTCATAAATATAGGTGATAATTGACCCTGAAAGACTCATATAACTATTTTTTTTTTTTTTTTTTTTTTAAATTTGGGATATTACACCAAGACCCTTCAACTATTAGTAAATATTATTTTATTTTCTCATCAATTAATTTACATTTTGACCCCCTCGACTACAAAATGTATCACCTTTACTCTTGCGACCCCCTTCAGACCACCTCTAAAAAGAGTATATTTATACGATTTTCATAATTGATAAAGTCAATATAGGTACAGGCTCATATATGAGAGGTAAAATAATATTTACTAATAATTAATGGGGCGTTAGTGTAATTGGCCCTTTTAATTTTAAGTCCAAATGATTGGAATTTAATAATATATTATAAAAAATACTATCCATACATAAAATTTATAATAAAAAAAAATTATAATAATAATGTGATAATGCCATTTTGATAAATATATTGAAATGAATGCACATGTTTTTCTGTTGGAGTTATCATTGCTATTAACATTAGTGCCTCCATTAAACAACAATGGTGTATATAAAATTGTAAAAAAATTAATTAATAAGAAAAATTAATTACATGATCCAAATTCTTCTTACGTGTTATTCTATACAACTTAAAACGAATTTTAGGTTGACCTCATAGTTGAGTTACTCCGTTGTCAAGGGTTATACTTGAATTCAAGTTTTATTATTGTAAGAGAGAGAAAAAGAAGTATATAGAAGGTTTGTATGGAGGGGCAAGTTGGAAAAGCTGATGGTAGGAGATTTGAAGGGGGTTGGCAACCGGTGTTTTACAGAGGGAGAGCTGCTGGTCAAAGACGAAGTGGTCCAGGCTTGAAGCTGCTTTCCATTTTTGTTGACAACCTTCCATATGATATGGATCCTAAAGGCATGTTTAATATGTTCTCTAAGTTTGGAGTGGTGAAGCATGTCTTCATATCATATAAGAGAAGCAAAGTGGGAACAAGATTTGGGTTTGTTCGTTATGAGTGTGTAGTGGCAGCAAAGATGGCGATCCAGAAGGCAAATGGGGTCTGGTGTGGCAAGAAACAACTGAAGGTAAAGTTTGCAGATTATGATAATGGGAAGAGATATCACAAATCGGTGTCCGGAGTAGTTCATGAGACCAGTCAAAGAGTGGAGTGTGTAGCAGGGGATGGCAGTGAACCAAATGCATCCAATGTGCCTGTTCGTAAAGGCATTGGGGTGAGTACATGCAGAGGAACTAAATCATATGCAGACATTGTGAAGGAAGGAGGGGCGAGGCCAGTAAGCTGTTAAAAGTGGCAATTTCAGACGAAGGCAGTGAATGGTTACAGAGATGTATGGTGGTACGTATCAAGAGTATGTCAATGCTGGGGGAGTTGCAGAGCTTAATCTGGAATACCAGTTTGCAAGAAATTCATTTTCGATTTGGGGGTGGTAATTTAATTCTATTAAATTTTCCAGCAGAAGAGATTTTACACCAGAAGTTTAGTTTGGTAGCAGACCTCATTCAAGATCTCTGTGACGATATAAGATTGTGGGATGAAGATTTGCCTATGGTGACTTCTAGGCTAGTTTGGTTGCATTGTTATGGTATACCTTTCCATGCATGGAACACTAGCACATTTCATAGTATTGGATCTTTATGGGGGGACATCATCAGATTGGAGGATAACCTTGTGGAATCAAAATCTCTGAACTGTGGCAAAGTATTGGTTCATACTAGGTCCATGGAAGCTATTAACTCATCCGTAGAGGTTGAGTGCAATAAGAGAATTTACAAGGTTTTGGTGGGGGAAGGAAGTAACAGTGTAGATTTTGACTGTGAGATGCGCCAGAAATGGGGGCTGAACATCTCTTCACCTTCCCGGTCAGAGAGTTCAGTTGCCGGAGTTAACCTTCAACAAGATGTCAGAATCGAGGAGGTGGATCACATTGACCAAAAGCAGCATGGGAACTCGGTTTTGGTGGCATCAGACCATGGGAACTCGATTTCGGTGGTTAATGATACTTTTGCAGACTGTGGCTTCATGAAGGATGTTGGCACACACGAAGGTCAAGTAGAACCGGTGGTGGTTAACGTTAGGAAGGATAACAACTGTTCTGCAGAGGAGGTTAGCATGCTAAACAAGTTACCAAGAAAAGTATATGATGAGAGCAGGGTGGTTTCTGGTGGGTTTCCTTTACTCACTCCAGGATTTGTTGAGAGTCTGAGTGGGTCGGAGGGAAGTAGACCCAGTATTAATATTGAGGTAGTGCTAGAAGGGGCCCAAGTAGGAGATCCTGCTGATGGGCTTAATAGTTCACTACTTAACAAAGAGGTGGCCCAAACTCAAAATGGATTGGCCCAGTCTCGAGAGCATACTCTGTGCTTATCATAAGCCCATGAGCTTGTCAGGCTCAATACAGCTACTATAGGTAGAGAACCAGTGGTAACAGTTAACACTCATTGTCTTCAAGAAGGTAAGGAAGGAGGTTCGAGAGGAAGGGGAAGGAGAAGAGTACACAGAAATGTTGCTTCATTTTCAGGCAGTTTTCAGCGAGGTGCGTTGCTCAGGGCTGCGGTTGCAGTCCTCTCACATTCACAGTCTCAGAACAGCCGATCGAGTAGGAGAAGGAAGCTGGCTATCGAGGAAGCTCACGCTACTTTGCAGCTTGGCAAACGATTGGGTATGAACTGTGAAGGGAAGGAGAATGAAGTGGTACAAAAAATTGTTGAGCTAGAGCTACAAGATGCAGAGCAGTTTCATAAAATTGCAAAAGGGGGTCCGGTGGGTCAGACCTAATTGGCCGTGTGTTGGGGGTATTTAGCGGGGTTAAAGCTAGTTTCCAATGAAGTTCATGTCTTGGAATGTTAGAGGTTTGGGTAGGCTGGAAAAACGACGCAGAGTGAAGCTGATGATTAAAGAAAGAAGAGTAGATGTTTTGCTCGTTCAAGAAACAAAGAGTAGAAATATTGATGTTACTTTTGTTCGATCTATTTGGCCTTGGGAGAAGCTGGAATTTATGGCTACAGATTCAGATGGGAGTGCTGGGGGGCTTTTGAGTATTTGGAATCCTGAAGTATTCTCCTTATCAGAGTGTTGCAGTAACAGAAATTTTTTGCTTCTATCAGGTACTCTTTCTGGTTCATTTGAGTGTGCTTTCTTAAATATTTACGCTCCTAATGATGTGGTTCAAAGAGCTAAGTTGTGGGATTCTATCCTCAATGTAAGATTCTCATTCCAAAAGCCTTGGTGCATGGGTGGTGATTATAATGAGATTAGAGTTCCTAATGAAAAAAGAGGATGCACTAGAAGTTCCAGAGGGATGCAGGATTTTAATAATTTTGTTGATCATCTGGAAATGATGGATTTACCAATGTTGGGTAGGAATTTTACATGGTGTAATTCTTTGGATGGTGAAAGGTGGAGTAGAATTGATAGGTTTCTGTTGGATCCCATATGGGTAGAAAAATTTAGATTGAAGTTATAGGGCTTACCTAGACTGGTGTCTGACCACTGTCCTCTGTTGCTAATGGAAGATGAGAAAAATTGGGGTCCAAAGCTGTTTAGGTTTCTGAATGCTTGGACCCTGCATCCTAGCTTTTTGGCTGTTGTGCAAAAGTCCTGGTTGGATTCGCAGGTACAAGGGTGGGCTGGGTACAGAGCTAAGGTGAAATTGTGTAGTCTCAAAGCTGAGTTGAAAAAGTGGAATTCTGAAGTGTTTGGTTGTGTGGAGGACCAACTCAAAAACTTGGTGTGGTCATATAGAAAGAAACTGGATTGGATATGGTTCCAAAAGTCTAGAGTAAATTGGGCTCATAATGGTGATCGGAACACCAGGTTTTTTCATATTATGGCTAGCCAAAGGCAGAATAGGAACCTAGTGGACTCAGTGGTTGTGGATGGGGTTCGCGTTGAAGATCCAGAATTGGTAAAACAAGAAGTGCTGAGGTTCTTTACAAAGGCATTTTCAGATGATTGGCCTTCTCGTCCAAAATTGTCTGGTAGTTTTGTGCTGATTAATAGTGCTAAGGTGGTGGAGTCTCTTGATCTTGAGTTCACTTTGGAAGAAGTTTGGGAGGCTGTAAAAGACTGTAATGGGAATAAAGCGCCGGGTCCGGATGGTTTTAACATGATGTGCATCCAGAAATGCTGGAAGGTTATGAAAAGTGATTTATTCCAGTTTATGCAGGAGTTCTACAATAACAGTAAGCTGGTTTCTGGGTTAAATAGCTCTTTTATCACCTTAGTTCCAAAGATTACTAGTCCCTCGGGTTTGTTAGATTATAGACCAATTAGTTTGGTGGGTGTAGTGTATAAAATCTTGGCTAAGGTACTCTCCAAAAGATTGAAAAGGGTGCTTCCAGATATGATTGGAGAAGTGCAGACTGCCTTCTTGGGGGGGAGGAATATCTTCAATGGGGTATTGATTGCTAATGAGGTGGTGGATTGGTGGAAGAAGTCTAAAGAGAAGGGTGTCATTTTCAAACTTGACTTTCAAAAAGCTTATGATTCGGTCAACTGGGGTTTCCTTTTTTCTATGATGGCCAATCCCGGGTTTGGGGAGAGATGGCTGGGTTGGATGAGAACTTGTGTCACCACGGCAAGAATTTCAACTCTTGTTAATGGTTCACCAATAGAAGAGTTCAGTCCGCAGAAAGGGTTAAGGCAAGGTGATCCTCTATCCCCCTTTTTGTTCAATATTGCAGCTGAGGGCCTCAATGTTTTGTTGGAAAGGGCTAGAGGTTTGGGCTTAATTAAGGGAGCTTTTATTGGGCCAGGAAATTTGAAATTGTCTCATCTCCAGTTTGCCGATGACACTATTCTCTTTTGCGATGCAGAGTGGGAGGAGATAGTAAATGTTAAGAGGATTCTTAGATGCTTTGAGATCATGGCAGGCCTTAAAATAAACTTCCACAAAAGTGTGGTGTGCAGAGTTGGGATTAGTGGTGAAATTGCTCAAGCCTTTGCCTCTAAACTATATTTTCTAAGTAAGAAGCTTCCTCTTTTGTACTTGGGCTTACCTCTAGGTGCTAACCCAAGGAGAAAGAAGACTTGGCAACCTGTGGTGGAGAAGGTAAAAGCTAAATTAGCCTTATGGAAGAGAAGGACGCTTTCATTTGCTGGTCGTCTAACTCTGATCAAATCTGTCCTTGATAGTCTGCCAGGTTACTACATTTCTCTTTTCAAATTACCTAGAGGGGTAGCTAAGGAAATTGATAAGTTGAGGGAAACATTTTTATGGGGTAGTTCAGAAATCCGGAGGAAGATTCATTTGGTAAACTGGAAGTTAGTAACTCTTAGTAAAGAGCATGGAGGGTTAGGCATAAGAAGGGTGAGGGTCTTTAATGATTTCATGTTAACTAAGTGGTGGTGGAGATATGGGGTGGAAGATGAATCTCTGTGGAAGAAAGTAATTACGAACAAGTATGGGGGAGTTGGTGGAAGATGGTTACCAGTGATGGAAGGGACTGGCAAAGAATCTTATGTTTGGAGTGATATTCTGAGTGTGTTAAGGGCTAATGCGGAGCTTTTTGAATTTTTTAAGTCTAACTGCAAGCTTGTGATAGGAAATGGGTGTAGGATTCACTTTTGGCATGATAAGTGGCTGTTGAATGTTCAATTAAAGGTAGAGTTCCCAAGGTTGTTTAGATTATCTGTGGAAAAAGAGGGGAATCTGAGCTCTCTCATGCAGAGGAGGGATATCTCAGGAAATTGGAGGTTTTTGTTTTCAAGATCACTTCTTGCTTGGGAGGAAGAGGAGGTTCAAAGGCTGCAAGACTTGACTAGAGATGCTCCCAGGATTAATGAGGAGTTGCCAGACTCAGTCAGGTGGACTGCGTCTCCTTCAGGTCAATTCACTGTGGCATCAATGAGGAATTGGTATGAGGTGATTCAAGGCCCAAAATTGCAGGTTCCCAATCTATTATGGAAAGGTGTGGCCCCTCCAAAAGCTCAATTTTTGAGCTGGTTGGCATGGAGGGGCAGGGTTAAAACCATTAGTCTTTTACAGAGGTTTAGGGCCTTAAGTAGTAATGTGGAGAATCTGTGCCTTTTCTGCAAGATGGAACCAGAGTCAGTGGATCATATGTTTCTGCAATGCTCAGAGATTTGGAAGGTTTGGTCATCTATGCTTCAATGGTGGGGAGTATCTTGGGTCATTCCTGCTACAGTTGATGGTGTGCTGTTATGGTGGCTGGGAACAAAATTTAAGAAGTCAGTTATGAGGATTTGGAGGCTTGTTCCAATTGCAATGCTGTGGTCAGTATGGAGGTTAAGAAATGAGTGTGTTTTTAAAGGAAATCAGCCTAATATGGATGAGCTTGGTGAAATAGTGAAAGTAAGGGTTGGGCTGTGGGCCAAGTCTGGGCTGCCAGAGTTTCACTATTCAGTGCATGATGTAGTGGCTAATCTGAATCAGGTGACCTGTTGTTTATAGGGATTTGCTGCTGTGGTGTGTATGCTTGGTATGTTGCCCTCTGTGTAGTCTGCTTCCAGCCAGATGGGGTGTGTGTGTTTCTGCTCTAGCCTGCTTTAATCAGGGTAGTTTGCCAATCTGAATCAGGGGAGTCAGATTAGCAATGTGGAAAATCTGTGTCTACCTCAGATTAGTAAAGTGGAGAATCTATGTCTGCTGGTCTGCTCTGGTATGTGTGTTGAATCTGTGTCTGCCTCAGATTAAGATCAGATGTTGTGTGTTGCCTTGTTGTGTGTAGCCAGGTATGAATCAAGGAAGTCTGCTGCTGGTATGTTGCTGAAAGATCTGTATGAATCAGTGGGCTGTTAGTTTGGGTCGATGTGCTCTGCAAGTGAGCAAGCTGGCTGCAAGTTCTGGCTGCAACCTATTAGTCTGTTGGTGGTCTGCTGGTGGATCTGTTGGTCTGATGGTGGTCAGCTGGTGGGCTCTGGGCTGCTAAGCTTAGGCTTGCTAGTATGCTATGGTTGATTTTGGCTTAGGTTAATGTTTGCATAGCATGCTTTCTTTCTGCTGTATTTGCTTTGGTTGACTCTGCTATTTTTGGCTTAGGCTAATTCTGTTCTTTTTTTTTTTCTTTCGGGTTTGGTTCCTCACCAAACTCCTTCCCTTTATTTGATGTAATCTCATATCTTGTATGGTTTTCCATCAATAAAGGTTCCTTCTTTTTGCTGATCAAAAAAGTTTTATTATTGTAAGTGTACTTTTTCTTTTTCCTACTTCCTTTCCTTTTCTCAACCCCCTCCCCAAAAAACATGGCCACACATCATTATTATTATTATTATTGTTGTTGTTGTTGTTGTTGTTGTTGTTGTTGTTATTGTTATTGTGTGTGTCTATTTTTGTATTTTTTTTCTATACATATAGGTGCGGCAAATACCATCCCAATTTGTTATTTGCTCCCCACTTATACAAAAAGAAAAGATTTATTACAAATTCATTCATTCATAAAATTTTAATTTTGTTTCATCCCTTACCTTCCAAGCTTTAACTTTAACCCTAGCCTTATGTAAGCCACCACCCACCACCACTAGTTCCAGCTAGCCTCCTTCCACTATCCATAGATCCGGCTACCACCCTTCAAGTCCTCTCCAGCCTTTTGTGTCTCTCTTTTATTCTCCTCGGGGATAAGAAAAGGCTAGAGGTGACACCCGAGGGTGGGAACGAATTGGAGAGTGGGAACGGACTATATAGAGAGGTTAGGAAGTAGTGGGAGGGGTTGGGAAAGGGCAGATAAAAGTGGCCGAAACTGGTAGTGATGAGTGGCGTTAAGATTTGAGAGGGTGAAATTAATTTTCATAAGTGCAACAAATTTGTATAAAATTTGAAATTAACAAATGTTATATATAATCTTATTTTTTTATTCATTTTTTAGGACTAAACATGGTGAGTCTCCCATTATTTTACTTCTAAAAATAAGAAAATATAATTAAAAAATGAGATTATAGATATTATTAGTTAATGAGAATAAGGCAACGAGGGTGCAAAGAAAACGTATCATCATAGCATTATGATTGAAAAAATTGAAACCAAAAAGAGACCAAAAAAAAAAAAAGAAAGGCTGCAGAACGAACGGCGCGAAATCCTCGATGAGTGAAGCGAGGGATATGAAATACCAGGCGTTCCGCATTTAGCTGGGGCCAAAAGGTCATGACATTTATTACACTACGCCAAAACAGGGCATTAACGGCGGTTTTTTTAACGGCGGTAACGAAAACCGCCGTTAAAGGTACTATTAACGGCGGTAACGAAAATCGCCACTAAAAGTGTCTTTAACGACGGTAATGAAACTCACTTTTAATGGCGGTAACAAAACCGCCGTTAATGCCCACTTTTAACGGCGGTAACAAAACCGCCGCTAATGCCCAACCATTACCGCCGTTAATGACGGCGGTCTTTGCCGGCGGAGCTCCGGCGAAACTCCGGCGTGCTCCGGCGAAACCATCTACAATAAAGTAAAAGTAATGTTTAAATATTTATTTAGGGAATATATTTCATGAAGAGTGGCTGTGGCAAAGTGGTTGGTGTAGGTAGATGAGAGGTCTTGGGTTCAAAACTTGGGAAGTGCAAGAAGAAAGAATTATTTTTTGAAAAATTTGAACCTATTTACGGCGGTAAAAAATCGCCGTTTTTGGTCCTATATTACCGCTGTTTTTTGTCGACTTTTAACGACGGTAATTTGCCTTTTTACGACGGTTTTACTTTTTCCGACACGCGCATAAACGGCGGTAACGAAACCGCCGTTAATACCGCCGTTAAAGGCTTTAACGGCGGTTTTACAGCCTTTAACGGCGGTAAAAAACCGCCGCTAAAGCCCAATTTTGACGTAGTGAATTAGCTATAACTACAACTAAAATACTGTTCACACAATCAATCAATGAAACCCATTTAATAATATTAATGGAGAGGCTTCTCTTTAATCTTAGAGTGGCCGATGGTTTATTCTATTCGTAAAATTCATCTAATCTGTTTAACTCGTATATAAATGGACAGTTTCGCAGACACAACGTAAGTGAATACGGTTTAAAATATGACATGTTTACGGATTGCAGACGGATTAGGAGTTTAACAATAAAATTTCATTTCACAATTATCTGACTACTTTATGAATGCTCAACTCTAATTTAACCAAACTATTTCGCTATCACTGATTTAGACCAAAATCAAGTTTTTGGTTTCTTGATTTCATATTTTTTGAAGATAGATATATTGTGATTATTGAGGTAATTTAAATTTTTAATTATATTTTTTATTATTTTTTAGATTTTGTAATTAGTAAATTTTTTTTTAATAATTTTAAAACTTTTATTTGTGAATTTTGGTTCATAAAGTAGTGAATTTTGATAGGAAAAGACAGTTGCATTTTTAGCAAAAAATTAAATGTGGCAAAAAATGACTTTGTGGGAGTTGATTAAAATTTGATGCAAGATTTGATTTTGTCATTTTTTGACAATAAATTTAGCTCATTTTCAGAGGAGAGGGGATTTGGTGAGGTCTAAGCACTTCTTAACTTTGACAAGCCTTTTCATTTGATCTAAACATGTTAACCCAACTATGACCGACAACATGATACTATTAACATGAACACAACTTGTTTAAGCCGTCTACAAATAAACACACATTTTGTTCTACATCTATAATGACAATATCAATGAGTGCTCGTTTGGTAATTTAGCTATTTTAATAGATTTTTTTTTTTTTTTGGCCTTTTTACTATTTTATGAGATGAAAAAAATTATTTATTTGAAATGATTTGTAATTTTTTTGTAATTGAATAGATGATTGTGAAAGAAAAAGTAATTAATTGATGTGTAAGATGTGATATTTTATTTTATTAGTTATTTAATTTAATTTTTTTTTTAAGCCAAACTCCAACTTCTCAAACAACACTTGAATATAAACAAACAATTTCATAAATAAACAACAAAATGTAGAAATTGAAATAACTGTTGGAAAATTTAGTTTTATAAGGCTTATTTTGGGCCAATTTTGAGCCCAAAATTGAGTGGGCCCCAAACGCCTTTTGGGATGGGTCCGAAGAGGTGACGGGTTCCTTACCGCATGGCAAATCACATAGTAAAGACGGTTCGTCAAAACCATTTATGAGTGAATGAGAAGTTGACGCCATTTTCGGATTTGTGGAATGGATAATTAAAGAAGTAAATGTAGGTTTCCTTGAAATGGGTTGTCCCACATTGAAACTTTAAGAGAGCTTTTGTGGGTATATAAGCTCTTGGTGTACTAACTTGGGTTCGGCCCCAAGAGGTACCCCAAGTTTGTAGAAGGGAGGAGTTATGGACAAAGTGAGCCTTAGCCTAAACTACCACACGTACGTCGCCGCTGTGCCAGGCGCGAGCGTGGATCGGGTCGGGTCGGTTCTTATATTAATTTTTTGGACAAAATTCATTTGAATTTTTTCCAAAAATTATTGTAGGAAATTAATTCAAAATTTGAATTTAATTTTTCTGTCCATTTTTACCTCTTCCAGTCCATTTATTCCTAACAGATTAAACTGTCCATACAGGTTTCAAATCTGTTTGAACTTGAACAGATTCAAATCTTCTAGACAAGTTTTTTAAACTGCTGCAGTTTCAACAGATTTAACTGCCCAGTAGTTATCTGTTGAAAACAGTGCTATATCTGGTTAAACTGTTATTCACCTGTTGGATTCAAATTCCACCTGTTCAGTTTGAATAATTGAACCTGTTCAGGTCTATAAATAGCAGATCATTTTCCAACAGTCGCTCATTTCGAAAATTCATTTTCTTTGCCTTCATTTTTCTCCTTTGCATTATTTCTTCTTCATTCTAGTTTTAGAGAAAATTAAAGAGAGTATAGAACACAAGGTTCTAGTTCGCCGGACAAATTTATTTGGAGTGCTACTACAAATTTGTGAAGATCATCGTATCCTGAGAGATAGACACTACTTAACTGTAAGTACCGTAGCGGGGCGAATCTATCTTAAAAACAGAGTGTTAGACACTCGACTTGGTCTTTAAATATTCATTCGGTTCGATAAAAATAAATTCGGTATGTAATTTATTTTATTTGTTTTATTTGTTTCAATTTATTTATTGTACACAGAAGATTGTTCCAACAATTTTAAGACAGACTCGAATTATTCTATTTACAGAATTTTTCATTTGTTTCCCTTTCTCTTTCTTCTTCTTACAGAAATTATTTTCTATGGTTTTACAAAATAATATTCTGGTTGGAAAAACAAATAATGGTTATATACTATTTGACAGATAGTAGTAATATACTGTCTATTTTCTTTGACAACTAATAATAATATACTGGTGTCATTAAAATTCAGAATATTTATTTGTGGAATTTTTTTAGAAATTAATTTTGATTTTTCAGAAATTATTTCTGAGTGTTCATTAATTAAAATTTTGTTTTAGTATTTTAATTATTGAAGTATTACAGAAATTTAATTTTCTGTGTGGAATTAATTTGTTTAAATAAATTTTATTTTATTTTTAAATTAATTGGAAATAAAAGTTACAATCTTGTTTATTTTATTTTTACAGAATTTAATTCTGTGAATTTGGATTAATTTTTTGTGTAGTATAAAATTCTAATTATAATTTTGTTTTATAATTTAGAATTCATGGTTATTGAAACAAATGCTCAAACGAGTACTGGTGTGGTGGCTGCAATTGCGTCAACCCCCTCTCCTGTTGTGACAATAAAGGTAAATCACAGTGAGAAGCCAGAGAAATTCTCAGGAATTGATTTTAAAAGATGGCAACAGAAAATGTTGTTCTATCTTACAACTCTGAACTTGGCTCGTTTTCTCCGTGAGAATGCTCCTACTCTGAACGATGATGAAACTAACCGGCAAATGGTTACTGCGGTCGATGCCTGGAAACATGCTGATTTCCTTTGCCGGAACTACATCTTGAACGGACTTGACAACACATTATACAACATCTACAATCTTATCAAGACAGTAAAGGAACTTTGGGAGTCTTTGGAGAAAAAATACAAAACGAAAGATGTCGGCTCAAAGAAATTTGTGGTTGGCAAATTCCTGGACTTTATGATAGTTGATTCTAAAACTGTGATCAGCCAAGTTCAATATCTCCAACTCATTCTGCATGACATTCACGCAGAAGGCATGTCTCTCAGTAAATCCTTCCAAGTTGCAGCTTTAATTGAGAAATTACCACAAGGCTAGAAGGAATTCAAGAATTACCTCAAACACAAGCTCAAAGATATGTCTTTAGAAGAATTAATTGTGCGTTTGAGGATTGAGGAGGACAACCGCAATTCTGAAAAGCGGGCTGGTAAACATCCTATGGAGTCTAAGGCAAATGTGGTGGAACATGCTCTAAAAGCAAAGAAATAGAAGTTTTCTGGAGAAAGTTCATCCCAAGGCTCTAAAGGAGGGAAAATTAAAAAGTACAAGTTTAATGGCAATTGTTACATTTGTGACAAAGAGGGACATCGTGCCAAAGATTGCCGTAGCAAAGTCAAAAGCAAAAGAAAAAGAAAAACAAGCAAGAAGCCTGCTCAAGCTCATATGACCGAAGTGGACAATATTTCCAATGGTGTAGATAACATCAATCTTTTTGCAGTTATTTTTGAGGCAAATTTTGTCAGAAATCCTAAAGAATGATGGGTCGACACTGGTGCTACTCGTCACATTTGTGCCGACAAAAAGATGTTCACATCTTATTCTACAATGGACAACGGTGAATAACTTTTTATAGGCAACTCCTCAACCTCTAAAGTTGAAGGATAAGAGAAGATTGTTTTGAAGATGCCATCTGGAAAGAAACTCACTCTCAATAATGTGCTGCATGTGCTAGACATTCGCAAGAATCTTGTTTTCTGGATCTTTGTTAAGTAAGAATGGGTTTAGGCTAGTGTTTGAGAGTGATAAATTTGTACTTACTAAGAATGAGATGTATGTAGGAAAAGGTTGCATGTCTGATGGCATTTTCAAGATGAATGTAATGACCTACCCTTAGTTATTAATAAAAATACATCTTCTTCTTACTTGCTTGATGAGTCTTCAAATTTATGACATGGTAGACTTAGACATGTTAATTATGGATTTTTGCGTAGATTAATTAATATAGAATGTTTACCTAAATTTGACATTGATTCAAATCATAAATGTGAAATTTGCGTTGAGACAAAATTATCCAAAACTCATTTTCATTCAATTGAAAGAAGTACAGAATTAATTCATAGTGACATTTGTGATTTTAAATCAATTCAAACTAGAGGTGGGAAAAAATATTTTATCACTTTTATAGATGACTATACTAGATATAGTTATATTTATTTAATTCAAACCAAGGTTGAAGCTTTGGAAACTTTCGTTCAATATAAGAATGAAGTTGAAAATCAACTTGGTAAGAAAATCAAAAAAACTAAGAAATGATAGAGGTGGTAAATATAAATCACCTTTTGGTGAGTTTTGTAAAGAACATGGAATAATTCATCAAACCACCGTTCCTTACTCACCTCAGCAAAATGGAATTGCTGAAAGGAAAAATAGGACTTTAAAAGAAATGATGAATGTCATGTTAATAAGTTCTGGATTACCGCAGAACTTGTGGGGGGAAGCAATACTTTCTGCTAATTATATACTTAATAAAGTACCCCGAAAGAAAGTAGATCAAACACCTTATGAATTGTGGCATGAGATAGTATCATCCTACAAATACTTAAAAGTGTGGAGGTATTTGGCTAAAGTGACTGTTCTTAGTCCTAAAAAGACTAAGATAGGTCCTAAAATAGTTGATTGCATTTTCATTGGTTATGCCAAGAATAGCAGTGCATATCGATTTTTGATTCATAAATCAGAACATTCTGAAATGCATGTAAATACTATTATTGAATCTCGGAATGCATCTTTCTTTGAACATGTGTTTTCGAATAAGATTGAACAAGAGACTAGTAATAAGAAAAAATCTTTTGATGCTATTACTAGTGATGATCAAGAACAAGAGCAAGATCAAGATCAAATTGATGAAGAGGAACCTAGGCGTAGTAAACGTGCTAGAACCTCAAAATTTTTTGGTCTAGATTTTTTAACATATTTGTTAGAAAATGAGCCTTTAACTTTTAAAGAGGTTATGTCTAGTTCTGAAGCTCCTTTATAAAAAGAAATTGTCAATAGTAAAATTGAATCCATCTTGCAAAATCACACTTAGGAATTAGTGGACTTACCACCAGGTTGTAAACCTCTTGCGCACAAGTGGATTTTCAAAAGAAAAATGAAAACGGATGGATCAATTGACAAATACAAGGCAAGACTTGTGGTCAAAGGATTTAGACAAAAAGAAGGTCTAGATTACTTTGACACATACTCACCGGTTACTAGAATAACATCCATTAGAATGCTAATTGCTATTGCGTCTTTGTACAATCTAGAGATTCATCAAATGGATGTGAAAACCGCTTTCTTAAATAGTGAGTTAGATAAAGAAATTTATATGGAATAGCCAGAAGGTTTTTCTGTTCTAGGTAAATAAAAGAAAGCGTGTAAATTGGTTAAATCATTATATGGTTTAAAACAAGCGCCAAAGCAATGGCATGAGAAATTTGACAAGACAATGATGTCAAATGGATTTAAAATTAATGAGTATGACAAATGTGTTTATATTAAAAACACAGACAAATGTTATGTCATTGTATGTCTTTATGTAGATGATATGCTCATCATAGGTAGTAATAATGATATTATTAAAACTACTAAGAAAATGTTGAATAAATATTTTGACATGAAGGACATGGGTATTGTTGATGTAATTCTTGGTATAAAAATTACCAAAACATCAGAAGGTTATGCTTTGTCACAATCTCATTACATTGAGAAAATACTTGACAAATTTAGCAAAAATGATGATCATCTTACTAGAACACCTGTGGATGTTAATTTGTTTCTTTCTAAGAATGTACAAGAAAGTATTTCTCAATTAGAGTATGCCCAAATTATTGGAAGCTTAATGTACTTGATGAACTGCACTCACCCAGATATAGCTTATGCAGTAAGTAAATTAAGTAGATATACGAGTAATCCAGGAGTAGAACAATGGAAAGCTATTATAAGGGTTCTCAAATATCTCCGATTTACTCATAATATTGGGTTAAATTATACTAGATATCTATCAGTATTTGAAGGGTACTGTGATGCAAACTGGATATTGGATACTAGAGACTCAAAGTCCACCAGTGGATATGTCTTTACTCTTAGTGGGGCGGCTGTATCTTAGAAATCTTCCAAACAAACTTGCATAGCTAGGTCTACTATGGAATCAAAATTCATAACTTTAGATAAAGTTAGGGAAGAAGCAGAATGGCTTCATCGCTTACTTGAAGATATTCCAATATGGCCAAAACAGGTGCTTGCTATATGCATACATTGCAATAGTCAATCAACAATAGGTAGAGCACAGAGTCATATGTATAACGGTAAGTCCCGACACATTCGTCGTCGACATAACACCGTGAGACAACTACTCTCTAATAGAATTATTTCCATTGAATATGTGAAGTCTAAAGACAACATAGTGGATCCACTAACTAAAGGGTTAACAAGAGAGTTAGTTGAGAACTCGTCGAGGGAAATGGGATTTAAGCCTATTAAGTAAGAGTTACCACAACGGCAACCCAACCTAGTTGACTGGAGATCCTAATATTTAGGTTTAAAGGGACAATCGAGTTGTGTATGGCTCAGAAGGATCACTGGGGAGTCAAACTTCTACCCATTTCTATGATGAAATAGTGATGTCTACAGCGGTTTAGGTTAAGTACAACTTTTATTGATTCTTATATCTAGGTATACCTAGTGGAGTATGGCAGAATACTCTTCATAAGAATCATCTATGTGAGTGTGAACTGAGCCGGTTCTATGAGATTTGTGAAGGGCTACAATTATCTAGAGTACTCATGAAAAACCAAGTTGTTTAGGGCCAAAATGAACACAATAGTGAGAACTAAACTATATCTGAGGATATACTGTGTGAGTTCTATTGTCTTGATTTACACAAATGGCTGAATAGTTCAAGACATCATGTTCACTGGTTAGCTAATAAATCCGATAGTGCCTCACAAGGGAATGTTCAAAACCAAAAGATACCTATCTTTTGTAGAATATTTCCAATTTTCGTACTCTCTGTAATTAGATCATGCTGTTGCATTTTCTCTCTGTCAAATTCTATTCATGTGGGGGATTGTTAGAAAATTTGATTTTATAAGGCTTATTTTGGGTCAACTTTGAGCCTAAAATTGAATGGGCCTCAAACGTCTTTTGGGGTGGGTCCAAAGAGGTGACCTGCTTTGTGGTTAATACATCAATGGGAGTCATGGGGATCCTGCTTTGTGGGAGTCCCGAACATTTTCCTTTAATTTTTTATGATAATTGAATTACTAACTCACTAATTTTGGGAAGTAGGTTAGAAGTTAATTTTTTGATTTTTTAATTTTTTTTAAATGTGTAAAAAAATTAGAAAAATGATGTGATTCAAAAGAGATTAAAAGTCAAAAAACTAACTTTTAACCTCTTTCCAGAAAAGATCTCCTTATAATGTTAATTTTTTTTTTTATAATAATTTTGACTTTTAACCTCTTTTTAAAAAAAGACCTTCTTATAGCTTGGTTAGAATTTTCTAAAAATACTTTTTAGAAAATTCTACTTTATTGTTTTTCGTGTTTTTTTATTTTTATTGATTTTTTAAAATATTTTAAGCATTTTTTTTTTAATTTTTAGACATACCTAACATAAATATACCTTAAAAGTAAAAAAAATTGTGAAAAAAATCTTTTAAAAATTTACTAAATACCAAAAATACAAAAAAAAAATTACGAGAATTCAGTACATTTTTTATATTTTTATGAATTTATTAATTTTTTTGTAATTTTTTTACTTTTTAAATATATCTAAGTAAGGCGTATCTAAAAAAATAAAAAAAATATTTAAAATTTAAAAAAATTCATTAAAAATAAAAAAATACGAAAATCTAAAAATTCAATTTTAAAAAATTTAATTCAAAAAATTCAAACGAAACACACTAACAATAATGAGAGGAAAGTAAGAAGGATAAGGCCAACCAAGTTAGTTCACGCCAGTGGCATTGACATCACAAACCAAAAAATCATGGGAATGGAATGAGAGGGCAACAAAATTCAAAAATACCTCCATTAAGCCAAAGAAGAAGAGGCAATGAGTGATTAGACTGTTGTTGTCCTTGCGCTTCAACGAAGTAATAATAGAAAGCTCGACCCGCCGACTCATTGAGTGTGACATACCCTCCATACTGAGTGAACTCGACATTCGGTTGCCCCGGCAATCTCACAATTCTATCTCTCTCCTTCAGTCCCTCTTGTGGATAAACCTCAACTCCATCAACATGTCGAATGGCCTCGAAAAGGCTTGTGTCGATCGCAGAGTTCTTCTTCAACTTGCCTCTGTAGAGATCATCAAGAGCTTCACTCTGTTTCTTCCCATGGCTTATATCAACAAATAAAGAGATTGAGAGAAAGAAGAAAACTAACAAACAGGCCTTATTCACCATTGTTTTTCTCTTTCTCTCTCTTCACAAAGAGCTAAGAGGTTTTGGATCCAAAATATGTGTGTTTATATAATTTGGTGGAAGAGTTCAATGTTTATATGTAATAGTCTCAACAACAAGGATGATTAACCTATCATTTGTGACACGTCAAGATCACAAGGGATGGAGTGTCATGTGATTGGTTATTTTGGCTATGAAGAACATGATCACATGTGGTTGGTGTTCGTTACATTATATTCGCTGTTATTGGTTGATACACCGTGTGGTTCTAGAATTTAGAAAGAGCCGTGGAGCGTGGGCAAACAGCTAAATGAAAGATGCTTTTCAATCAGTCACAAATTTTGACTTAAATTAGTTTTTAAGAAATATGATAATGGCATCCATTTATATATACAGCAGTGATTGGTAGCTCGAATTCGAGGCTCGAAATCTGGTTCGAGACCCAAAACGACGTCGTTTTGGGTCTCGAATTTTCTTTTTTTTTTTTGTTTTTTTTTTTTCGTCTGTGTTGCGAGAAAAACAGGGGAGGAGGAAGAAGATGGTGGAGGTGGAGGGGGAGGGGGAGGGGGAGGGGAGGGGGCCCTAATAACAGGGGAGGAGGAGGCGGAGGCGGAGGCGGCGGTGACGATCTGGCGGAGGGAGGACGGCGGTGACGATCTGGAGCTGGGCGAGGACGGCCGGAGGCGAGGCCACGACGATCGACGGTCTGAAGCTCCTCCCTCCCTGCGACGATCGGCGACGGTCTGCTGCGACGGACGATCGGCGGCGAGCTCCCTTCTCTTCTCTCCCTCCCACGACGAGCCCTCTCCTCTCTCTCCCTCCCTTCTCTTTCTCCTCTGTTTCCTCTCTTCTCTCCCTCGAGCCATTTCGAGCCTCGTAGCAGTCGAGCTACGAGGCATTTTCCTTATATATATACCAAGAGGGTTATGAATATAGAAAAGTTTTCGTTTTTATTACCAATATTCAAGGGTAATTTTATTTTAGATAAATTATAAATATATCCCATGAGCACTACTAAAAAAAACATTTTTTGCGACCGCTATAAACCGTCGCAGATAATAAAAAACAGTCGCAAAAAGACTTTTTGCGACGGCCCATGCGACGGCAAATGGGTGTCGTGAATATGGGGGTGGCAAATACTTTTTGCGACGGCAAAGCAACGGTTGCAAATTATTTGCGACCACCTAAACTACTTATGGCGACCGTTATTTTGCCGTCGCAAAAAACAAAGAAAAACACTAACATGATCTTTGGCGACCATCTTGTTACCGTCGCAAAAAATTAAAAATTAAAATTAAAATAAAAATAAAAATAAATAAATAAATAAATAAATATGACGAGGGGAAAAACTCCTTCATTTACATGCATTTGTTCTCCATTCCATAGTAAAAAAGAAATACTTAAATCTTGATATGTCTTTCATATTCACTTATTCTTTACATTGACTAGAAAAGGCATCAAAGAAGTGTTACAAGCATCTGGCAGAGGGGGGCTCCCTTCTCGTAAGCATATCATTCGTAGCGTACTTGTGGGAACTTTCTTAATGCTTTTTGTATCCTGAAAGAATTTGAATTATGAACATGAGAAATCCAAAGGATAACAATCAAACAACTGTAGGAAAACTCTAATTTCTATATAAAAGTCAAGAAAACACTTATTGCAACAAAACAAATCGAAAGTCAGGAAATAGCTATCAAACATTTTTATTGTACATTGAACAAGCAAACTGGAGAAAGTTTGATAAGAATACTTACAAGGTCTACATCTGACTCCAGCGCTATAGACATTGAAGAGAACCATTGAGGCAAATCAACTGCAAGAAGACACAAAAACCAAAGAAATAAATCAACCACTAAAAATCTCTAGTTCATCATGACTTCTGAAATTACATAGAGATATTAAGATAGAAAAGAGAGCTAAAGAATGAAATAATAAGCATGGTCTTTTGTAGTGCATACACAGACCTGAAACCGCTTTATTGGAGGTCTAACTATTTGCAGCCGAAAGTGAGAGGCAAACCGGGATATACACCAAAAATAACAGTAACATAAAAATCCAATGTTCGCATAAAACATAAAAATGATTAGTTAAAAAAACAAAAACGAGGAGAACAAAAACACAACCAAACAGGGCTATTTCTAGTTAGATACAAGGATCACCTGGTTGAATCCTTTCTCTTTCTTTGTCTAAAATTTATTTAAAATTATATCCACAATTTTCTACAGAAAGTAAAATTATGGGCCTTTCTCATTGTATGTCCTAATTTAATAGCCTCCCCAGGGACCAAACCCACTTTGTGGCAAATGATACTAAAGTTAGTGTCGAAAGTAAGTTTCAAAGAGCATGCAAGCAAAAAGCTCAAAATAATCTGTAGTTAATTCTCACATACCTTTTCCAAAGTGGAGAGTAATATAAGAGTGTGATGCATTTATACACATATAGCTAATCAATCTGGCTCTTTATAAATCTCTTAAAATTCATCAAAATTAAACACAACGTTAGTCAACCAGATAATCAATCTGGCTCTTTAATGTGACATATCTCAAGCAACACATAATTGTAACAACGCCCGCGTGGGACCTCGCTACAGCTCGGACTCAATTTGTGTCACGGTTCTAAATCTGAACCTAAGAGTCCAACTCTGGCAAATCGTTTTGAGAAAAAACAGATTTTTGAAAAAAGAAGTGCCAAACATGGACTGCTTTGCCAGATTACAGAGTCGCCACCTAAATATTTTAAAATGGGAAATTTAGGAAACCCTGACTCGGTGCCAAAGGCCACGTGTCCGTCATCACCAAAGTGACTTGGCTCGGGAGCTTGGGTACGATCGGGGAAGGTCAGCTATGAGCACCCCCTTTCGCCCGGTCCGAAGACCGGCCTCTACTAACCGTGATATCCGATTTTGAAAACATTACGTGTTCTTATTCCGGTTATTAGCCTAGAATTACTACGTTATGCGCACAGCAAACAAGTATAGACCAAATCGCCTAAATTGGAACAAAACATTGTAAGTTTGTTTTGAAAATGATTTGCTACTCGCAAGTAGGCTAAAATGCAGGTTTTGCCACCCTCAAGTGGGCTTTAAAAAAAGATGATTTTGCCACTAACTCGTGGGCTTAAAACTCACAGTTTTAATGCATTATCCCAATTTAGGTAATTCAACCTCCATCCACAGGCATTCATGCAGTTATATCACATAAGCACTTAGCCTCATGGTAAGCATGCTATCATGGCAACATTCACACACATGCGATATGCTGAAGCATAAAAGCTCACCTAGTACTCCAAGCCAAAACAGAAGCTTATTAGAAATCCATGCATGGACCTAAGCATACTGAAATGTCTAATGCAACACATGCAAAAATGTAATCTAGAGTAGGCTCGGCTAACCCTAAAATGACATGTGAAATGCTATCAAATAGCACATATTCAATTTGGAATTGAAAATATAATGCAGTTTGTATGATGTACCGAGCCCGGTGCATGTAAACAAATGCATGAATGCACGCATGCATAGCATAAGGTATGCTGAAATAAACGTGCCCTAATCTACTACCAAAGCAGGTAAATAAAAGGGAAGAAAGAAATGGGGGTTGGAAGACATGCACACACCCATACACACTTATTACAATTATGCCCTCACACGGAGGGACCAAAATAATAATACAGTCCCAAATATAATACAGTCCAAAAAAAAAAAGAACAAATTAATTATTACAGAAATTTCTAATTAATTAATAAATAAATGTGAAATGAAAGGGGGCCACAGCCCTGCCTCGGGACGCACGAATGATGCATGCTCGATCCAACTTGCCCGAAAAACCTACACCGTGCCACTGCTGCTTCTGTTTCCACTGCTCTGTCTCCCCAAAAATTCCCAAAGTCCCAGGAAACCTTCCTTGTGTTCTGCTGAGTGCCACCGGCTGGAGAAAACTACCACCGGCTGCTTGTGGTGGCCACCGGCTTCAGAATAGTCTGTCGGCCAGAAATATAGTGCCGGTCGGCACCCTTTACTGCCGGTCAGCACAAAGTTCCTGCAGAAGACAGTTGACAGCAGCAGCAGACAGCAGTGCATGGTATTGGATTTTTGGACATATTTGTGCATGGCCAATGCTCCCTATCATGTGTGGGACTCAAGGAAACATGGCTCTTGGATCTAGGGCCATCAATTGTGCACCTAGGTGCATGATGACCTAAGGACCAAGGTTGCATTTCAATGTAGAAAATGCATGCAAACAAACACATGAAACCAAGACCTTATCATGCTTAAGTCAAAGGCCTTGGTGACTTGGGAATGGAGGTGTGTTTTGCCACTTGAAGTGCAAACACCCCTCACTTCCCACACTTGGTTTGACACCCCAAACCAAGTAATGGAGAGGAACTCATGCAAACATACATCAAACGATGCAACATGAGGACTAAGATGCAAAACATACCAAGTGCAATGCAACCTAATCATGGCAAGTGCATGATGCTTAAACATACAAGATGCAAGTGTAATGCTAACATGAACATGTCATAATTGGGTCAACATTTCTCAACACTTAGTTAACCAAACATGCAACAATCATAAAGCAAGCATGCCATGGATTTAACTACAATGAGGCAGCCTTCAACAACCCCAAAAACAGTAGCAAAACATGCCTAGAATGGCGACTAAAACCCATGCAAGCATGCAAGGTAATAAGCCCAAAACCAAGGGCACCAAAGAGAGCAACTTAACACCATTATCAAGGCCACTCATGGTATGCATTTAACAACCTAAAACAGACTTTTATCATGCAAAACGACACCCAAAACCCACATATGGCAGCCCCAAAATGCATTGATCATGCAAGCATATACAATGCCAATTCTTAGACATAAAAGAGAACACTCTTGAAGCATGAAAATGGTCACCTATGTAAGCATACACACATGCTTTATGGACTGAAATAGGGTCACAAATGATGCCAAAACATGAGGATGATCGATGTTGAACACGCTAGGAACCAAAACACACAAGGCTCACAAGCCTAAAATACAAAACAACCATGTCAAGCACACTATACATGGCAAAATCAGTGGCTCACAGCCCTCTAACATGGCAAAATAATGCTAGCATCGTCATGAAACTAAGCTAAAAACATGCTAAAATCATGGCCTCAAAGCATGGCATACTTTTAAGCATAAGAGAGCATTTCAAAGCAAGTATGAGAGACATGTTAGAGATGACAAATCCAACCAAAAACAGAGTTTAAACATGCTCCAAAACACTTAAAAAAACTCTGAAATGAAACAAAACAAGACCATGCACACATGCTATTCTTTAGGCTTAAAACAAAGGTAAGCAAAGGACAAAGGGGAGAGGGGTGTCCCTCCCCTACATGAGACTTCAAAACACCTCCCTCACCACTGAAAACCCACTGGTTTTCAGTGGTGAGAAGTCCAAGAACAACAAGTAAACAAGGCCTCACCAAAAGGACACCAAAATGGCCAAACAAGGCCTAGAAGGGTGAGCCTTTGCTCAAACCACAAAATGTCCTTAATGAAGGTTCAAGAGCAAGTAAAAACAAGGTTTTTTTATGTTAAACACAAAACCAAAAACACAAAGCAAGAGGGGTAGAAACTAGCTGCAAGAATGGGGAAACTAAAGTGAAAAGCTCACCCTTGAAGATCCAATGAAGAACAGGTGGAGTAGCCCTCCTCAAGTGATCAAAACCAGTCCAAAACCACACAAAACAAACCTCCAAGCCTCCCAATCTCGGATTAGGGTGTAGTAGTGTGTGTAATGGTGCAAAAGTAAGGTAAAACACACTATTTGGGCCAAAAACACACACACAAAGGTGAGAGGGAGGGAGATATAGATATATATGGATATGTATCAGAGATATATATGTATAAGCTCTGGTTTTGCTCTCAAAATGTCTAACCTCTAAGCAATGGAGAGGGGTGGTGCTTATATAGGCCAAGAATACTAAGTGGCTAAGCAAAACAAAAGGGGCAAAGGGTTCAAAGGATAAAAGGGGGTGCAAGGCTTCTTGGAGAAGCTAAGCCAGCTGGCCAAGCTTCTCCAAGAAGCTTGGCCAAAAGGGGTCACTCTTCTAGAAGCTCTAGAGGGGTCAAAGGTGCATACAGGCTGATTCGTGCACGGGGAGGAGAGATGGTGTAATCTAGCTGGCACAGCTGGCATGCACCATCCTCAAGGGGGGTTCAGAAGGGTCACCGGCCAGTAAAAAACGTCACCGGCACAAAAAAGTGCCGGTCGGCATCATACAGTGCCGACCGGCCAAAGATTTGGATAAAAAAAATGCCGATGGCCACTAGGGAGTGCCGGTAGAGGTATGGGGCAGCCGGTGGGCTTTAGGGATGGCTAACAAGCCTTCCCCTACCCTCAAATGCAAAAACACACAAGTACTTGGTGTACAACCAAGCACAAAACAAGCCGGTTGAGAGATCCTGAGGCACGGCGCGCAGCCGGGGCCTCCGGGAACTCAAAACGAACACAAACATGGATAATCACCGGGTGCTCAAGCGGTGACGTCCAAGTCTTGAGGACGGTCAAAAATAGGGTGTCTACAATAATATGTAGGCTGCCAACCAGATATCTAACCACACCATAATAAATATTGACTATTCCAATTTGAATGAAAAGTGCAATGCCATTGAAATAAACCCTTGTGGAACAACTAGCTATGAAAGTGAATTCCATTTCAAATTTTATGCAAAAGGCAACTAGAAAATGCTATGAAAGTTGAATACATTCCATTTGATAGCCAAAGACGCTCCTTTGGGACAGGAGGATGCACCACTCATAGTTTCCAGCTGAACCACACAACTAGAATTAATCTGAATGTTGTGCATTTTGTCCAGCTACAAAAGGAAAAAAATAAAATAAAAAAATTAACATAGAAAATCAAATAGAAAGAAAGATTGAACACCAAGAATCAACCGGCAATTTATGTGGCATGTACAAAGAAGGGGGTAGAGGGACTACAGTAAAATTATATAGAATTTCTGGGGCCAAATGAAAATTTCTTTTATAAATACTCAGTTGACTTATTCAAAAATTATACAAAGAGTCACATGATGGGGAAGATTAAGCTTCAATAAAATACAATGTTATAGTTTTGTTAGGTATACTACTGCTCCTCCCTTATTTTATAGCTATAACCTAGAATGGTTCACATGGTTTGGTCATGTTTAACAATTTGGATGCTTCAACACAAAGTTGGACATGAACATGACACGTTCTACAAGGTGTCCACACTTCATAGCTTCCAATTGTATTTAACATTAAGAATGATAGAAAAGAGTGGCAAACCTTGGTTGAGTGTGACTGATGTTGCTGTCAATCCTCCAATTAACAGAGCTGTTGCTGTCAATCCTGTAATTCCCAATAAATGTAAAGTAAATGAACGGATGAGAATACTACATTTTTACATCTCTAATTTAGCAGGATGGGTTTGACTAAACTTCCATTTCATATCATCTACTTACTGCTCAACAAACAAAAAGAATCCATAGCATTGCTAACCTGATGCAGAAACTTTATAATACAATGAATAAATTACAGGTACAAGTTTCCACTGTCATAAGGATTTTATTTCCATAAAAAAGGACAAGATTAGACTGAAAATAAACATATAAACCAACCTGAATTCAGACCCGCTGAGAGTACTCCAGATGCTACTGAATTAGTAACAGCATCATAGTGGGAAGTATCACCTCTTATCTACCAACCAAAAATAAATAAATAAATAATCATTGATTGATTAGGACATCAATAGCAAGCAGACTGTAATCACACCAAGAAGATAAAAGAAAAGCTTAGAGCTTCCTGATTGAAATATAACCCACATAGATTAAACATCCTTCAACAGTAGTAACAAGTAGTCGTGGAAGAAGATTGAAGTGCTTATTGGATTACTTGTATGAATAAAGTCAAGAAGCATTCCTCACAAGAAGGGAAGCATTCTATGATGGTTCAAACCAAAAACAAAAGACATAAAATGAAATTACAACAATTGGAGCAATCATAACGAAACAAAGAAAATAAAACACACCTAGAGAACCTTTGTATGCCAGGGCATTTCTCCCTAAACAATTCTGAATATATGCTTCAGGCAAAAGTCTAATAGTTTTTTAAGAAATGAAGTACCAATAGGTACTGCAGACACAATTTCTCATCCACCTCTCCAAGCCCAACCAAATAAGCAGCGTTCACTAAAGTTGTCATAACAATAAGCCATACATCTTCCAAAGAGGTCCATCACAATGCATCATAGTCATTTTATAAAGGACTAGTGTTTAAAAAATGTGGCACGTGTCTAATCCCAAACCAATAAAATCCTTTCTGTAATCCACGTGCACACACCCCCGACCACCCACTCCCCACACACATACATAATTAGCCACTGTCCTGTTATATGGCAAAGCTAGACCATAACTTCCTATCACAGAATCAAAATAGTTGTAATAAAATGAAAATCAATGCACTACCCATTTCCATAGTTCCTCAACGACAGTGCATAGCTAAGAGATCCAGGTTTGGATAGTACATGTCATTCAAAACTTATTCTAATATCAAACATTCAGGCATAATAGAAAAGTGGGATGCAGTTAAGCAAGAAAATAAGGCAAAAAAAGGACCAATAAAATCTTGCAGCATAGCAAGATTTAGGTATTCTGACGAGAAATCATACCACAGCTCCAATGCACAATATGGCTCGCTATTTGCGAGACTTCCCAAGCTTTTCTGCAACAACACCAATTTCAAAACTACCAGGAACCCACACTACCTGATGCATACATACAATAATTGAACCTATTATTAATGAGTGTCAAGCAAAACAATGACCACAGACCATGTAAAACAATTGGAATGATGAAAGCACTACATGATTTGTGCTACATTTATCCGCATCAGCACCAACAATTTCACCCCAATAAATAATAGACAACTCATGTTTTAACATGATAGTGACCTGAAAATATTCTAAATCATGTTAGACCAGGTTTGTTTTACCACAGCAAATGTTCACTTCTTCCGCATCATGTCATTCAATTTAGCAATTCATTAAGGTGAATCCCCGACTAATCAAAGTACTTTTGGTTATAACCTATCCAAAAGGTGGTGATTCTTTGCCATCAGATGCACAGGCAGGTCTGACAAGCCCCAGGACAGGAAATTCAGCACATCGAGGAAAAATAGTCATGTATGACGAATATGGACCTAGTTAGACATCAAAATCACCCCATCAATCAAGCACTCCAAATAAGACAACATTATCACTTATGATATAGAAAATCAAGTCATGGATCAGAAATCCAGTGATATTATACCCTTCACACATTCAAGATATGTAGATTAGGCATCTGTTACCTATTCCAGTAGAGATGGAAATCTAGGTGCACAAATCTACCAACAAAGGCCAAGAATTGAATCTGCCATTTCTACTTCAAGGAGATTCTCTATTTCGATTGCTTTACCTTAATATGAATTGCAAAAGAGTATTCAGACCACAGTTATAAATATCAGCCTAGAATAATACACTCAAGTATATTTATAGGAATGAAAATCAAGTGCATAGACTAATTCGCACATTTCGGTTCATAGCTGATTCATTGCCTAACAGTTATGATTGCTATAAAACTCTTTTAGGTACTTCTGCTTCATCTGTTCACTTCTCATACCTAATTGCATGTTTTGTTGTATATATATTCATATATATCAAGAAGAGGAATATACAACCTGATCGATCGAGAAGATTTCAGTGAGATTAGTGAAGATGTGTTTAGGCTTACCGATTATGAAATCTTCAACAGTTGTGGACTTGAGAAAGTTGAATCGATCGACAGATTTGAGCGAGAGATTCGAGCGACAAATTCGAGCGAGAGAGGCTGTGAGATTCGATCGAGAAGATTGCAGTGAGATTAGTGAAGATGTGTTTAGGCTTACCGATTATGAAATCTTCAACAGTTGTGGACTTGAGAAAGTTGAATCGATCGACAGATTTGAGCGAGAGATTCGAGCAACAAATTCGAGCGAGAGAGGCTGTGAGATTTTGAGAGGGAGAGAAAGAGAGAGCTCAGATTTGGGAAATAAGGAAAAAAGGGGGGGGGGGATTAAGAGGGAGAGAAAGAGAGCTTAGGTTAAATACTGATTTTTATTTTGTTTTTATTTTTTGAAGAACACGATTGGGTCTGAGATGGCAAAATAAGTTTTTGATTTCAAAAATGATTTTTTGCGACCGTTAAATAATCAGTCGCAAAAAAATAGACGCAAAAAGTCATATTTCTAGTAGTGGAGGTTTATAAAAAAAAATAAAACTTCTTTTTTCATCACATTTAGGAAATTATATTTTGCCATTTGAAGTTTTCAATCACATAACTAATGTCCACGTCCATTAATTAACTATTAAATCAAACTAACATAATGTATGATATAATTAACAAATTTTTTTCCCCAAAACATACATATATTAACATTTATAAAATAATACACACTTTTTTTTCTTTTTTTTTTCCCATCTCACCTTTCTTATATATATGTTTTTTCCTCTCAACTAGCAACACCATTTTGACCAACCATCATAATGTTCTTACTCTTGATTAGCACTACTGTTATTATTGTATACAAGTATTTGGTGTGTCGCAGAGGAAGATTGAAGAATATTGTAGTTGTAGATAGAGAGATTTAGTGAATAGTGAATGAAAATGAAAGTAATATGATAATTTTATTTTAATGTTAAAAGATATTTGGATAATTTGATTTTTTCTGTTTAGTCAATTGAATGACAAATTCTGATAAGAAAATATTTGTAATTTTCAAAACATAAGAACAAAATATGTATTTTTGGAAAACATTAAGGGTTGGAATTGTAATTTACCCTTTTATTTTATAATGAATGACATTTAAATATTAACATTTACTTCACAATAGTTCTCATATTATGGTTAGACCCAAAACATCTTGAAAGTAATTTTTTCATAAGGTACTCATTCTCTTGAACCAGCTATGTTATAATTAACACAGCTTTAATATTTTTTTTCATTTTCAGGTCTTCATGACCTCGATCAACCCTTTAGGATTTAAGTAATGTTTAATTATGATTGTGATTCTTTAATTATGATTAAATATAAGAGTAATACTAGAGACCCTAAAAATTCTACCAAAATTTCTACCAAATGTCTCACATAGGTGTGGGACCCACACCCATGTGAGACATTTGGTAGCATTTTCGAGGTTTCTAACATTTTTTTCAAAAATAATTTATTGGTATGAGATAATAAAATGATATTAAGTGGCAAACTGACATTAAAATGATTTTAAGATCACAAAATGTCAAGGTTTGAACACAAATTCAAGGAGGATGATGGAACCCGGTGATCATTAGAAGACCACCAGGATATCAGCATGTTCAATCAAGGGGACTAGGGATGTTCACGGTTTTTGTGGATAACCTACTGGAATCTATGGAACCAAGGAGTCTCTTTACCCTATTTAGCAACTATGGAGTGGTGAAGGATGTATTCATCCTAATTAAAAGAGGGAAAGCAACTGGAATAAGATTCGGGTTTGTCAAATATGATTGCGAGGTTGTAGCAATGATAGTAGTCCAAAAAGCTGAAGAACTGTGGTGTGACGACAAGGCCTTAAAGGTGAGGATAGTTGCGTATGGAAATGAAGTTCAGCAATAGAAGCTGAAGGAGACATGTAAGGAGAATACTAATCGGAATAAACAGAGGATTCATTGGAAGCCATTAGTGGAAGGTAGTTATAGCAATCTGGGCTTAGACTCGACCCATTTAATGCTTTTGAATCTGGGAAACCATGTCTGTAGCTATTGTTCATTCTCTCTCTCTTTCTCTCCTTGTTTTGTTCTGCTCCCAAGGTCGACACCCATCTTGGTGGTGTCAACACCTCCTAGTTGCTATGTTCCTAGTGGAGCTACTGAAAAATAGGGTCGATACCAGTCTTGGTAGTGTCGACACTTGTCTTGATTTTTGGCCCTTGTAGATCGACACCAGTCTTGGTGGTGTTGACACTTGTCCTGCTGTGTTCCTGGAATTAGCTACTGAAATATAGGATCGACACCATGGGTTCCCAAGGTCGACCCTTCTCTTTTTGCATTGTTCTGGGTTGTCTACTGAAATATAGGGTTGACACTACTATTTCCAAGGGTCGACCCTTGTCTGCTGCCAAACGCTAGCATCTCAACTTTTCTTCTTGAGGGTCGACACCACTGTCACAAGAGTCGACCCCTGTGACTCTTTTTCTAGATTTTGTTCGGCTTGGGCCCTACTTTTGGAGATTTTTGACTTGTTCTTTTCATTTGACTTTGGAGCTATTATTCTATTAATACCTAGCCACTATAAATAGGGTCCAAAACACTTTCCTCTTATTATTTTCCTTCTCTTTTCCTATCAACTTGTGATTTCTCTTTTCTCTCTCTAAACTTAACTTTTTCCTACTTAGATTCCTAGATCTACTCACTTGGAGGTATCCTTTCATGTTGGTCCTTTGAAATAGATTATAGATCGTCTCAAGGGCTTCCTTTTGATCTGAGTGGCTCATGTTCGTTAACATCAAGTTTTTCCAAGTTCTTCTCTTCCACCTTCTAAGCTTGAGGTAGGGATTCTCCACACTTCTTTATGAGTTTTAACTTAGTTATTTGTTTTTATAAAGCCACTTTGTGAAAGAAATGGATATTTGAACAATCTTGGGTTTTGGTTCGAAAACAAAAGAGGGGTTTTCAAATGGTTTATCAAAAATGATTGTAGAAAGATGGTTATTGTTGAGGCATGATGAAAAGAAGGGTTCTTACCTTGGGAAATGGTTTTATAAAGGAAAGAGGGTCTTTGAGCTAGAAATCTCAAATGTTGATTTTGTATTGATAAATGGAATTGATGTTGAAATGGTGACATTAAGTTGTTATAGATGAGGATGGTGGAGTTGGATATGTATTATCACTCACATCATGAAATTTAGAAAGTTTATCTTTATTGAAATTATTTATTTGTTTAGAGATATCTGTTTTGGGCTATCGGTGGAGGATAGCTATGATTGTTGTAGAAATTTCATTAGAATTAGGAGAATTGAAAACCAATTTCTCATTCATTTGCATTGAGCATTGTTGTATATTTATTTCATGGAGAATGTATATTGTTTTGAGAAAAGGGGTGAATCTAGGAAGGAATTGTTGTTATATCAAATAAGTTGGCATGTGTGTCTAGGGTGAAAGTCCAAAAAATGCGTGTATAAATAAGTGTCGATCCCGCAAAAGAAATATCTATAAAATGGCAATAATAGTGCTTGTATAGCCAACGTTTACATGGGTGCTGGTTTACGGTTTCTTGTGGATGAAATTTATGTGAAATGTAATACTTGTTTTGGAGATTCCTAGAGATATGATTCACTGTCCTGTTTTCTATTGAAAAAAGAATATTTTATGAACTGTGATCTAAATCTGTCGTTGCATGGTTTGAAAGAGATATAAAATGTTTCGTCATTAGCATTGCATATGCATTTCACCCTTATATCTTTGTTAAGATTCATATGTTGTGTTGGATTATTTGTATTGGGCTTTAGTTCACTCTATGTGGTAAAACCATTTTAGGTGCTGATGATATGCCTCCGCCAAGACAATAGCTAGGGAGGACTTGACAGCAAGGGCTTCATCTTGTTTATTTTGTTGTATTTATTTGTACAAGCCTAGGGTTTTAACTATATGGGATTGAAATCCATTTTGTTGTAACCAAGCACTGTCTTGGAAAATTGTAAGCCTTTAGGGCATTTCTTTTGCTTGAAGTTCATTGTATTGTGTAACATATGCTATAGATTCAGGGATACGCTTTTGAATATATATCCGCATATGTTACTCTTTTTAAAACTTTAACTGGAACTTAATGGAATATAATTATCTTCTTATTGTTGTCATTTGTTAATATTGTAGTTGACTTATTGTATTTATATTTCGAGGCATTACAACTTGGTATCAGAGCATACCAGGTTTGAATATTTTGGGTACGTGGGGAGTGGTTCTTACCACAATGGGTTTATCTCGCTTGATAGAGATAGTTATGATAACATGCTTATGTGACTAAGTGGGTATGGAATTTAATTTCTAAGATGTTGATTGGGTCTATAGGTTTCTAGAAGTCCTGTTAGAAGAGTACTTGATCGCTACTGTTTCTAATTGGAACTTTGGCAGTGTCGAGGGACAATCACTATCTAGAAAGGAAGTTTATATGTGTTTATGTGATTATGTGGAGTGAATTATTTGTTGTCCATTGTATTAGGACGCGAGTGAGTTAGCTTCGACACATTTTTTAATGTGCTAATCTCTGGTGTTACCTTTATTAGGATGTCAGGACGTGGTCGTAGTGGTAGTAGGCGTGGAAGGCCTAGACGGCGGGAGGTGCCATTATCAGATGGTATTCTGGCACAAGAGGAAGGGGTTATTTAGTCCAATGTGGTAAAATGGTTGGTCAACAGGCCACGAGTGCTTTAGCTCATGAAATGGCCAAACCTTTGCAGGAATCCATGGACAGTCTCAGGGCTAAGAATCAAGTCCAAGCCCAAGTAGTGGAGATAGGGCCATCTTTTTTGAATAGAGAGTTCTTCCAGTCTAATCTAGATACGTTTATAGGGGATCCGAAAGAGCCCTTGAAAGCGGATGAATGGCTCGAGCAGATGGTGAAGATGTTCGAGATGCTTGGCATTGAGGATGATGGGTTGAGAGTAACCTTGGCATCTTTCCAGCTGAAGGGAGATGTAGGTCAGTGGTGGAAATTTGTGCAGGGACACATTGGAGGGACTTGGGAGGCTTTTTTCAACGCTTTCCAAGACAAGTTTTTACCTCCCACTGTTAGGAAGAAGTTGAGAGAACAGTTCTTGAAGCTCAAACAGTTGAACACACCGGTGGTTGAGTTTGAGGCTGCTTTTACTAGTTTGTCGAGATTTGCACCAGAGTTGGTAGCGATGGAGGAACACTGTTGCTTGGAATTTGAGAATAGGTTGAGGACTGGACTCTTTTTCAAGGTAGTCGCGTCTATGATTAGGGATTATGGTTGCCTTGTGGAGGTAGTAGCTCATTTAGAGACAGTGATTCAGACGGAGGAGCGGATGAGGGGCTCTAAGCAGAGGAGTTAGGATGTTCAGGGGAACACTAGGGATAACAAGAGATAGATGAGTTCCACCCCACAACAGTCCTAGGCAACACAATCTAGATCCGCCTTCCCTATGCTGAGTTCGAGTTCAGGGAAAGGTAATTAGGGAGGTTTCACTTGTTTCAAGTGTGGCCAGTTGGGTCACAAGTCTCCAGCTTGCCTGTAGAAAGGAGGAGGGCAACAGTCTACACCGTTTGTGGCTCGTTCTCAGAGCTAGAGTCAAGGGAAGGGACAGCTGACTATCTGTTATCAGTGTGGGTAGTCTGGACATGTGAGAAGGTTTTACCCTCAGTTGGATGGCACACCTGATGCGTTAGGTTCAAGGCAACCACAAAGCTACCAGCCTATTCAGTCAGTATAGGCCTTAAAGGCCAATCAAAAAACCTCTTTGGCTCAATCTGTGCATCAGACTTATGCTCCGAGGGGTGAGCAGGTAGATCAGAGACCTACAGGTTGTGTATATGCTATTACCATGCTAGATTTAGTACCAGCACCTTCAGTAGTGAGAGGTAACTTCTTGTTATATAATTCTATTGCCAATGTGTTGATTGATACGAGCGCATCTCATTCTTTTATCTCATCTGCATTTGCATTGGCATTGGCATTGGGGTTAGAAGTGGTTCGGTTAGCATCTCCTATCAGGGTAGACTCACCAATTGGTGGTGAGGTTGTGTTGGACCAGGGGTATTGGGGTTGTGAGATAGAGATTGCCAGTCGCCGACTTCCTTTTGCATTTGTGTTAATTGATATGTTGAGCTTTCATGTCATATTGGGTATGGATTGGTTGTCATCTTATTGGGCTGTTATAGACTGTTACTGTTAAAGGGTTATTATAAATACCTCGAGTGGTGATTGTTTTTATTTTTTGGGGGACAGAGTTGATAGAGCCTTGTTGCCAGTATGTGATCTGCATGGTCAGAGTGAGCTTAGTCTCCTACTTGCTACATTCTTGGGTGTTGAGAGTGATACTGTTCTAGTTGAGTTACAGAGGGTAGTTTGTGAATACCCGAACGTCTTTCTTGAGGATCTCACTACCACATCATAGTGAGATTGAGTTCTCTATTGATTTAGTGCCCAGTATGGCACCAATTTCTATGGCACCAATTTCTATGGCACCGTATAGGTTTGCACCTGCCGAGTTGAGTGAGTTGAAGGTTCAACTCCAGGAATTGTTAGGTAAGGGTTTTATCCGCCCTAGCACATTGCCTTGGGGAGCACAGGCTCTCTTTGCCAAAAAGAAGAATGGCATATTGCGACTTTGTATTGACTATTGGAAATTGAACCGGGTAACTGTCAAGAACAAATACCTAATCCCTCGTATAGATGACTTGTTTGATCAGTTGAAGGGGTCTTATTGCTTTTCTAAGATAGACTTGAGAACGGGTTATCATCCGTTGAGAGTAAAGGAGGAGGATATCTAGAAAATGGCATTCCATATGTAGTATGACCATTACGAATTCCTAGTGATGCCTTTTGGGTTAACCAACGCACCTGCTATGTTTATGGATTTGATGAATCGGATCTTTTGTGAGTTCCTAGACCGTTTTGTGGTCATCTTTATTGATGACATTTTGATTTACTCACCCTCTGAGGAAGAACACGAGGAACACTTGCGAGTTGTGCTTGAGTTGCTTAGAACCCACAAATTGTATGCTAAGTTTGGAAAGTCTGAACTCTGGTTGAAAAAAGTAAAATTCTTAGGCCATGTGGTATCCAGGGAATGAGTGATTGTAGATTCCTCCAGGATAGAAGTAGTACAAGATTAGGAACAGCCTAAGAACGCCTTTAAGATTCGTAGTTTCTTGGGGTTAGTTGGTTATTACCATTGGTTTGTAAAAGATTTCTCTAAATTAGCCTCACCATTGACTAGACTTACGAGGAAGGGAATCAAATTTGTGTGGAGTGAGACTTGTTAGAAGTCGTTCCAATGGTTTAAGGTTAGACTTACCACTACCCCAGTGTTGATTATTTCGGAGAGAGGTTTGGGCTATTCTGTGTACTATGATGCATCTCGAGAAGGTTCGGGTTGTGTCTTGATGCAAGAGGGGAAAGTAGTTGTAGACACCCCATTTTTGACCGTCCTCAAGACTTGGACGTCGTCGTTTGAACACTTGATGATCATCCATGCTCGTGTTCGTTTTGAGTTCTCGGAGGTCTCGGCTACGCGCCTTGCCTCAAGATCTCTCAACTTGTCTATTTTGTGCTTGGTTGTGGACCAAACACTTGTGTTTTTGCTTCTAAGGGAAGAGGGTGGCTTGTTTGCCATCCCCTCAACCCACCGACCAGGGCATGATGCCATCGGCCCCTTTTTCTTGCCATCGGCCAAGAGTGTTGGCCGATCGGCACAATATTTGTTCGGCCGGCACTTATGTTGGTCGATCGGCCATTTTTGGTGGCCGAACCCTGTTCATCTACTTTATGCAGATATTTTGTGCCAGCTGGTGCAGCTGGCATCCACAATTCACCCCCTCCATACACGTGTATGGAGGGATTTGCCCTTTGCTTAACTTCTCTTGGAAGCCTTAGAATTTGAACCTCTATAAAGAGGGAGCCCCTCCTCCCTCCTCCAAGGTTCAGAAAAATTGTTATTGAGAGGATAGATATAGTATTGTATCTATTCTTCTTTGTTTAGCTTTGTTTTGTGTCTAAAAGAGTAGTATTGTCTTACTATTGTACACAAACACACACTAGAACACCATCCTTGGTTGCTGAGGTACTAGGAGGTTGATTTCAGTGTTCTTGGGTTGGTTTGAACCCAGAAAACTTGCTGGAGCTTTGTTCTTGAAGAGGTTCTACAAGGGTGAGTTCCTTGCTTTAGATACCCTACTCTTGCTTAAGCTTTTAACCCTTCTTACTTATTGTTTTAAGCTTAACTTATAACTGATAAAAGTTCTGATTTTTCTTGCTTTAGAACTTTGTTTAAGGTCATTTTGAGGTTTGGGGTTGTTTCCCCCCTCCAAGGCCTTGTTAGGCCTTATTTTAGGCCATTCATTTTGGCCTTTGTTATTAGCTTTGTATGGCCTCTCTACCACTGAAATCCAGAGGATTTTCAGTGGTGGAGAGGTGGTTTTGGTGTCCCAAATAGGAGAGGGTCATCCCCTCTCCTTGTCATCTTTCATGCTTGCATAAATGGTTTATGTTAGGGTCATGTTTGCTTAGATTGTTTTAGCTTCATTTCATTATATATTAGGCTTTTTTTTTCCCCATGATATAGCACTGTTTTGACTTGGTTTAGACATACCATGCATGCTTTGTATACTTGTCTTGTAATCCCATGATTTGCCTTAACATGCACCATGTTATAACATGTCTTTTTAGTATGATTTTGGTTCAACTCCATGAAGCTTTTAGCCATGTTGTGACATGCTTAAGCTCTGATTTTGGTCTTCTTGGTCATGCTTGCATTGTTTTGTATAGCTACCATGCAATCTAGCTTGTTAGCTTTGGGTGCTCAAGCCATTAACATGCTCTATTTCAATCATTTCAGTGGTTTGTCATCACTTGTAATGTTATTTCAGTCCATATTCCATGCTCATATGCTTGCACTTATGAATTCTTTAATGTCTTAAAGGGTTAGTGTCTTATGCCTCATAAATGTGTCATCGTGTATGCCATCATGCTTAGGCATTTGGGATGCCATCTAAGTGGGTTTTTGGGCTCATTTTGACATGCCATAACTCTGTTTTTGGTTGCTTAAGTCATGCCATATTTGGCTTTGATAGGTGTAGTGTAACACCTCTTTTGTGGCCTAGTTTGCTTCATGCTTTTGGTCCCTTGTTCTAGTATGTTTTGGCTTCATTCCTAGCATGTTTTGGCTTCATTCCTTGCATGTTTTAGGATCATCCTGGCATCATTTAGGACTATTTTAGGTTACATTTGCCATATGCTCCTTGTTTTGTGTAGCTTTGGTTCAAGTCCCTTCACAAGCCTTAGGCTTTGAGCCTTAATCATGCCATACTTGACTTGTTTATGTGATTTGGCATCACTCCTAGCATCATTCCAGAGCATGTAATGTTGTCACATTTGCATGCTTTTCATTCCTTTTAAATATTCTTAAAAGTTGCCTCTCGATGCTTAAGTGTTAGGCTAATTACCGTGCATGTTTGTATGTGATTTTGTCCGTTATCCCTTAGCATAATTGGCCACTGATTTGGACCTATTTAAGAGCTGTCCATTTTGGTTTAAGTCCATCCCCACATGTTGTTACATGCTTGTTCAATTGTGCCTTGTTGTGTACTTGGTCCATGACATGTTGTTGCATGCCTATCACTTTGTGTGTTTCCATATCTAGGTTGCATAGTATTGTTGCATACTTGTTACATTCCCATGTTGCATTGTATTTGGTTGCATTGCATTGCATTTTTCATGCTCGTGTTACATCGCCTTGCATTTCCATGTTGCATTGTACTTGGTTGCATGCATTGCATTGTGTTTGGTTTGGGGTGTCAAACCAAACACGAGGTGCAAGGAACGTTCGTACTTGAAGTAACGAAACGTCCCTCAATCCTTAGTCGCCGACGCTCTTGATCCAAGTATGATAGAGTTCTAGGCATTCATATGTTTTGTTGCATTCATTCCACATTAAAATGCACACTTGGCTCCTTTGGCCATCATGCATTGAAATGCGTGATTGATGGCCCGAGGGTCAAGAACCATACTTCCTTGAGTTCATGACATGATAGGAAGGGTGGTTGTGCACACATTGTTTTGAAAATACATTGCCATGCTCTGTTTGCCCTCTGCTACAGCAAAACAACATTCTGCAGGAATAGATGGCCAGTCGGCCATCTTCAATGCCGGTTGGCTATGCATTGTTGGCCGAGATCCCCACAAATGGTCGATGACCTTTATCCCTTGGCCGATGGCCTTTCCACTTGGTCGATGGCCTCTCACAGCACCCAGAAGGTGATTCAGAAGTATCCTTGAGACTTTTGCAGTTTTCAGAGGTGCAGAGCAGTGTAAACAGAGGCAACATGACATGGCGATGGATTTCCGAGCGAAACCGACCGAGCATGCATGCACGTCTCTTCCCGAGGCTGTTTTACTGCTTTAGTAGCTTAATTAACTTGTTTAATTAGTTAAGTGTTGTGTAATAATTAATTAGCTTGTTAGTTAGTTAATTATGTAATTTGTATTATTCTTTTGGTCCCTCCGTCGAGAGGGCAGAATTGTGTAATAAGCGTGCGTGTGTGTGATGCATGTCTTCCAACCTCCACTTCTTTCTCCCTTTTACTTAACCGCTTACGATGGTTAGTTCTAGGGCACGTTTCAATTAGCATCCTTATGCTATGCGTGTTTGGATCATTCATTTGTATTACATGCTCCAGGCTCGGCGCATCATACTAACCTCATTGTATTTCAATTCTAAGTTGAATACATGTATCAAATTGTCGCATCTCACATGCCATTTTAGATTAGCCAAGCCTATTCTAGTTGCATTTTGCCTGCGATGCATTAGCCATCTTAACATGGATTTGGATCATGCATTTGATTACTAACATGTTCTTTGTTTTGCCTCGGAGTACACTGTGAGTGTTTATGCTTTAGCATCTTGCATGTATGTGAGTGTTAATATGACAGCATGCTTGCCATGAGGCTAATTGCTTATGTGACATAACTGCCTGAATGCCTGTGGGTGAAGGTTGGATTACTTGAATTGGAATGATTCATTGAAATCCGTGTTTTAGCCTACTCGCGAGTAGCAAACTTCAGACCATTTCCAAACAAACGGATATGCGATGCTTTGTTCCAAAATAGGCGATCTAGTCTATACTTGTGTGTTGTGCGCATCACCTAGTAATTCTAGCTAATTAACCGGAATAAGAACGCATGTGTTTTCAAAAATGAGATATCATGTTTAGTAGTGGCCGATCTTTGATCGGGCGAGCGGGGGTGCTCATAGTTGACCTTTCCCAATCGTACCCAAGTTCCCGAGTCGAGGCAACTTTGGTGATGACGGACACGTGGCCTTAGGCAACGAGTCAGGGTTTCCTAAATTCCCCCAAAACAAAATATTTAGGTGGCGACTCTGTATCTGACAAAGCAGTCCATGTTTGACACTTCTTTCTTAAAAATCAGTTTTCCAAAACGATTTGCCGGATTTTGACTCTTTGGTGATTTATCAGTCTCACATCGCACATTGTGAGATCAGATTAAGAACCGTGACAATTTGAGTCCAAACTATGGTAAGCAAGGCCCTCGAGGCGCGTCCACAGTAGTGGCCTATGGCTCGCATCAGTTGAAAACACATGAGAGAAACTTTCCCACGCATGACTTAGAGCTAGCAGCTGTGATGTTTCCTTTGAAGATTTGGAGGCACTACTTGTATGGTGAGAGATTTGAAGTATTTTCCGATCACAAGAGTTTGAACTATCTGTTTTCACAGAAAGATTTGAATCTGAGATAAAGAAGGTGGATGGAATTTATGGAAGATTATGATTTTGAGTTGCACTATCATTCGGGAAAAGCCAATGTAGTGGCCAATGGTTTGAGCAGAAAGACCATTAGCAGTGTAGCGAGTATTGCCATCCGAGAATGGGAGATGTTGGGTGCCATTGGTGAGTTTGACTTGCATCTAGGCGAGTCCGTTGAGTCGACTGCTTTGTTTACGGTGGTTGCACAACCTATACTTATGAGTCGAGTTGTAGAAGCACAGCGGAGTGATCTTGAGGTAGAAGCCCTCCAAGAGAAGCATCTAGTGGGAAGGTAGAGAATGACTTGAACGTGTATTACAACTTGATTGTTAGATACCTTAACCATGTCTTTGTGCCGAAGTCTAGTAGAGATGAGGTACTTTGAGAGTTTCACCATTCGCGCTTTGCGGTGCACCCAGGAGGCATAAAAATATACTATGACCGCCAGTTTTGGTGGAAGAGAATGAAGAAAGATGTAGCCTTGTTCATATCGAGGTGCCTTGTCAACAAGTGAAGGCCAAGTATCAGAGGCCAGCGGGTTTATTGTAACCCTTGCCTATAGCCGAGTGGAAGTGAGAGCATGTTGCGATGAATTTTGTTGTGGGTCTTCCGAGGACTCAACGGGGTAATGATACCATTTGGGTGATAGTTGATTGGTTGACTAAGTCAACACACTTTGCGCACGAGTGACTTGGTAGATTATTTTGCCGACCTTTATATTAGGGACATTGTTCGACTTAATGGGGTCCCTGTGACTATTGTTTCGGATATAGATCCTCCCTGTGACTATTGTTTCAGATATAGATCCTCATTTCATGGCTCGATTGTGGCAGAGTCTGCAGAATGCCTTGGGCACGAAGTTGACTTTTAGTACCGCTTATTATCCTTAGACTGACAGGCAATCAGAGCGTACTATCCAGATCCTTGAGGATATGCTTCGAGATTGTGTTCCTGACTTTAAGGGGTCGTGGGAGAAACACTTTCCTTTTGCCTATAATAATAGCTTCCAGTCAAGTATTAGTATGGCACCATTTGAGACCTTGGATGGCCGACCGTGTATATCTCCTATGTGTTGGGCCGAGGTGGCTGATGCACCTATGTTAGGTCTTGAGTTAGTTCGGGAAACGATGGAGAAGGTTGTACTCATTCGTAAGAGGTTGGTCACTGGTCAGAGTCGTTAGAAGAGCTATGCCGACCGTAGGAAGAGACCATTATCCTTTGAGGTAGGAGATTGCGTCTTCTTGAAGATATCACCTAGACAAGGTTTGATGAGGTTTGGGAAGAGTGAGAAGTTGTGTCCTAGGTTTATTGGGCCTTTTGAGATCTTAAAGCGAATTGGGGAGGTAGCTTAGCGTTTGGCCTTGCCGCCATAACTTTTCAACGTTTATGACATGTTTCACATTTGTATGCTCCGGAAATATGAGACAAGTTAGAGTTTTAGATACTTGAGACCAAGTGTTGCGTAGCAAGACAATTCCTTTGGTGAAGGTGTTGTGGAAACATCACGGAGTTGAGGAAATGACTTGGGAACGTGAGGTAGAAGTTCGTGAGAAATATCTGAACCTATTTGTCAATGTTTGAACTTGTATTGAAAAATCTTGTCATGTTAACGTAATATAAATATTGTATATGTTTTGGAAATATGAATTGTATATTCAGTAATGAAAATGTGTTTATCACGGTGGTGAGAATGAATGATCGGTGGATGGGGTCATGGTGATGAAATTAAATTGCTATCATTATTGTAATTGGCTTAAATACGGTATTGTTGTTAATTTAAAATTTCGGGGACGAAATTCCTTAAAGGGGGAGGTTATAGCGATTCGGGCTTAGACCCGACCCATTTAATTCTTTCGATTCCAAAAAACCATGTCCGTAGTTATTGTTCATTCTCTCTCTCCTTGTTTTGTTCTACTTCCAGGGTCGACAACCATCTTGGTGGTGTCGATGCCTCCTTGTTGCTGTGTTCCTGGTGGAGCTACTGAAAAATAGGGTCGACACTAGTCTTGGTGGTGTCGACACTTGTCCTGAATTTTGGCCTCCAAGGGTCGACACTAGTCTTGGCGGTGTCGACACTTGTCCTGCTATTTTCTTGGAATTAGCTACTGAAATATAGGGTCGACACCATAGGTTCCCAGGGTTGACCTTTCTCTTCCTATGTTGTTTTGGGTTGTCTACTGAAATATAGGGTCGACACCACTTCTTCTAAGGGTTGACCCTTGTCTGCTGCCAAACACTAGTGTCTCAACTTTTCTTCTTGAGGGTCGACACCACTGTCGCAGGGGTCAACCCTTGTGACTCTTTTTCCAGATTTTGTTTGGCTTGGGCCCTACTTTTGGGGATTTATGACTTGTTCTTTTCATTTGACTTTGGAGTTATTATTCTATTAATACCTAGTCACTATAAATAGGGTCCAAAACACTTTCGTCTTATTATTTTCTTTTTCTTTTCCTCCCAACTCGTGATTTCTCTCTTCTCTCTCCAAACTTAACTTTTTCCCGCTTGGATCCCTAGATCTACTCACTTGGAGGTATCCTTTCATCTTGGTTCTTTGAAATAGATTGTAGATCATCTCAAGGGCTTCTCTTTAATTCGAGTGGCTCATGGTTTCGTTAACGTTAAGTTTTTCTGAGTTCTTCTCTTCCACCTTCTAAGCTTAAGGTAGGGATTCTCTACACTTCCTTGTGAGTTTTAACTTAGTTATTTGTTTCTATAAAACCACTTTGTGAAATAAATGGATATTTGAACAATCTCGGGTTTTGGTTCAAAAACAAAGAGGGGTTTTCAAATGGTTTATCGAAAATGATTGTAGAAAGATGGTTACTGTTGTGGCATGATGAAAAGAGGGTTTTTACCTTGGGAAATGGTTTTATAAAGGAAATGGGCCTTTGCCCTAGAAATCTCAAATGTTGATTTTGTATTGATAAATGGAATTGATATTGAAACTGTGACATTGAGTTGTTATGGATGAGGATGGTGGAATTAGATGTATATTATCACTCACAACTTGAAATTTGGAAAGTTTATCTTTATTGAAATTTTCTATTTGTTTAGAGATATCTATTTTAGGCTATCGGTGGAGGATAACTATGATTGTTCCAGAAATTGCATGGGAGTTAGGAGAATCGAAAACCAATTTCTCATTCATTTGCATTGAGCATTGTTGTATATTTATTTCGTGGAGAAAAGGAGTGAATCTAGAAAGGAATTGTTGTTACATTAAACAGTGATGAAGAATTTTGGGTTTATGGATAAATGGATGAGGGTGGATTAGATCATGCATATTTTTAGCTAAGGTATCTGTATTGGTTAATGGATCTCCATTAGCAGAATTCATACCTCCAAAAGGGCTTAGGCCGGGTGATCCATTATCACCATTCTTGTTCAATATTGTTGCAGGACTAAACTTGTAGATTGAAACGGCAAAAGAGTTAAGACTTATAAAAGGTGCATGTGCGAGGCCTAATGACTTGAAATTCTCACTTTGGCAGTTTGTAGATGATACTATTATTTTTTGTGAGACTGATAGGGTGGAAATAACGATTATTAAGAGAATTTTAAGATGTTTTGAGGTACTGTCTGGATTAAAAATCAATTTCATAAGAGTGTGGAGTGTGGGGTTAGAATGAATGGTGAGGTGCTTAATGAGTTTGCCTCAATTCTTAATTGCCATAGTCAAAAGCTTCCCATTAATTATTTGGGCCTACCGCTTGGGGCAAATCCAAAAAGGATAAGAACTTGGCAACCAGTTATTCAGAAAGTAAAGAAGAAATTAGCTTCATGGAAGAGGAAAGTTCTCTCGTTTGCTGGTAGATTAACACTAATCAAGTCAGTTCTTTCTACCTTACCATCATATTGTCTATCAATTTTTAGAATGCCTGTGGGAGTGGCTAAGCAAATTGATATGCTTCAGGTAGCCTTTCTATGGAGTGATTCTGAAACTAGGAAGAAAGTTCATATGGAAGGAGATATTAGCAAACAAAAATCAAGGGGGTTTAGGGGTTAGAAACCTGAGAGAAGTAAATGATTGTCTTCTACTCAAATGGTGGTGGAGGTTTGGGATAGAAGATAAAGCTCTTTGGAAACAAATTATGTTTAGCAAATATGGCGTGGTTGGTGGTAGTTAGGTTCCAATTATTGTAGACAGTTGTTCAGTGTCTAGAATTTGGCTTGATGTGCTTAAGCTTGCTTCACACAGACCTACACTAGTTGAGTTTTACTTATCAAATTTTAAAGTAGAAGTACGAAATGAGGAAAGAATTAAGTTTTGAGATGATAATTGGCTTCATAATTAATACTTGAAGGAGGAGTTTCCTAGATTATACAGTTTATGAGAGGAAAAAGAAAGTACTATTTTGCAGGTTTATTAAACGAGGGGGCCTTCAAATGAATGGAATCTGTTTTTCATAAGAAGTTTGCTAGCTTGGGAGGAGGAGGAGGCCCTTAGGCTTCATGAATTGTTAAGGGAAGCACCTACCCTTTTAGTGGAGTATGAGGATTCATGCAATTGGGTGGCTAATCCAGTAGGTACATTCACAGTAGCAGGAACATGGAATTAGTGGAAGTCTTCGAAAGGTCCTATTGTAAGAGTAACTAATGAACTGTGGAACAATGTAGCTCCATCCAAGGTAAAATTTTGAGGGTGGTTAGCATGGAGAGACAGACTTAAAACAACAACTTTTATGAACAGGATTGGGGTGTTAAATGAGAAAACAAATTCAGTGTGTCTATTTTGCAAAACAGAGGAGAAGTCTATAAACCATGTATTATTGTTTTGCCCATTGGTTTGGAAAGTATGGACTGGTATGATAAAGTGGTGGGATTTGGTGCGGGCTGTGCCAAGTTTAATAGAGGACTTATTGCTTTGGTGGGCAGGTACCAAATTTAATATGGTGGTTCTTAAAATATGTAAATTAATACCCCTAGCAATCATGTGGTTAGTATGTGTAGCTGAGCTTTTCGTGCTCCTTTTGGATATGACTAGCCCCCACAGTTCGGACTCATGTGGTTCTAAATTTGATTCCACAAATGCAATGTGAAATAGATAAATGCAAATAAGTCCAAATCTGACAATTCTTTTGGAAAATCGATTTTGAATCAAAATGCTAAAAATGGACTGCTTTGCCAGATACAAAGTCGCCACCTAAATATTTTTGAAAAATTTAAGAAACCCGTGACTCATGCCAAAGGCCACATGTCTGTCTCATCACCAAGATTGTCTCGGCTTGGGAACTTAGGTATGAGAGGGGAAGGTCATGAAGTGAACACTCCACTAGCTCAATCAAAGATTGGCCTCTACTAATCATGATGTGATTTTTATTTATATTATGTGCTCTCATTCTGATTATTAGACTGACTTTACTAGGTGATGCACGCAAGTATAGACTAATTTGCAAAAGTTGGAATATTTGATTTCATGTTTGTTAAAAAAAAATGTTTTGAATACACGTCACTTGAAAAAGTGGGCTCATATGCACATTAATCAATTTATTCCAATTCAAGCAATTAGCCTTTATCCACCGGCATTCAAACAGATATATCACTTAAGCACTTAGCCTTATAGAATCATGCTTTGAGGACATAACAACAATCACACACATGTGGTATGCTAAAGCAACAAGTGCTCACCTAGTATTCTGAGGCAAACCAAAAAGATAAAAGAGTTAGAAAAAATGTGTGAACCTAACCAATGCAATATGACTAATGCAACACACACAATTATGCAAATAAAAAGTTCAGCTACTAACATGGCATTTGATTCAATCCAAGATACGGGATAAACATGTATTCAAGCAAAGAATTTGATCCTGATGTTGGTTTAGAACGATGAGCCGAACCCTTATGTATGTAAGACAAATGGATGCAGGGCATGGACAATGCTAATTAAAACGTGATTGTCATGACCCAAACCCGCCCCCATGGGTTAAGGTCATAACCGGCCAATAACCAAAAGATTACCTACGGCCTTAGACCAAATAAATATACTCTATCAGAGTTAAGGGGCCAAAACGGAAGCAACTTAAAACTTTGTCCATAGAGCTGTGCTTACATGGCACATCATGACGTTTCACATGTATTCATTAATAACCCACATCAAATAAAGTTAACATATAGCTTTACACAATAGGATCATTCAAGTCATGGTCAGCCAATCAAAAAGCTTATGTACAAAGGTGATCCAAAGTTTTTGCCAACATAACAAAATACAACAAAAGAACAAAAGGGCGAAAACAAGTCTCGTGCCTGAGACGTATGGGCTGACTTCTCAAAACTTGACTATTTCACACCTGCTTCACTAGGGCTGGGTTTGGATATTGCTCAGCTCACCTACAGTCACATGAATGAGAGTGAGTGAAAGCCCAGTGAATAATATCAAGCGAAGGAGATACATGAACGGTATTTAAAACAAAATACATCGGACGGCCTTGGGACCAATTCATATTTCTATCTACGATATCAAATGACTAGCGATCCAAACACATAAAACGGCCTCAGGCCTAATTCCTTCATATCCAACGGCCTATGGCCCAATCGTTCATGTCCGGCGGCTTTTGGCCTAACCACTTATGTCCGACGGCCTTTGGCCCATTCATTCATGTCGAACGGCCTTTGGCCCATTCATTCATGTCAAACGCCCTTCGTCCCAATCAATTGTATCCAACGGCCTTTGGCCCAATCGTTCATGTCCGACGGCCTTTGACCCAACCACTTATGTCCGACGGCCTTTGGTCCATTCATTCATGTCAAACGGCCTTTGGCCCATTCATTCATGTCAAACGGCCTTTGACCCATTCATTCATGTCAAATGGTCTTCAGCCCAATCAATTGTATCCAATGGCCTTTGGCCCAACCATATGGCATAACAAACATTTGTCCACAATTCAAATTAGCAAACTTACAAGACTTATGTAGAAATAAGCAATTGGACAAATAACATACTTCAAAATATCTTTACTAAGATATTACTCATAATGATCTGTCGGAGGATTCGTCCTTGTGCTCGACCTTACATAATACATAACACATGTATGGGTCACAAATGATTCAATCCGTTCTTAATTCATGCATCCCTCTTAGACTTCTTTCTTATCATTTTTAACTCATTTATAATCCTCAATGCATGCCTAAGAGTGCTTAGAAATGGAAGAGAACGGAAATTGAAACATAAGTCAACTTTACAAAATTTCTGAAACAGGGTTCCCCGCTCGAGCGTGGCTTTAGCCGCTCGAGTGGACCCCTTGGGTCTGCAAAAGTACTGGTTGCCTCATTGTTATGCTCGAGTGTGACTTCGGACGCTCGAACTGAAAGTCAAATTACATGGCTTTCCGCTCGAGCGTGAATCTCCCTACTCAAGCGGACATCAAAGTCTGCAAAAGTTCTGGGAACTAACATTTCACGCTCGAGTGGCCATTACCCTGCTCGAGCGAACATGCCGAATTTTGGGTTTTCCAGCAACCATTTTGAGCTTCAAACTTGCATTCAAACTAATGTAACTTGCATATTATGACTCATACTTCACATACACATCCTCTAACATGATACAAATGCGAAATTACAACATTATGAAGCTCAAATCTTATGAATCAATTACATGCATGCCCCAAACTATACCAAACTTATTTCCAACACAACAAATTCATGCATTCAAACTCATACCTCTATGAATTGTATTTGCATGTGGGATATAACTATCATTCCCAACTCAAATGATGTAAAGATGATCAAAAGCATGAACTTCAATCAAAATTCAACATGGATCATACACTTCATGCTCAAACATGCAAATTCATGCAATTTCTTACATGCATGCATTCATTGACCCCAAATTCACCAAAATAAACTTTATTCTTTTTCTTGATTACCATTTAACCTTAAATCCACAAAATTACAACTTATACTCATAAATCTTTGCTCAATTACTCACCTAGGAGCTTCAATCCTCACAATTGTAGTTAAATCTTGAGTTGATCTTCAAAATCCCCAAGTTTCTTGCTCAAATCTCCAATTGCCTTCACTCCCTCACTCTAACCGACCCCCCCTCTCTCTCTCTGTAGAGGAATTTCAGATTTTATGAGTTCATAGGGAGTGGGATTAAGTGTAACATGGCCCTTATATAGCCTCTCTCTTAATTAATTTGGTTAGGCAAAGTAATTGAGCTTAATTAATCATTCTAAATCTAATTATTTTGATCCAAATAAATTTATAATTAAATTTCACCATAAGATCTAAAAATTACGCCAATTACAATGGCATAGTCAATTTCGGTTTCTGTGGCTGATAAGGCCTTCATTTTATATTCTAAAGCAGATAACCAAACAGATTTTCCTACGGTGAACATATAGAAATTCAAAACCACATATATTCATATAAATGGCACTCAAAATCATATCAAACACATAATCACAATCATAATTAAGATTAATTAGCACAATACGGACCAGGGTTATCACAGTCTTCCCTCCTTTAGGAAGTTTGGTCCTCCAAACTTATTTTACCTTCTTCGGGAAACAAATGTGGATAGCGTAATTGCATTTCATCCTCTTTTTCCCATGTAGCGTCCGTCCCATAATGTTCTTTCCATTCCACTTTCACCATCGAGATGGACTTGTTTCTCAACTATTTCACTTGCCGGTCAATGATTCGTTCCGGCCATTCCGCGTATTCCATATTTTCATCAAGAGCTATCCGGTGATAATCAATTACATGAAGTGGATCTCGAAGATAACCCCACAACATTGATACGTGGAAAACATTGTGCATTTGTTCAAATCGTAGTGGCAAAGCGATTCGATAGGCAACTGGACTAGGTCTTTCTAGAATTTGAAACGGCCCAATATACTCGGGCGACAATTTTCCTTTCTTACCAAATCTTATTTGGCCCTTCATCGGAATCACAGGAATAAACACATGGTCACCAACCTCATATTCAAGGGGCCTTCTCCGAACATCTGCATAATTCTTTTGTCGACTCTGAGTTATTTTGAGCCTTTGCTGAACAATTCTGATCTTCTCAGAAGTGTCTTGCACAATTTCAGGCCCAAGTAAAGCCCTATCTCCAACTTCTGTCCAACGAATTGGCGATCTACGTTTCCTACCATACAAAGCCTCGTATGGTGCCATACCGATGCTGGAGTGGAAGCTGTTATTATATGCGAACTCTGCTAATGGCAAATAATCTTCCCAACTTCCTTGAAAATCCAAGGCACACATTCTTAGCATATCTTCCAAAGTCTGTATTGTTCGTTCTGATTGCCCATCTGTTTGTGGATGGAATGCAGTACTGAATCTCAATTCTGTTCCCACTGCTCTTTGTAGGCTCTTCCACAATTTGGATACAAATTTCGGATCTCTATCCGACACAATAGATACTGGAACTTCGTGTAAACGGATAATCTCATCAACATATATGGTAGCCAGTCTATAAGCATCAAATGTAGTTTTAACAAGTAGAAAATGCGTAGATTTAGTCAGTCTATCAACTACAACCCAAATAGAATCCATACCTCGAGAAGTTCGAGGTAAACTAACAACGAAGTCCATAGTCACATGTTCCCACTTCCATTTCAGAATAGGGAGAGGTTGAAGTAGACCGCCTGGTTTCTGATGTTCAGCTGTAACTTGCTGACATTAAAGGCACTTGGACACATATTCTGCAATTTCTCTCTTCATTTTAGGCCACCAATAGCTTTGTTTCAAATCCCGATACATTTTGTTATTACCCGGATGCATAGCAAACACTGATTTATGGGCTTCATCTAGAATTCTCTTCTTTAGTTCTGGAACATCTGGGACACACATTCGGTTTCGAAATCTCAACACTTCACTTTCAATGCCGAACTCTGCTTTCGGACTTGTCTCAAATTCATCGATCACTTTCTTGAGGCATTCATCCTCTTTTTGCCTCTGTTTAATTTCAGTAATTATTGCTCGTTCAGCTAAAATGGCGGCCAACAATCCGCTCTGTTCACACAATACCACTTCAATCTCGGATTTCTCAAAATCTTGCAAGATCTCTTTCTGTTCAGTAAGTAAACAAGCCAAACTCCCCATCTATTTTCTGCTTAAGGCATCAGAAACTGTGTTGGCTTTCCCGGGGTGGTACTGAATCTTAAGGTCATAGTTTTTTATCAATTCAAGCCATCTTCTTTGTCGCATATTTAACTCTTTCTGTGTAAAGAAGTACTTCAGACTTTTGTGATTTGTGTAGACTTCGCATTTTGCCCCATACAAATAATACCGCCAGATTTTTAAAGCAAATACGACTGCGGCCAATTCTAAATCATGTGTTGGGTAGTTCTTCTCGTGTGGCCTCAACTGTCGGGAGGCGTAGGCAATCACCCTTCTATTCTGCATTAACACACAACCCAAACCTGTATAAGACGCATCACTATAAATCACAAAGTTTTCTGTACCTAATGGTAGTGTCAAAACTGGTGCAGTGGTCAATCTCGTTTTCAGTTCATGAAAGGCAGATTATCTTTCGTCATTCCATTCAAACAGTTGTCCTTTACGTGTTAGTTGGGTAAGAGGCACAACTATCTTTGAAAAATCTTTCACGAACCTCCTGTAATAGCCAGCTAAGCCCATGAAACTACAGACTTCTGTTACATTTGTCGGTGTAGGCCAATCCACAATTGCCTCTACTTTCTGCAGGTCCACTGAAATTCCCTCATTTTTGATAACATGCCCTAAAAAGGTAACTTCATTGAACCAAAATTCACATTTCTTAAGTTTGGCAAATAATTTCTTTTCCCTAAGTGTTTGCAAAACAGTCCTCAGATGTTGTTCATGTTCAAGTTTATTCTTTGAGTCTATCAAAATGTCATCAATAAAAATCACAACAAATTCATCAAGGTGGGTCTTAAAAATTTGGTTCATTTGGTCCATAAATACTGCAGGGGCATTAGTCACCCCAAATGGCATAACAAGAAATTCATAATGGCCATACCTTGTTCGAAATGTAGTTTTCTCAACGTCTTCTGCTTTCACTTTCAACTGGTGATACCCGGATCTCAAATCAATCTTGGAAAACACTTGTGATCCCTGCAACTGGTCAAATAGGTCATCAATACGGGGTAAGGGATATTTATTCTTTATTGTTACCTTGTTCAATTCTCGATAGTCGATATACAGGTGCAAGGTTCCATCTTTCTTTTTCACAAATTACACCAGCGCACCCCATGGTGAAGTACTGGGTCGAATAAACCCTTTGTCAAGTAAGTCTTGTAACTGTTCTTTCAATTCTTTCATTTCAGCAGTAGCCATTCTGTAGGGCCTTTTAGAGATAGGCTGAGTGCCTGGCACAATTTCAATAGTAAACTCTATCTCCCTGTCTACCAATTCCCCTGGTAATTTATTTAGAAACACATCTGGAAATTCTCTAACAATAGGGATACTGTTCAATTCAACATTTTGAGATTGTTCAGATAGCACACAACACAAATAACCCTGGCACCCTTTCCTGATCAATTTACATGCTTTCATTGCAGATATCAAATAAGGTGGAGGCACTACCCCGTTACCCACAAACACAATTTCAATTTCTTCATGTTCCGGTGGTTTAAACATAACCCGTTTTGTTACATAATCAATGGTAGCACAATATTTAGTTAACCAGTCCATGCCCAGAATTATATCAAAGTGTCTAAAGTTCAAAGGCAACAAATCTACGTACAGAATAGCATTCCCAATACACATGTCACAAAAATGATATACATATTCACACAATACAGATTCCCCGGATGGAGCAGATACACATAATAAGTATGGCAATCGTTCTAGAGGTCTACTCAGTCTAGATGCAAATGCACAAGTTATGTAAGAGTGTGTTGATCCGGAGTCAATTAATACAAAAGCATCCTAATTACATATAGAGATAGTACCCGAGACAACAGCTGCAGCATTCCGTGTATCGCCCGGAACAAGCGCAAAAACTCTCTCTTGCCTCACGATATCTCTGGTGGTAGTAGATCTCATAGTATTTCCCGGTTTTGGGATCGATGCAAAGGAGCTAGCAACTAACTTTCCACTGTTCTGATTACATTCTCTGGCCATATGCCCCGTTTTACCACATTTAAAGCAGGCCCCTGACACACGGTAACAAACTCCACGATGCCTTTTACTACAGATATTGCACATTGGAGATGTATCCCGGGAAGAATTCAAAGTACTTGAGGTGCCCGTATTCTGCTTCTTCAAAAATTTCTTCTTCGAAAAGAAGCCTTGCCTTTTACTACCCTTCCAGTCAGTTGTTGATTGGGTCTGTCTGGCTATGTTGGCCTCTGATATTATGGCCTGGTCCAACACCTCAATATAGGTTTCCAGCTTGAGAACATTTACCCTTTCTAGGATATCATCTCGAAGCCCTCCTTCAAAATGTCTCGCTTTCTTGTAATCGGTGTCAACCACATGTGGTGCAAACCTGGCCAATTCAGTAAATTTGGCCTCATACTCAGCTACTGTCATGCTGTTCTACTTAAGTTCCATGAATTCCGACACCTTTCTGTCACGAACACATTGTGGAAAGTATTTATCATAGAATATTTCCAAGAATCGTGCCCAACCAATATCTTTATTATTTTCACGTATTAGCATCCACCATCTTCTTGCCTCATCTTCAAGAGTGAAAGTGGCTAGCAATACTTTTTGTGTCTCTGAACAAGGAAACACCTCAAATAGCTTTTCGATGCCGAGAACCCATGCTTCGGCCTTCAACGAATCTAATCCCCCATGAAACTGTGGCAGTTACATTTTCTTAAACTCTTTGGTGAGAGCTATTATTTGGTCATCATTCTGTAAATCTGGCACAGGGGGTGCCGGAGGTGGAGGTGGAGGATATGGTTGTTGCCACTGTTGTTGTTGCCTCAATGTTTCTGCCATTTCCTGAATCAATCTTTCCATCCTATCTATTCTGGCAGTAGAGGACTCCTTTATCTCATCACCTCTCGTTCTCACCATCTGATTAAACTTGCATTATTCTTCACATAAAAGTTTCACAAGTGTGCATATACTAAAGAGCATACATATTCACAGAATTCACAATGCAAGAAAATCACAAACATATAGCAAATAATCATTTTTCTCAAAGCATTTAAGCACATTCTTGATGTTTTCAGATTCATACTTACCACATGTATGCATCCTAGATCTTTTCTAGATGCTTATTGCTCTTTTGGACAAGTGTGTGAGTTATTAACTCGTGCTCTGACACTCTGTCATGACCCAAACCCGCCTCCATGGGTTAAGGTCATAACCGGCCAATAACCAAAAGATTACCTACGGCCTCAGACCAAATAAATATACTCTATCAGAGTTAAGGGGCCAAAATGGAAGCAACTTAAAACTTTGTCCATAGAGCTATGCTTACATGGCACATCATGACGTTTCACATGTATTCATTAATAACCCACATCAAAAAAAGTTAACATATAGCTTTACACAACAGGATCATTCAAGTCATGGTCAGCCAATCAAAAAGCTTATGTACAAAGGTGATCCAAAGTTTTCGCCAACATAACAAAATACAACAAAAGAACAAAAGGGCGAAAACAAGTCTCATGCGTGAGACGTATGGGCTGACTCCACAAAACTTGACTATTTCACACCTGCTTCACTGGGGCTGGGTTTGGATATTGCTCGGCTTACCTACAATCACATGAATGAGAGTGAGGGAAAGCCCAGTGAATAATATCAAACGAAGGAGATACATGAACGGTATTTAAAACAAAATACATCGGACGGCCTTGGGCCTAATTCATATTTTTGTCTACGATATCAAATGACTAGCGATCCAAACATATCAAATGGCCTCAGGCCCAATTCGTTCATATCCAACGGCCTTTGGCCCAATCGTTTATGTCTGACGGCCTTTGGCCAACCACTCATGTCCGACGGCCTTCGGCCCAATCAATTGTATCCAACAGCCTTTGGCCCAATCGTTCATGTCCGACGGCCTTTGGCCCATTCATTCATGTCAAACGACCTTCGGCTCAATCAATTGTATCCAACAACCTTTGGCTCAATCGTTCATGTCCGACGGCCTTTGGCCTATTCATTCATGTCAAACGGCCTTTGGCCCATTCATTCATGTCAAACGGTCTTCAGCCCAATCAATTGTATCCAACGGCCTCTGGCCCAACCATATGGCATAACAAACATTTGTCCACAATTCAAATTAGCAAACTTACAAGACTTATGTAGAAATAAGCAATTGGACAAATAACATACTTCAAAATATCTTTACTAAGATATTACTCACAGTGGTCTGCCGGAGGATTCGTCCTTGTGCTCGACCTTACATAATACATAACACATATATGGGTCACAAACGATTCAATCCGTTCTTAATTCATACATTCCTCTTAGGCTTCTTTCTTATCCTTTTTAACTCATTTATAATGCTCAATGCATGCCTAAGAGTGCTTAGAAATGGAAGAGAACGGAAATTGAAACATAAGTCAACTTTACAAAATTTCTGAAACAGGGTTCCACGCTCGAGCGTGGCTTTGGCCGCTCGAGTGGACCCCTTGGGTCTGTAAAAGTACTGGTTGCCTCATTGTTATGCTCGAGGGTGACTTCGGACGCTCGAGCTGAAAGTCAAATTACATGGCTTTCCGCTCAAGCGTTAATCTCCCTGCTCGAGCAGACATCAAAGTCTGCAAAAGTTCTGGGAACTAACATTTCACGCTCGAGCGGCCATTATCCTGCTCGAGCGGACATGCCGAATTCTGGGTTTTCCAGCAACCATTTTAAGCTTCAAACTTGCATTCAAACTAATGTAACTTGCATATTATGACTCAGACTTCACATACACATCCTCTAACATGATACAAATGCGAAATTACAACATTATGAAGCTCAAATCCTATGAATCAATTACATGCATGCCCCAAATTATACCAAACTGATTTCCAACACAACAAATTCATGCATTCAAACTCATACCTCTATGAATTGTATTTGCTTGTGGGATATAACTATCATTCCCAACTCAGATGATGTAAAGATGATCAAAAGCATGAACTTTAATCAAAATTCAACATGGATCATACACTTCATGCTCAAACATGCAAATTCATGGCAATTTCTTACATGCATGCATTTATTGACCCCAAATTCACCAAAATAAACTTCATTCTTATTCTTGATTTCCATTTAACCTTAAATCCACAAAATTACAACTTATACTCATAAATCTTTGCTCAATTACTCACCTAGGAGCTTCAATCCTCACAATTGTAGTTAAATCTTGAGTTGATCTTCAAAATCCCCAAGTTTCTTGCTCAAATCTCCAATTGCCTTCACTCCCTCACTCTAACCGACCCCCTCTCTCTCTCTCTAGAGGAATTTCAGATTTTATGAGTTCATAGGGAGTGGGATTAAGTGTAACATGGCCCTTATATAGTCTCTCTCTTAATTAATTTGGTTAGGCAAAGTAATTGAGCTTAATTAATCATTCTGAATCTAATTATTTTGATCCAAATAAATTTATAATTAAATTTCAACATAGGATCTAAAAATTACGCCAATTACAATGGCGTAGTCAATTTCGATTTCTGTGGCCAATAAGGCCTTCATTTTATATTCTAAAGCAGATAACCAAACAGATTTTCCTACGGTGAACAGATAGAAATTCAAAACCACATATATTCATAGAAATGGCACTCAAAATCATATCAAACACATAATCACAATCATAATTAAGATTAATTAGCATAATACGGACCAGGGTTATCACAGTGATGCTCTATGCTACCATCGTAAGCGGAGAAATAAAAAGAAGAAAGAAATGGAGGTTGGAAGACATACATACTTATTATAATTTTGCCCATGCACAGGAGGCTCCGAAATAAACTAACTATTACAAAACCAAATGAATGAATAAATAACTAATTAGCTAAGTTATGACAACAAAGGCTAATAATGAGTAATAAACTAGCTACCTAATCTAACTAGCTATAATAATTACAAATAAACCAGTACTACAACAAGAATAATTACAACAAGAATAATTTACAACAATAATGATTACAGTAATAATAATTAATTACATCAATAATGAATTAAAGCAACGCATGCACATCAAAGAGGGCAGTTTTCAGAAACCACTATGTCTACCTCCTTGGGAATCTGCCATGTTTCACTTTCAGCCACTGCCCTTTGTTTTTGCAAAAACACACGGTTTATCAAACATTGGAGCCCGGCTGGCTCCCAATAAGGCTCGATTGGGCCCAAACAAGGCTAGATGGGCCTTGATTTCATGCAAAACCTTATTTTTTTGCTCTGAGGTGAAAACAGTGTAGACAGAGCCTTTCTGAGCTCTGTCTGTCCCTTCTGCTCTTCTCTGTCATAGAGAGGCTCGGCTCAAGAGAAAAACGAAGTTGGTTCCAAAACGGTCAAAAAGCAAATTGACCGCTTGATGATTTCAAAGGCAATTGGACAAAAATCAATAAATACAATGAACAACAACCACTCTTCCCTCTTATCATGAAGTAAGCTCAAAGAGGAAGGTAGAGACACTTTAAGATTCGTCAAAACATCATGAATTAATGTGTGATGACTCTTGGCATGATGGATTCGCCATAACATCTCGCCAAACCCAAGCAATCTAACTCATTTTCTTTATGTTGGTTGGTCCAATTTTAAGCCCATTTTTTTTAATCTTTTCCATTCTTTAGTTAATTTGTCCAAAGTGATGGTTAAGTTCGTTACATGAGAAGAATTGTCAAACGAGAAGTGATCCTATGCATGAAAAAGAGACTATGCATTGGCGATAAACCTCCGTAGAGATTAAGCCATTAAGCATAGGTCTTTTTCCCAAGCTTTGAATAACTATCAATCTTTTGACATAACTCTCAAACAAAAGAAAAGAAGAAAATAGGGAGGTTACAGGCATGATTATGAGAGATTGATTATTAGAATAAGACCCTTGACATGAAAACCAAGCAAAGGAAACCAAAAGATAATCAAAGCATGGACAACACAACACAACAAGTAAGATATGAAGATTTTCAACACAACAAGTAAGATATTCAAAGCATATACTAATTAAGTAAATTAGGACAGCCCTAAAACAGCCCCTAATATGTGAAAAAAACAGTGGCTAAATGATGTTTGAAGAGTATGAAAAAGATAGGAAATAGCAAGGAATGACAAGGCTACTGAATAAGAGCAAGGAGAGGTGGCTAGCCTCTCCATTTTTGAGACCTCAAACTATGTTTTTTTAGCCCTCAAACCATGTTTTTTTAGCTTTTTTAAACTCTAAAAATTAGTTTGAAGACTAATAAAAAGAAGTGTAAAGACAAGAGTGTGAGCTATGAAGTAAGGTACAAGAAAGGGTGTTAAACCTTTCTACCGTTGGTAGCTATTCAAACCCAAGTTTCAACAATTGAAATGGATCCAAAACAATACAAAGACACAATAAATTGATAGTAAGAGACAGAAATGAAAGCAAGAGAAAAGAAGGTAAGCTTATACCTCTTAAAGAGGACAAGTTCTTGTTGTGAATCAAACTTGATCCAAACACACTCTCAAGCTTGAATTGTGATTCTCAAGGCTCAACCAAGGCTCCAAGGTTAAGGTTTGAGAGTTTGTATGGTGCATAGATATAGTTCAAAGATGGTAAGCTTGCTCAAAGATAGCTTAGCAAGGAAGAAAGAGCTCTCAAGTGTGTGTACAAGCTATTTGGAAATTGTTCAACCCTCAAAACAGAGATATAACCTCATATTTATAGAATTTGAGCAAAACAGGTCAAAATATCTTCAAAAATAGATAGTTGATGGGCTCCCCCCGAGAATAGTGTTTATCTCCCATAAGGCATGGCCAGCCCGAAATGGCCACGGCCAGCTCCCAATGAGGCATGGCCGGGCCCCAATGTACTTCCTTGTTCCTCTGTCCCAAGCTCAATGTAGGATGGTATAATATTCAAAAATGGACCTCTGAGGTAAGAACAAGGTAAATATGAAGGGTTTAGGATTGTTTTTGAGGCCCATCCTCGAATTCCTTCTTTGAGAAGTTGAATAAAACATAATGCTATTTTCATCATCGAGTGCCCAGGATGAAGCGCCTAAGTCTTGTGGGCGGTCAAAAATGGGGTGTCCACAGTTTCCCATCTTTGACAAAGCTCACAGCCATGAAATGACGTGAATGAATGTCAAAGCCCAAAGACGACCCATTTGACAAGGCCGTAAGACTTGGCAAGAAAATAAATGAACGCACAAAAGGTTGAACAACAACCTAACGTGTCTCACATGAAATAAGGAAAGGTGGTGTGAACAGTAGACACACTTGATGTTTTTAACCGAAGAAACAACAACCTAATGTGTCTCACACAAAAGAAGGAAACGTGGTGTAAACAAACAGGCGCACCTATTGTTTTTAACCGAAGAAATAACAACCTAACGTGTCTCACATAAAAGGAGGAAAGGTGGTGTGAACACCAGGCGCACCTGATGTTTTTAACCAAAGAAACAACAACCTAATGTGTCTCACACGAAATGAGGAAAGGTGGTGTGAACACCAGGCACACCTAATGTTTTTAACTGAAGAAACAACAACCTAATGTGTCTCACACGAAATAAGGAAAGGTGGTATGAAACCCAGGCACACCTGATGTTTTTAACCGAAAAAACAACAACCTAACATGTCTCACACGAAAAGAGGACAGGTGGTGTAAACAAAAAGGCGCACCTAATGTTTTCAACAGAAAAAAACAACAACCTAATGTGTCTCACACGAAAAGAGGAAAGGTGGTGTGAACACTAGGCCACCTGATGTTTTTAACCGAAGAAACAACAACCTTACGTGTCTCACACGAAAGGAGGAAAGGTGGTGTGAACAAATAGGTGCACCTGATGTTTTTAACCGAAGAAACAACAACCTAACATGTCTTGCACGAAAAGAGGGGATGAAATCAACGAAAGGGCAAACAACACTCAGAACTCGACACAATAAGATTGGAAGCCTCAAAAATTGAAGCTCGCCAATATAACCTAAAGCAAGGTACAAAATGTAAACCCGAATTTGACAAATGCACTTTAACGAACTAAACAAATGTACAAAAATCAAATTAATCGAAATGAATCAACAACTTGACATCAATTTTGCCAACCCTTTTTTCTTTCTTCTTCATTTTTTTGTTTTTTTTTGGTTCAAAATAGACTTCATTTGAATGCAACACGAAATAAATTACGACAATAACGTATTTTACAAAACAAAGCAAAACAAGAACAAAAACAAACACCTTTTCTTGTTCTCTCTATTTTTTTCCTTTTCATTTTTCTTTGCTCTCTGTTTTCCTATTTGGGTATGTGCGAACTGGTTTTTCTGATTTTCCCTCTCTTGCCTTTACTAACTGTGTTTTTTTTTCTTCCTTTTTTCCTTCCCTGGTTTTTTTACTTCTTTTTTTCCTTTCTTTTTGTTTTTTTCCTTCATTATTTTTTTTATATATTTTATTTTGCATTGATTTTGAACTGAACTGACTACCCATTTAGTGAAATAAAAAAGCAAAACTTGGGCTGCATTTGGAGCCGGTTGGGCCTAAACGAAGCATGGCCGGGCCCCAAAAGCCTCAGCCGAGTCACAACGGCGACAGGGGGTACTTTGGTAAATGCACAGCCCGTGGTGGGTTTAAAACACGCCCAACCCTCATTTCGCACATACCCAAACCCGAAACTCCTTCTCCTCTCTCTCTAAACTCACTTTCTCTCTAGAGTTTCCCTTTCCTTGAGTTACCCAACAACTCTTGCAAAATTTTTCTTTGAAACCCTTTCAATCCTCTACACTTTGAACTGAACAAAAAGTGATTTGGTTGCGTTTTGAGATGTCTCATTGTTTTCCTTGATTTCTCACATATTTACCTAACCTTTTCCCTCGTCCCCTTTGATTTTCACTCTTCCCTTATTTTCTCTCTCCTAGGGTATGGGAATTTTGGGGGTTTTCACTCAATCTCACTTACCCACTCACTTTTCCTCATATTTTCTCACTTTTCTCATTTTTCTCCATGGCTAGCGACAAGATCCCCATTCCTAACCCGACTGTGGATATTGGTGCCGTCCTAGGCGCAGACATAGAGGTCGACGATGCTCCTGAGCCTGTGTTGCCTCCCCTTGCCGGCAGACCATTTGATGCGGCCACATACCAGCCATGCACACATGCTTTGACCCCTGGCGGGTATTCTGCGCTTTGAGGGTCTTATCCCTGGGATTGACGAGGGCATTCTGCTGTGAGAGCCTGTGGAGCACTTGTTTGCCGATGCCTCCACGGTAAGTAATCTTTCCTTTGCTTATTATTTTTGTACATAGTTTTTGAATCTTGTTGACAAATTATCCTCATGTTAATATAATGCACATATTAATAAAATTCCCAAACCACAAGTGATAGCCAGGAGGATCGGTGGCTATGGGTCCATTTTTTGTCCCCGACAGTGGTATGAGCGGCTTCTTGTAGAGGTTTGCACTTTGGTTGACACTGTCAACTTTGGGCCTTTCTATTTAGGCTTGGTACAGATGTGGACCGAGCTACTACTCTATGGGGCCCTTGTAGAGAGATGGTGGGACACTAGAGATTTGTTCCACTTCTTGTCGATTGGGGAGCTGACCCTGACCCAATATGACTTCTCAATGCTCACGGGACTACAAGTTGGGGTTGGCAGCCCGATCCCTTTTGATCTCGACATGGCGCAATGGAGAGCTGCACAGCTTTAACTTCTTGGGGCGATCCTAAACATTGCCGGTCTTGGGATGGTGAGGTACAGTTGGTTCCTAGATCGCTTCACCAACCTTCAACCAGCTACTCCAGATGAGGTCGCCTAGTACACCTATGGCTTCCTCATGTATCTTCTCGGTACTACCCTATTTGCGAACAGGGAAAATACCGTAGGGCTATATCTCTTGGGAGCACTGGTGCACTTACCACAGGTAATAGAGTATGACTAGGTTGGTGCTAGCCTGGCCACCCTATACTTCTACATGAGCTTTGTATCCTGCCGAAAAGAGGATTCACTTAGCGGCTACTAGAGAGTCTGGAAGGTACATTCCACACTTACTGTTCTGTTTAGCTCTTTTCTCTTTTTCACTTTGTATTCCCTATTTGCATCTGCTTATCTACATTGCTTACTCACTTGCATTTCTCTTCTTGTAGCTGTGGGTTTAAACTTATTTCACTTCCCTTGCTTCGGTCTCAGTGAGATCGATTGAGTTGTCAATACCTCACTCCCGGTACTATAACTCCCAATTCGAGCGGTGCTAGTTTGTAGATCGCGATTTCCCTTCATTCCACCGCTTCTCTGACACTGTCACCACAGATAAGGTAATTAAAAGATCTAATTCTAGCCTTTACATTTTACTGTTTCCATACTGTTGTTTACATACTGTTCAACCCCTAATATCTGACACTTAGCTTGCACATTCTGTTCACAGGTTGACTAGCATCCTTGGGCGGGCATTCCTCCGGCAGCGAGGATGACCTATGTTGCTGCATGGCATGCCTCCACCATATAGATTCTATTTGAGGGCCCTTTTAGTAGGGCGTATTACTTGGAAGAGAGGTTCATCCATCAGACACGAGGCATAGCTGATCCCAACATTCCACATCCTTCTCCTCCCGACATGAGGGTAATTGATGATCTTCATGACAAGTCCCAGATTGACTTCCTTATGTTGGGGGAGGACGATGATTAGTACCATGAGCCCAGTGACTTCACTACTTTCTTACAGACTTGGGTGGTGGCGCTTCTTACCCAGGGTGTGGTCCGTGACGTTCCGAAGGTTGCTGCTATGGCTGCTAGAGGTGCTCCTACTGCCACTCCCATTCCCAAGCTTCCTATGATACTGACTGAGGTTGTCTACATGAAACTAAATAGGGTGATCGAGCAGATCCGCCTTGAGCATATTGAGGAGAGGGATCGTAGGTTGGTGATGGCTCCTGATGTCAAGCAGGTAAACACTTCTATATATTTCTGCCCACCACACTTTATTATTTCTTCCCACTGTACTATGTCATTTTTGTATACTGTGCTTAAAATTCTCTTCCTTTTGCGGGTACCTGCGATGTATGGTGATGACCTTCTCCGGACGATTGACCGACTGCTTCTCATGGTATGAATGAGACAAATGGCTCTGGCCACTCACGGGGATCAAGGTATACTTTATTCCTGGTTTACTATTGTCGCAATCTTATCCATATTCTATTGCATCCATTCTAATACCTGTACTCAATTCAGCTAATCTCTTCTGATCTGTACTCATTTCAACTGAAGCCAGCGCCAACTGCACCCACAGGACCTCATTCAGCTAGGAGGAGACGGAGACGAGACCTAGAAAGAGGTCGAGGATAGGCTGATCAAGGGAGAGGCAGAGTGAGGGAGAGGCACAACGCTCACCTTCCGAGGAGGTTTTTGCTGAGCATACGACCCTCGAGGATGAAGAGAATAAGATTGACAAGCAGTCCAGTAGCCCTAGTGATGACAACGACACACCTCCTCTGCAGCTGTAGACCGCCCGGAACGCTCTCTGCACGCCTCCCTTTCGGAGAGGGTGCGAATTGGGTTCTAGCTACTATAGTTCAGACTCCTGTCACGGTTCTGAATCTAATCTCACAAAGTGCAATGTAAGACTGATAAATCACCAAAGAGTCCAAATCCGGCAATTGGTTTTGAAAAATCAATTTTGAATTAAAAGCGCCAAACATGGACTGCTTTGCCAGATTTCAGAGTCACCACCTAAATATTTTGTTTCGGGAAATTTAGGAAACCTTGACTCGTGCCTAAGGCCACGTGTCCGTCATCACCAAAGTTGCCTCGGCTCGGGAACTTGGGTACGAGAGGGGAAGGTCCTGAAATGAGCACCCCAGCTCGCCCGATCAAAGGATCGGCCTCTACTAAGCATGATATGTTGTTTTGAAAACACATGTGTTCTTATTCCGGTTATTAGCTAACTTACTATGTGATGCACACAACACACAAGTATAGACTAAATTGCTTGATTTGGAACAAAACATCTCATGTTTGTTTTTCGAAAGTGGTTTGAAGATGCTACTCGCAAGTAGGCTAAAACGCAAATTTGCCACCAAACAAGGTGGGCTTAAAACATGATGATTTGCCACTTCAAGTGGGCTTAAAACTCACATTTTGATGAATTGTTCCAATTCAAGTAATGAAGCCTTCATCCACAGGCATTCATGCAGTTAAGCACTTAAGCAAATAGCCTCATGGCAAGCATGCTATCATGGTAGTCACTTACATACATGCAAGGATGCTAAAGTATAAACACTTACAGTGTACTCCGAGCCAAAACAAAAGCTAGTTAGAAAACAATACATGCTCCTAACTGTGTCAACAATTCTTAATGCAACACATGCGAAAATGCAACTAAATAGGCTCGGCTATCTAAGATAGCATATGGATGCAACAATTTTGATACACGTATTCAAGTAGGTATTGAAATACTATGCAGTTCGAATGATGCGCCGAGCTCGGTGCATGTAAGACAAATGAATGAATGCAAACATACAAGCATGAGGTATGCTAATTGAAATATGCCCTAAACTAACCATCAAAAGTTAATAAGTAAAAGGGAGAAAGAAATGGGGGTTGGAAGACATGCACACACACACGCACCCTTATTACAACATTTGCCCTCCCGACGGAGGGTTCGAATAAACTAAGCTAAGCTAGCTACGCTAAGCTTCTCTAACTAATCTAATAATCTAATTAGACTAATTATTACACAACCAAATTGAATAATAAGCAATCTACTTACCAATTATTGCATCACTTAACTAATTAACAAATTAATTAATTAATTACAAATTCAATTCTAACTAACAAGTAAAACTCTAAACTATGCTGCCACAGCAAGTTGAAGAAGTTGATCATACATGCCTCGATTTCCACCCCGAAAAGCTCTCCGGTTTGCTCTCTTGAGGCTCTGTCTACAGGGTGTCCTTAAGAACTTGTTGTTGAAACTTACCAAACCATAGCTGGGGAGTGCACCAGTGGCCTGCCAGCCATCAAGGCTTGCTACTGGCCACCTGCCAGCCAAGAGTGGTCCTCTGCCAGCCAACAATGGAAGCGTGCCGGCCATCTATGTGGCACTGTCGGCCACTGGTGTGCTGTGACACCATTCTGCAACAGAGCACAAAAACAGAGGAAATTGAGGGTCTCCCTAGGGCATGTGTGTGCTATGCCACCCCATATCACTTAAAAACATCAATGGAGAGGCATCATTAGATCCAAGACCATCAATCGAGCATCTTAATGCTTAATGGCCAAGGATCCAACTTGCACAAATTCGATGAATGCGCAACAAACAAGACACTAAGACCACGGCCTTATCATGAGTGATCAAAGGCAATGGAGACAAAGGGGATTGGCTCACTTTTATCACTTTGAGTATGAAGTGGGCCAATATACCTTGTGTTCAATATAACGTCCGGTCGAACACGATGTAATGCACACACAACATGCTTATCTTAGCATGTTTTACTTGGTTGATTCTTGTTTACACATTTTACATTACTGAGGCATTCATTAACCGGTTAAGTCCAATGTGAAAGTCCTCTAATGGGAAAGATGGCCTCAGCCACAAGCACCTTGAGCATGAAAGAAGCCTCATGCTTTTGGTTAGTAGAAACCCTCAAGAGAAGGCTAAAACCATTAGGCATGAGAGCCTCAATTTCATGCTCAAGCCAACAAGGGGCTTGTGGGGGCCGAGAAGAGGGAGTCGTAGATATTCCGGATAGTCGAATCTCGAAGAGTCGAATCTCGAAGAGTCGAAACTCGAAGCACTCGGCAATTGGCTCGCCAGTTGAAATCCAACTTTATTCGGCCAAATAGCCGATTAGACAAGGGGCCGTGTGAGGGTGGGTCTATTATAAGATGTGCCGAATATGAGTTGGAAATGGACCTAATCCCGAGGCCCATGGAAGAAAATATATAAATAGAAGAACATCAGCTAGAGAGAGGTATGTGAGAATTATAGTGCTTAAACTTAGAATAAAAGTATTCCTGAGTGTGGCTACTGATTTGTCCGTTGAAGTGCTAATTCTGGCACCACCGACCGGAGTGTTTATTCCTTTTCAGGTGACCAGAAGAGGATCACAAGCGTTCTCCAGGATCAGAAGAGTATTTCCAAACCACTTCTCCACAATTGGCGCCATCTGTGGGAATACTCAAGCACATCTATGGCGAGCGTGATGGAAGATCCTCCGATAGTCACTGTCGACCCTATACCGCAAGAGGAAACCACTCCAACAAACTTGCTTGGAATAGAGACTATCGCCGCAAGACGTGCTTTGAATTTCGCCTTACCCTCAACTTCGGAGCACGAGACAATGCAGGTGACCATGGAACAAGTAAAGCAAAATGAACAGAGGTTAGAAAACATGCTCGCTGAGAACGAATGCCTTCGTGAAGATTTGGCCTTGGAAATGGCGAAGTCCAAGCAAGCTGCGCGCCCAAATCCAGAACGACCTCCGAAGGAAGCTGGTCAACGATCTCGAGCCTGACAAGAAGATACTGATAGCAACTTTGACTCGTTATCCTCGGAGCTCAAGAAGAAGGGACGAGCTGAAATTGCCAGTTCTTCTGAAGAGAGTCCCCGTACAAGGCGTAAGCGAAGAAGAAACAGCTTGGATGACGATCAAGACGATCTTTTTCCACGACGGATCGCAAAGGCAGTGCTACCCAAGAAATTCAAGGCACCGTCATTCACCTTGTACGACAACAAATTGGTACAAGATGGCCGGCTACAACAGTACGTCCGAAAAGGCAACCCAACCCAAGCAATAGCCTTGGCACAGGATTCATGTTCGCTCCGCGTGATCCACATGATATACAGCCTGCCAATGTCATCAGCGGTGCACACAATTCAGTTAAAGTCTAACCCTCAAGAGCAACTCACTCTGGCTAAACGGCCCCATGAAGCTGAGGTTATCACTTTTGATAATTCAGATTTGGCCGTATTAACATTGCCCCACACCGATCCCTTGGTAATTGAGTTGCGTGTGAACCGATTCACCGTTGAGCGCGTACTCATTGATTCGGGAAGCACATCAGAGATTATGTACTACAAGACATGCACCAAACTTGGCTTCTCCGAATCCGATCTCTCTCCGGCCCCTTACCCCCTATTCAGTTTCAATGCCAATCCAAAGTACCCGTTGGGGAAAATCAGACTTCCCGTACGAGCAGGTACCCGAACAGTGGATGTGGGATTCTTGGTTGTCAAGCTGTCGTTGCCGTATAATCTCATCATGGGGCGATCTTGGTTACATACTATGCGAGCCATCCCCAGCACCTATCATCAGCTGCTCCGCTTCCCAACAGAACGCGGTATTGAGCAAATCCGTGGTTCCCAGAAATCGGCACAAGCATGTTATCTCCTTGCTGAGAAAATGCCAAAGGAACTACAGGTGAATTCCATTGAGTTGTCGGATCGAGAAAGCCTTGACGATGTTGGGCGGCCTCCAAGTGAAAAGGCAACAGAAGACTTGGAACGAGTTCAAATCGATAGGAGCCCCGACAAGTTCTTCATGGTCGGCGCCTCCTTGAATCAGACCGACAAACGGCTATCTTTGCATGGACTCCGTATGAGATGCTGGGTATAGATCCGTCAGTTTCACAGCACCATTTGAATGTCGATCCTAAGTGTAAGCCGATCATTCAGAAAAGTCGGCGGTCTGCCGCAGAGCACACTGCCACCGTTGTTGAAGAGGTTGACAGGCTGCTTGACGCTAGAGCAATTAGGGAAGTGACCTACCCTACATGGCTCTCTAATACGGTGGTGGTGAAGAAGAAAAATGGGACTTGGCGAGTGTGCGTCGACTTCACGGACCTAAACAAAGCCTGACCAAAGGATTGCTTTCCTCTTCCCAGGATAGATCAGCTTGTAGATGCTACGGCGCGCCATCAGCATATGAGCTTCCTTGATGCCTATAGAGGTTATCATCAAATCGCTATGCACCCGGAGGACCAAGAGAAAACTGCATTCCTCACCCCAAAAGGAATCTATTGCTATAAGGTAATGCCTTTTGGGTTGAAGAATGCGGGGGCAACCTGCCAGAGACTGGTCACCACCATGTTCAAGGAGAAACTCGGCAAAACTATGGAAGTGTACATTGACGATATGGTGGTCAAATCCAAAGAAGAGCAAAATCATATAGCCGATCTGGAAGAGACATTCGCCATCCTACGCAAATATGAAATGAAGTTAAACGCTTTCAAATGTGCATTTGGTATCGGCTCTGGCAAATTTTTGGGCTACATTGTCAACCACAGAGGAATCGAAGCCAACCCAAGGCAAATCACAGCAATCCTGGAACTCAGCTCCCCTTGTTTAGTAAAGGAGGTCCAAAAGTTGATGGGGATGGCTGCCGCACTCAATAGGTTTATAAGCCGGTCCACAGATTGCTGCTGACAATTTTTTCATACTCTACGGCAGGGCAAAGCCTTTGAATGGTCCACCAAGTGCGAAGCCACTTTTAACGACCTGAAAACCTACCTCCGCTCAGTACCACTCCTGACAGCACCCTCTGCTGGCGACCCGCTCATTTTGTATCTGGTAGTTTCTGACCGAGTTGTTAGCGCCGTATTGATAAAGGAAGAGCTGGGGGAGCAGTGGACAGTATATTATGTGAGCAAGGTAATGGTGGACGCCGAAACACACTACCTTCCGCTGGAAAAGCTCATCCTAGCCCTAGTTATGGCGGCAAGGAGGCTCATGCATTACTTCCAGGGGTATAGCATTGGGGTGCTGACAGATTATCCCCTCCGATCAGTACTACGCAGTGCGGAAGCATCTGGATGTGTTTCAAAGTGGGCTCTGGAACTTGGCCAGTACGATATTCAATTTCTACCTAGAAACTCAATCAAGGGATAGGTGCTCGCCAACTTCATCGCCGAATTCACTAGGGGCCTTGCCGACTTCAAGTCTGATGTCGCCAACTTCAAGTCAGATGAAATTCGACCGAGGCCGAACTGGAGGATTTATGTTGGGGACATCTGGTAGTTGTATTGTGATGGATCGTCCAATCAACGGGGCAGCGGAGCTAGAGTTGTAATCATGACCCCCGACAGCGCAATAATTGAGCAGGCCGTCAAGCTCGGCTTCAAAGCATCAAATAACGAAGCCGAATACGAAGCCCTGTTAGCCGGTTTGTGGAACACGCATATTCTGGGTGCTTGTCGTTTGCTTGTATTTTGCGACTCAAAACTGGTGATCAATCAGCTAAAGGGGGAATATGCGGCAAGAAACAACCGTATGGCGGCTTACATGAAAACGGCCAATTCCTTGTTTGTAAAATTTGACCATCATGAGTTGAACCGGATAACACGTGATCAGAACACCCATGCAGATGCCTTGGCTTGCCTAGCCTCCGTAATCAACTCAGAGGTTAAATGGACCATCGAAGTAGGATTCATCCCAGAGAAAAGAATTGGCCCTCCGGAGGAAGTCCAAATCAACGTTGTCGAAACTGCACCAAGTTGGATGGATCCTGTGGGAGCCAAATAAATAGAAGAGTCGGAAGGTGCGTACCCCAGAAATCAGATATTATTCGGCGCCATATTGCGTGACTAGGATGCCGAATAGGTTAGGAAGGCCGAATATCCAGAGATCAGTAGCTCCGAATAAATAAAAGGGGAATGGGATAAAAGTAGGCTCAAGCCCCGAGGCCCAAAAAGCAAGTATAAATACAAGAACCACAGATTTAGAAAGGTATGTAAGAATCACTTCACTTAACTTAGTAAACAAGCTATCCTGAGTGTCTGAACTGACTTGTCCGTCGGAGTGCTAATTTCGACACCCCTGACCGGAGTGTTTGTATCTTTTTAGGTGACTAGCTGAGGATCACTAGCGTCTCCCAAGATCTGAAGAGTATTTCCAAACCACTTCTCCACAATTGGCACCGTCTGTGGGAATACTCAAATACATCCATGGCAGGCGTGACTGAAGATCCTCCAATAGCCACTAACGAGACCACACAGAGGGATAACCTCACTCTAGCAAACTCGCTTGGACCAAAAACCATCGCAGTAAGACTTGCCTTGGACCTCTGCTCATCTTCAAACCCAACGTAAAAGACAATACAAGTGACCATGGCATAAGCTAGGCAAACCAAACAAAGGTTGGACAACATCATCGCTGAGAACGAACGCCTTCGTCGTGATCTGGCCTCGAAAATAGCAAAATCCAAACAAACAGTGCGCCAGGCTTTTGAGCGACCCCCGAGGGCAGATGATCAACGATCTTGAGCCCGATAGCAAGAAACTGACGGCCGCTATGCCTCAACAGATCATCTTGAGGAGTTGGCAAAGGACGAACGTCTCCAACAATGCGTCCGAAGGAGTTCGATCAAAACACCTGCCCTTCCGAAGAATGCACTTCCGCTTGATACCGTCCACATGATATACAGCCTGCCAGCAGCCCCGGCCGTGCATGCGATCCAATCACATCCAGGCCCCCAACAGCAACTCACGCCAGCAAAGCGGCTCCGAGAAACGCCAAGTATCACCTTTGACGACTCTGATTTGATCGGTTTAACACTCCCTCACATCGATCCATTGGTTGTTGAACTACGCGTAAACCGGTTCACCGTCGAACGCGTTCTTATCGACCAGGGCAGTACTTCAGAGGTTATGTATTATAAAACCTTCATCAAACTCGGATTCAACGAGTCAGACCTGACTCTGACTCTTTATCCACTATTCGGCTTCAATGCCAATCCAGAGTACCCATTGGGAAAGATCAGCTTACCCGTTCGGGCAGGTTCCAGAACGGTGGATGTGGAATTCTTGGTCGTCAGGCTACCATCGCCGTACAATCTCATCATGGGGCGATCGTGGTTGCATACCTTGCAGGCTCTCCCAAGCACCTATCATCAACTGCTACGTTTCCCAACAGAACACGGCATTGAGCAAATCCGCGGCTCCCAGAAATCGGCACAAGCATGTTATCTCCTTGCTGCCAAAACGCTAAAGGAACTACAAGTAAACTCCATTGAGGTGCTGAATCGGGAGATCCTTGATGACGTTGGGCGACGTCCAAATGAGAAGGCCACGGAAGGTTTAGACCGAGTTGACATCAATGGAAGCCCAGAAAAGTTCTTCATGATCGGCACCTCTCTAAATCAGGCCGACAGGCAGCAACTTATCTCTTTCTTGCTCAACAACCTCGACGTCTTTGCGTGGACTCCATACGAAATGCCGGGAATAGAGCCATCAGTTTCACAGCACCATCTGAATGTCGATCCCAAATGTAAGCCGATCATTCAGAAAGGCCGGCGGTTAGCCGCGGAGCACACTGCCACCGTTGTTGAGGAGGTAGACAGACTGCTTGATGCCGGGGCAATTAGAGAAGTCACTTACCCTACGTGGCTCTCCAATACAGTGGTGGTGAAGAAGAAAAATGGGACTTGGCGAGTGTGCGTCGATTTCACGGATCTGAACAAAGCTTGCCCCAAAGACTTTTTTCCTCTACCCAAAATCAACCAGCTTGTTGATGCGACGACACGCCATCAACGTATGAGCTTCTTCGATGCTTATAGAGGCTACCATCAAATCGCCGTGCATCCAGATGACCAGGACAAAACTACATTCCTCACCCCAAGAGGAACCTACTGCTACAAAGTTATGCCTTTTGGGCTGAAGAATGCAGGGGCAACCTACCAAAGACTGGTCACCGCCATGTTCAAAGAGCAACTTGGCCACACTATGGAAGTATACATCGACGATATGGTGGTCAAGTCCAAAGAAGAACAGAATCATATAGCCGATCTAGAAAAGACATTCAGCATCTTACGCAAATACAGAATGAAACTAAATGCTTCCAAGTGTGCGTTCGGAATCGGCTCTGGCAAATTCCTGGGTTACATCATCAATCACCGAGGAATCGAAGCCAACCCGAGGTAAGTCACAACAATCTTGGAACTTGGCTCCCCCCGTTCAGTAAAAGAAGTCCAAAAGTTGATGGGGATGGCCGCTGCACTCAACAGGTTCATCAGTCGGTCTACAGATTGCTGCCGACAATTCTTTCAGACACTACGGCAGGGTAAGGCTTTTGAATGGTCCGCCGAATGCAAAACAGCTTTCAACAGACTCAAGACCTACCTCCGCTCAGTACCTCTCCTGAGAACACCCGCCACCGGTGACCCGCTCATTCTATATCTGGCAGTTTCCGATAGGGCCGTCAGCGTCATACTACTAAAAGAGGAGGAGGGGGAGCAACGGCCAGTGTATTATGTGAGCAAGGCAATGGTTGACGCCAAAACATGCTACCTTCCGCTGGAAAAACTCATCTTAGCCCTAGTCATGGTGGCAAGAAAACTGATGCATTACTTCCAGGGACATAGCATTGTAGTGCTAACAGATTATCCCCTCCGATCAGTACTACGGAGTGTAGAAGCATCAGGACGTGTTTCAAAATGGGCTCTTGAACTCGGCCAATACAACATTCAGTTTTTACCTAAAACCGCAATCAAGGGGCAGGTGTTGGCCGACTTTGTTGCCGAATTCACCAGCGAGCTTGCCAACCTCAAACCTAACGAAGTTCGAGCAAAGGCTGAAGTTCGACCAAAGCTGAATCGGAGAATTTATGTCGGGGATATTTGGCAATTATACTGCGATGGATCGTCTAACCAAAGGGGCAGCGGCGTTCGAGTTGTAATCATGTCTCCAGACGGCGCAGTAATTGAGCAGGCCATCAAGCTTGGCTTTGAAGCATCAAATAACGAAGCCGAATACGAAACACTTCTAGCCAGTCTGCGGAATGCGCACCTTCTCGGCGTTCGGCGTCTGCTTGTGTTTTGTGATTCAAAATTGGTAATCAGTCAGCTAAAGGGGGAGTATGTGGCAAGAAACGACCGTATGGTAGCCTACATGAAAACGGCCAATTCCTTACTGGCAAAATTTGACCATCACGAACTGAACCAAATAACACACGACCAGAACACACACGCGGATGCCTTGGCGTGCCTAGCCTCCGCCATCAATTCTGAGATCAAACGGACCATCAAAGTAGGTTTCATCCCGGAGCCGAGTATTGGCCCTTCGGAATGTCAACGTTATAGAATCCGCACCAAGCTGGATGGACCCCATTGTTGCATTCCTCTCTTTTGAACAACTCCTAGAGGACAAAAAAGAAGCACACAAGCTGCGAAATAAAGCCTAGCGATACTATCTGGATCCGCAAGGAGGGCTTTATAAAAAGTCCCTCTCTGGTCCATATTTGGAATGCGTGCACCCCGACAAAGTGGAGGAGCTTCTGATAGAGATACATGAGGGTAGTTGTGGTGCCCATTCTGGCGGACACTTCCTGGCCCATCGAGTTATAACACAGGGGTATTATTGGCCGACAATGAGAGCTGACGCGGAGAGTTATGTAAAAAAATGCGAACAGTGCCAAAAGTTCTCCCTATTAACCCATCTACCTGCTGAAAAGTTGAACTCTATCACCAACCCCTGGCCGTTTGCTCAATGGGGACTTGATATCGTAGGACCATTGCCAAGGGCCCCAGGGAACAAGCGATTCTTAATCGTCGCGACAGATTACTTCACAAAATGGGTCGAAGCGGAGGCTTTAACACATATACGAGATGCCGACATTAAACGCTTTGTATGGAGAAACATCATAACACGATTCGGCATTCCGAGAGCTCTCGTCTCAGACAATGGCACCCAGTTCGATTGTGGCGTATATCGAGAGTTATGCAGCAAATATGGCATTCGACCTTACTTCTCTACACCGGCCTACCCCCAAAGCAATGGTCAAGCCGAAGCCTCCAACAAATCCATCTTGGATGGCATCAAAAAGAGGCTGGAAAAAGCTAAAGGCAAATGGGTCGAAGAATTGCCGAGTGTATTGTGGGCTCATCGTACTACGCCGAGGAGATCCACTGGAGAAACGCCATTTGCTCTATGCTTTGGAACCCAGGCAATCTTACCCCTGGAAATCGGCCTCCCAACTCTGAAATCGCAAGTTTTTGATACGGGCCGAAACGACATGATGCTTGCCCTGGATCTGATTCTAATCGAAGAACGAAGAGACCGCGCCCTGGCAACCATGGCACGGTATCAGCAGCAGCTCGCCAAGTCGTATAATCAGCGAGTTCAGTTGCACCGATACACGCCAGGAGAGTTGGTCCTAAAGAAGGTACTTCCAGCCGACCGGAGACCGGCCGATGGAAAATTGGGTCCAAACTGGGACGACCCCTATCAGATAGAATCCATTGCAGGAACAGGGGCATACCGGCTCTCAGACATATCAGGAAGAAGCCTGCCACAGCCTTGGAATTCAACACATTTACGTAAATTCTATCATTGACCCGACTTGTGGGCTTGATACTTGTACATATTCCACCGTTGCAATACAAAGCTTCTCGTTTTCTCAAGCTTGCTCCCAAGCCTTTAAGGGCCGATTAAGTCTTCTAAGGCCGAAATAAAGTCTCCGGATTCGGAACCCCTTTTGGTGCATGACACTTTAGGGCCGATTAAGACTCCGGATTCGGAGCACCCTTCATGGATATCACGATTGGCCAAAATAAAGTCTCCGGATTCGGAGCGCCCTTCGTAGATATCACGATTGGCCCAAATAAAGTCTCCGGATTCGGAGCCCCCTTTTGGTGCATGACACCTTAGGGCCGATTAAGTCTCCGAATTCGAAGCGCCTTTCGTGGATATCAAGATTGGCCAAAATAAAGTCTCTGGATTCGGAGCCCCCTTTTGGTGCATGACACCTTAGGGCCGATTAAGACTCCAGATTCGGAGCGCCGTTCGTGGATATCACGATTGGCCAAAATAAAGTCTCCAGATTCGGAGCCCCCTTTTGGGGCATGACACCTTAGGGCTGATAAAGTCTCCGGATTCGGAGCCCCTTTTGGTGCATGACATCTTAGGGCCGATTAAGCCTCTTAGGGCCGATTAATCCTCTTAAGGCCGATTAAGACTCCGAATTCGGAGCGCCCTTCGTGGATATGACGATTGGCCAAAATAGTCTCCGGATTCGAAGCCTTTGTGAGAGAAGCATTCGGACCACTTCACTGGCCGAATAAATATTCATTGAGAATTGTTCATAATTCGAGCCAGTCAATGCATGTTTAAACATTTGCACCACGCAACACAAAACTTGCCAGTAAGTTGAAATAATACGTTTAATTAAGCACATAACATTTCAAGACCAAATACGAACGTTGAAAATAAAATAAAGTATATTTGTTCTGCGCGAAGTCTGTTCTCGCGTTCCAAAGTCTATTTATTCGGCACCCTCATCGTCGCTCTTCTCAATTTCGAAATCGGAATAGGGTAAGTAGTGACGATGATACAGGGGCGAAGCCGAATCAATGCCCACGGCTTTGAGAGCTTTCTCGGTTTGAAGGGCCTTAATCCAGCCGTGCTTGAATCCACGATTTTCACATCGGCAGACTTCCTCGACAAGGTCTCGTTTGGTCTTCTCTATCCCGACCTTCAGGCCGTCCTGAAACCCCTTTTCATAACCCGAGGTCCATTGGGTCACTCTCGCCTCAACGACCAATTTAGATTGACTGGCCGCCACCGACGCACTCGTTTGAACATTCTTCAGCTCCCGAAGCTCACGCTCAGCCTTTTCCGCGCGAATCTCCAGACTACGATTCCTTTCGTCCTTTTTCTCACTCTTACATCGCACTTCCCACAGACACATGCCGACTTCGTGAGCAGTATATAGTCCTTTCACGGCCCCATGTATGCCATCTCGAAATACTTCGTAATCTTGACGTCCGACCATCGATTGTTGGACTTCCGGCAGGAAGATCTGTCGAGCGAACTCGACTGCCACACCTGGGTCTTTAATGATAGAATCCGCCTCCGTCATTGGTCTATTCCTCACAAAAACCGCAAAACTCAACAGTCATGGCGCCGCATCAGGCTCGATTCTCAGTCGCGGGCGCGGAGAATTTCTCCGTTGTTGCCTGTCCTTTCGGGGCGACCTGCTTCGACGACTAAGGGGCTGCTGTGTTTCCCGATCCTTGGACGTTCTTCTTCCCGTACGCATAGGCTCGCTATTGCGACTCATTGCAGCGTCTAATTCAGCCAATCTTCATCCCTCCCAAGTTGCCTGAATGGAAATAAGTAGGGCCTCTGGCGTGCACCCGCCCCATTTATCCTTCAATGTATGCAGCTCTCCCGAGGCAACGTCAATAATCCCAAACGTCAAAAGTCGGATGACAATTGTCCAGCCCACGACTTAGGCCCATTCGGCTTTGCAAGCTCGCACCCTGGCTAAGGCAAGGGCAGATTTACTAATCTGGTCGGCCATGTTTTCAAGCGCAAGCGCCGATCAATCTGTGCCTCAGCCAGCCCACGAGTTAGGCCCATTCGGCTTCGCAAGCTCGCGCCCTGGCTAAGGCAAGGGCAGATTTACTAATCTGGTCGGCCATGTTTTCAAGCGCAAGCGCCGATCAATCTGTGCCTCAGCCAGCCGACGAGTTAGGCCCATTTGGCTTCACAAGCTCGCACCCTGGCTACGGCAAGAGCAGATTTACTAATCTGGTCGGCCATATTTTCAAACGCAAGCGCCGATCAATCTGCGCCTCAGCCAGCCCACGAGTTAGGCCCATTCGGCTTCGCAAGCTCGCGCCCTGGCTACGGCAAGGGCAGATTTACTAATCTGGTCGGCCATGTTTTCAAGCGCAAGTGCCGATCAATCTGTGCCTCAGGCAGCCCACGAGTTAGACCCATTCGGCTTTCCAAGCTCGCGCCCTGGCTAAGGCAAGGGCAGATTTATTAATCTGGTCGGCCAAATACCTAAGCTAAGCAGCCGATCTAACCATAACTGAAAGCAATATCATTCATCAACAACATTTTCCTTAGCAGGTTGAGCACAACTCATGAAATTTTATATACGCAAATTACTAAACAAAAAGCTACAAGCCCGCATGAAAATGCCTAGCAAAAAACTATGACTGTAGCAACACATGAAAAATACCAAATTAAAAATTGTAAAAATACATTCGACATCCTAAAAACTATGTCAGTCGCCCAGATCAGTCATCGGAATCAGACTCCAATGGCTCAACATCCACTTGCTCATATGGTATTGGCATAATTAATGAAACTTTAGCAGCAGTAAGGGCTTTGTGCCAGCCATGTTTGAATCCCCGATTTTCAAACTTGGGGACTTGGTCCAAATACTCGGCGAGTCCAGCATTTTTCCCGGCCTTGAATACTTTGGAAGCCTCCGAGTCGGCTGTTTCCTTCACCGCCTTCATTTCAGCCAACTCAGCCTCCAGTTTGGAGACCGCCTTCTGGGCCAATTTGAGCGCATCTTCGCTCGCGTCCGCCTCCTTCTCGACATCCGATCTCAATTAATCCGTGCTACGAGCCCTCTCCACCTCGGCCTCGGCCCTTGAGGCTTCCTTGTTCGCCCTCAAAGCTTCAACCTCGGCCCTTCTCCTCTGGCCCTCAACTTTCTTTCGTAAACGACCAATCTATTTGATAGCGTCGCAATGGCGACGGCCCATATCGGCTATCCTTCCGACGGTTTGCAAAACAAGAATTTAAAACCATAACTTCAACAGTATTTGGATTAAGTGAAGCAAAGTCCGAATATGTACCAAAAGTGCCGATTGGGCGGCTAGTGCTGTCGCATTTAGATCTGGTTCCACCCGGAAAGCCTCCCTGTCAGACGGCAACGACACGGACGTAGCCAAGCTGAATGCGACTTCTAGATCTTTAAGCGCCGAAGCATCAAAAGAAACCGGCATGTTTTTTATCATCAGCTGAATGACAAAAGGAATGATTACATTCGATCCCTCTAATCGAGGACGTTTGCCCTGATTTTTTGCTGTCTCCACCTCAATAATGCGCAAGGACTCTGATTCACTAACAGGCAGGGAGAGTTGAGATTCGGTGGCGGGTGGTACTTCAGACGGAAGGGCCTCCGCTCTTCGCCGCGCGGCCAACCTTTCCGCATTCGCATTCCTGGCAAGTTTTGTCAGGCTTAACCCGGCCATGTCTTCGGGGCCTGTGGCAGGAAGATCCTCTAAGGCATGAAAAACGCCGTCAAGTGAAAGATCCCCTCAGCCCAAAGTGGATGGAGGATCGCCCAAATTCAATACCTCGTCAGACTCGGTTTCGGACTGATCTGATTCGGTAACATTAGCTACATCCCGCTCCGAATCTGACCCTTCAAAACCAACCTGCCTCAAGTTTTTGAAGTCGGACAAAATAAGAGCGATAAGAGAATCTTCACCCTCCGGAACCGGGATATTTTCCGCCGCCGAGAAGGTCGTATATGTCGGCTCGTAACGAAAAAGAACGTAGGCCGCCCTCCCTTGTTTCTGAAGACTTCGACGGCCGAAATACTTGAGCGCGACTTTGATATCCGAAAGAACGGCGTCGTCAGTTGAAGACAGGATTTTCTTCAAATCGTTCCCTGTACAAGCCAAGCCGTAACATTTCAAAGAAGAGGCTTTACAACAAAAATGAACGAATAATAAAAGCGAGAAGGCAATCGGCCACCTAGCTCGCCCCTCCATCTAGGAATAGGGTTGACGTGATCCTCCCCTTCACCAAATTCCCAGTTACCCTGGACAACAACCATAACATCATCAACTTGTTTCCCAGAACTGGAAAGCATAGTAATTAGCTGGTGGTCGATATCCTTGGCCCTAAGGAAGAAACGCTCGTGCCAACCAGAAGACTTAGCCAAGGCATAGCAATGCCGGATGGCTGGAATGCCAAGGTTAATTCTAAGGCGACGGTTGAGCGCTATAACCCCCATTATAATTCTAAAGAAATTCACATTGGGTTGGGAAGGGATTAAACCCCAATAGAGAAGCACAGCCCTAAGAAACAGGTGAAGGGGAAAATGGACTCCACCCTCTGCGATTGACAGAAGAGGAAAGACAATCATGGTTTTGTCCTCCCTCTCCATATCAAGAGTGCCGTCTGCCACAAACGACAGACGGACATCATCAAGAATGGAGAAATGGCGTTTAAAGCCAGCAATTCGATCTGACGAGAGAAGGTCTTTTAAATGTTTCGCCATACCTTACAGTTTATAAGAATATGCCAAGGAGGGAATAAACCAGAAAGAGTCTTCGAAGCAAGGAAAGAGAGAACTTACAAAGGACGAAGAGGATATCGGAGATGAGAGTTGCAGGGACGATTCAAAAGGCAATCCAGCGATGAGCGCCACAAAATACATACTTGAAAGGACGTCAAAATTTTAAATCGCAATAAATAGACACGTACGAAGGGGCGGGAAGTCGACACGACAACCGAAAGGGGTGCGCTTAGATATCCGCATGAGGATGAGGCCAACCGCCGAATTTTGGCTCTGACTTTTCGAAATTCGGAACCAAGCACTCCAGCCAACTGTCATTCGTAAAGTGCTTGGGGGCAATTGTGGGAGCCGAACAAATAGAAGAGTCGGAAGGTGCGTACCCCAGAAATCAGATATTATTTGGTGCCATATTGCATGACTAGGATGCCAAATACATTAGGAAGGCCGAATATCCAGAGATCAGTAGCTCCGAATAAATAAAAGGGGAATGGGATAAAAGTAAGCTCAGGCCCTAAGGCCCAAAAAGCAAGTATAAATACAAGAACCACAGATTTAGAAAGATATGTAAGAATCACTTCACTTAACTTAGTAAACAAGCTATCCTGAGTGTCTGAACTGACTTGTCCGTCAGAGTGCTAATTCCGGCACCCCGATTGGAGTGTTTGTATCTTTTCAGGTGACTAGCTGAGGATCACTAGCGTCTTCCAGGATCTGAAGAGTATTTCCCACTTCTCCATAGATCCCATTGTTGCACTCCTGTCTTCTAAACAGCTCCCAGAGGACAAGAAAGAAGCACACAAGCTGCGAAACAAAGCCATTCGATACTACCTGGATCCGCAGGGAAGGCTTTATAAAAAGTCACTCTCCGGCCCATATTTGGAATGTGTGCACCCAGACAAAGTTAGAGAGCTTCTGGCTGAGATACACGAAGGCAGTTGTGGAGCCCATTCTGGCGGACGCCCTTTGGCCCATCGAGCTATAACGCAGGGGTATTATTGGCCGACAATGAGAGCGGATGCTGAGTGTTATGCAAAAAAGTGTGAACAGTGCCAGAAATTCTCCCCGTTAAATCATCTGCCTGCTGAAGAGTTAAACTCTATCACCAGTCCTTGGTCGTTCGCCCAGTGGGGGCTTGACATTGTAGGACCATTGCCGAGGTCCCCAAGGAACAAGCGATACTTGATCGTCGCAACAGATTACTTCATGAAATGGGTCGAAGTGGAGGCATTAACACACATTCGAGATGCTGACGTTAAGCGCTTTGTGTGGAGAAATATCATAACACGATTCGGCATTCCCAGAGCTCTTATCTCAGACAACGGTACCCAGTTTGATTGTGGCATATACTGAGAGTTGTGCAGCAAATATGGTATTCGGCCTTACTTTTCTACGCCGGCTTACCCCCAAAGCAATGGCCAGGCCGAAGCCTCTAATAAATCCATCTTGGACGGCATCAAGAAAAGGCTGGAAAAAGCCAAAGGAAAATGGGTCGAAGAATTGCCGAGTGTACTGTGGGCTCATCGAACTACACCGAGAAGATCGACTGGAAAAACACCGTTTGCCCTATTCTTTGGAACCCAGGCAATCTTACCCCTAGAGATCGGCCACCCGACACTCAAGTCACAAGTTTTTGATACGGGCCGAAATGACATGATGCTGGCTTTGGATCTGATTCTAATTGAAGAATGAAAAGACCGAGCCCTCACGTCCATGGCACGGTACCAGCAGTAGCTGGCAAAGTCGTATAATCAGCGGGTTCAGCTACACTGCTACGCACCAGGAGAATTGGTCCTAAAGAAGGTGCTTCTAGCTGACAGGAAACCGGCCGATGGAAAATTGGGTCCTAACTGGGACGACCCCTACGAGATTGATTCAATCGCCGGAGTAAGGGCATATCGGCTCAAAGACATGACAGGAATGAGTCTACCGCGGCCCTGGAATTCCACGCATTTACGCAAATTTTATCATTAACCCGACTTGTGGGACATGATGCTTCTTCCGAACTGTTCGCTATCTACATCTCTTTTCCTGTAATACAAAGATTCCCATTCACCTACTACAGAATCTAGTTCAAAGATGTGCTGATAAAGTCTTCGGATTTAGAGCGCCCTTCGTGGATATCACGATTGGCCAATTCAAGTCTCCAGATTCAGAGCCCCATCGGCGAATGACGTCTTTGGGCCGATAAAGCCTCTGAATTCGGAGCGCCCTTCGTGGATATCATGATTGGCCAATTCAAGTCTCCGGATTCAGAGCCCCATCGACGAATGACGTCTTTGGGCCGATAAAGCCTCCAGATTCAAAGCGCCCTTCGTGGATATCACGATCGGCCAATTCAAGTCTCCGGATTCGGAGCCCCATCGGCGAATGACGCCTTTGGGCTGATAAAGCCTCCGGATTCGGAGCACCCTTCGTGGATATCACGATCGGCCAATTCAAGTCTCCGGATTCGGAGCCCCATCGGCGAATGACGTCTTTGGGCCGATAAAGCCTCCAGATTCGGAGCGCCCTTCGTGGATATCACGATTAGCCAATTCAAGTCTCTGGATTCGGAGCCCCATCGGCGAATGACGTCTTTGGGCCGATAAAGCCTCCGCATTCGGAGCGCCCTTCGTGGATATCACGATTGCCCAATTCAAGTCTCCGGATTCGGAGCCCCATCGACGAATGACGTCTTTAGGCCGATAAAGCCTCCGGATTCGGAGTGCCTTCGTGGATATCACGATTGGCCAATTCAAGTCTCCGCATTCGGAGCCCCATCGGCGAGTAACGTCTTTGGGCTAATCAATGTACCCTTCGGGTCATGCGTAACACAATGATGTCGATTAAATCAAGCTGAACAATGTCCCTTCAATCGTCTGGAATACGGTTATTTAAACATTTATATAATAAAACGAAGGCAAGCATGTGTGTGCAGAACAAAACTTATAACAAAACATTGAAAATAAAATGCTTTTTTATTCAACCAACCAATAATTACATACATCTTAGACGCAATCCGCGTTTTAACATTTATAACTAATATTTTTATTCGGTGTCTCCCTCATCATCGCTCTTTTCAACTTCAAAAGCGGAAAAGGGCAAATGATCACGATGATCCAGGTCACATAAGTTGAAATCGACACCCTTCGCTCGGAGAGTCTCCACGGCCTGAAGCGCTGTAAGCCAACCATGCTTAAAACCGCGATTCCAACATCGGCAGACCTCCTCGGCAAGTGTCTCTTTCGTTTTATCGATCCCAACTTTTCGGCCAGCATGAAAACCCTTCTCGTAACCCTTGTGCCTCACATTTGCTACGGCAAACATGCCTGCCGTATCTCGGTCGACGATAGCATGACTCAATAGCCGTTGGGTCACCCTCTCGTCCACAATCGGGTTAGATTGACCCGCCGCATGTGGATCGGCGACTTTAACCTTCCTAAGCTCCCTAAGCTTTCCCTCCACCTTCTCCGCACAAGCCTCCAAATTGTGGGCCCGTTCATCCATTTTCTCTATCTCCCGCCGCGCAGCGCGCAGATGCATGCCGACTTCGTAGGCAGTGTACAGCCCCTTCACCGCCCCATGAATTCTTTCTCGAAACACTTCGAAATCTCATCGTCCGACCATCGATTGTTGGACTTCTGGTGGAAAGATCTGTCAAGCGAACTCGACCGCTAAACCCAGATCATTGACGATGGAATCTGCCTCAGTCATCGGTTTATTCCCCACGAACACCGCAAAACTCAACGGTCATGGCGTCACGTCTGAATCATTCCTCAGTCGTGGACACGGGGAGCTTCCCCGCTGATGCTTCTCTCTCCAGGGTGATCTGCTCCGACGGCAAGAAGGTTGATGTTTTTCACTTTCCTTGGACGCCTTTCCTCCCGCACGCGTAGGCTCACCGTTGCGATTCATCGCAGTATCTAGCTCAGCCAGCGTTCGTCCCTCTCCTCTGCTGTTGAAGAACAGTCTGTTTGACATTCGCCCTCGCCCCAAGCTAGTTCAAATTGAGTCTGAATACGAATAAGTGGACCCACTGGCGCGAGCTCACCCCATTTATTCGTAGGCATGCAACGATCCTGAGGCAATTTCATTAACGCTTTTGGCAGTCTCCAAACGACAGATGCCCCCATGCCGATTGATATGTGCCACAGCCACTTCATGTACTGATGTTTGGCTTGCTAAAACGGCCTAACTATCTAAACGGCGATTATGGGTGAATGCCCTGAAGTCCATGCATTGGCTGGGGCAAGGGAAGATTTATTAATCTAACCGGCGGAGCATCTTGGCCCCATGCCGATTGATATGTGCCACAGCCATTTCATATACTGATTTTTGGCTTGTTAAAATGGCCTAACTATCTAAACGGCCTATCATCTAGTCGGGAAGTATACAAAACGTTTTATCCAAAACAGCAACCAAACAATTCCATTCATCAGTAACAACAAAGCACAAAATGAATTTTCATTAAGTAAATTGGGCACAAGTTGTAACCATTTTACATATGAAAATTACTAGACAAAAAGCTGTAAAAAGCTGAAAATTACATGCAAATCCTAAAACAAAAAACAAGAGCCGCCCAAATCAGTCCTTGGAGTCAGACTCCAGCGGCTTAACATCCACTTGCTCGTATGGAATTGGCGTAGCCAAAGTCACATCAGCAGCAGCAAGGGCTTTGAGCCAGCCGTCTTTAAATCCCCGATTCTCAAATTTGGGGACTTCGTCTACATATTCATCAAAAGCAGATTTTTTCCCAGCATTGAATGCGCTGGAAGCCTTCTGGTCGGCCGTTTCCTTCACCGCCTTCATCTCTTTCAACCCAGCCTCCAGTTTAGAGATCGCCTCCTGGGCCAATTTAAGCGCAGCGTCGCTCGCATCCGCCCTTTTCTCGGTAACTGATCTCAATTCTTCAGCATTGCGGGCTCTCTCCATCTCGGCCTCGGCACGGGCACCCTCCGTCTGTGCCTTACTCCTTTGGCCCTCAACCTCCGCTTGTAAACGGCCAATTAGCTCGACGGCATCGTGATAGCGATGACCCATGTCGGTTATTCTTCCGACGGCCTGCAAAACAGGAAGATAAGAACAAAATAATATCTGCGTAAAGAGAAAAGACAAAGTGCAGATATATACCAAAAGAGCTGATTGCGCGGCCAACCCCATTGCAACTAGATCCGGCTCTGCCCGAAAAGCCGCCTTATCAGCAGGCAGTGAAACGGACGTCGCCAAGCTGAGTGCAACCGCTGGATCTTTGATCACCGAAGCATCAGAGGAAATCGGCATATTCTTTATCTTGGACTGGATAACAAAAGGTATGATCACATCCGACTCCTCCAAACGAGGTCGTTTGTCGGCACGCTCTTCTAAGCTGGCCTCGACATTGGCAGGGCGTTTATCCACGCTTTGCTTAGCTTCCACACTTGCCTGCACAAAAGGTTCTACCTCGGTACTTTCGTTCTTTGCCGTCCCCTCAATAACAGGCAAGGTGGTCTGGGATTGAGATTCGACAGCCCGAATCTCCTCTGCCCTTCGCCGCGCAGCCATCCTTTCTGCGTTTGCCTTCTTGGCGAGTTTAGTGAGGCTTAACCCAGCCATATCTTCTGGGAACGCGCCGGGAAGGTCCTCTAGGCCGTGAAAAATATCGTCGAGCGGACGGTCCTCCTGACTCGAAGTGGACGGAGGATCAGCCGAATTGAGACCGGCGTCTTCAAATGCTAACTTCAAAGCCTTGTCACTTCAGTTTCGGATTGGTTCGACTCGGTGGCCTCAGCTATTTCCGGTCACTCTGAATCTGATCCCTCGCGACCGATCTGCCTCAAATTTCTGAAATCAGTCAAGATAAGGGTGATAAGAAACTCCTCGCCCTCCGGAATTAGAATATTCTCCACCGCCAAAAAGGTTGTATAAGTCGGCTCGTAGCAGAGCAGAATGTGGGCCGCCTCCCCTGCTTCTGAAGACTCGGTCGGCCAAAATACTTAAGCGCAATCTTGATTTCCGAAAGGACGACGTCGTCGGTCGATATCAAGACTTTCTTCAAATCGTTTCCTGTAAAAGCAAAACCATGAGGTCCCAAAAATAAAGTTTAATAAATGTAACAAGTAAATAAATAAAAGAAGATATTCGGCCACCTGGTTCGCCCCTTCGTCTAGGAATACGATCAAGGCGATCCTCACCTTCGCCGAATTCCCAGTTTCCTTGGACGACGACCATAACATCATCGACTCGCTTCCCAGAGCTGGAAAGCATAGTCACTAGTTGATGGTCGGTGTCTTTAGCCCTAAGGAAATAACGCCCGTGCCGACCAGAAGACTTGCCAAGGCGTAGCAATGCCGAATAGCGGGGATGCCAAGGTTAAGCCTAAGGTGGTGATTTAGTGTGATAATCTCCATCATGATCCTATAGAAGTTAACGTTGGGTTGGGAAGTGATTAACCCCCAATGGCAAAGCACGGCCCTAAGGAGAGGGTGAAGGGGGAAAACGGACCCCACCCTTTGCGATTGAAAGAAGAGGGAAGACGATCGTGGTCTCATCAACCCTCTCCATATCAAGGGTGTCGTCTGCCACAAATGACAGACGGACATCATCAGGATGGAAAAATGGCGTGGAAAGCCAGAAATTCGATCCGGTGAGAGGAGATCTTTTAAATGTTTCGCCATTCCCCCAGCCAATAGGATTACGCTAAGCCAAAAGAAAAACAAAGCAGAGAAAGAGAGAACTTACAAGAGGCGAAGGAGATAGAGAAGAGTAGGGAAGTTGCAGAGGTAGTTCGGAAGGCAATCCAGTGACGGGAGTCTAAAAGCATGTATGCATTTGAAAAGACGTCGAAATTTCAAATCACAATAAATAGACATGTACGAAGAGGCGGGAAGCTGAAATGATAACCAGAAGCGTGTGTACAGACATTTGCGTTAGAATACGGTCAGCTGCCGAATTTCAGCTTTGACTCTTCGAGTTCGAAACCAAACATTCCAGCCAACTATCGTTAGTGGAGTGCTTAGGGGCAATTGTGGGGGCCGAGAAGAGGGAGTCGTAGAGATTCCGGATAGTCGAATCTCGAAGAGTCGAGACTCGAAGCACTCGGCAATTGGCTCGCCGGTTGAAATCCAACTTTATTCGGCCAAATAGCCGATTAGGCAAGGGGTCGAGTGAGGGTCGGTCTATTATAAGATGTGCCGAATATGAGTTGGAAATAGACCTAATCCCGAGGCCCATGAAAGAAAAGATATAAATAGAAGAACATCAGCCAGGAAGAGGTATGTGAGAATTATATTGCTTAAACTTAGAATACAAGTATTCCTGAGTGTGGCTACTGACTTGTCCGTCGGAGTGCTAATTCCGGCACCACCGACCGGAGTGTTTATTCCTTTTCAGGTGACCAGAAGAGGATCATGAGCGTTCCCAGGATCAAAAGAGTATTTTCAAACCACTTCTCCATAGGGCTCAACACCACTTTCAAAATAAAGCAACAAGTGAAGAATGGAGTGATATGGCAAACATTCCAGTGCTGAAATAAGATGCGAAAGATACTAAACCATGCAAGCAACGCATGCACAACATGTTAAGGGCGAAAGGCATTGAAACTAGTGACAAGCATTACACTAGAGCCATGCAATATCAATCACAAAGGACCAAACTAGCTCTGGATAGAGCTTAAACATGCCAAAATAAAGGCCTAAACAGGCTGGAATTGAAGCTCAAAAGACTAGACAAGCATGCACACAAATTGGCTCACAAGCAAGGCATCAAAGCACAACTCTCAAAAGCAATGAAAGAGTGATATATGTGAGAGTGTGACAATGACATATGCTCTGAAATCACATGAGAAATGATGCTATATCATGGAAACATCACAAGCAAAGCATGCTTAAAGACCTTGAAACTCAAAGCTAGTCAAGGGCATTTACACTATAGCTATATAAAGCAAGCCTCATATGATCAAGACCATCCAAATCAGAGTTAAAGCATGCTAAAGCATGAGCAAAAATGTGCTGGAGCTAAGCTAACACATGCTAGAATGATGGACTAACTCACTGGACATGTTAAGCTAATAAGCAACATTGCACTACAAGTGCAAGATACAAACAACCAGTGACTAAACCAGCCTAAAACAGAGTCATAGAAGGTCCAAAAAGTCACAAAAACATGCTTAGACAAAGCCACGAAGAAGTAGAAATCCATGCTCATTTGGTAGGCCATCAACACATGTAAACAAGACAAGAGGATAGGGGACACCCCCTCCCATTTTAGACCTCAAAACCACCTTTCCACCACTGAAATTCTTCTAGAATTCAGTGGTTAAAGGGCCAAAAAGAGATGGTTTGAAATGATTGAAAGATAGCTCAAAAGGCTTTACAAGCCAAAGAGCAAAAAGGAGGAAACACTCCCTAACCAGACAAGGCTTAAACCACCATTTTAGAACCTCAAAATCAGAGTTTTTTTATGGTTCAAAACCAGCCTTGAAATGGTGGAAAAAGATGGCAAAGCAAGTGTAAAAGACAAGCTTAAAGTGTGAGCCTTATACCTCTTAGACGGAAGCACACTTTGAGGCACAAAACCAAGTCAAACCACCTTAAGGAGCTCCAAGAAGACCTTCTAGCAACCTCAGCCCAATGATCAACAACTCTTGTTAAGGGTTGATAGGTTGAAGATGGATGAATGCAAGCCTTCAAGTACAAAATCTTTAGAGAGAGTGAAATCTAGAGAGAGGATTTAGAGAGAGAGGCTCCCAAACCTTTTGCCCAAATTGTTCTCAAATGTTCTAACCCTTGAATATGAGATATAAGGCTTCAATATATAGCAAAATACAAGCTTTTGGTCGAAAATATCTCAAGAGAGACAGCTGTAACCAGCTGGAGCAAAATATCTGCCAAAAACTGCTTTCTGCCATCAATGGCCGGCACATGACCATTGATGGCTGGTACTTGACCATTGTTGGCCGGCATGGGACACCATTGGACGGTAGGGGGATGGCCTTGGCCATTCATGGCCGGCACATGGCTCAAAAATCCCATTTGTGGCCCATATTCTCCACCTCTGGTTGGACAGAAAATCTGCTTTTTGGGCCCGACTTCAAATGGACATAACTTCTTCATCTGGACTCATTTTCAGGTCATTCTTTAGCCTAAATTGTAGCCCTTGAAGTCTTCTTTCCAATGGTGGAAGCCTCACTTCAAAATTCCAACTGTGAAAAAAGTTATTCCTGTTTGAGTGAAAATTACTCAGTTTCGATCCTACCGAGATTCATGCCGAACTTCTTCTCCAACTTGTTTTCTTCTCTCTTCTCCTCTTTCCTTCAACTCCAAACCCCTAAACAAGGCGTTTTGAAAGATTTTTCAAAAGAGTTCATCTCTCCTTCATTCATTTCCACTTTGTCCTCGCTCGGTTTATCGAAAAGCGCAACATTTAACGAAATACGAACCTCGGAACATCATAGGAACTTTTTCAAAGATATTTTGAAAGAGAGGGTTTTAAGGTCTCAAAATCTTTTGATCAAGATCATTTTGGTCCAAAAAGGGGGATGAAGTTGGGATTTGACTCTCTCCTTGCCGAAGAAATCGAACCCTTGCACTGCACAACTTTCACACCAAGTAAACCATCAGTAGTGCCCAAGTTTTAAGGGTTGTCAAAAATGGGGTGTCTACAGCAACCGAGGAGGAAGATGGCGATAATGGGTTGATTAGTTTCTTTTGCCTTTTCTTTTGAGCTTTAGATAGACCCCCTATTTTATTTTTGAAGACTTTTCTTTTGTTTTTGCTTTGTAAAACAATGATCGGGGTTGGACCCACTAGTGTATGAAAAGAAAGTTTTGGATGATTGCTTGCATGAAATGCAATGGATGGCATGAACTCTACATCATAACCTTGTATAGGACTTCAAAACTGTGGATGCTTATTCTAGAATTCATTTCTTGAATCGGATAACAACCCACAATCGAACAAAATAGCAAATATAACTCAAAAACAGAAAAAATAAAATGAAAAAAGACCTAAAAACACTAAACAACACTTGATACAAACAAAACAAAACTCAAAACATAGCCACAACAAACCAAGACAAAAGACCAGCCTCTGCTGCAACAGCTCTGGGATAGGCCACCATTTAGACCCGGTCGGGTCCAAGTAGACATAGTCGGGCCCAAAAAGTGATGTCGGTCAGTGGGATCCAGCTGTCATGCACTGCCTTTTCTCAAAGTCTATAAAAGATGCTCCTAAGCTGTTTTCTTTGGCAAAATAGCAAGTCTAGAGATTTTGCTCTTAAGATGGAGATTTTGCTCAACAATAGACTTCGAGACTGGATCGTCATTTTGGATGGCTTGGAAAAGGTTAACTTCCATGATTTTTGCCTAAATGCGCTTTTCTCATTGAGTCGTACTCCACTTTGTTTTTTGTTCCTCCATGTCGCGGCCCAATGTCAGGACCAATTACACATGTATTTCGCTTCAGAGCACAAGAAATATGCCCGACTTTTGAAAAGTTTCAAGCATTGACGGAATCCCTACGCGATGAGGTGATCATGCCTCAGCCCCGTTTTGGCTATGCCCTGGCTTTGGGATGGATGTGTGGGCTTACTTTGCAAGAAACTCGATCTTTGGTTCATAACGAGGAGCTAGATATACCCGGCTTGATTCATCATTTTTCTGACATCGGAGACAGATGCTACCTTCTCTAGTGAGGCTTTCGGCAATATGCCCTCTGTTTATATATGGTCACACACTTTCTTGTTGCCCCCAGTTATGGCAAAGCCAACATTAGGTAATCGAAGTAGCCCAATGCCTGAAGGAGGGTAAGAGTTGCATTGGTTTGGCACTGGCCGAGACCCTAATGGTTTTAGATGCTTTTCATTGGTAAGAGACCACTAGGTTGCGAGAAGTCCGCTGCTTCTTCAGGTATGTATTATTTCCCACCCTCTCTTATTTATGATTCTCACATCACTCGGCACTCACGCTCTATTTTCTCTCAAAACCCTTTTCTTTACTTTTCTCTCCATGTACATCTCTCTATTCTTTAATCTCTCATGTTTTTCACCCCTTCCCAGGTATCACTCATGGATAAGCTGAGAGTGGTGGACCCTTGTCCCCGAATATTCAGCCCAAGCTTACTTCTTTCTCAGTAACTAGTGGACTTTCTTAATGACGGATGGTGGTGCAACTAGCTGTGTAGCAAATCTACAGTTGACATAGCCTGGCGTTACCCCTAGCTTGACTTGGCTGAAATGAGCTACAACATGTCTCGACAACCGGGCATTCAGTTGATTGGCCTCACCCATGTATGTTCTATTTCTCCTTTCGGTTCAAGGTCAATTTGGACACAATCAAACCCGACTGGAAGAGGGAGTAGAATACCCGACTCTATTCCCAATTCGCGCTTCAACCTTGATTCAATACCTTGCTGTTTGGAGGATGAGAGAGCCTTCTGGTCCCTGCCCCTAGTTTCATTTATACCATTTCCAGCAAGTGCTTAGCTTGGCTCAAGAAGGAGGCACAAGTTGGGCCAACTTTGGCTGTAGAGACGTCCACAAGCACGAGCAAATGACACATGAGTTTATTGCTTTGACCTTACTTTTCGAGTTTTATGATGTAAAAGCAACTTTGATTCAACTCAGAGAGCTGGAGAATATACTTGTGTTGAAATCAATGGAATTAAAGTTATGGGCACTAAAAATTTTCCTTTTGGGTCCCAAAATGGTCTAAGTTGTAAAAGGTGAAATTTTGAAAAAAAATCAACTTCTATCAAAACTTTTCAAAACCATTTTTGAAAATGACCACTACTTGACACGCACGGAATTAACCCTCAAGATGTACAGCCCCAAATCAACAGATCGCAACTTCCCATAACTGCATTCATCATCATTGTTCTGTCTTGGCAACTGGCCCTTCTACCAAAATAGAGGTAACACAACCGAGATAAATAATGATGGACAAAGATGACTTGATCAAACAGATGAACAGGTTAGTTGAGCTGGAGATGGTTATGGCCGAACTTTAGGATGAAGTTACCTACGTATCCAAAAATTGGGAATTAGGCCTTATGTAGTTCAGTTCAGGTTCACTCGAGTATTAACTCTCTTCTTTTGTTCTCTAGCTTTGCCAAAGTCTCCTTTAGGGTTTTTAACCTTGCAAGCTCAGTTTTTTCTTTATTTTTAATTTTTCAAGCTCTAACTTTTGCCTAAGTCGCCCTTTTGGGTTTTCGGCCTAGTGAGCCTCTTAGGGATAGTATTTCTTCAACTTGTCCATATTGATCGACTGTGAAAACTCCAGGCCATCTAGGTCCATGAGAATAATCGCCCCTTTTTGACCAGATAGATTTGATGATGTAAGAACCAGTCCAATTGTGTCTGAACTTGCCCTTAGAGTCATAGATGGGAGCTCGGTTGTCTTTCAGTACCATGTCCCCCTCTTTGAGATTCCTAGACTTAACTTTCTTGTTAAAAGCCCTAGCAATTCTGCGTTGGTAGCCCTAGACATGATGCAATGCCCTTAAGTCTTCTTTTATCAAACAACATTAATTCCTCAAACCTACTCTGTTACTAATCTGCCTCCGCTATCTGACACTCGGCCATAACTCGCAGCGAAGGTCCTTTGATCTTGATGGGTAGAACATCTTCCATCTCATAGACGAGAGAATAGGGGATTGCCCTTGATGATGTTCGGATTGAGGTTCTGTAGCCCTAGAGCGCGAATGGCAGTTTATCTGGCCAGTCCTTGTATGTTTCCACCATCTTCCGCAAGATGTTCTTGATATTCTTATTAGCGACCTCAACAGCTCCATTAGTCTATGGACTATATGTCGATGACTTGTGAAAAGCCACGTTGTATTTCTCAAGCAGATCTACCACCTCTTTCTTGAAGTGTGAGCCATTATCTGATATGATCTCATTCGAAACCCCACATCAACAGATGATGTTGTTTCTGATGAACGTTGCTACATACGACGCTTTCAACACAGCATAGGACTGAGCTTCCACCCATTTCATGAAGTAGTCAATCGCCACCAGAATGAACTCATGCCCATTTGACTCCTTTGGCGAGATGGCACCGATAACGTCGATTTCCCAGACTGAGAAAGGGCCATGGTGAAGTCATGTTGTAAAGTTTAGACGACGGTATATTCATGCGATTGGCATGAATTTGGCATTTGTGGCATCGCCATACAAAACCAATGTAATCCTTCTCCATGGTTGACCAGTAATAACCTTGTCTGAGAATCTTCCGCGCTAGCATCACACCGTTCATGTGTACTCCACACTCCCCTTTGTGGATAGCCTCCATAAGGCACTTTGATTCCTCCTTTCAACACATAGCTTGTGCATTCCCAGATGGCCTCTTTTGTAGAGCTTACCTCCACAGATGATATATTGGACGGCCATAAACTGTATGCCCAGTTTGTCTTTGGCATTTGCCCCTGGTGGACACGTATCTTTTTCCAAAAAGTTCCAAATGTCGTAATACTAGGGGTTTTTGTTTTGAACTTCATCTATTACGGCAATGGTCTCATAAGTAGGCGTGTATTTTTGTTCGATGATGATTGGAAGCATCCTCACTCCTAACAGGATGTCTACCATAGAAGATAGAGTTGCCAGTGCATCAGCAAACCGGTTGTTCTCTTTAAACAAATACGTGAATGTCATCTTTGCAAACTTTGGAATCAAAATATCCAAGACCTGATGGTAGACCTTCATTTTCTCTTCTTTGACTTTCTAGTCTCTGTTTTCTTGAGAAACAACCTAGTTTGAGTCCCCATTGACATCCAACCTTATTGCCCCTAGTTCTAGGGCAACTTCCAAACCAACAATACATGCTTCATATTTTGCTTTGTTGTTAAACACTTTAAATTGGAGTTTGAAGGCTAAGGGTATATGGGAATCATCGGGTGCTATCAACAACACACCTATCCCATAACCGTACTGATTAGACGCTTCGTCAAAGTACATCGTCCACGTTTCCTCTTCTACATGCAAAATGTCTTCATCTGGGAACAAATATTCCACTGCCTCATCGCCCTCTACTGGGTGGTCTGCCAGAAATTCCGCTATAGCTCTTTCTTTAACTGACTTGCATGTAACATACTTGACATCAAATTCAGAGAGAAGAAGCAGCCAACGAGCTAGCCTACCCGTAAGTGCTGGTTTCTCAAAGAGATATTTGATGGGATCTAATCTCAAAACAAGGATTATGGAGTGACTTAACAAGTAGTGCCTTAACTTCCTGGTAGCCCATACCAAGGCTAAGCAAGCTTTCTCCAAGGGAGTGTAGTGGATCTCGTAGTCTAGCATCTTTTTGCTCAAGTAGTAGATGACCGTCTCCACCCTATCTTCAAATTCTTGAGAGAGCATGCACCCCATGGACGTATCCATTGCTGATAGGTACAAAATCAAAGGCTTTCCCAACTCTGGTGGTGACAACACAGGAGATTCTAGAGGTACTGCTTGACCTACTCAAAGGCAAACTGGCATCATTCATCCCATCAGAATTTCTTCCCTTTCTTCAAGAGACCAAATAGTGGTTCACAAGTCAAGGTTAGTTTTGAAATAAACTGTCTTATGAATTGCACTTTACCAAGAAAGCCGTGCACCTCCTTTTCAGTCCTTGGTGGTGGCATTTTTAGGATAGCCTTGATTTTGGAAGGATCTACTTCAATTCCCCTCTGTATGATCAAAAATCCTAACATTTTCCCTACCGTTCACTGAAGGTGCATTTCTGTGGATTAACCTTAATCTGTATTCCCTGATCTGTTGAAAGAATTTTTCCAGTGCGGTGTAGTGGCCTTCTCACTCTTTAGACTTGACAATCATGTCGTCCACGTACACCTTAACCTCTTTGTGGATCATGTCATGCAGGATCATGGTTGCAGCCCTCTGATAGGTAGCCCTAGCATTTTTCAGCCCAAAAAGCATGACTCAGTAGCAGTACGTGCCCTATGGTGAACGCTGTCTTTTCTCAATTTTCCGATGCCATCAAAATCTAATTGTACCTAGAAAACCCATCCATAAAGGAAGCAACGCATGGCCTGGGGTGAAGTCTACCAACTCATCAATATGCAGCAATGTAAAGTCATCCTCTGAACTAGCTCTGTTCAAATCTCAAAAGTTGACACAAACCCGGATTCTGCCATCCTTCTTCGGTACTGGGACGATATTGGCCAACCAAGTCAGATACTCGGATACTAGCAAAAAACTTGTAGCAATTTGCTTGGTGACCTCTTCCTTGATTTTCAACGCCCAATCCAGATGAATTATGTACAGCTTGACTGGTCGGGCCTTGGAGTCAAGAGGGATCCGATGCTGTACAATCTCAGGATCGATTCCAGGCATGTCTTCGTACGACCACGTGAAAACATCTTCGAAATCTTTAATAAAATGATTAAATGCCCGCATTCCTCCGAAGACAACATGGACCCTATCTGGACCAAGCGTGGATCCTTATCAGTACCTACATTAATGGCAATGATTTCATCAATACATGGCTTAACATTCCGCTCTTCCTCTCGATTAATCAAGTTTTTCAAAGCTAGAGGAATTTCTTCCTCTTCATTTTCATTAAAATTTTGAAAATCCTGGTCAATGCAATAAATCAACAGCATAGAGAAGTACACAGAATCTGCAGCATTTTCATTCAAAAGGTCCGGATCTTTGATTATAGACTCAAAAGAAAAACTGAATGAAGACCCAGACAGGACTTTGGTATCCGGGTTACCACCCCCAGAAATACCAGACTCAGGCTCAGAAGAACCCAAATCTGATCCCGATTCCACAGACTCAGTAGAATCAGATTCTGGCTCATCACCTGATTCAGAACTGGAAAGAAAGCCTTCCTCTAGCTGCCAAGTAAGACTTGATGCCCTCGATGCATCCAGAATGCCACTGGTTGGGTCCATACCAGGTCCTTCCCCGATCATAGAGACAGTAAGAAGATCTTGAACCCGAGGACACGCTCATTTGAGGAATTTACCCAAAGCTCACGGAAACCACAAAAAAGGAAATCCTCTCATTCACAAACAAAACGACCATTGAGTGTCCCCCGGATTGGCTTGTGGACAAGCTCATAATGCTTCCCAGCTCTTTTGGCCTTGGCTCTGCCTTTCATCTCTTCTCATTTCCTTATCCAGTCCTATTTGGTGGGCACATAGCCTAATCCAAAGGTATATGGGTTGTGTGGCATCTCTGCCAATGCTATAACACCTTTTTGCTCGCTCTTTCCAAGTCTCATTCCTGGAACATGCCGCAACTTGTTCATAAAGTAGATGGATTGGGCACTAACGTACATGCCTTCGTCCATGGCCAGAATTGTTTGCACTACCTAAGCTTCTGCCAGAGTGAATCCTGAGAGGAATACATCCTCATCGCCATGATTGATCTCTAGCATGGGTGTAGTTACCTCTGGAGGTAGGTGGATGGATGAGTTCCCAAAAACAATGGCCACTCCTCCCTTATGAGGATACTTCAACATCTGATGAAGGATGGAGGAGACAGCCTTCATGTGATGTAACCAAGGCCTCTCTAACAGCAGATTAAAGGTAGCGGGTACATCCATGATGTGGAACTCGATCTCTTGCTCTGACGGGCCTACTTGAACCTTGTAGACACCCCGTTTTTGACTGCCCATAAGACTTAGGTGCTTGGTTCGATACACTCGATGATGAAAGTTGAATTGTGAATTCGCAGCGATTCAGATTTAATCAAGCCCTTGAAATAACCTCAAATCTTTAATATTTACCTTGTTTAAACCTGTGAGTTTCATTTTTGGACCTTTTCCCACCCTGAGCTGAGTTTGAACCGAAAAAATAGTGGAGGCCATCAAGGCCTGGTCGTGCATCAGTGATGGCCGGCTGTGGCTATGAATGGTGGGCTGGCCCTTGATGGCGATAAACACTGTTCTGGGCAAGAGGCTGCCAGCTATCCATTTTTGAAAATATTTATCACCTTTTGAGCTCGAATTCTATAAAAGCGAAGCTCTGGGATTGTTTTCAGGGTTAAACAAAAATCTAGAAACCAAATATATACCTTGAGAGCTCTTGCCTCCTCCTTCTTCCATTGCAAGTCACCTTTGAGATAACCTAGCTTGTTTATACCATCTCTATACTCCATACACAACCTTGTCTTACCACTCTAGAGCCTTGGTTGATCTTGAAGAAGCATAATTCAAGCTTGAGGGTGAATTGAAACCAAGTTTGGATCATCAACAATAAGCTTACTCCTTAAAAGGTATAGGCTTGTTATCTTTTCTCTTACTTTGATTTCTATCACTTGCTTCATAGTTCTTGATGTTTTGATTTGTTTTGAGCTTATTTGAAGTGTTTGGGGTTGGGTTTGAAGAGTTAACAAAAAGGTAGAGAGAGCTTGCTCTTTCTATACCTTTACTTATCACTCAAACCTTCCCTTTTCCACTCTTTTCCTTTGATATTTACATTGATTTTCAGAGTTTTAGAAAGGCTAAAAATCATGTTTTGAAGCTTCAAAAGTGGAGGGGTTAGCCACCCCTCCTTAATCTTGCTTACTAGCCTTAATTCTCTTCTTTATTGTTTAGCTTTTTAAGCTCTTTCCATGCATGTTCTACCTCTGTTTTCCATGTATTAAGGGTTGTTTTGAGGCTGTCCTAGCTTTTTCAATTAGTTCATGCCTTGTTTAGTACATTTGTGATCTCATAAGTTAGCATGTGTAACTTGTTGCTTGTTATATAGCTTTCTTTTACTCATTTCCATGTGTGAGAGTCTAAGTTTAATGATCAATCCATCATTCATCTCTTTCATACTTGAGAATGATTTCAACCGATTGAGGTTGTTCGAAACATGTAAGAAAAGTTCCCACTTAATGGCTTAATCTTTTCAAAGATTCATTGCCAATGATGTGTTCTTTCTCTCATGCTTTAGAAGAACCTCTTGTTTGACATCACTTCTTTTTTAGAGGACTTTAACATCACCGTGGACAAATGGAGTAAAAAATGGCAAGGCCTAATAAAATTGGTTTAAAACTTGGATCAACACACATAAAGAAAGTAGCTTAAATTGCTTCAACTTGGCCGGACGTTATGCCAAGTTACTTGTGTCAAGAGTCATCACATGCTAATTCATGGCATTTTGATGATTCTTGAAGCATTGCAACCTTTTTTTGAGTTCATACTATGACAAGAGGGAGGGGTGGTCCTACTCTTTACATTTTATTAACTTTTGTCCAAAATTGAATCCAAGATCATTAAGCAATCATATTGCTCATTGATGGCTTTGGAATCAATTTCAACCTACTCTCAAAGATTTCTTATGACAGAGAAGGAAAGAAGGACAAACAGAGCTTGAGAATGCTCTATCTGCACTGATTTCACTCCAGAACACAAAAACAGAGCTTTGTACCAAATTGATGCACGACCGGTCATCTGTAGACCCGGCCAGCTGTCAATGATGCACGACCGGCCTTTGGTGTGTGGCCAGCAGTGCAATTTTGCAGAAACAGAGGCAATGGTTAAAGGTGAAACAAAGATGGCCTGGGCAAACAGAGTAGCTTTCAGGCGCCGCGCATACAACGTTCATCCATCTTCCATTATGCTCTTATCAAATGCGATTGATTTCATTAGTCTTATTGTCATAGTTGTGAATAAATCTTGTTGTAATTAATTAGCGATAGGTAGTTGATTTTTTTTTAATTTATTATTTTTATTATTCAAGTGTTGTACTTATTTTAATTAATTAGTTATAGATAGTTGATTAAATCAAGTGTTGTAATAATTAGTTAAGTAGTTAGCTAATTTCAATTGTGTTATAATAATTAGCTTAACTAGCTTAGTTTAGCTTGGTTAGCTAGTTTATTCATTTGGACTCTCCTTCGTGAGAGCGTGTTGTAATAATGTGTATGTCTTCCAACCCTACGTCTTTCTCCCTTTTACTTAACTGCTTTTGATGGTTTGTTTAGGAGCATCACATTTCAATTAGCATACCTTATGCTTACATCCATTTCATCTTGTCTTACATGTACCGAGGCTCGATTCATCATTCTAACTGCATTATCGTTTCAATTACTTTGTTGAATACGTGTTTAACCGCATGTTATCAAAATCGATCCATATGCCATATTAGTAGTTGAGCCTATTAATTGCATATTTCATATGTTGCATTAGACATTTGGCATAGTTAGGAATCATGCATATTTTTCTAACTCATATCTTCTTAGCTTGGAGTACTAGGTGAGTTTTTAGTACTTTAGCATACTTGCATGAGTATGAGTGATTTCCATGACTAGCATGCTTACCATGAGGCTAAATGCTTACTTGTTAAACTGCTTGAATGCTTGTAGATGAAGGTTTGTTGCTTGAATTGGAACGATTCAACGAATGTACATTTAAACCTACTATGTCTTGTGGCAAATTCACAACTTGAAGCCCACTTTTGTTGAGTGGCAAATTCGCAAACTTTAAGCCCACTTGAGGTTGCAAATTCAAACCCTTTTTCGAAAAGAAAACATGAAATTGAGTTGTTTCAATTTGAGCAAGCTAATCTATATTTGAATACGCGCATCACATAGTAATGCTAGCCCAATAACTGGAACAAGAGCATATAATGTTGATAAAAAATCATATCATGATTAGTAGAGGCTGATCTTTAATCAGGCGAGTAGGGGTGCTCAACTCATGACCTTCCCCTCTCGTACTTAAGTGCTCGAGCCAAGGAAATTTTGGTGATGACGGGCATGTGGCCTTTGGCACGAGTCATGGGTTTCCTAAATTTTTCCAAAAAATAAAATATTTAGGTGGCGACTCTGTATCTAGCAAAGTAGTCCAATTTTGGCATTTTGATTCAAAATCAATTTTTCAAAAGGTTTGCCGAATTTGGACTCTTTGGTGATTATCAATTTCACATTGCACTTGTGAGATTAGATTCAAAACCGCGGGAGTCTGAACTATAGGGCTTCTTTTAAACCTCCGAAAGGGGGCACGAAAAAGTCGAGCTACAAACCTACACTTTCACAGTACTCATGCCCTCTCGGCTTGTGTTATCATATGCTCGTATCACCTGGGTTATGGGAAGAAAGTCCGCCGATTTAAGGCCAACTGTGTAGGTAGTACAGGACGGACAGCTATTAATGGTAGAACCGGTATCTACCAACACCACCGATACCCACTTCTCCCTACATTCCATAGATATGTATAATGGCTTGTTATGGGTCAAGCCTTTCGGCGGCAGCTCTTTGTTAGAGAAAGTAAGCATTGTTTTGGCACTACCCGGAAAGACTAAGCCCACAAGTTGCTCGAGCGTAGTATCAATGGACAATTTAGCTTTGTCCATTGCCGACAATACTGCCTGCCAGTGCACCCGTGAAGCTATAAGAAGCCCCTAGATAGAGATATCAGCTTGGATTTTCTTGAGTTGCTTCAAAACTGACTCCTCCTCTAACTGCTTCTCCTTCTGTTTCTTAACCTCCCAGTCCTTTCCCGATGGCTCTGCTTAATCCAAATGTAGTGGCTTAAAGTACCGTCCACTTCTTGTCAGATGGTCTATTTCTTCAGCATACCATGTATTATCTAGGATGCAACCTCTCTAATCTTCATCAGTATGGACGAGATGCAAATCATTGTCATCCCACCACTTGCCATCAATTGCTAACAAACTGTTGTCCGGTTCTACTTGGATCATTTTCACAGTATAAGTGTCCCCCTCAAGGCGACACGTAGTTTGCGGTTTTCTGGCTGTCTTCGATTTTTTCTCTCTCAAACTACCTCAATGTAGCTTCCTGTTCAGTATCTACAGTGTTCACAATACCCACTTCTTGGGCTGGGTTTTCCGCATATGTGCCCTTCGATAATTTTCCTTTCTCATCAACCTTTCTGGCTACTACAACTACCTTTGCTTCCTTTTCCTCTAGTTTCATCCCAGGTTCTTTTTCTTTGTCTGGCTCATCACTCAACCATCCAGTGTTATCTGTCGATCCCTTCAGGTTGAACCACCCGATCTGTACATCTCCCTGATCATGCTCATCAAAGAACTGTAGGTTGTCCAAATCCTCTTCGAGGTCTGCCAGATCATCCAACCCTTGGCTCGGGCCATCCTCTCTAGCCACATTGATGCCTACCGAGATTGGTAGCACCACATCAGGTCTGATTTGACTGGTTGGCGCAATATAGCAACTCGAATCATATGCCCCTTCAAACAAGTCCTCAGGACACTCTGACAACATACCAATACCTCCCTCCGAGGCTAGACCCTCATTTACCACAGGTATTGTCACCACATTGTGAGGCTCAGGTTATGACTAAAATGCGCCCATCATGCACAGATCTGTGCCCTCATAAATGAACAACATTGGTTTCGGTAGGTGGGAAAGGGTAATATATACGCTGGGGTCATAAGAGGTGGCCAGTGTATGGATAAGGTTAAGGTTTCGAGGTGGAGGGACTTAATTATGAGCTGGGAGTGGATTTGTGGTTGCATTTGGTTTCTGAGGTGGAGCGATAACCTTGTTGTCAATGAGGTCCTGAATCTCATGACGTAAACGATAGCACTGGTCAGTGTCATGACCATGCTGCAGGTGAAAAGCACTGTACTTTACAGGATTATGCTTTGGTGAAAGAGGGTCGGGAAGTGGACGAGGTTCTAAGGGTTTAAGGTGCCCCTTTTTGGTCAGCACTTGCATGGCTTTGGAAAGGGTCATGTATAGCTGGTTAAAAGCCCTCTGGGGTCAGGTAGGGTTGGATGATGTTTGTGGTCCTGTATTGGCAAAGAGGTCAGTAGTTTTTGTGGTGGTGACAACACTTACATCCGATGGCCTCGCAGCTGTTCTACCACTGGTAGCATTGGAACTGCGGACAACGGTCTTTTTGTCGGCTCCTTCTCATCTGTAATAAACCCTTGCTTCATGGTATCTTCGATTTGCACTCCCATTTAATGAAGTTCTATAAACGTAAATAACGGAAGCACAATCATTTTCTGCAATAGCTTGTCATGCAGATTCTGGATGACCATTCTGATCTGGTCCTTTTCTGAAGGTCGAGTGGTCATTATAGATGCTTTGGCCCTCCATTTTGTCATAAATTTAGAGAAACCCTCCTTCAGCTCTTGACGTGTTGCCTCGAGATCACAAGTTGTGACCTCAATCTGCGTATTGTAAGAGTACTAAGCAATGAAGGCTTCGGCCATCTCCTTCCAATTCTATTTGACAAAATCTTCCAACTTAGCATACCAAATGGCCGCTATAACTGACATGGTGCGACCAAAGAGAGACAGCTTCCGTAGTCTAGTTAAGCCCATCGACCGCAAGATATCCGAAAACAGTAGCAAATGAACCGTCGGATCCCCGGAACCGTCAAAACGATCAATGTGTGTCATTTTAAACCGATCTGGCAATGTAACTGCATAATCAGTGTATCCATCCTCTATGTCTGGGATGGAGTTAATCCCTTGCGCTCTTTTGAATAGTTTCTCCGGTTTGTTGACCTTGAGTGTAGTTGGGTCAACCTCGAACTCGAACAGAGCCTTGGTTTGACAAACCGGGGCTTTAGAAGCTTGTGTTGGGATTGGCTCTGTTTGGACTGGAAAAATCGGATTACCCTGGTTTTGTGGATCTTGAGCATTGACAGTGGCACTGGGCACAGGAATAGTCGTGGTGGGTGCATGGGATGTAGAGGCTGCAGCCGGCTGTGGTTGCTGTTGTTGTAACTTAATTACCACCTTCGCTTGACGGGCTGCAACTACGGCCTGGCGAGCCGCATCATGCTATAGTGTTTCCATTGCTTGCTGCAACTGGAGTATTAATTCCTCCATATTGGCTGTTGTGCCATTGGAATAGGTGACTGGTGTTGAATCGGACTGGAAGTGGATGACTGCTCTTGAACCGAACCGAACACAGGTAAGCTAAAAGGTGATTACTGTAAGAATTGGACAAGTGAACTCTGTCTGATTGTCTTCCGTCTTGTAACCGGTGAGAGTGATGTAAACATGGGTTGTCCCCGAACAAGATCCCCGTCCTTGCAAAGTCTTCCAACTCGGGTCCAGAGTACTTGGGGGATATCCGAACTTTCTAAAGCTATGGTTTAAACCACCTTGCAAAAGAAATAAAGTAAAATAACAGCAATCAGAAACCACATAACACCTAAGCTAAGAGTTTTTATTAACATAGACGTGATCAAAGCTGTAGGACTGTACACCACACTAAATTCTACCCTAAAACAGATACCAACCTTGCAACTGATATGCACATTGCTACACAGTTTCACTGTAAAGCACATACTAGTTAAGAGAGAGCCAAAACACCCCTATGAGGGGGTAGGGTTACCTTGTTCTAATTTTGGCATGAATTAGGGTTCACTATTTCAAACAAGCGATTTCACATAATTCTGTATTCGGGTGAGCGTCATGTCCTAGTTTGGAATAGTCACTATGGCTTACTACATGCAGCTAGGCCAAATGATCAAAATAGGGGTACCTCAGCAAGACTACCTAATATACCTCTCACACCTAACACCGAGAAGAAAAAGGAGGATCAAACAGTATAGTGGTAGTCCAGATCCAAGGATTGTGTTCCCAACATAACAGAGCCCACGACCGGTCAGCTTTTTGGGTGAGCCTCCGGCAAACCATCCAGGAATAGCAAATGACAAACACAATGACTTAAGTGCACCAATGCAAATGCAATGCAAAGAACATATATATGTAAATAAAAATTCAAATCATAAATTTCAAATCAAGTTCTCTAAGGTCCCCAATGGAGTCGCCAGAAACTGTAGCTGAGCTTTTCGTGCTCCTTTCGGATATGACTAGCTCCACAGTTCGGACTCCCGTGATTCTAAATCTGATTCCATAAATGCAATGTGAAATAGATAAGCGCAAATGAGTCCAAATCCGGCAATTCTTTTGGAAAATCGATTTTGAATCAAAATGTAAAAATGGACTACTTTGCTAGATACAGAGTCGCCACCTAAATATTTTTGGGAAATTTAGGAAACTTGTGACTCGTGCCAAAGGCCACGTGTCCGTCATCACCAAGATTGTCTCGGCTTGGGAACTTAGGTACGAGAATGGAAGGTCATGAAGTGAGCACCCCACTCGCCCAATCAAAGATCGGCTTCTACTAATCATGATGTGATTTTTATTTATATTATATGCTCTTGTTCTAATTATTAGACTAACTTTACTAAGTGATGCACACAAGTATAGACTAATTTGTAAAAATTGGAACATTTGATTTCATGTTTGTTAAAAAAAAATGTTTTGAATACGCACTTAGCCTCATGGAATCATGGACAATGCGAGAAATGGATGCGAGACATGGACAATGCTAATGAAAATGTGATGCTCTATGCTACCATCATAAGCCCCTCGGGGGGAGGGGGGGAATGAAAGAAATGGGGGTTGGAAGACATACACACTTATTACAATTTTTCCCTCGCATGGGAGGGTTCGAATAAGTGTCCGAGGGTCTGAATAAGTGTCCAAGTGTCCGAAATAAACTAACTATTACAAAACCAAATGAATGAATAAATAACTAACTAGATAAGTTATTACAACAAAGGCTAATAATGAGTAATAAACTAGCTACCTAATTTAACTACCTATAATAATTACAAATAAACTAGTACTACAACAATACTAATTACAACAAGAATAATTTACAACAATAATGATTACAATAAAAATAATGAATTAAAGCAATGCATGCACATCAAATAGGACAGTTTTCAGAAGCCACTATGTCTGTCTCCCTGAGAATCTGTCCTGTTTTACTTTCAGCCACTACTCTCTATTTCTGCAAAAACACACTGTTTACTGAACATTAGAGCCTGGTCGGGCCCAAACAATGCTGGACGGGCCTTGATTTCATGCAAAATCTTGTTTTTGTGCTCTGAGGTGAAAACAATGCAAACAGAGCCTTTCTGAGCTCTGTGTGTCCCTTTTACTCTTCTCTGTCATGGAGAGGCTCAAGAGAAGAACGAAGTTGGTTCCAAAAAGATCAATAAGCAAATTGATCACTTGATGATTTCAAAGACAATTGGACAATTGGATAAAAATCAATAAATACAATGAACAACAACCACTCTTCCCTCTTATCATGAAGTGAGCTCAAAGAGGATGGTAGAGATGCTTCAAGATTTATCAAAACATCATGAATTGATGTGTGACGACTCCTGACATGATAAATTCGGCATAACGTCCAGCCGAACCCAAGCAATTTAACTCATTTTCTTTATGTTGGTTGGTTCAATTTTAAGCCCATTTTTTTTAGTCTTTTCCATTGTTTAATTAATTTGTCCAAAGTGATGGTTAAGTCCGTTACATGAGAAGAAATGTCAAATGAGAAGTGATCCTAAGCATGAAAGAGAGACTATGCATTGACAATGAACCTCCGTAGAGATTAAGCCATTGAGCATAGGTCATTTTCTCATGCTTTGAATAACTATCAATCTTTTGACATAACTCTCAAACAAAAGAAAAGAAGAAAACAGGGAGGTTGCAAACATGATTGTGCAAGATTGATTATTAGAATAAGACTCTTGACATGAAAGCCAAGCAAAGGAAACCAAAAGATAATCAAATCATGGACAACACAACACAACAAGTAAGATATGAAGATTTTGAACACAACAAGTAAGGTATTCAAAGCATATACTAATTAAGTAAATTAGGACAGCCCTAAAACAGCCCCTAATATGTGAAAAAAAAAACAGTAGCTAAATGATGTTTGAAGAATACGAAAAAGATAGGAAATAGCGAGGAATTACAAGGCTAGTGAACAACAGCAAGGAGAGGTGGCTAGCCCCTCCATTTTTTAGACCTCAAACCATGTTTTTTTAGCTTTTTTGGAACTCTAAAAATCAATTTGAAGACTAAAAAAAAGGAGTGTAAAGACAAGGGTGTGAGCTATGAAGTAAGGTGCAACAAGGGTGTGAGCTACCCAAGTTCCAACACATGAAATGGATCCAAAACAATACAAAGATACAATAAATTTATAGTAAGAGATAGAAATGAAAGCAAGAGAAAAGAAGGTAAACTTATACCTCTTAAAGAGGGCAAGTTCTTGTTGTGTATCAAACTTGGTCCAAACACACTCTCAAGCTTGAATTGTGATTCTCAAAGCTCAACCTAGGCTCCAAGGTTAAGGTTTGAGAGTTTGTATGGTGTATAGATATAGTTCAAAGACGGTAAGCTTGCTTAAAGATGGCTTGGCACGGAAAAAGGAGCTCTCAAGTGTGTGTATAAGCTCTTTGGAAATTGTTCAACCCTCAAAACATAGATATAACCACGTATTTATAGAATTTGAGCAAAATAGGTCGAAAATATCTTCAAAAATAGATAGCTGGCGGGCTCCCGCCCAGAACAGTGTTTATCGCCCGCAAGGCACGACCAACCCCAAATGGCCACGACCGACTCCCAAGCACGGCCGGGCCCCAATGTGCTTCCCTATTCCTCTGTTCCAAGCTCAGTGTAGGATGGCATGATAATGAAAAATGGACCTCTGAGGTAAGAACATGGTAAATATGAAGGTTTTAGGATTGTTTTTGAGGCCCATCCTCGTTTTCTGTCACACCCCAAACTCGCCCCTAAAAGTTTGGGCATGACCTATTCAGAAGTGGACACTTAGCCTATTGTACATAACATATGGGGCCTGAACGAAAGCATTAAATTTTATAAAATAACGTGAAATAAAAAGAAACTACATCCATTGAGCGACCACTATCATACCAATAACGAATATTTACATACACATACACAAACCCCGCCTTTAGTTTGGGCGTATAACAAAAACATTGGAAACTTCAACATATAATAGACAATTAGAATACAAGCCAAAACTTAGCAAGACTCCACAAAAATGGACAGGCTTCATCCAAATGCCTAGACACACTGAGGTTGACAAAAGAGAGACGAGCATCGAGGGTTAAGGTTGACCTCCAGATTTATTACCTACAGAATCAAACAAAATACAGAGTGAGACAATCTCAGTGAATAATAGTACTTTAATAACTCAATGATCAACTAGAATTATAATGCAGAGCAATGCGTATATAATGCAAAAGACATGTAGTTAATATGATGTTGTAATTATTTCCAGAATGGCCTTGGGCCCAGTCTTTAAACAGAGTGGCTTCAAGCCCGGATTAAACAGAGTGGCATTAAGCCCAGATTGAACAGAGTGGCGTTAAGCCCAGAAATATACAGAACGGCCTTAGGCCGGACAGATTTCACAGATTGGCCAAAGGCCTCACAGATTTCACAAGACGGCTTTAAGCCCAGTTCATATATGTATGGACTCCAGAGATGTCTCGCACGGATTCTAGAGGTGACTCATACTGTAGCACTTAGTTCCGTGCAGCACTTTGTCCCCTACCAGAAAATAATAGGTCTTACAGATTATACAGAAGCATATAGATTCCTTCAATCATTCTCATGTGTTAACATAGTTAACTTGCGTTTAACAGAGTGCTAATGATAACTATTGGTAATAAGTAAAGCGTATTTTATAGATTGACACAGTTGTCTTACGTATAACAGAGCATTTATAATAATTGTTTACAGAAGCACATGTGTCATTACAGTACTATTCCTGGGGACGGAACAATTCACACCATAACATGGGTCATATAACAATGTTATTGATATTCAATTCTTTGACGTATAAGGCAACCCATGGTTCTATCCGATGATTCATTTCGATAATCCATTCTAGACAGATATCTATGTCATAAAACATGCGTCGAACCAAACAAGACTATAGGAGTCCATAATAGGACATTCAAATTTCATGTTTTCGTTCAAAATATCATGTTCCCAGTAAGCGGGTTTTACATTCATAATTCCTTCCCGTCAACCAATTGCACAGTACTAATAATTTGTATGTAATTCTTATGCGGAGTCATAGGTAACTTACAGGTTATAGCGCATTACTGATAGACATTAATCATAACCGAAGTGCAGAGTAGTTCCAGAGTCATACCGATGTAAACAAAATCTTCTAACGTTCACATAAGTTTACACCGATTTCCAATCAAAAGAAATGTTAACATAGTTACTTGCAAAGGACAAAGTGTTAATAATAGGAATCATTAGCGGTAAATAAATGTACGATCATAGTACTAGTACTCACAGTGCATTAAAGGAGTGGTAGTCCCTCCCAGTGGGTGCCCTACATACATACACAACTTGCAACTTAGTTCATTTCCCTAGTTAAGTCATTTTCTGACTTATTTTACTTCGAATGAATTTACAACATTAAAAAGGCATTGAATACAGATTTCAAAAATATTCGAGGGTTAAGCACGCAAAACGAAGCAGATCACATTTCTAGCATGGACCGCACGTGTGGCTGTGAGCCTCGCACGTGCGGCGATTGGTCCCACACATGCGGCTGGGAAGTCCCGCACATGCTTTTCTAGCAGTGTCCAAAACCCAGAATTTCTCCATTCCCTACACGTGCGGCCATGACTCCCGCACGTGCGGCGATTTGGCCTGTTTGGTGCACAAAACTCATTCACAACTAGCTCAACACAACACAAGGTATAATAGAGGGGAATTTAAATCAATTGGATACTATATCATTCCTATAACATGAATCATAAAGTTATTTAGGTCTTTAATCTCTTCCATTACACATAAATAATTTCATACTCCTATGTTTATGGTGTACACACTTATAAATAATATATATATATACACACATGTAGGTTCAACATAAAAAATCAAAGGTTGGAATGTAAGCCTTCATCAAACAACTCAAACTAATTCTCAAAACAAACAAATAATGGATGCAACTTCCAATTAAATAATCATCTCTCCAAAACGATTCAATCATAAACCTTAACCTTACATATGGAAAGGGGTTTTTCACACATGTTTAAGAAGGAGGCTATTCAAGGTGAATTACACATACCTTGGGCTTAAATTCCTCTAAACCCTCTCAATTCTTCAATCTTCTTCCTTGTTGAACTACCCCTCTACCTCTCTAATTCTCCTCTTCAAATTCTCTCTCTCTTAGAAGATATTTGCATAAGACTCTAAGTCAAATGTCCAAAGAGGCTCAAAGATATATATAAAGTTGAACAGGACAAAATTCTATTAGTTTAATCATTCCAAATTGAAATTTCACAGAAAATCATATTATGATTTAAAAATCATACCGATCCCAAATGTAAAATCAATTTCAGATTATCAAGCCTCTAAGGCTCCCAATTTCTGATTCAAACATTATAATTGCAACAGATATTACTCTCGTTAAACAGATATGAACTTATTATCATAAGATTCACTCAAATTATATTAGTTTTAAATCCAATTTCACAGCAAGCACGTAAATGCACAAAATAGGGGACTGAAAGAATACCAGAAAACGTGTATGAGGGTCGGGTTATTACAGTTTCCTTTGTTGAGAAGTCAAATTAAACACAATGCTATTTTCATCATCAAGTGCCCAGGACGAAGTGCACAAGTCTTGTGGGCATTCAAAAATTGGATGTCTACAGTACCGAAAGCAAGGAATGGGTGCCTCTTTAATGGTAAGATAGTAGATTGGGATGAGCTATTAGAATTGGTGAAGGTGAGGGTAGCACTTTGGAGTAAATTTAATTTAAAGGGGCTGCAGTATTCAGTTCAAGACATTGTCACCAATCTTGATCATATCAAGGTTGGGTTATTTGGATGCCAGTGATAATTGGGTGTCTCTGATGTTGGTGTTCTTGTATTCTTCTTTGCTTTTGGTTGGTTACTCATTAACCTGGGGGTTTGCTAGCATATGATTGTGTTAGCTTGTGGTGCCAACCTACTTGGGATCACTTTGTGTAGTTATAATGCTTGTAGCGCTCCCCCCTGCTTTTTTTATGTATGCTTTGCTTTATATATATTCATATCATAAATAAAGCTTTCTTTCTTTGCTGATCAAAAAAAAAAAAAAAAAAAGAGCACAAAATGTCAAGTTACATTTGATGTACAAAATGAAAGTTTGTACTATAGAACTTTTCAAATAAAAATTACACTTACATATGTTTTTATTAGCCATTTCCCTTCTCTGTGATTTTACTTTTGGGCAAGCATTAATTTAGAAGGGAGGTGCAAAATTTTAGAGTCGAGTCTACACAATATTTTTAGGGTAAACTACCAATTGGTTCTAATAGTTAGACATTAACCCCATCAAGTCTTATTGAAAATAAGTTCTGGTAAAATTATCGTTAAAAAAAAAAATTTGTAACGATTTTTTGCATATGTTACTAAAAATTGACAATCAGTGTTTTTTTTTTTTTTTCTATCACAGTTTTCATAAATTGCCACTAAAACTTACAATTAGTGACTTTTTAGATGATAAATTTTTCAAACTATCGTTGAAAGTAAAAAATTAGTGACTTTTTTATGATGATTTTTTAAACTGTCGCTAAAACTTATAATTAGTGACATTTTTTGTGACAAAATTTTCAAGTTGTCACTGAAAATTAACAATTAGTGGCGTTTTTTGATAGTGTTTGATGAAAAACACTATTAATTCTCATATGATCTATTGGATAATATGTCCACCTATTAGGACTTAACGTAAGTCCTTCATATTTTTAAATATAAAAAAGTCAACAAATCAGTGTTATGTGCAAACTTGCCTAGCCCTCAATCTTTGTGTATATACACAGATAGATAGATGGAGTATGTGAGGTTTTATCCTATCTAAACTGAGAGAGAGAGTTTGAATATTAATAATCACATGATCATAATATATTTGTTTTTAAAAAATGAATAATTATGTAATTTTGACATGAAATTTTTAGTCTCAAGGATCTATTTGTTTTGGATGATAGATAAGGGGATTGAACTAGAATAGATGTGGGACCCATTATAATGGTGTTTGTTTGCAAAATAGGGAAGGAGATTCAGTCCCTTAGGACTGTGATAGGCCTTGGAGAAAGGGATTAGCAAAGGCCTCCAAGAGTTGGATTTCAAACCTAGTGAGGGGATTAGCTTAGAAAAAAAGACTATTTTGCCTATGTTGTGTGTTATGTATTTGCTTGGTTTTTAATCTTTTTTGGTGTTCTGTCATTATATATATATATATAAATATAGTACAAAAAAACATGTTTATAAAATATAATTTTTTTAATATTAAAATATATCAAAAACACCAAAGGGTATTTATGGTATTTCATATTATTAATCTCCTTATTAAAATATATCACAAATAAACACAATTTTTTTTTAATCCCCTTGCTAACAGTCCCCACACTAATAGTTCTCTCACTAATAGTCCCTATACTAATAACCCCACCTAACCTAACTCTACAAAACAAACAGGCCCTAAACGCTATTAGTGACCTCAAGGAATGAGGAATTAATAACATTGATCCACTTTAATGTTCAAATTCAAAAGGGTTGGGCTTCTCTTAAGTTGTCATCTCAACTTGAGAGAGCGTTTGGATTTGATAGGCTCATTTTGGAATTGATTTTGAGGATCCGAACCGTTCACTTTTTTAGATTTGTTGAGTAGAATATTCATGTAAAAAATAAGATGATTGGATATCAGTAGCTATATGTTTGAATAATATTTGTTTTATAAAAATGAACAACAAATATAATTTCAAGAATAACCACCCATTTTTTGTAATACAAAATTGATTTAAACATATAGTTACCAATACATGATTATTTTGATTTTTTGCATAAATATTTTACTCAACGAATCTTAAACGGAACATGTGATGGGCTCCACAAACCCCTCAAATTCTCTCATGTTGAGATGTGAAAGAGAAACCCAACCCAATTCAAAACTTCCTATATGAAAATTGCAAGTACTAATCAACTCAACCAACCAAATTGATTTTATCTTTATAATTTTTAATAATGTCACAGTAATCAAATTTAAATATACCCAATTGTTGATATTATTATATCAATTTTCGTATCATACACTAATATATTGGTAAATCAAAGTCCTTGGCCTAGTGATTTGTGTAGAACAACTTTGTAATGTGAGATGCAAGTTAACTCTTATGGAGAGAAATTTAATATTTATAATATTATCTCCCATTGTAGGAATTGTATGTGGTTGTTGGGGCTTGTATGTAAGTCTGGGCTAGTTGTGGTTGTTGAGCTTGGTGTTAGTTTTCTAACTATTATTGAACTAATAGTTAGTTTGATATAATACTTTTCATATTTTTAAGAGAAAATTGTTGAAAAGTCCAATATAATGAGGGTATATAACACTTCGTATTCCTTGGACTAGTGAGATTGCTCTTGACACTCTTATTATCGTATTTGGAGCCGTTTTGATTCATTTTAGGGTATTCATTGGAGTGGTATCATAATGATAAGTAGGATTGAACCCAAAATATTGATTCAGATAATTGTTCCATCAGTAGTCTTCACTATTTTATCTTTTTCTCTTTCTACACTTTTAATTTGGATGTGAGGCTAGAACCATTGAAGAGCTTGTTTTTGGGACTTCAATTTAGACACAAAACAACCTAAAATGGAGTTCGGACGAGGGAGTTATGCCCTTTTGAAATTTGAGCAACTATGTTAGATACAAGTCTGCTAGAGTGAACTTTTGATTATTCAAGCGGTCTCTTCAACATTCTGAGATTCTGAGAGCTTAATTTCACTGGTCGAGCCAAGCTTTGACCACTCGAGCAGTCTGTTCAAAGTCAAGCACTTTAAAGTCACTTTTTTGTCTAAACTTTTTATTCTTTCTCCCTCTCTTCTCTCCTTCTCTTTCTTACCCAAAACCCTAGACCTCCCAACCTTGATTTCATCTATTTTCACCAAGAATCCACCATAGATCTTGCATTACAGGTGAAGAACAAGTGAAGATTGACATTTTGACCGATTGGATTATGATTTCTTTGAAGCTCTCTTCGGGTTTTCATCTTCATGCCTTTATCCTTGAGGTAGGGGTACTTTAACTTGATATATTTATGATTTGATATATATATGTGTGTGTGTGTATGTTTGTGTGTGTGTGTGTGTGTGCGCGCGCGCGCTCTATTTTCTTACTTATAATAATGTATGAGATGATTTTTTTGGATATAAAGAGGCTTTGATAAATAAAAAGGGATTATATCCAAATTATTTGAGGAAGACTATTAATGTTTTGTTAATTATTATTGTTGATGATAAAAATTGACCCTTTAAGTGTAAAAAGTCCCAGCTTTCTAAAAAACCCTAGTTTTCAAACTTGATTAAATAATGGGGTTTGGGTCAATTGACTCTTGTGGGAGCCGACTATTCTGAGGGGCAATAAGGCCGGGTACAAGTATGAGATCGGTCAAGGACGGATCTTGTATTCGGCATTTATCGCAGTCGAACTGAGAGCCAAATAGTATAATCGGCATCCCAACTAGCAGAACAAGAGCCAAATAAATAGACGCGCAATAGATCAATAGGTGGGCCCGACCCTAAGGCCCAAGGAAAAGAATATAAATAGATGAGCATCAACCAAAGAAAGCTATGTGAGAAAAAGTCTAAACTGAGATATAAGCAACCAAGAGAGTATACACTGACTTGTCCGTCGGAGTGCTAATTCCGGCACACCCCCGACTGGAGTGTTCATTCCTTTTCAGGTGACTAGCTGAGGATCTCGAGCGTCCCATTGGATCCAAAGAGTTATTTCCAAACCACTTCTCCACAATTGGCGCCGTCTGTGGGAATACTCCAGCACATCCATGGCGGGCATGACAGAAGATCCTCCGGTAGTCGCTGATGACCTTACACCACGAGTTGATACCACTCCAAGAAACCTGCTTGGACATAAAAAACATTAACGCACGAAGAGCCTTGAACTTCGACTCAGCTACCCAGACCTCACCCTCGATATCAGCACATGAGACAATGCAAGCAATTATGGATCAGGCAAAGCAAAACGAACAGAGGTTGGAAAACATGATGGCGAAGAAACAAAACGCCTTCGACAGGATTTGGCCTTCGACAGGATCCGGAACGACCTCTGAGAAAGGATAGTCGACGACCTCGAATTCGGAGACAAGACAGTAGCAGTAATTCTGACTCGTCATCCCTAGAGTCCAAAAGAAGGGACAAGTCGTAGTCTCCAATTCTTCTGAAGGGAGTCCATGTGCAAGGACTAAACGAAGAAGAAATGATTCAGATGAAAATGACCAACATGACCCCTTTGTGCGACGGATCGCAAGGGCGGTACTACCCAAAAAGTTCAAAGCTCCATCGTTCACCCTATTTGATGGAAAATCAGACCCCATTGATCACATTTGTCATTACAAGCAAGCCATGACACTGTATACAGACGACGAGGCCGTCATGTGTTGAATATTTCCCAGCAGTTTGGGGACCATTGACCGTCAGATAGTATTATAAATTGGAACTGGCATCAATTAAGAGTTTCCATCAACCTCCAAAAAATCCTTCAGGGCAAGGTTTGTCACCAACAAGGTCCAGCCAAAGCAGGCCAATTCTCCTCTGGGCAATGCAAATTCAACCAGGGGAAAACCCTACATGCTTAGTCGGCCGTGCTATTGGGAATGCTTTAATCTCGTAGATGATGCCTGCAATGACTCATGGCCATCACTTGCCTTTAAAATGGGGTTGTATCCTGATAGTACCCTTCGTAGCTCCTTGACCAGAAGGCCCCCAAAACAGTCTGGTCGCTAATGAAGAAAGTCGACGAATACTGCAAAGTGAAGGATGACGCCCTGCGGGTTAAAGCCAGGCACAAGGCCAACAAGACCGGCCCCATCTGAGATCGTTTCAGCCGATAAATTCTGTGCCCTCGCGGAGCTTGAAACCACGGAATCGGGCTAAACGAAACAAAAGACGAGATTCACGCTGATCAAATGACCAATGTCCACAATGGGCTAGTAAACAACTTTAGGTGATTAGTAGGTGCGTCAGGCGTCCGGACAAGAAATATACGGAGTTGTCGGAGCCGGTCAGCACGGTGATGTCTAAAATTCAGCATCTTCCGTTCTTCAAATGGCCACCCAAGATGGTCGGACCTCTCGACACGAGGAGACGGGATAGACAGTGCGAATATCACAAAGACCACGGCCATGACACCGACAGTTATTATGCCTAAAAGATCATCTTGAGGAGTTGGTACAAGACGGTAGGCTTAAGCAACACGTCCGAAAGAACAATTCGACAAAACAGTTGCTTTACGACAAGATTCACCCCTACTCGGCGTAATCCATATGATTTATAGTTTGTCGATGGCATCCGTGGTACATACAATTTAGTCACATCCTGACCCCTAGAAGCAAATCACACCAGCAGAAACGCCGACCATATCTGAAGTCATCCGGATGATTCTGATTTGGTCGGCGTAACGCTGTAACACCCCGAAAAAAATTTCAACATGAACTTACCCATATTAATTGGCATTCACTAAACAATAGCAATAAACCTTTCACTTTTACATCATTGATAATGAGTTTATACAAAAGTTCCACATGCAGTATACATTTAACGAAACAAAAGAACACATGAATCTATAGTATGTGAAGCATTTAGCCTCAAAATAATAGAATGCCCTTAAGGGCTTACATCTTCCAAGGTAAAAGCCAAGTTACACGAAATGGTCTCTACAACCCATACACATTAGCCCTTGCCTCACAAAAGAATTAAACAAAAATGAAAGAGCTATGTACTCTTCTAAAAAATATCCATGCCCTCAGTTCAGCGGGATCACCGCATCTTAATTATACCCTACACCAAATCCCATAGGGTGTGAGCATAAAGCCCAGTAGAGAGAACTCTCACAAAGTATATACAGTTGTGCAACTTCAATTAAAAATACAAATGTCAATGCCATGTCATGCACCTTTTAAAAACAAATCCATTTCATGCTTTACTAAAGATTACCAACTTTCAAATAAAATTTTCAAGCTCAACTTATTTCAAAACTACCAATTCTTAATCAATAGGGGTGGTAAATACGACACTGGTAATCCCTAGGCTGGTGTCTGCAAGTAGACTTTACAAGTACTACCAAAACTGTCATTTTTACCAGTATTAACTGAAAGGCTTGACACCTATCCACGCGATTTTCTGGTCTTTCACCATGGACACTCAAGCCAACTTATCAAATCATCTACACCTCTATCCGGACTTACCACCGTATTTACCCCATACACACTTTCATAGTTCCATTACAATATCTTATTCTCTCATGAAGTAAATGTCCTCAATCTCAACTTACAATGCATAATAAAATCATTTGAGATGTGTATGCCATGCAATAATCTTTCTCATGCTTCGAAGCATTACCCATTTCCAATTATCTCTAAAACAACATCAATTTACCATACCATCAATTTATCATAACCACAATCTCTCACTATGTTCAAACCATAGCAAGTTAGCCTCCTCAAGGCCCTCATATGATGTTTCAACATTAAGCTATACAATTTACAATTCATACATTTCATGGTTCACAACCATTATCACCTCATAACAATACATGCCCAACCTTTATTAATAATGTCTTGAAACAATTCCTCATTGCTCATATTTTTAAAGAAGGTTAATATTTAACAAAACAAAGTGTTAAGAATTACACTACCTTATTCATTGAACACAAGAAAGAAGGAAGGAAAATTCATAGGCATTTCCATATGTTCTTCAAAATCCCCAAATTCTAGGGTTTTTTCACCAAGACCAAACCTTTCACATTTCATTGGTAAAATCCCACCAAAATCATCATTTTAAAGTGCTATCAAGGAGTATCCTCATGGATTAAGGAGATGAAGATAAAACCCATTTCTTTGAAAACACCTCTCTACATTTAGTGTAAAGATCAAAATCAACATCAAAACTTCAAGTGAACTTTAAAATCAACATTTCTTAGGCAAAACATGTATATATAACTCAAGAGTGTCCCTACCTCAAAGATTAATGAGGAGGGAGATGAAACCCTAGCCCCAAAGGATGATCTTTCAACTTCCACTACACCAAGAAGAGCCCCAAGCTTGATCTTCAAGATTAGAGGATGAGGATGATGATTTAAACCCAAGGGACTATAAGAATCAAAGAGTTTTTAATGTTTAGGGGATGATTTCTAGAGAGAAGAAGGAGGAAAATATAGTTTGGAGTGAGAGAGAAATGTCAAAAATGAGATACACTTTCGGGCTAAAAGAGAAGAAAAACAGAGATTTTCGGACCGCCAGAGTGCCGCAAGTGCGGCACCCATCCCCGCACCGTGCGAAGCCCCCCTTCCCGCACGTGCGGAGCCCCCCTTCCTGCACGTGCGGCCCTCACCCCCGCACGTGCAGTGGTCCTCCTGCACTTCCTCCCACTCGTGCCTTTTATGCAGAATGACACTCACCGAGCTCCCCTCGTCCCACACGTGCGGCCTAACCCCGCACGTGCGGCCCTAGCCCAGCAGCCCAGAAAATTCTCCGCTTCTCCCTTGGGCACTCCGGACCTGACCCCGCACTTCCCGGAACAAGAAACCGCAACACCGACACACACACAAGAACAAGAGTCTTAAATTGGAAATGATTTCCAAGAGTGCCAGCCCAACGAGAACAAAAGAGAACGAAACCAGAAAAAAGGAAAAGAAAGAGGGGAAAAGAGACCCGGTCATCACAAATGCTCCTGCACAATGATCTATTGGTCATCGAATTACGCGTAAACTGATTCACCGTTGAACATGTTCTCATTGACCAGGGGAGTACTTCGAAGGTTATGTACTACAAGACCTTTATCAAACTCGGCTTCACTGAGTCGAACTTGTCCTTGGCTCATTATCTGTTATTCGGCTTCAACGTTAATCCAGAATACCCGTTAGGCAAAATCACACTACTAGTTCGAGCGAGCTCCCGATCAATGGACGTGGAATTCTTGGTTGTCAAGCTGCCTTCACCATATAATCTCATCATGGGATGAACTTGGCTACATACCATGCAGGCTGTGCCAAGCACCTATCATCAACTGTTCCGCTTCCCCGACCAAACGCGGCATTGAACAAATCTATGGTTCCCAGAAATCGGCACATGCATGTTATCTTCTTGCCGCGAAGACACGAAGAGAGCTGGAAGTGAATTCCATTGAGGTGCCGGATCGAGAGAACCTCGACGACGTTGGACGGCTCCCAAGTGAAAAGGCCACGGAAGCCTTGGATTGAGTTGAAATTGACAAGAATCCTTACAGGTTCTTCATGGTCGACGCATCCCTGAATAAAGTTGGCAGGCAGCAGCTAATTACCTTTTTACTCCGCAACCTTGATGTATTTGCATGGTCACCATATGAGATGCCAGGGGTGGATCCATCCGTCTCTCAGCACTGTTTAAATGTTGACCCCAAATGTAAGCCGATTATTCAGAAAAACCGGCGGTCAGCCGCAGAACACACTACTGCCGTTGTTGAAGAAGTTGACTGGTTGCATGATGCCGGGGCAATCCGAGAAGTAACCTACCCTACATGGCTGTCGAATACCGTGGTTGTAAAGAAGAAAAATGGGACCTGGCGTGCTTGTGTGGATTTCACGAACTTAAATAAAGCTTGCCCCAAGGATTGTTTTCCCCTCCCCAGAATAGACCGACTCGTAGACGCCACGGCACGTCATCAACGTATGAGCTTCCTTGATGCCTACAAAGGCTACCATCAAATTGCCAAACATCCGGAGGACCACGAGAAAACTGTATTCCTCACCCCAAGAGGAACCTATTGCTATAAGGTCATGCCTTTTGGGCTGAAGAATGCAAGGGCAAACTTACCAAAGACTAGTCACTGCCATGTTCAAGGAGCAACTCGGTCGTACTATGGAAGTGTACAGTGACGATATGGTGGTCAAGTCCAAAGAAGAGCAAACTCATCTATTCGATCTGGAAAAGACATTCGGCATTTTATGCAAGTACAAAATGAAGCTGAACGCTTCAAAATGTGCATTTGGGATCGGATTTGACAAATTCCTTGGCTACATTGTCAACCACCGAGGAATCGAAGCCAACCCGAGGCAAATCACAGTAATCCTGGAACTCGGCTCCCCTCGATCGGTCAAGGAGGTTCAAAAGTTGATATGGATGGCCGCCACACTCAACAAGTTCATCATTCGTTCCACAAATCGCTGCCGACAATTCTTTCATACCCTACGGCAGAGTAAAGGTTTTGAATGGACCTCTGAGTGCGAAGCCGCTTTCAACGGTCTGAAGACTTACCTCCGATCAGTTCCACTCTTGACAACACCTTCGGCAGGTGACCTACTCATTTTATATCTGGCAGTTTTCGACTAGGCCGTCAGCGCCGTACTGTTAAAGGAAGAGCTTGGGGAGCAGCGGCCAGTGTATTATATGAGCAAGGCAATGGTTGATGCCGAAACACGTTACCTTCCGTTGGAAAAACTCATCCTAGCCCTCGTCATGGCAGCAAGAAAACTGATGCATTACTTTCAGGGGCATACCATCGGGGTACTAACGGACTACCCCCTCCAGTCAGTACTCCGTAATGCAGAAACATCAGGGTGCGTTTCAAAGTGGGCTCTCGAAGGCCAATACGATATTCAGTTTCTGCCTAGAACCTCAATTAAAGGGCAAGTGCTTGCCGACTTTGTGGCCGAATTCACTGGGGGTCTTGTCGACTTCAAGTCTGATCAAATTAAACCTAAGCCGAATTGGAGAATTTATGTTGGGGACATTTGGCAGTTGTACTGTGATGGATCGTCCAATCAACGCGACAGTGGGACAGGCGTAGTGATCATGCTCCCGACGGGGCAATAATCGAGCAGGCTATCAAACTGGGCTTCGATGCATCAAACAATGAGGCCGAATACGAAGCGCTGTTAACCGGGTTACGGAATGCACATCTCCTTGGTGCTCGGCGTCTGCTTATCTTCTACGATTCAAAGCTAGTCATCAACCAATTAAAAGGGGAATACGCAGCCAAAAATGACCGTATGGCAGCTTACATGAAAATGGAGAATTCTTTGCTGGCAAAATTTGACCATCATAAAAAATCAAATAACTCGAGATTAGAACACACATGCAGATGCCCTGGCCTGCCTAGCCTCTGCCATCAACTCAGAAATCAAACGAACAATTGAAGTAGGATTTATCCCTGAGCCGAGCATTACCCCCTCAGAGTCAATTCAAATTAATGTCATGGAGTCAGGCCCAAGTTGGATGGACCCTATCACTACATTCCTATCTTCTGAACAGCTCCCGACGGAAAAGAAAGAAGCACAGAAACTACGAAACAAGGCCCTGTGATATTACTTGGATCCGCAAGGAAAGCTCTACAAAAAATCCCTTTCAGGTCCATATCTAGAGTGCGTTCACCCGGATAAAGTCGAAGAACTCCTGACTGAAATACATGAAGGTAGTTATGGTGCTCATTCCGGCGGGCGCTCTTTAGCTCACCGAGCTGTGACACAAGGGTATTATTGGCCGACAATGAGAGCTGATGCCGAGTGTGACGTCAAGAAATGTGAACAGTGCCAGAAGTTTTCCCCTTTAACCCATTTGCTTGCTGAAGAGTTAAGCTCTATCACCAGTCCTTGGTCGTTCGCCCAATGGGGACTAGACATCGTCGGACCATTACCTCATGCCCCGGGCAACAAGCAATTTTTTATTGTTGCGATGGATTACTTCACAAAATGGGTCGAAGCGGAGGCACTAACGCACATTCGAGATACTTATGTTAAGCGTTTTGTTTGGAGAAATATCATACCACGATTCGGCATTCCAAGAGCACTTATCTCAGACAATGGCACCCAATTTGATTGTGGCGTCTACCAAGAACTGTGCAGCAAGTATGGTATTCGGCCTTATTTCTCCACACTGGCTTATCCACAGAGCACTGATCAAGCTGAAGCCTCTAACAAATCCATCTTGGACGGCATCAAGAAGAGGCTGGAAAAAGCTAAAGGCAGATGGGTTGAAGAATTGCCGAGTGCGTTGTGGGCTCATCGCACTACGCCGAGGCGATCCACTAGGGAAACGCCGTTTGCATTATGCTTTGGAACCCAGGAAATCATCCCCCTGGAAATTGGTGTCCCAACCTTGAAATCGAAAGTTTTTGATATGGGCCAAAATGACATAATGTTAGCCTTGGATTTGACTCTGATTTTGCGTCCATGGCACGGTACCAGCAACAGCTTGCTAAGTCGTATAATCAACATGTTCAGCTACGCCGCTATACACCAGGAGAATTGGTCCTCAAGAAAGTACTTCCGGCTGCCAGGAATCCGGCTGACGGAAAATTGGGTCCTAACTGGGACGGCCCCTATCAGATCGATTCAATCACGGGAACGAGGGCATATCAGCTCAAAGACATGTCTGGGAGAAGTCTGCCACGTCTTTGGAATTCCACACATTTGCATAAATTTTATCATTAACCCGACATGTGGGGCATGATGACTTGTTTTGAATGTTCACCGTGTACAACTTTCACTTTTATAATGCAAGACTTCTTATCTCACTATATGGAATTGTAGTTGGAAGTAATAAGCCTCCGGATTCGGAGCGCCCTTCATGGATATCACAATTGGCCAAGATAAAAAGCCTCCGAATTTGGAGCCCCATCCGTGAATGACACATTTGGGCCAAATAAGCCTCTAGATTCGGAGCGCCCTTCGTGGATATCACGATTGGCCAAGATAAAAAGCCTCTGAATCCGGAGCCCCATCTATGAATGACACGTTTCGGCCGAATAAGTCTCTGGATTCGAAGTGCCCTTCGTGGATACACGATTGGCCAACATAAAAAGCCTCCGAATCTGGAGCCCCATCCGTGAAAGACTCTGGATTCGGAGCGCCCTTCGTGGATATCATAATTGGCCAAGCTAAAAGCCTTCGAATCCAGAGCCCCATCTGTGAATGACACATTTGGGCCAAATAAGACTCCGGATTCGGAGCGCCCTTCGTGGATATCACGATCGACCAAGCTAAAAGCCTCCGAATCTGGAGCCCCATCCATGAATGACACGTTTGGGCTGAATAAGACTCCGGATTCGGTGCGCCCTTCGTGGATATCACGATCAGCCAAAAAGCCTTCGAATCTAGAGCCCCATCTGTGAATGACACGTTTGGGCCGAACAATCCTCCGAATTCGGAGCCCCACCAGTGGGGCGAGGCAAAACGACTCCTAATTCGGCACGCCTTTCATGAATATTATGAATAACAAGCATAACCGCAGTTGATAAAAAATGGAGGAAGATCGATAGTGTTTTGTCTTCAGCCTTATTCAGCGTTATTGCCCACCTTATATTAGAAACTAAACAAGCATGCAAATTATGCAAAAGAGAAAAATCATTCAGATTGAATTCAACCACTCTAGTACAATTATGAATTCAAACAACTCACCATCTCGTATATGAATTTATTAAATTACACATGAGCTTAAAATCAGGGGATCGCATACGCAACAGTAACTAGCAGCATGTAATTCAAAGAATATGTTTCGTACACCAAATATATCGATTGAGAGAAATTGAAACAACATGCAAATGTTTAAAATGATAAGTTTTATTGAATTAATCGATAAATACATAATTCGCTCCCAATCTACGTTAGAGCGGTACAATGTTTTATCCTCAATTTCATTCGGCATCCCCCTCGTCGTCACTCTTCTCGACTTCGAAAGTCGCAAAGGGAAAATGATGACTCTGATATAACGGTGACGCCGAATCCACGCTTGCTGCCCAAAGAGCCTTTGTGGCCTGAAGAGCCTTGACCCACCCGTGCTTAAATCCACGGTTCTCACATCGGCAGACCTCTTCGGCGAGTTTTTTCTTCATCTTCTGTATCCCGACTTTCCGACCATCATGGAAGCCTTGTTCGTAGAACCTAGTCTTTGCGGCCTCTATTGTAAACATGCTTGCTGTATCGCGATCGGCAATCGCATGACTTATCAGCTATTGGGTCACCCTTTCTTCCACAATCGGGTTAGCTTGTCCGGCCGATTGTGTCTCGGTGGTTTTGACTTTTCTTAGTTCGGGCTCAGCCTTCTCCACACGAGCTTCTAAGCTTTGAATGTGTTCATCCTTCTGCTCTATCTCTCGCAGTGCGGCGCGAAGACGCATGCCGATTTCATAGGCGTTATACAACCCTTTCACAGCTCCATGAATGCCCTCTCGAAACACTTCAAAATCAGGTCGACCGACCACCGACTGTTGGACCTCTGGTGGAAAAATTTGTTGAGCAAACTCGACTGCCACATTTGGGTCGTGCACAATCGAATCCGCTTCCGTCATCGGTTTGTTCCTCACAAAAACTGCAAAACTCAACGGGCACGGAGTCACACTGGCTTCTCTCCTCGAATGAGGTTGAGGGGAGCTGCCCCGCTGCTGTTTTTCCCTTCTAGGTGACCTACTTTGACGATGTGCGGACTGGCGTTTCTCGTGTTCCCTCGACGTCTTGTTCCCCGTGTGCGTTGGCTCGCCACCTCGATTCATCTCTGTGTCTAACTCAGTGAGTGTCCTCCCTTCTCCTCTGCTGTGGAAGAATACTCTTCTTACCATCCACAACAATCGTCCAGCTTAGTTCGACACAATGCTTTTTCCCTCCCACAATTTATTGGATTTAAACACAAAAATGGCACCTACGCGTACGCAGCACCCATCCCATTTATTAATTACGGGAGCAGCATCCCCGAGGCGACCTCATCAATGCCCAATTTCAAGAGCTTGCCGATCATTTCATATGCCCCAGCAGCTCCACGACCTACTGTCATTCGGCATCCCAGTTTATGAACTGGCTATGGCAAGGGTAGATTCTTTAATCTAATCGGCAAATATCCAGGCCTGGTGCCGATCATTTCATGTGCCCCAGCCGCTCCACAACCTACTGTCATTCGGCATCCCAGTTCATGCACCGGCCGAGGCAAGGGCAGATTCTTTAATCCAATCGGCAAATATCTAGGCCTGGTACCGATCATTTCATGTGCCCCAACCGCTCCATGACCTACTATCATTCGGCATCTCAATTCATGCACCGGCTGGGGCAAGGGCAGATTCTTTAATCTAATCGGCAAATATCCAGGCCTGGTGCCAATCATTTCATGTGCCCCAGCCGCTCCCTGACCTGATGTCATTCGCAATCCAAGTTCATGCACCAGCTGGGGTAAGGGTAGATTCTTTAATCTAATCGGCAAATGTCCAGACCTGGTCGATCATTGTATGTGCCCCAGCCGTTCCACGACCTACTATCATTCGATATCCAAGTTCATGCACCAGCTTGGGCAAGGGCAGATTCTTTAATCTAATTGGCAAATGTCCAAACGTTGCCGATCAATTCAAGTGCCCCAACCGTTCCACGACCTAATGTCATTCAGCCTTCCAGTTCATGCACCAGATGGGGCAAGGCCAGATCCATTAATCTAATTGGCCACATGTCGGGATCTTGAGCCATTTTACTTATTAGTCTAATGAATATTCATGCCTTTCCAAGTCGTTAATTGCCGATTATTTTAGTTATTCGGCTAAATAGCAAAGAGGCAAAGGATTCTTAACTGATTCGGTTAATTTATTGAATGTTTAATTTACCCATAGCAAACAGAAAAGCATAAGGAATTGTCATTTATAAATTAAAGACAGATGACAAATAGTATATGCAATAAACTGGAGAGCACAGAAAATTTTCATTAACAAATTGAGCGCAAACAGCAGTCATTTTACACATGAAAATTAGCTTACAATTTAAAGAAATGAAAATCTACTAACAAAAACTATGCATCTAAGATGCCTACCAAAAACAAGAATATCCCCTAATCAATCTTCAGGGTCAGACGCCAGCGGCTCAATGTCCACCTACTCGTGTGGAATTGGCTGTGCCAATGTCACATTCACAACAATGAGGGCTTTGAGCTAGCCGTGTTTGAAGCCCCGATTCTCGAACTTGGGGACTTCTTCCACATAGTTGTCCAAGGCGACGCCCTTCCCAGCTTGGAACGATTTGGAAATCTCGGCGTCGGCTACTTCCTTGGCCTTCCTCGATTCTTCCAAGTTGGCTTCCAGCTTGGCGATCACCTGCTTGGCTAACTTCAGCGCATCTTCGCTCGCCTTTGCCCTCTCTTCGGCGGCAAGCCTTCATTGGTCAGAATTCCTCGCTCGCTCGGCCTCGGAGTCAGCTCTCGCACGTTCCTCCGCCGCTTGCGATGCCTCAGAATCGGCCCTTTGAGAGGCCACTACAACCTTGTTCTTTTCATTGTCAATTTCAGCTTTCAGGAAGCCGATCTGTTCTATGGCGTCGTGTTGACAGCGGCCGATTTCGGCTTTCCTGCCCACCATCTGCAAAACAAGAAAATGAAGTTGCAGCAAACAAAAGATAAGAAATATATATATGTACTTAGTCAAAAGATTGCAGATAAGGCAAGTGATGTACTGATAAGGCCGACTGAGCGGCTAAAGCAATTAGCATTAGGTCTGGCTCTGCCCGAAATGCGGTTCTGTCAACCGGCAGGGATATTGAGGAGGCCATGCTCAAGGCCACAGCCGGATCCTTCAAGGCCGACGCATCAGAGGCAATCGGCATATTCCTTATCCTTGGTTGAACGGTGAACAGAACAACCAAGTCTGATTCCTCAATGCGCGACCGTTTGTCGCCCTGGTCCTCATACTGGATGGCTTCTTGCACGGCGGGGCGCTTTTCCCCCTTATGCTCAGCCTCATCTGCTCGTTCTGCCTGCTCCATCGCGGCCATTTCGATCTGAGCTGTCTCTTCCGCAATAACAGGCAGAGAGGATTCAATGACCGCAGTGGGTGGAGTTTCCGATCGGGCGGCCTCGGCTCTCCGCTGGGCGGCCATCCTTTCGGCATTTTTTCTCCTGGCAAGTTGCATAAGCGACTCCCCAGCCATATTCTCAGGATAGGCGCTGGGAAGGTCTTCTAAGTCTGTAAAAATGTCTTCGAAGGAGACGTCCCCTCGGCCTGACAAGGACAAAGGGTCTGACGAATTAAGTCTGGCCTCCTTAAAGGCCGAGTTAAGAGCCTCGTCTACCTCGGCTTCCAACTAGTTCGGGTCCTCAACGATTTCCTCTACTACTTGCTCTTCCACGTGCTCCGAATCGGAGTCTTCCAAACCAATTTGCCTTAAATTTTTGAAGTTGGGAAAGATAAGGGCCGTAAGATGGTCTTCCCCTCTAGGAATTGGAATGTGGTCTACCGCTGAGAACGTTGCGTAAGTCGGCTCGTACCGTAGGAGAATATTGGCCGCCCTCCCCTATTTCTGAAGGCTTGGACGACCAACGAACTGTAGTGCAATTTTAATTTCTGCAAGCACGGCGTCGTCGGCTGAAACCAACACTTTCTTCAAATCGGTGCCTGCATGAACAGAACAGTTAGTATGTGAAAGAAAAGCCGAATACATGTATGACGATAAAAAACAAAAAAAAATAATGAAAATGAGCTATACGGCCACCTGGTTCGCCTTTTCGCCTAGGCACGGGATCAAGGCGATCTTCACCCTCGTTGAATTCCTAGTTGCCTCAGACAACGACCATTACATTGTCAACACGCTTGCCGGAACTGGCAAGCACGGTCACTAAGTGATGATCGATATCCTTGGCTTCGAGAAAATAACGTCCCAACCGGCCAGTAGACTTGGCTAAGGCATAACAGTGCCGAATAGTGGGTATACCTAGGTTAATCCTAAGGTGTCGATTCAACTCTATAATCCCCATTATGATTCGGAAAAAATTTACATTAGGTTGGGAAGGGATTAGACCCCAGTATCAAAGGACGACCCTTAGGAATGGGTGAAGGGGAAAACAAACTCCACCCTCAACAATCGATAGGAGAGGAAAGATGATTGTACTCTCATCAGTCCTCTCCATATCAGTAGTGATGTCTGCCACGAGTGATAGATGAACATCGTCGGGGATGGAATACTAGCATCAGAAGCCGAAAATTCAACCCACAGAAAGGAGTTCCTTCAAATGTTTTGCCATCCTAGCCAGCCTAAGGATTATACGATGCTAAAAATAAATGAGGAAATGGGATTCGAAGTGAAGGAGAAGAAAACTTACAAGAAGCAGAAGAGATAATGAGAGACAGGAGGAAGCTGCAGAAGTCACGAAACGGAGGTATATCGAAAGGCAAACCAGAAGCTTTGAGTATTCAAAAAGAACTTATATACGAAGGGACAACATGGTTTCAAATCGCATTAAATGAAGAACGCGTACGAAGAGGCGGGAAAATGTAATAATGCCTAAAAAGCGTCTGCTCTGACATACATTGGAATGAGGTTATCTGCTGTTCTTTCTTTGACTTCTCAAATTCAAAAATAAACATGCCATTCGAAACCAAACATGCCGAATAACTGGCGTTAATAGGATGTTTAGGGGGCAATTGTGGGAGCCGAGTATTCCAGGGGGCAATAAGGCCGGGTACAAGTATGAGATCAGTCAAGGACGGATCTTGTATTCGGCATTTATCATAGTCGAACTCAGAGCCAAATAGTATAATCGACATCCCAACCGGCAGAACAAGAGCCGAATAAATAGACGCGCAATAGATCAAAGGTGGGCCCGACCCAAAGGCCCAAGGAAAAGAATATAAATAGAGGAGTGTAGACACCCCATTTTTGACCGTCCTCAAGACTTGGACGTCATCGTTTGAACACTAGATGATCATCCATGCTCATGTTCGTTTTGAGTTCCCGAAGGTCTCGGCTGCGCACCTTGCCTTAGGATCTCTCAACTTGTCTGTTTTGTGCTTGGTTGTGGACCAAGGACTTGTATTTTTGCTTCTGAGAGAAGAGGGTGGCTTGTTGGCCATCCCTACAACCCATCGGCTAAGGCTTTGTGCCATCGGCCATGTTTTCTTGCCATCGGCCATAAGTGTTGGCCGATCGGCACTTTTTTTGGTCGATCGGCACTCTCTTTGATCGATCGACCATATTTTCTGGCCAAGACCTTTCCACTTGCTTTTGCAGATATTTTTGTGCCAGCTGTGACAGCTGGTGAGCACAATTCTCATCCTCCATACACGTGTATGGAGGGATTGTATCAAGACTTAAGCTTGTTCAACAAGCTTGAGAATTGAAATTCTATAAGAAGGGAGGCCCCTCTCCCTTTCTAGAGGTTCTGAAAATTTGATATACAAAACATATATCTCTCACTATATTTTACCTCTCTCTCTCTCTATTTGCTCTTGTTTGTGCTCAAAAGTGTAAAATCTTCACACTATTGCACACAAACACCTACTAGAACACCATCCTTTGGTTGTTGAGGTCCTTAGGAGTTGGTTTTAGAGTTTTTGGAGTGGTTTAAGCTCAGAAAAGGTGCTGGAGTTGTGTTCTTGAAGGTGTTCTTCAAGGGTGAGAAACTAACCTTTTAATCCCTTATTTTGGCTTAAGCTTTTAGACCTACTTGCATGCTAATTTAAGCTTAACATTCTACTATAAAAAGTTCTGATTTTTCATGCTTGTGATGTTTGTTTAAGGTCACTTTGGTGTTTGGGGTAGTCTACCCCCTCTTAGGCCTTGTTTGGCCATGTTTTGTGCCTTCCTTTTTGAGCTTTTGGGACCACCTTGTTTGGGCCTTCTCACCACTAAAATCCAGAGGATTTTCAGTAGTGGAAAGGTGGTTTTGAGGTCCCAAATAGGAGAGGGTCATCCCCTCTCCTTGTGTCTTGTATGCTAGTATAAATGGCTCATAATAGTAGCATGTTTGCTTAGCTTGTTTTGGCTCCATTTCAGTAAGTATTTGGTGTTATTTTTCCATGTTATACCTCTGTCTAAAGTTGTTTTGATGACCTCTTGCATGCACCATACACTTGTAGAGCAATTTTGCATGCTAGCATAACATGCATCTTGTGTTTGGACCATCATTCTTGCATGTTTTGGCTCAACTCAAAGGAGCTTTAGCTTTGTTTTACCATGCTCTAGCTCTGATTTGTATTGTCTTGGTCATGCATGCATTTCTTTGTATAGCCATGGTTCAATCTAGCTTGTTAGCTTTGGGTGTCCAAGTCACTAGCATGCATTGCTTAGACTATTCCCATGATTTGACGTCATTTCATATGTGATTTCAGTCCATATAGTGTGGTCTTGCACTCACATTTGTCACCTTTTCCATGCATTGGGAGGTTTGTGTTTTATGCCTTAAGAGTGGGCCATTGTGCATGCCATCATATTTAAGCTTTTGGGATGCCATCTCAGTGGGTTTTTGAGCTTATTTTGACATGCCATAATTTTGATTTTTATTTGTTAAGTCATGCCATGTTTGGTTTTAATAGGTGTAGTGTAATACCCCTTTGTAGCCTTGCATGCTTCATACTTTTGGTCTTTTGTTCTAGCTTGTGTTGGCTAGGTTCAAGCATGCTTTTGGTCTTATATTGACCTGCCTTGGTACTACTTTGGTTGTCCCTGGCTCTGTGGGGCTTGCTTTGTATGGTCATGGTGTAAGTCCCTTTGCTAGTTTCAAGCTTTGAGCTTCCTTGCATGCCATACTTGCATTGTTGGGGTGGTTTGGCATCATTCCATGCATGATTTCAGGGCCTATAGTATTGTCATACATCCATGCTTTTCACTCATTGCTCATGCGCGGGAGTTGTTATCTTCATGCCTTTTTTATGAACCAAAGTGTATGCATGCTTGCATGTGCTTTTGTACTTCATTTCCATAGCATTTTGGCCACTGATTTAGGCATGGCTGAGATCTGTCCATTTTTAGTTTAAGTCCATTGAGTATGTGGTTTGCATGTTGTTGCATGCATATTGCATTGCATGTTGTTGCATGCTTGTTATATGACCTCATATTTGCATGCTTGTGTTGCTTTGTTAAGTTAATCATGCATGCATTACAGTTTAATATGCTTGTCTTTGCATGTTGTTGTATGCTAGTTGCATTGCATGACATTGTTGTTGGCATACTCATGTTGCATTAGCTTTGCTTGCATGCTTAGGTTGCATTGCATTGAGTTGGCATGCCATTAGTTTTGATAAGTCAATCATGTTGCATTGCATAGCAGTTTGCATGCTTGCCGCATTGCATTGTGTGTGCATGCCTTGCCTCTTGATCAAGCATGATAGAGGTTAAGGTCCCTTATGTGTTTTTGTGCATTTCATTCACATTGAATTGTACGACTCAGCCTCTTTGGCCATCATGCATCGAAATGCGTGATTGATAGCTCGAGAGCCGAGCACTACACTCCTTTGAGTTCCAAACATGATAAGGGGTGTAGTTGCACAACATTTTCTTGCAAATGTATTGCCATGCCTCTGTTTGTATCTGCTGCAGCAAAAGGAGCAGTTAGCATGAAGAGATGGCTGATCGGCTATCTGGTGTGCCAATCGGCTAACAATTTTTGGCCGATGGACTCAAAAGCGGTCGATGACCCTTATCCCTTGGCCGATGGCTATACCATTTGGCCGATGACCTCTCAGCATGCCCATGGGGTGAATCAGTAGTGTGTTGGAGATTTGTAAAATTTTCAAATGTACAAAACAGTGCAAACAGAGGCAATATAAGGCATGGCAACGGATTTCTGAGCGAAGCCGACCGAGCATGCATCTCTTCCTCGCCTGCGAGGCCATTTCAGTATTCATGATTAGTTCGTATAATTTAATCATTTAATTGGTTTTGTAATATTCATTTAGTTTAGTGTAGCTATTTGTTTCAATTTAGATTGTAATAATTAATTAGCTTGTTAGTTAATTAGTTTTGGTGTTGTAATAATTAGTCTAATTAGATTATTAGATTAGTTAGAATAGCTTAGCATAACTAGCTTGTATTATTCATTTGGACCCTCCGTCGAGAGGGCACAACTTTTGTAATAAGTGTGCGTGAGTGTGTGAATGTCTTCCAATCCCACGTCTTTCTCCCTTTTACTTAACCGCTTACGATGGTTAGTTCTAGGTCATATTTTGATTAGCATCCTTATACTATGCATGTTTACATCATTCATCTGTATTGCATGCACCAGGCTCGGCGCATCATACTATCTGCATTGTATTTCAATACCGATTTGAATACATGATTATCAAGTTGCATTTCACATGCCATCTTAGAATAGCCGAGCCTATTTCTAGCTGCATTTTACATGTGTTGCATTAGGCATCTTAACATGAATTAGGATCACGCAATGATTACTAACTAGCTATTGTTTTGGCTCGGAGTACTAGGTAAGCTTTTATGCTTTAGCATACTGCATGTGTGTTAGTATTGCCATGATAGCATGCTTGCCATAAGGCTATTTGCTTAAGTGTTTAACTGCCTGAATGCCTGTGGATGAAGGTTGGATTACTTGAATTGGAACAATTCATTGAAATGCGAGTTTTAAAGCCCACTTGAGAGTGGCAAAATCATGTTTTCTAAGCCCACTTGAGGGTGGCAAATCCATGTCTTAGCCTACTTGCGAGTAGCACCTTTAAATCATTTTCAAACAAACAAACATGAGATGTTTTGTTCCAACTTAGGCGATCTAGTCTATACTTGTATGCAGTGCGCATCACGTAGTAAGATTAGCTAATTAACCGGAATAAGAGCGCATGTGTTTTCAAAAACAAAATATCATGTTAGTAAAGGCCGATCTTTGATCGGGCGAGTGGGGGTGCTCATTGCATGACCTTCCCCTCTCGTACCCAAGTTCCCGAGCCGAGGCAACTTTGGTGATGACGGACACGTGGCCTTAGACACGAGTCAGGGTTTCCTAAGTTCCCCCAAGATAAAATATTTAGGTGACGACTCTGTATCTGGCAAAGCAGTATATGTTTGGCACTTCTTTATAAAAAAATCAGTTTTCCAAAACGATTTGCCGGATTTGGACTCTTTGGTGATTTATCAGTCTTGCATTGCACTTTGCGAGATTAGATTCAGAACCGTGACATTGAGTCCGAACTGTAGTAGCTAATGAACAAAACGGATTTCGCGCCATTTCGCGCGCGGAGCCGGGACGTTCGGGCACGTCTACAAGGAGCATCAACCAAAGAAAGGTATGTGAGAAAAAGTCTAAACTTGAGATATAAGCAACCAAGAGAGTATACACTGACTTCTCCGTCAGAGTGCTAATTCTGGCACCCCCGACCGGAGTGTTCATTCCTTTTCAGGTGACTAGCTGAGGATCTCGAGCGTCCCATTGGATCCAAAGAGTATTTCCAAACCACTTCTCCACAACTCTTAAGCCTTGAAATTGTGTGAGTGATTGTGTGAGTGATTGTGGATATGGTGTTGACACATAGGATTATTGAATTTTCTTGGATATATGTATTAAAATAGATAAATATTGAGATTGTGGAAAATGATGGGGTTGGAGAAACCCTTTATTATTGATACTATCAAATGCTATTGTGAATTGAACAAACCTTATGGAAATTGGATTTGAAAACTCACACATCATATGCATTATAATTTTCTCATGTAATTTTACAATCTTTTGGATGTTTGAAAAATGTCAAATGAGGTAAATAGCATATGAATCAAGGTAGTTGAGTCAGGGTTTGGTAATAGGTTGTGTGTTGTATTTCGTACCTACGCGGGGAGTCAAGGTGCCCAATTGTCCTGTCTTGAGCTTGTCGCCGAACGAATGTGGAAAAGATTTTTGGGTGTCCACGAGTTCACTGTTGTTAGAGTCAGCAAATGTGGAAAAATATGATTTTGGGTGTCTACAAGCTTGCCGTTTCAGGAGTCGGCAAATGTGAAAGGGAAAGATTTTGGTTGTCCATCACCCCGCCGTTTTTAGAGTTGACAAATGTGGAAATATTTTCTGTATATAATTTATATATGTATGTATGGTTTTGCAGCTCTTGCTTGGGATGTCATTACCCCCTTATGGTTGTAGATAAGACTCTGAATGGAAATCATGCATTGAACATTTTTAGTTTTAAAAGAGAATATGAATTTTATGCTAACCAGTGCATGGCATAATCATATGCATCTCGATTATTTATATGTCTTGTTAATAGCATTTCCTATTGGGCATTAGCTCATATCTATCATAACAAACATTTCAGATTGTGATGATGTTCCTACATTCAGCTAGGAATTTGTGAAGATCTTGATGGAGCATGAAGCTCACTTTGGATGTTTTGTGTGATTACAACCATTGGACTTATGTGGTTAGGATAGAATTTCACTTATATGTGTAATCAAGGCCCTAGCCTTGAAAGGTGTAAGCCATCTTTAGACATTTTATTGTATTTCTTTTATTTCTTGAACTATAATGTATTATTATTTCAAACACTAATGTTTTAAAGTAAAATGTAACTTCTATGAGAAATCTAATGAGAAGAGATAAATATTGGACTTGTGAAATGGTTTTACTTTACTTAATTTTCTTTATCTTTTTCTTCACATTGTGAAATTGGAGATTAATAAAGGATCAATAAGTATAAAATGGGTTAAAATATCAAGTCATTACAAATTGGTATCAAAGCTAACCAGCTTTGAATACCTTGAGCTCGTGGGATGTAACTTTTGCCACAATGAGTTTATCATGCTAGAAAGGGAAGTTAGTTAACCTTGTATGATTTATGTGTTTGTGTAACTATGTAGATATGGGGTTAAGCTTCTAGAATACAACTTGTGCCTATTGCATTCATTGAGATCTTTTTGGAAAGGCTCCTGATCAATGCTTTTTCCACTTGGAAGTCTTTGAGCATCGTGGGATGAGTTGACTTCTTAGGAGAGTGATCCGTGTGTGCTTTATGTGACTATGTGGTTATGTGGTTTGCCTTATGTGAAGTGGATATATGTATAGGCATATGTATAACCCGTATGTGGCATATGAGATCTCATGTGGAGTACTTAAGTGTGGGTTGAATCTTACCTTTATTTTTCTTATAGGATGTAATGATGAGTGTGACCCCAAATGGGGGAAAACTTTTGGGGCTTGAAATATTGGCACCACTTTATTGGTAAGATATATTGTTTTGGGATAACATGAGAATGCGATTGTGAGATTTGTATGGAACCTTAATTTACCGACTTTGCAAGTTCATGAGAAGAAATTGTGACCTGGATAGTAAAGATTTTGTTATATGGTGAATTTTTTGTTGTTATGAAGAGTTTTGAAAATAGAATGAGATAGAAGTTAAACCTATTGAGCGTGGTATGGTCTAGTTAAGACTTTAGTGATGATTAGTATATACTAAGAACAGATGTTGGAAATGTGGATGTCGGAACTAGTGGACTAAACCGAATTTTTTGAAAGGACGAAGTTAGTAATGTTTGAGTTGGTTGTCGAGTGGAGTAAGAAGAAGAAGAAGGCATAATTAGAGCACCAAGATTTTCTTCCCTTATAAGTGTATTTGTTTTGAGCTTAAATTTTCGAGTTAACGTGTGAAACTATTGAGATTCACAAGAGTTTACGATAAGTGTTTTGAAATTTACTAAAGTAGTTAGAATTTGGGATCTTTTTTTTGGAAAGTCTTGTTGGATATGTTGAAATGAATTGATGTCAAACTCTATGGTCATTCCTAACTATAGGTGGAAATTTCTAAGGTAGGAGCTGTAGGTGAGCCTTTTGAGTTGGCTTTGGTGTATTTTGACTATGTGATTTGGTTGCTTGAAATGGAGATCAATCCAAGTCCTTATGTGAGACCCTAATGCTGTGTTTGGTTGGGAGATTTGAAAATGATTTGAAAAAGGAAAGGGAAAAGTTAGGTGAAATGTAAATAAAATATACTTATATTTTACTTAATTTCACACACCTTTTCCTTTTCTCTTTCCAAATCCCTCCCCAAATCTCTCAACCAAGCACAACATAAGTGTTTAATTAAATACTACATAAATATTTATAGTTATATATAATTATGGTTGTATGTGGTAATATATTATTTAATAAATTAATTAATTAATAATAATAACAATAATAATAATATAGCTAAGCTATACGTGCTATGTAAATTAATTTACTATTGTGATTATCAAATATGTAATGAAGAGAATTATTTGGGGGCTAAATTAATCACTAATTAGTGTGAGAAGATTGGAAGGTGTAGAATTAATTAGACAAATCAAGTAAAAATCTATTTCAAGATTTGTTGTTAAATGAAAGGATTTGCAAATATTACTAAGGTAGTGAGGTGGAGCCATCTGTACATCTAGGGGTGGTGAGTCATCGCTTAGGGTCATTAAGTAAATGGTGAGTCATCACCCAACTTAGTATATAAATAAGAGGGGGCGGTGATGCTGGCACCAACAAAAGAAAGAAAGAAAGAAAGAAAGAAAGAAAAAAAAACAAGAGAAAAGGGCTTCGACAAAAAAGTGAGTAAAGGAAAGACCGAAAAATCAAAGGAAATAGTAAGGGTTAATATCAATGTGAGTTATATTATACCTTGAGTCACCATAATACATTTTACGTATGTTTTGACTTACCATAATTTATTTTATATAAGTCATGTTTTATAAATTATATTAATATTTCAATTACGTGGGTTATTTTCTGAACTCTATTTGTTTAAAATGAAACTCAAGGATAAGTTTGTTTAAATTTTAGTATATATTTGACTATGACCTTATAAATAATTATGTTTTGTAAGTACCACCACAGAAGTCTCACGCCTTGGGGGATTTAAATAATCATTGGCCTCTGTTTGGCCACTTTGTGGTCCTCTATTTGTCATGGATCCATTAACCTCTGTTCTATTCTGTTTTGTATGATGATTATGGTTATTTATTTACATAATTTCTGTATTTCAGTTTCTGCCACTTAAATGATTTATTTCCCAAATTGAGTTACGTAAATGTTTTGGCCTAACTAATTATCCATGGTTATTTTATATTCCCTATACTCTTGACATAATATTTCTCACTATATTGTGTGCTTATAGCTGTTACCCTTTCAGGTGATGAGATTTAGGGGAAACCCATAACCTCACGTAATGGAACATGCACGAGGATTGATGTTGAACCACTATTTTGTCTTTCTTTTCTTTTCTTTTTTTTTCTTTTTTTTTTAAATATTTTTGATCCCTTTTTTGTTTCTACTTGGGGCCGGTCACTGAATAATAAAATTATAAAAAGCCCTATAGATGTATTTTCTCTTATTAAAATAGTAAAATGGAGTAATTTCCTGTTTAATTATTTTTATTTCCGCTTGCACATTTTAATTTGCTACGAATAGAATAAGTTAGTAAGTTGCAATTCCAACCTTAAGCTCCTGGGGTTGGGTCGTGACAAAGGTGGTATCAGTGCAATGGTTCAAAAAAAAATGTTATTTTAATTTGATCAGAAACTTCGAAAAGTTATAAATAAAACTATATAACTAGATAAACATAATAAAATAAAATAAAGTAATAAATATTTACCTGCAACATTAGTCCTTTTGTGTAAAATCTCACGTTTATTCTGGTGATGTAGGAATGTCCGAGATTAACCTTGATGATGCGTTTTGGGATGAGTTCGGGACCATTAATTTAGATGAGATTTTAACAGAGCACCCCGCCCCCGCCTCACTTGAGTGTTAGGGAGATTCAGATGATATAATTAGAGGATTGTATCCTGGCCTTGCCCAATTGATGGGTTGGCAAATCTATATACAGACCGATCTTATCGATGTTCCACATTTACTATAGAGGCAGAGTCGTGCCTATATGCGCGGACGTTTTCTTGGACCCACTCGTGTCCTCGGCGTTGCCCTGGGACATGATCGTCTGCATTACATCATAGGCCCTCTATCCCTAGATTTTTTGGCCAAAAGGGGAACGTGTACCCCGAGGACTATATTTTCACCACTGTCCCTAACTCGCTTGAGATAATTAATATTCAAAATGTTGACTTTAATAATGACTAGTCATATATCGAGACACCCGGCTGGATTGTCGATCAAGCATTTTTGGGATACATACAATCCATCCCCATTTTCACAGTCTAGGCTGCGTGGATGTGTTTTGGTGTAGTCCAGTTAGGATGGGAATTTGAGCTTTTTATGTAACACTATTTCCCATGGTTGTTTGGCCCATTTGACCCACCACTCTAGATTTGGTAAAAGAAAACCTTTTTGTATGTTGACCATGATGTGTTCTAATCCCTTTTTGTTGTCTTTTTGTTTTTGTTTACCACAGGGATGAGACACTAACATATTCTGACTTTTGAAACAAAGATGTAATATTAATTGAAAAAATAGTAAAGTTGGCATTTTATATAGATATAGATTGCGCTACACATGCTTACATATATGCTACGTGTTGAATGTAATGCCTCGTTTATTACATTGTAGAATGGCCAATAATGGTAACGGAAGCTAGTCATCAATCAGTGGCACTAAATCGATTGAAAGAATAATGGAAAGAGCGGTTACTAGCTTTTTGCAAGCTTGGCAGACTAACATCAACAATGGGATGCCGGAATGGCAAGAAGAGTCGATTACCATAAAACAGTTCCAAGATCTGAAACCCACCACATTTATCAGCGGCCCAGACCCAATGGTAGTAGACGCTTGGGTTAAAGACATAGAAAAGATTTTTCACGCCCTACCTTGCACCGAAAGACAGCAGCTAACTTTCGCCACTTTCACTTTTAAAGACAATGCACAGGAATGGTGGCTTCTCACTCTGGAGAAAGAAGAAATTGCGACTTGGGCAAGATTCTTGGAAGTATTTTACGAAAAATACTTCCCAGATTCATTGCAAGAATAGAAGGCATCAGAATTCATACATCTAAAGCAAGGAACTATGACGGTGGCCGAATACGAGAGCAAGTTCACACAACTCGCTCGATTTGCGGATTATGTCATCCCCACCGAAACTCGAAAAGCAATAAAATTTGAAGTAGGATTAGATGCTGAAATTAAAGATAGGCTCGAGGTCTTGAAACTGCCAACCTATGCAGAAGTGGTAGAACGAAAGTACATTGCAAAAAAGAGGATTAAAGCCTTGCGTTCTGGGAAACCAAGCCAAAAGAAGCGATTTTGGGAAAGAGACAACAGAAGACCCGGTGTTGCGCCTCCTAAAAAGGTGAATATAGGCACAACCAGTTCAAGCCATCAAGGTCCTACCAACCCCCGAGATGGCACTATTCCAATTTTTCCTACTTGTGGGAAGGCTCATTAGGGACAATGCCATCGAGACACGGGAGCATGCTTTAAATGCGGTCAAGTGGGCCACTTGCTGAGGGATTGTCTAAAGCTGACTAATCCTACAGGCAGCCCCTCTGGCCCAATCAGAAAACCGGCAGGACCTGGAGAAAAGATGAAGAACCAAAAACACCAAAGACAGGCTTTCGCCTTGGTACTTGGAAAACCAGAAGTTACCGAAAACTTTGTGTCAGGTAGATTTTCTATCTATGGTCATTTAGTTCATGTCCTCATTGACTCTGGGTCAACTCATTCTTTTATTGCACCACACTTTGCTGCCAAGTTGGCCTCAACACCTGAACCATTACGATGTATATTGTTTGTGTCTTTCCCTTCTGGTAAGTCTGCTTATAGTACTGATGTGTACAAATCATGTGCTATATCCTTAAAAGGCAAAACCTTATATGTAGACTTGATTCCCATCCGCATTGGGAACTTTGATGTGATCTTATGTATGGATTAGCTGGCTGCCAACCACGCCTCTATTGATTGTAAAGCCAAAAAGGTCTCCATTAGATTACCAAACCAACCCCAGCTTGTCTTTGATGGGACTGGAGTTTCCAATCCTCCCTGTATTATATCCTCCATGACAGCCTAACGACTTCTAAGAAAGGGTTATGGTAGTTATATTTGTTATGTGATCGATACACAAAAAGAGGCCCCCACCGTGGATGTGATCCCTATAGTACAAGAATTCTCGGATGTTTTTCTTGAAGATCTACCCGGTATCCTGGTTGATCGGGAAATCGAGTTCACCATTGAAACCCAAAATGGCACACAACCAATATCAAAAGCTCCTTATCGCCTATCGATGATAGAATTGAAAGAGCTGAAGACTCAACTCCAAGAACTACTGGACAAAGGTTTCATTCGACCTAGTACCTCACCCTACGGAGCTCTAGTATTGTTCATGAAGAAAAAGGATGGCACGATGAGATTATGCATCGATTACCGGGAGCTGAACAAGGTCACCATCAAGAATCGGTACCCTCTGCCACGAATTGATGACTTGTTCGATCAACTTCAAGGCGCCCAAGTATTCTCCAAAATCGACTTGCGTTTTGGCTACCATCAACTAAAAGTCAAAACGGAAAGTACCAAAAAGACTGCCTTCAGAACTCGTTACGGGCACTACGAGTATCTTGTCATGCCTTTTGGCATCACAAATGCACCAACAGCCTTCATGGATCTCATGAATTGAGTGTTCAAACCCTATCTTGATGAGTTCATCATCATCTTCATTGACGACATCCTCATATACTCCAAGTCACTAAAGGCCCATGAGCAGCACTTGCGAACGGTTCTACAAACACTACGTGATCACAAACTTTATGCCAAGTTAAAGAAATGCGAATTCTGAATCACTAGTGTACACTTTCTCGATCACGTCATTAACAAAGATGGCATCTCGGTTGACCCCCAAAAAGTTACAGCAATCGTAGACTAGCCACAACCTACTAATGTGTCAGAAATCCAAATTTTCTTGGGTCTAGCTGGCTACTACCGACGTTTTGTGCAAGATTTCTCGAAGATAGCATCACCCTTAAACCCAGCTAACTCAGAAGAACACACCCTTTGAATGGACTAACAAACAGGAACATTGCTTTCAAGAGTCGACTTGTGTCAGCCCCATATTAGCACTCCCTATAGGAGCAGATGGGTTCGTAATTTATAGTGATGCCTCATACAATGGTTTGGGTTATGTTCTCATGCAAAACGAAAAAGTCATTGCTTATGCTTCGCGACAATTAAAGACTCATGAGAAGAACTACCCGACTCATGATTTGGAATTAGCTGCGGTAATCTTTGCCCCCAAAATCTGGCGTCATTATCTCTACAGTGCAACCTGCAAGATTTACACTGATCACAAGAGTCTTAAATATTTGTTCACACAGAAGGAACTGAATATGAGGCAACGGCGGTGGCTAGAATTTATGAAAGACTACGATGTAGAGATCCATCACCATCCAGGCAAAGCTAACGTGGTGGTAAACGCACTAAGCCGAAAGACGACTAGAGGTTTGGCATGTACTCTCATTTTCAGCAAGATCAACAGGCTGCTCGCCAATATAACTGTGGAACCTGCATTGATTGAAGAAATTAAAGCGCGCCAATGTGAAGATAAACTTTTGAAAAAAAAGTACGATGAGCAAAGGAGTACGCCTGATCCTGATTTCACTATAAGCAATGGGATACTAAAATTTTGGAATCGAATTTGCGTACCCGACATTCCGGAACTCAATAAGAAGATATTGGTGGAAGCTCATAGCTCGAGATTTGCAGTCCACCCTGGCAACACCAAGATGTACCATGATCTAAAGGAACACTACTGGTGGACAGGAATGAAAAGAGACATAGCAAGTTATATCTCTAAATGTCTACATTGTCAGCGTGTTAAACATCAGAGACCTGCAGGATTGCTGCAACCACTCCCCATTCCTGAATGGAAATGGGAACACATCACTATGGACTTTATGGTCGGGGCTACCACAGTCATTTTCGAAGAATAATGCAATATGGGTTATAGTAGACCGATTGACGAAGTCGGCGTATTTTCTACCAATCAAAATCATGTACTCCCTTAATAAGTTTGCCACTTTATACATCAAGAAAATTATTCGTTTACATGGTATCCCAGTTTCAATCGTGTCTGAACGAGACCCCCACTTCGTGTCTTACTTCTGAAACAAATTATAAGAAGCTTTGGAAACCACACTGAAGTTTAGCACTGCTTATCACCCACAAACTGATAGGCAATCCGAAAGAACAATCCAGACGTTGGAAGACATGTTACGTGTATGCGTGTTGGACCTCAAAGGTAACTGGAATGAGCACCTACCTTTAGTGGAATTCGCCTATAACAACAGCTACCAAGCAAGCATTGGAATGGCACCGTACAAAGTTCTATATGGAAGGAGATGTCGATCACCTCTGTGTTGGACGAAAGTCGGGGACAAGAAACTGATAGGCCCTGAGATCGTGCAAGTCACAAGTGAGAAAATTCAACTCATCCAAGAGCAAATTTGCACTGCCCATAGTCGCCAGAAAAGTTATGCAGATACATGGAGACGGGACTTAGAATTTCAAAAATGGGATCATGTGTTCCTTAAGATCTCACCAACAAGAGGAGTTATCTGATTTGGAAAGCGAGAAAAGTTAAACCCACATTACATCGGGCCATTCGAGATACTGGAAAGGATCGGTCCTGTAGCCTATCGCCTTGCACTACCACCTGAACTATCCAATGTCCACAATGTGTTTCATATTTCAATGCTTCAACGATATCTTCGAGATCTAGAACATGTTGTTGATTATGAGAACCTGGAAGTTCAAGAGGATCTCTCTTACGAAGAGCAACCAGTGCAGATTCTCGATCGTCGTAATCAAGTTCTCTGAAACAAGGCCATACCACTGGTAAAAGTCTTATGGCGAAATCATCGTATCGAAGAAGCTACATGGGAAACGGAAAGTCAAATACGAACCAAATACCCACACCTCTTCAAAAATTAAGGTACGTCAAGTTTGGGAACAAATTTCTTTTTAGGAGGGGAAAAATGTGACACACTAAGTATTTAATTAAATACCACATAAATATTTATAGTTATATATAATTATGATTGTATGTGATAATATATTATTTAATAAATTAATTAATTAATAATAATAACAATAATAATATAATAGCTAAGCTATACGTGCTATGCAAATTAATTTACTATTGTGATTATCAAATATGTGATGAAGAGAATTATTTGGGGGCTAAATTAATCACTAGTTACTGTAAGAAGATTGGAAGGCATAGAGTTAATTAGACAAATCAAGTAAAAATCTATTTCAAGATTTGTTGTTAAATGAAAGGATTTGCAAATATTACTAAGGTAGTGAGGTGGAGCCATCTGTACATCTAGGAGGGGCCTGTGATGTTGGTACTAGCAGAAGAAAAAAAAAAAAAAAAAAACCCAAGAGAAAAGGGCTTCAGCAGAAAAGTAAGGGAAAGACTGAAAAATCAAAGGAAATAGTAAGGGTCAATATTAAGGTGAGTTATATTATACATTGAGTCACCATAATATATTTTACGTATGTTTTGACTTACCATAATTTATTTTATACAAGTTATGTTTTATAAATTATATTAATATTTCAATTACGTGGGTTATCTTTTGAACTCTATTTGTTTAAAATGAAACCCATGGATAAGTTTGTTTAAATTTTAGTATATATTTGACTATGACCTTATAAACAATTATGTTTTGTAAGTACCACCACGGGAGTCCCACGCCTTGGAGGACTTAAATAACCATTGGCCTTTGTTTGGCCACTTTATGGTCCTCTGTTTGTCATGGATCCATTGACCTCTGTTCTGATTGTCACTTCTGTGACCTCTGTTCTGTTTTGTTCTGTACCATGGTTATGGTTATTTATTTACATAATTTCTATATTTTAGTTTCTGCCACTTAAATGATTTATTTACCAAATTGAGTTATGTAAATGTTTTAGCCTAACTGACTATCCATGGTTATTTTGTATTCCCTATATTCTTGGCATAATATTTCTCACTCTGTTGTGTACTTATAGCTATTACCCTTTCAGGTGACGAGATGTAGGGGAAACCCATAACCTCACGTAATGGAACCCGCACAAGGATTGATGTTAAACCATTATTTTGTCTTTCTTTTCTTCTTTTTTTTATTATATTTTTGCTCCCTTTTGTTTCTACTTGGGGCCGGTCACTGAATAATAAAATTATAAAAGCCCTATAGATATATTTTCTCTTATTAAAATAGTAAAATGGAATAATTTCCTATTTAATTATTTTTATTTCCGCTTGCGCAATTTAATTTGCTACGAATAGAATAAGTTAATAAGTTGCGATTTCAACCCTAAGCCCCTGGGGTTGGGTTGTGACACCTTATTCCTTGCAGTAATGATTATTTTGTATTACGAGTGTGGTAGTCACAAAATTTGTGTAGTGATTCTCATCCCACTGTGAGGATAATGGAAATATGCATCATTGATATACAAGTTTAGTACCGCGAATAAGTTTAGTGTAGAATATTCAATTTAGAGTAATTAGCATTGTCATTTATGGTTGTTTAAGGGAATGGTCTCAAATTTCGCGAGGGTTAGAATTATGCATGTGTTTATAAATGAATTGGGTGTGTGTTGTGACTATATGAATTGTGTGATTAGAGTTGAAATTAACTCCTCTGTTTTACCCCTTGAGCGAGGATGACATTTTGCGTTATATTATGTTGAAATAGTTGCATATGGGAGTATCCGTTGTATAGTGAGAAGGGAAATATTTTTGTTATACCTTGGGGGTGAGGCAAACCTTACAAAGTACAAATCTTGATCTACTATATTATTAAGTTGTAACATAATTAGGCGTGTGTGTTTGCCGGTAGGTGGCTAATAAATACCTTGAATTGAGAATGCCTAAAAAATTTTCAACCATTGCTTTTTGACCTAGCTATTGTGTTGGTCCTAGTGTTGTCTTGAGTATACCTTGGTGAGTTCCACTCTTTGAAAGGTGAATCTAGTTAGTGAGTGGTTGCTATTCCTTTTAGCCTCGAGGGGTTATTTCAGAATTCGTGAGGTTTGAATGTACTTGCTCTTTTGGTGGATGAAAATCTTAAGGGGAAATCATTAGTTATGTAACAAGTAGAAAGTGTGCTAACCAATATCCTTTCCTTTCAATGCTAGTGTCAGATTGATGTGGTAAGTGGGGCTAGACAGAGTTGTGGAGCTATCTATTAATATGAAAATTATTTGGGGTGGCCTTCCTTTATAAGTTTTTTGTGTCCGGTTGAGTTAGTAGTTAGTACCACAGTATTGTGACCTTGTTAGCTAAGAGAGTTAAATCTTCGCTATCATTTTGATAAGATTGTTAAGTGATTGGGGTGTAATGGCCTTGGAAGTAAGAGGTTGACTTTAGTTTTTGATTGTTTTTCATTAATTTCTTATACTAAGTTAGTTGCCAGTGAGTACGAGTAATTTTAATTTTCGGGTGAGAAATTCTTTCTTAACGGTTGACCTAGAGACTTGGTCTTGGTTTTCATACATCATAGGTGTGGGGAGACTTTGGAGCACTAGTGTGTTAATCTAACATAGTTATTGAGGTCATCCTTGTGTATTCAACTCCTAGTAAATGAAAATAGTTTGGATTTTGAGGTAATTAATAGTTTCCTTACATTTGATTAGTTGAGATAATTAAAATTCCAAATCTAGCTGTTACCTTTGAGATTATCTTTTTATAGTTAATTGGGAAGTTTTTGCCTGGATAGGAGGTGTAGCTCACCTTTGAATTAAGATGTTGGGTTGTGAAGGTGTTGATTTCAAGGAATGTAGTCCATTATGCAAGTATAGGCAGATGATTTTTCTTACGTGGTGTGTTAATTATTGTTTTGGTGTTAGGAGAGGTTGATAGGGAATCACCTTAGAACTTGCCTTAAGTCTAGAAATAAGGCATGTGAATGAGAATTGATTCCTTGGTGTGTGTGTGTGTGTGTCACTCACGAGAGTGACAAGTCATGCTACTTGCTTGCTGATTGTTTTTAGTTGGTTGCGGATGATTCCCAAGATAGGGTAGTTACGAAAATTGTTTTTGCAAGCTTGAAAATTATAATGAGTAGTCGATAGATTGTAATAGTGGTTGTGAGGGAAAGCAATTTTCTAAGTTTATGAGTAAAGCTTATTCATTTGTTTTATTGAACCTTATCGTTATTATTTTGAATGGTTGTTGCTTGTATGATTGTAATTGGGTAGTGGCATCACTATGGTGATGGGATCATTAATTGGGTGACGTTTAGGAGTCACCGGTTGATATATGTTTGAGGAAAGAATTGATAATGGAGTTTTCCTATTGGGTATGAACTTGTTTTTGCCGAAATTGAGAATTTATAGTCATGGATAAATCAGTGAGTAAAGGGGAAATAATTGTGAAGAGGGCGTATCGATTCTTATTATGTGTATAACCCTTAACCATTTCAACAAAAATAAATAAATAAATAAATAAATCTTTTCAAACCCTTCATTTTTACAATTCACTTATATGTATCTAAAATATTTTTTAAAGGCTTTCTACCAAAAATAATCTCTTTTAATTTCAAAATTCAAAAAAAAAATCTTTTTTTGGGGGGGGGGGGATTTTGGGTTCTTAAGTATTTGAAAAATGAAATTGAGTAATGTATGGGTATAGAATACTAGTTGTGTTGTAAAAATGTAATTTGCGATGGTTTGGCTTTGTCGGGTTGTGTTTCGTCGAAGGCCACGATTGGCGGATATAACTCTTATTAGAATCTTTTCTTTCTCAATAGAGGGGGTTGAGGACTTTTGAAGTGGTGTGAGGTTATTATTTGAAAGTTTGGTTGTCGAGCGACTGATAGTTGTTTCTTGGGGTTTAAATGAGGTGTGAGAGCTTATCTTTCTAAGATTTTAGGTCGTTAGACAACCGAGAGTTATTCCCTTGAGGTTGAGTTTGTTTGAGATGCGAGTACTATAAGGTATGTTAGTGACACCTTTGCTTGACTTTTGCTTCGTAGGATCGATTGGTTCTTGTGGCTCGTTAAAGGTATTTCTTACAAATGAGTTAAAAGAGAGACTCACCACTTTCGAATTGTTATTCATATCATTTGGGGTATTACAAAATACCAGTGTATGGCTGAAATATGAAAGTTGCTTTTAGATTTCGAACTAGATTTTCGAGTGGCGATTGTAATTCTATTGTGAGTTAATCTACCTCTTATATCATTGTGTTGCCTTATCTTCTTTCGTGGAAGTTGTTTCTTGTTCATCACGCGAAATCCTTTGTGTTAGGAGACTCTTCTAAAAACTCGTTGTTGAGTAAAGGTCGTTTGTGATTAGTTGGTGGGAGTGCTAGTTCCAATATCTATTTCATTTTGGTATGCCCAAACTTTAAATCTTGAAATGTCTAATTTCGATGATGAAATTTCCTAAGGTGGAGAGAGTGTAACACTGCGTATTCCTTGGATTAGTGAGATTGCTCTTGACACTCTTATTATCATACTTGGAGCCATTTTGATTCATTTTAGAGTAGTGATTGGAGTGGAATCATAATGGTAAAGTAGGATTGAACCAAAAATATTGATTTAGATAATTGTCTCATAAGTAGTCTTCACTCTTTTACCTCTTTTTTTATTTTTTTTATTTTTTTTATCTCTCTACACTTTGAATCTAGATGTGAAATTAGAACCATTGGAAAACTAGTTTCCAAGGCTCAATTTAGACACAAGAACGACCTAAAACGGAGTCCGAACAGGGAAGTTATGCCAGTTTGAAATTTGAGTATTTATATTGGATACAAGTCTGCCAGAGCGAACTTTTGACTGCTTGAGTGGTTTGTTCGGGATTCTGAGATTTTGAGAGCTTAATTTCCACAACTCGAGCCAAGCTTTGACCGCTCAAGTGGTCTATTCGAAGTCAAGCACTTTAAAGTCATTTTTTAATCTAAACTTTTTATTCTTTCTTCCTCTCTTCTCTCCCTCTCCTTCTTACCCAAAACCCTAGATCTCAAAACCTTGATTTCATCTATTTTTCACTAAAACCCCACTATAGATCTTGCATTAAAGGTGAAGAACAAGTGAAGATCAACATTTTGACCGATTGGATTGTGATTTCTTCGAAACTCTCCTCAAGTTTTCATCTTCTTGCCTCCACCCTTGAGGTAAGGGTACTTTCAACTTGATATATTTATGATTTGAGATATATATGTAATATTTTCTTAGTTATATAAAAAGGGTTTATACCCAAATTTTTTGAGGAAGACTGTGAATGTTGTGTTAATTATTGTTGTTGATGATAAAAATTGACCTTTAAGTGTAAAAGAGAGAAATGCCCCAATTTTATCAAAAACCCTAGTTTTCAAACTTGATTAAATAATAGGGGTTGGCTTGATTGACTCTTGAACCTTGAAATTATATGAATGATTATGGATATGGTATTGAGACATGAGATTATTGAAGTTTCTTGGATATATGTCTTTTTGGTCAAATATGCCACTAAACTTGGATGGAGACCATTTGATCAGATATGCCACCGAAATGTTCTTTGGTCGGATATGCCATTGAACCTCCTGGCTGGAGACCATTTGATCAAATATGCGAGTGAAATGTTCTTTAAACGGATGTCACTGGAGATCATTTGGTCATATATGCCACCAGACAAAGATAAAGTTCGTGCTTTGTGGATTTCAGGGGCAAGACGAGTTGCTATTACCATGGTAATCTCGGGGGCAACATGAGTTGCTCTGCCCCATGGAAAATTTGGAGACAAAATGAATTGCTTTGCCCTTCAGTAGAATCAGGGGCAAGATGAATTGTTTTACCCCTTAGTAAATTCGGGGGCAGGATGAATTGTGATTAGGCATTTTCTCAAAATAAGACCTAGAAAGACTAGGCATTATTGGAATAAGACCTGGCAAGGCTAGGCATTATTAGAATAAGTTTTAGTAAGGTTAGACATTTTTAGAATAAATCCTAATAAGATTAGGGATTATTGGAATAAGCCCTAGCACCCGTACATCGTTTTAGTTAGGAAATATTACCTGGCTATTTTTATCAAAGCAATAACAGAAAGCTTCTACTCTTTCACTGCTCTCAAAGAGAATGAATGCTTGGAGGAAATTGAAAGGGAATAAAAATCAACACAAGAATTACGTGAGTCCCAACACTGCCATGGGACTCAGTTATGAATTATCACTTGTAAAGCAGTGGTCAAATCCTAGTCAAACACTATGACAGTTTTTTATATTGTGCGGAACTCATCATGAGATGAGATTGTATTGATATAGAAGTCTTGAACAACTGAAGATTGTTTGAGAAACACTTCTAGAGCACTCAAACTACTTACTAGGTAAGTCACAGGCTATTATAAATAGACCACACCCCTATGGGTTGAAGTACGTTGTTTGTTATTTGTTATTATAATATGTCATACGTTGTTTGTTATTTATTATTTATAATATGTCCATTAAATATTTTTGATATCGGAGGACCCTTAGTCGTTCAACGGCTAAGGGAGTTTTATCTTGTAGATGGAAATCAAATAGAAATTCTAATCATCTTTTTCGTTAGATTTTTTCATCAACAATATGAATCGAATGGATCAGATTAGCATTGATCCAAGATGACACAATATGACACGAAACAAATAGGACAATTCTCACCCCTAATCTATATTTTTTTTTCTTATAACATGGGACTTGTGAGAATTTTGAATTTTAAAATTTGAGACAAAAAGCACTATCTCATTTTCCAGCCTCCCCTTCCAGATTATAAAATAGAGTTAAATCTCCTTCCTCTCTGAATGCTGAAAAAATTGCAATATGTCAAAAATCTATCCCAATGCTTTTTGATGAATCTCAAAAGTAAAAAAAAAAAAAAAACTTATTTAAAGCCTCCCTCATTTAGAACCATACATAACCTACCGACATCAACACGGAAGGTAAAGTAGATGTCATAAACTGGAATTGGAGACCACCACTAAAAGTATTGAGTGCTATGCTATCTTCAATGCAAACCACATTCTCATTGGGCCCAAACATTTGAATATTGATTCCGACCCAGCCCAATCCCATTACTCCTCCTAGGGGAATATATCCAACTCTTTAATACTGTCCCAATCAATATTATCATATACACCCTTCTATTTGCTTTTATTTCGAAATTTTATTTAAATTTTTTTTCAAAGAATAAAAATTAATTTTAAAAATATGAACACCCAGAAAATATTTTTAAATTTTTGTGAAATTATTTCTACCCAAAAATTATAAAATCGTAGGAAAATAACTTCTTCTTCTTTTTTTCTTTTTTTTTTTTAAGTTTTCAACAAATTGGTTTTTAATATTTTTTTTTATAAAAAATTGATTATGAAAATCAAACCAAACAAATATGTTTTTGGCAAGATAAATAATATATAATAAATAATGAAAAATGAGATTTAGGCATCTTATCTTCTAAAAAAGAGATTCAATCATAAAATGTCACATTAAAATTGAAACTCACTTCCCAAATATACCAATCACACTGTAAAATGTATCATATTGAGGATGTATTACTTAATTGTACCACCTTAGTTAAAGATGCGAAAACTTGAGTAGTATATAATGCATATATAAAGTAACAAAGTTTAACACTTGACTTTTGTTGAAATAATTTTTTGTAGCTGTATGATTATGTTAGACATTTTCAAAATTAATCCTAATAAGATTAGGCATTATTGGAATAAGCCCTAGCACCCATATATCATTCTAGTTAGGCAATATTACCTGGCTATTTTTATCAAGGCAATAACAGAAAGCTTATACTCTTTCACTGGGCTCAAAGAGAATGAATGGTTGGAGGCAACTGAAAGGGAATAAAAATCAACTCAAGAATTACGTGAGTCCCAACACTACCACGTGACTCAGTTATGAATTATCACTTCTAAAGCGGTGGTCCAATCCTAGTCAAACACTATGATAATTTTTTATATTGTGCAGAACTCATCATGAGATGAGATTGTGTTGATATAGAAGTCTTGAACAACTGAAAATTGTTTGAGAAACACTTCTGGAGCACTTAAACTATTTGCTAGGTAAGTCACTACCTATTATAAATAGACCACACCCCTAGGGGTTGAGGTACGTTGTTTGTTATTTATTATTTATAGGGCGAATTACACTGACGATCCCTATAATTTGGGACTTGTGTCACTTTGGTCCTTGACTTTTCAATTGTGACACATTTGACCCTAAATTTTGAATCTTATTTAAAATAAGAACAATTGAAAATACCATTGCCCAATTTTATGGGCAAAATCGTCAATTTGATAAAATATAAATGAATTTGACAAAAATAAATGTCAAAAAAACATTTTTGAATTTTTAAAATTTATTTCTACTAACCAAAGATAAAATTATGTAAAATTGATAAATCTTTTACACATGTATTTATTTATTTTACCAAATTAATTTTTATTTTGTGTTTTCCAAACGACGACTTAATGGATTGGTTTAATAATAATATTAAAGTTGTCGTCATATTTAACTTTTAGAAAATAAAAACTAATTTAATAAAAATAAAAACAACGGCCCATTATATGATCATTATCCAAACACATAATAAAAATTAATTTAGTAAAATAACTAAATAAATTAATGTGTAAAAGATTTATCAATTTAACATAATTTTATCTTTGGTGAGTAGAAATAATTTTTAAAAATTCAAAAATATCTTTTTGAAATTTATTTTTGTTAAATTAATTTATATTTTATCAAATTGACGACTTTACCCTTGAAGTTAATCAATGGTATCTTCAATTGTCCTTATTTGGATCAAGATTCAAAATTCAAGGTCAAATGTATCACAATTGAAAAATTGAGGACCAAAGTGACATGAGTCTCAAACTATAGGGACCGCTAGTATAATTCGCCCTTATTTATAATATGTCGTATGTTGTTTGTTATTTATTATTTACAATATGTCCATTAAATATTTTTGATAATATTGGAAGACTAACTTGGGCATCAGAAGACACTCAGTCGTTGAACGGCTAAGAGAGTTTTATCTTTTAGATGGCAATCAAGTGGAAGTTCTGATCATCTTTTTCGTTAAATTTTTTCATCAACAATATGAATCGAATGGATAAGATTAGTATTGATCTGAGATGACACAATAGGACACAAAACAAATAGGACAATTCTCATCCCTAATCAATATTTTTCTTCTAATAACATGGGACTTGTGAGAATTTTGAATTTTAAAATTTGAGACAAAAAGCACTATCTCATTTTCCAGCCTCCCCTTCCAGATTATAAAATAGATTTGCTTCCTTTTAGTAAAATCTCCTTCCTCTCTGAATGTTGAAAAAATTGCAAAATGTCAAAAATCTATCCCAATGCTTTTTGATGAATCTCCAAAGTCCAAAAAAATATATATATTATTTAAAGCCTCACTCATTTAGAACCATACATAACCTACCTACTGTCAAAAACTGGAATTGGAGACCACCACTAAAAGTATTGAGTGCTATGCTATCTTCAATGCAAACCACATTCTCATTGGGCCCAAACATTTGAATATTGATTCCGACCCAGCCCAATCCCATTACTCCTCCTAGGGAGTATATCCAACTCTTTAATTCTGTCTCAATCAATATGATCATGAGCAGTGCTGGAGAGCTCTAACCCAGCAGCTCTAATGTCAGTTCTAATGAGCTAGCATGGAGGAAGAAAGAAAAAAAAAATAAAAAAACAAGACACAATCCATCACATCAGTAGTGATGGGTCCCGCTACCAACACACTAGTGCTAGATTTAGAGCTCATTATTTAGAACTCTAAATTATTTTTGTATTATCATATACACTGTTCTATTTCCTTTTATTTCAAAATTTTATTTAAATTTTTTTTCAAAGAATAGAAATTAATTTTAAAATATAAACACGCAGAAAATATTTTTAAATTTTTTGAAATTATTTCTACCCAAAAATTATAAAATCGTAGGAAAATAACTTCTTCTTTTTTTTCTTTTTTTTTTTTCAAATTGTCACCAAATTTGTTTTTAATATTTTTTTTATTTTTTTAATAAAAAATTGATTATGATAATCAAACCAAACAAATATGTTTTTGGCAAGATAAATAATAAATAGTGAAAAATGAGATTGCATCTTATCTTCTAAAAAAGAGATTCAATCTTGAAATGTCACATTAAAATTGAAATTCGCTTCCCAAATATACCAATCACACTTTAAAATGTATCATATTGAGGATGTATTACTTAATTGTACCACTTTAGTTAAAGATGCAAAAACTTGAGTAGTATATAATACATATATAAAGTAACAAAGTTTAACACCTGACTTTTGATGGAATAATCTTTTGTATAGCTGTATGATAATGTAAAACAATAATCAAAACGAAACAGAAAGCAAAACAACAAAACTTATTGAAAACTTGAATTTGTAGAAAAACAGAACATATCAAGTCAAGTGTTTAACACTTTTTCCTTAAGGCAAATTTGTCTATCGCACCAGTGTTTACAAATCAATGGACATTATTTATCTCCCAAGATAAAATGATCTTCGCAGATAGAAGCAACACTAAAATGATGTTCGCAGATTGAAGCAGCACTACAACCACACTGTTCAATGAATGAGAATCTATGCTTTATACTCTCTCACATAGTATGTAGAGATATGCGAAGACGAAAGATGGTAGCAAAAAAATTGAATGATTTGAAATGCAAAAGGATTGTTTATGTATAGGCGATGGGAAATTAGTTCAGAAATGTTAGAATTTAGGGTTGATTTGAGATGTTCTAAAAAAGTGTACTTTTTGATTTATTGGCTTATATGGGTTAGATTTGATGTGATGTGTTAGAAGGGTAATGTGATTTAAATAAGATGATGTGACTTAAATAGGATAGTGACTTTTTAACTTTTTGTATTATTTAGTAGATGCCAAACTTGACCTTAGTCAATAATGGCAAAAAGATGCAATTGGCATGGCCCAAGCACGTTGTGCACGTATGGTTGTTTACAAATAGTTCGATCTCTGCAAAAATGCCCTGGGGCTCAAGCCTTCCTACAAACTTGGCTTAAATAAGTCACTTAATTTTTCTTTTTAATTTCTTACCTGGGACAAGAGAAATACTAATGATAAATGAAATCCATCTATATGAACAAATTTCAAATAGTTCGGTTCGGTGTCACTTTTTCATTCACTTATAAATGATTTTCATTTATCAAATATATAATCTTAATCTCCATATAAAAACAAACAAGTCTATCTTTTGGACCAATCAAAAATATGTAGTGGATCCTACTTTATTTTGGCATTAAAATTAGCCAAAACTCATGGTTGGAAAATCATTTCCCCACATTTGGTAGGTGTTACAAATCCATTTTTGTACATAACATTTTGGGGTTAAAATTTATTTTTAAGAAAATGTTTTCATGAATCTTGTTTTTTAGATTAAGGGTTTGACTTACTGGTTAAAACACTCTTCTATTAGATGTGATATTTGAGTTTAAATTTTATCTCTGCGAATGTGACTTTTCTTCACTATTGCCATTCATTTTCTTGATTATATATATATATATATTGTTAAATATTAACAATAATGTTAGAGCTACCAAATAATTAACCAAATAAAATATACCTCATTTTACAAAGAAGTGGTCTCACACCATGTGTCGGAGTGTGAGGCCCATCTTCTAGGAGGAGTGTGGTGCTTCATTCAAATACATGCATAGTGTCTTTATCTCAAACTGCAAAAATTAATTTGGGTTACATTAAAATAGTGTCTGGATCTTCAATTTACGAAATAATTTTTGCACACCATTACTAATGGTAAAGTTCAAATGCTAACTTGGAAGTTGGAATATATTATTTGGATCTTTAATTAATAAAGTGATTTGTGCTGAGAAAAAAATGAATGTAGTCTTGGCTAATTTGTTTTTTTCATTTTTCTTTCTAATTTTATCTTTGGGAGAATTGCAAAAAAAATGAAAACAACACAAAATAATTGTAATGTCATGGAAGTTAAGCAATTTATGCATTAGATTGTGCAACTAAGTCTTGTAGTTGCATTTCTTTATAATTATTTTAAATTTATACCATTTTATTGCAATTGTCCCTTTATCTTCTTTTTTTTTCTTTCAGAAATTGCTTAGCAAATACAAAATTCACAAAACATAAGGATATCAAATCCAACCCGTTGCCAAATGGGCGATGGGTTTTTGAAGCAGTTTGGTGGCGGCCCATCATAGCCCATGTATCCAGCAAATCAATCCGGCCTTCATCATAGCCCATTTGCACGTAGCCCATTATGCCACTCTACAGTTTTAGGAATGGATTGACTGAATTGGAGAGAAAAGAAGAAGGAAATTTTTTTTTTTGATTTTCCTCTGTTTTTTTTTTTTTGATTTTCCTCTGTTACCTATTTAGATTATTAAACAGAAGATAAATGAGAAGAAATGGATTCCTCTTATAAACATATAAAGATGTCCATCTTAATAATTAATAATCTTATATAATATTAAATTGCCCATCTAGATACTAAGATCTTATTTGGAATGAACTAAAAAAAGTTAAAAAGTCAAAAAATTATTAAAAAAATTAAAAAATCTATACTATTCAAGAGTAGTTTGTGGGGAAAATCACTAGGGCAAATTATTATTTTGTTCCTTGAATTCAACTACTCAAAAAGTCAAAAAGTCAAAAGGGTAAAATAGTCATTTTGATTTTACTACAATATTTTATTACACATTTTTTCGTAAAAAGTCATAAAGTTATCCCAAACATATATTTTTTTTCTCTATTTTTTTAACTAAAAAGTCAAAAAATATACTTATATAACACATTCCAAACAAATACTAATAAATAAACATATAAAGTCGTTTGGGTAATATAACTTGTAAGCAGTTTTGTGTCTTTTGTGTAGTATATCTAAACAAGACCAAAGACAAATTATTCTATTTTCTTTTATTCTTTCTGACTTAACCAAATAAGATGGATAGACCAAAGACAGATCCTCACATGGGTGACCTCTAGCATTCCCAACATACACGTGGGGCAGTGAAAGAAGTATTTAAAAGAAAAATATATATATATATAAAGGAAAATGACTGGTAGCTCGAGAGGGTGGCTCGATTTTTGGCTCGACAACTCAAAACGACGTCGTTTTGGGCTGTCGATTTTTTTTTTTTTTTTCTTTCTTTTTCTTCCTTTTCTTTCTTTCTTTTCTTCTTCTTCTTCTTCGTTTTTGTTCAACACAGGCGAGAGAAACAGAGGGGAAGAGGAGGAGAGAGGGAGAAAGAGAGAGGAGAGGAGAGAAGGAAGAAGAGGGAGAGAGGATCGTCGATGCTCGCCGTCGCCTCGTTGCCGCCGATCGTCGCAGCACCAGCGATCGCCGGCTCTGCCTCGCCTCCGCCCCCCGCTTCCAGCCCCAAATGTTGGGCCCCCTCCTGTCCAGTCCCTCCTCCTCCTCCCCTCCCCTCCCCTCCTCCTCCTCCTCCCTCCCCTGCTTCTGGTTCTGCTTCACCTTCGAATTCGAGCCATTTCGAGCCGCTCGAATTCGAGCTACCTATCACTGCCGTATATATAAATCAATCATCATTCAGTGAGGGTGGTAGGATCACCCGCAGTGGGGTTCACTCTTTTCCCTTCTGTACGCGTATATATTTCAATAGGGAAAAGTTAGGCATAATGAAAATTTTGTCATTAAAATAATTATGAAAAATTTATGATCCTTGGATTACTTGATTAGTGTGTGGTACTTATTCTAAGTGTAATCCAAAGGTCACAAAGCTTTCATAATTATTTTCATGAAAACTTTTTCATAATACCTAGCATTGCTGATTTCAATAATGCAAAATAATCTTTCTTGTCCAAAACCAGTGGCGCATCACAGCGTGAAAACAGGGTGTGCATAGCCAAGCATGCAATATTGAATTCAGATATTTGACAATGTATATCATTCTTGTTTGTACTTTTTAATACAGGGATATTGGATATGATTGAACTTCCCTCCAATATAAAATGTTCAATTTGTGTTATTTTGGGCCCACTTTTAGTCTATCTTTGTTGATTCAAATTTTTTTTTTTTTTTTTTTTAAAAAAATATTGTGCCTCCCGAATAAATTATCTATAAAAAAAAATTTATTTTGAACAAATATTGATAGTCATATATTTACATTATATTTACTTGTAAAAGAAATAAACCACTATTTTAAAAAATAAATCCTCTAAATATAATTCAAATATATTGTTATTAAGCCTATTTGATGCAGTTTTATTGTAAGCTGAAAGTACATAATCAAAAAGTAGAATTCAAAAGTATCTCTTTTCCAACTTTCAGATAATTTTTTTCTTCTTTTTATTTAAGTTATTTTTGCCTAATAAGTTATAGTTAGAAGTTGAACCAAATTGTTTGGAATAGACTTGTAAATTAAAATAAACTAATATACCACCCGTGCTATATACGAGATTAAGCGATAATTAATAAATTTATTTTAAAATCAATTAAAAATAATTTTAAAAAACAAAAAATAAATAATATTAAATTTTAACCTTTTTTTTTTTAAAAAAAAAAAGAAAAAAAAAGAGGGTTTGAAATTGACTTTTTAAGTGACTTTTTAGTTTTTTTAAAAAAAGTTCATGTATTTAAGAATGAGTTTTTTAAATGTACGAGAAAATGTAAATATTTTTGTTTGTTATTTAAATTTTTAATTTATCTTTCCAAAGGTGTAAACAGCTATGCACTCACTCACAAGAATTACTTAGTCTTTTCAAACTGGTAAAAAGATTTTTGAACTTCTTTTTTTGGTACATGCCAAACACATTTTAGTTTCTTGACTTTTTAATCAAAAAGATAAAATCCCAAATATAGCATGAGTTACACAATTTTTATTTTATTTTAGTTTTGTTGCTATTAATGTTTTGTCCTAAGTATTATATAACTAATAGATATATAATAATTCAATTAGTAAAATTAAAACAAATGAATTTTTTTAAATTACAAAAATTATACTTTCGGTCAAGTATATTATCAATCAAATCCATAGTTATAATTCATCGTACCACAGTTTGTCAAGTGATGTAACAATCTTATATGTTTTTGTTTCTGTTCCTCTCTCCCACTCATCTTCTATCTCTCTTTATTTTTATGGCGATGTAACAAAAAAATTAAAATGAAATATTTAAATTTTATATTTATTTTAGTAAGTACATTAGAAAAAATATTCTGGTATTAATAAAATTTTGTTTGTCAACTGATAGTGTATGATAAATTTAAGTTGACCGTAAAATGTAAGGGTATTTTTAAAATTTTTTAAATTTTATGAGATGATCCACGTACCTAAGCCATGCTAGAGTTATGTCAATCAATACAAATTGAAGAGTCATTTGACCAATTTGTTTATGTAAATATTTTTTAAATTGGTAAACACACATCATTAGTAATTTGTTTTTCCTCATAATATAGAATGTACGTATTTATACATATTTAATAGCATTGAAAAAATAAATTAAATATAAAATTTTTTTGTAGTGTTGTAATTATAGCCATAACTTAACTTTAATCTAGACAGCTGTAGATACTTTTATAATATTTTCAAACAAAAATCAATTCAAACAAAATTAAAAAAAATTATTTATGTAAATATTTTTTGAATTGATATTTTTAAACAAAATCGATTACAAATAAAAATATTAAAGTAAAGTTATAAAAATATTACAAAAAAACTATTAGGTATTTTTGAAGTAATACTCTACACCAATTGTCAATTAACACATATCATGATATCACAAAATATTAAAAGTAAAATATAAAAAAAGAGTAGTGATATACAAACATAAAATTAATACAAAAAAATTATTAATAATGATTTGGTTGGATTTTGATCTATCACTTCATATTAAAAGTCCATTGACATATTTTTTTTATTATGCAAATGAAATTATCACTTCATTTTAGGATAAAAATTTGCATAAAAATTCTAGTAAAATAATATTTTCCAACAAAAAAAAATGATTATAAGCTCAAAAAACAAAATAATGGTCAGTAGAAAGCAGAGGGACAAATGATACATAAAATATGAAATGCAAAAACAAAAAATGGTTAGAATTAACCCAAAAAAAAAAAGTATACTTAGAGGATGAAAGGATCTGTTTAAAGAATGCAAGAGACTACATATTAACTAACTTCCAATTGTTTCATAAAAATAGAAAAAAAAATAATGAGTTGCATCATTGCATGAATGTAATATTTATAGGATGAGAATGACGTGAATGATTCACAGAAGATGTAAGGTATGATGGCTATGATTTTGGGATAGGAAAAAGAGTTGGTTAGAGAAAGAGTGCACAAGATAAATCATGATTTTTTTTTTTTTTTGTTTTTAAATTTAAAAAGTCACATATTTAGTATGGAAAACAACGAAATCAATTTGTTTAATTTATTTATAGGGAAACAATGAATCAGTTTTCTAAATTAATTATAAAGAAACAAAATCAATCAAACTAAAAAAATTAAACAAATTTGAGATGATTTTTATTTAATTTATTTTAAGGAATGAATGATTTTTAATAGAGATTTTAAAAGATGGATAAATAAATTGAAAGGTTAACAAATCGTATTTCTATATTTGATTTTAGGAAAAGATTATCAAGGCAATGATCTCAGGAGATGAGTTTGAAAATTATTTTTTTTATTTTTTTTAATTTAAAAATTATGTGAGACATATGAATAATTTATTATTTTTTAAATTAAAAAAATATGAAATTGAGATTGGACATGTGGAGGCCTTAGAGACTTTCTCACTAAAAACTCTCTTTTGCTTATATAGGGGCAATTGGGGAAGATTAGTTTTTTAGTTTTTTGACTTTTTTAAATCATATCACCTCTTTACTTTTTTACACAAAAAAGTCAAAAAAAAAGCCAAAAAAATTAAAAAGTCAACTTTTTACCATCTTTTCAAAACACGTGCCGTTTTGGCAATGCAGCAAAAAGCTGCGTTTTGAGCAACTTCCCCAAAACGCTAACCCTTGCAAAAACGCCACTGATCCCATTTGGGAAGACCTAAAAAAGCCACCTAAAAATTTACCAAACTACCCTCTAGAACATTATAATTAATTAATTCAAAAAATTGTTGACATGCAAAAAGTAAGGATATTTTGGTCATTTTAGAGTGATGTAACACTTTTAAACAATATTAAACTAAAAAGTAAAAAAGCCAGCTTTTTACCAACTTCCCAAATCACTTCCAAAAAAGTCAAAAAACTGGTAAAAAGTCAAAAGCCAACTTTTTACCAACTTTCCAAAACACCCGTATGATATATAGATAGATTATAATCAACTCATTTAAAGTACAGCAATTAACTTAATTTTTTAAGTAAACATTATATATATATTTTGAACTAGCATAAAAATCTACTTGAAAGGCTCATATCAACAAAAAAAAAGGAAAAAAAAAATCTGATTAATTTAATTTTTTTTACATAAACAATCAACAGCCTCATAAAAAAAATAAAAAATAAATAAATAAGGGAAAACGAATCCTAAATGTTAGGGGTGGGCGCGGGTCGGTTGCGGCCACGGAACCTCCAATCCGCCATCCGTCTGTCAGATTGGCGGATTGGAGAAAATCAATCCGCATCCGTCCACCAATCCGGCGGTTGCGGATTGAGCGGATTGGCGGATGGATGCGAATCGGTTTGACAGTTTAAAATTTTATAAATTTTCAACATAGTTCAACTTGTGGAATTCCTAAAAAAAAAAAATAAAAAAAAAATATTACAGTCAATGACTTAAAAAAGTATTACAATTACTGCATGTCTCATCCAAAGAAAGAAAGTTTGAAACTTTAGATTATCACAATCACTCCATGCCTCATCCACATAAAGTATTATAATTTATGATTCTTAAAATATAAAAACAATTCAAACCACCAAAATTATGAACAGAGCAATAGTAAAGATTGTATGTCTCTGTATTGTTACATTTATATATGTTTTTGAAAACAAAAATCAACCAGCATATATCATATTTTCTATTTATTACTTTTAGAGTTAGATTTAAAAACCAAAAAATATAGATAAATAATACGTTTATTTTTTTCAATTCAAAAAATATATTCAAGTTGAAAACTTTTTTTCAACAAAATACTTGAACTCTTTTTCAATTGAAAACACAAACAAAATATTTAAACAAATTGAAAACACAAAATCTTATAAATTATTAAGGGTGCTCGCGGGTTGGCGGGTTGGTTGCGGCCAAAGGAACCTCAAATCCGCCATCCGTCCGCCAAATTGGCGGATTGGAGAAAATCAATCCGCAACCGTCCGCTCGTCATCACGCATCCGTCCAAAATGCGGTGGATCGGTTCGGTTCGGTCGGTTTTAGCGGATCGGTATATCCGCTGCTCACCCCTACCGTAATAATAAAGCAAAAATAGACTAGAGGGAAGGCTGACCTTCCGAATACGCATATTCTTGGAACTGTTCTTGAACGTGTGGATGAAGTCCTCCGTCCTCTATGGTTCCTTTATAGCGTGGATTACAAGCACCCAACTCAAGTGGCCCAATGCGTGTTTGCTTACTTCTTTCAATTATTATTCAGAAAAACAACAACAGATAAGCCCTTTTGACTGACACCAAGCAGTCCTCTGTTTTGAATATCCAATGGGCTTCAATACCAACTTGTATAGTTTTCCAAAATCACAAGTCACATATATAAAATGCCCATTTCAACCTCAATCTTCTCCAACTACCAAAACCAAATCAATCAACAAGCCTCTCTTCTTTTATTGTGTACACACTTGACATGGTTCTCTTGGTTGAAAAGCTTTACAATTCTCTCAAACACTCTTCCAAACTGGAAAACCACCACCACCACCACCATGACAGCCAATCCGAAGCCTTATCGGCTTCTTTACAAGCTTTTCGATACGATGTATCGAATTACTTAAACCAACTTTCCTTGAGTTCGAAACCCGGATCGCAATTCTTGTCCTTGTCATGGATTCATCAGTGTTTGGATCTTCTGTCCAATGTTAACAAGGCTTTTGCAAAGCTAGTAATGGATGTTGACTATCCCATGAGCAAATGGGATGCCAATTCCATTGAAGACTATCTTATGTACAGCTTGAAATTGTTAGAGCTTCTCAATTCAATCACTTCTTCACTTTCTCATCTGAGTCAAGCTCGGCTTTCGTTATCTCACGCTTTGAGCCTCATCGAGAGCTCGCCTCAATCGGCGATAGAACGTCTGAGAGCAATTGAGTTCAAGAATCTCAACAAGGACAACAAAGTGGAAGAAAAGAGTGAAGAAAGGGTCTGCTCTGGGAAGGAATGGGTTGTCAATCAAGCCTTGATGGTTATGAGGAGTAATGGTTATTGGGTATGTGGAATTGTGTTGTCAGGCCTATCTGGTGATATCAAACCATATTTGGAGATGAAAAAAGCAGCCAGCAAGATTCTAAGTCCTTCACTGATGGCTCTGGATTCGGGTTTTTACGAGGCGGTAGTGGAGAAAAAGTGGGTTCTGAAGGAGGTGAAGGAGGTGAATGATGCAGCAGCTTGCCTTGTTGCAGCTATGGCTGCCGGAGAAAGAAACGACGATGCCGGAAAGCTGTTAGAACGAAAATTGGAGGAGATGGAAGAGCTGCTGGATGGTATAGGGAAGGAAACAGATGGTATGTTTTCGGAGATTTTGGCTGGAAGAACTGAATTGCTTGATAGCCTCCGGAATCGAAAGCCGTAGCAGCAAATGTTGAAACTCTTGTGTATAGATTTAGATTGTACTGACCTCAATTAAAGATAATATTATGTATTCGCTTATTATTTGTACAAAGAATTTGTTGTGTTAGTTTAACTTGTAATCTTATAATTTCACTATGAATCAATTTTTTATGTTTCACTCTGGTCCTGCATTTTTCAATGGATTAATATGAAAGCAAGTGCTTTTAAATAATTACTAAGAATCTCAGTAGCAATGGCTATAGTTTGTTTGCTGATGAAGTTGAGAAAAGAAAAGAAAACATCAAATAGAATTCCATAACCAACCATTTCAACCCAAAAGAAAATAAAAAAATCAAATAGGATTCCACAACCACCATTCTAACCATAGGTAGTTGTAAACATCAACCATTCTCCTTGGCAAGCATATGAAACATCAAGAGGATTGAAGTTTACTTAAGAAATAAGAATAAATAGGTGCCATTATCAACAAAATAAAAGAAATCAAGTGATTGGCAGATGTCAAAAAATCATCACTTTGAAAGCAAGTAAAATTTGTTTCAATGGAAAACATTTTTTTGAGATAGACATTATCATTTGCATAAAACATTCTCCTGTGTTTGGTTATGACCTAAAACTGTAAGGTAGTGGCTGTGATAGTGGTGGTGTTGGTGGTAGGAGGCGATGGTAGGGCAGCATCTGTAGTGATAGGGTGATGGTGGTGACAATGGTTGGTTTGAAAACGTTTTTCATCTTTAAAAAGTAAAAAAATCATTGTTTGTCCAAAGAAATTTGTTTTCTGTTGATCACAGAAAACACTTTCCATTTACTATGGTCTTTTGCTGTACCAAATGCAAAAAATAAATAAAAACAAACTATAAAACAACTATACCTTTTCATCTCCAGAACCATGGTCTCCAAGAAAAGAAGCATTTATATTGGCATTGTAAATAACATGGGCTTAACAACAGCCCACCATACAATCTCTCTCTCTATCTCAAATTCTTGATCTCTGGTGCCAATGGAGTCACCTAAAGTCTGATAAGTTTGTAGTCCAAAATGATTCTTGTACAAAAGCTGTGCTAAACTAGAAAGAACTATTTGACATTTGTTGCTATGCAGCTATTCCTATTTTGCTAACACAAGGAGAGAGACAGAGAGACAAGGTAAAGAAAAGGATCAAAGTAGAGACATTTGACTCCCAGAGTTGCTGGAACGATTTTCTTTCTCTGGTGCCTTCCTTTTGCAAGAAACCTCAGATGAAAGCCTGAGCCAGAAAGAGATTGAAATCAGACTGCTTGAAATAGTAGCGGATAGATAGTATGAAACCAATTGAAACAACAATAGCATCATATTAACAAAGGTAAAGTAACATCTTCCAAAGCATTTCCTTCAACACGACCTAGGAAAAATTAAACTTCAATAGTCATGTAAGATAAAAACATTTGTCAAACCTCATCAGCTCCACAAAAGTTTCAATATCAAGCAAAGCAGGAAAGAAAAGGGGGAAAAAAAATGAATTAGTTTCAAACTCAAGTAGATTGGGATAAGGATATCCTCAGTTCCCTAGGAGGCACAAAAATGCTATCCAAGATAACATATTATGAAATGAAATATAAAGATCCATCCAAGAGTCTCGTTTCAAGTACAAAAAATAGAAAACTTTTATATCAACTCTTGAAGATCCAAAATTGAAGAAAATAAAAAGCAATTATTGAAAGGCTACATGCATATGGACTAACAAAGGCATATTTCAGTTGAAAGTTCAACTAATATTTCACTTTTTCAATCATTATCTAGCAAAAGGGCAAAAAATGGGATTAAAAACTACATAGAAGAAAAGCAAAATACCCCAATTGCAGATCAACTGCACAATTATGGACCATATCTGGACCTGCAGCACCATGATTCAAAAGGGAATTATTCCTTTCCGCAGGAAAGTATTCTTGATAAGGCATCCCTGAATGTTCACACAATGGAAGGAAATTTCGAAGCTCCTGAACCTGCAATTCATATTAAGCAGAAAAACAGTAATGTCAGATATGAAATCTCATCCAAAAACACAGATACCAAAATGAGTAAATTAATTTATTAACAGGAGTTCAATTTGCCTGTCTGCGTAAAGTCTCGTTCTCCAGCATAGCCCGCTGCTCCTAAAATGAAACCAAAGAAATTACTGGTATCAATTTTATGTACAATATCTGTAGTTTAACCCTTTTCTTTTTTTCCAAGTATTATGTACTTATATAAATGTCCATAGTAATATTACAGACATTGTTAGTTTGATGACAACTTGGAGCACTGTAACAGAAATATCCAATAAATGCCAACTTAAAGTGAAACCTCGTCTTACAAAGCCATACAGTAAAATGTAATTTTAAATTCTTTTGTTCAATTTTATGTTTATTACATGAAAATAACCATTTTTTTTATATCACATAAATGTATTTCTTGTCTCTCACTACTTGGAATCCAGTATAATAACAATTTCAGGGTTGCCTGCAAAATACAGGTTTCGCATAAAATGAGTCGTGTGGATTTTATGATGCGAGTTGTATACCTGAACTCTCGATTGCTCTAGTTGTTCCATCAGTAATTGTTCCTGAAATGGCAGGAAGTTTCCATCAAGCCTTTATAATGTACATCAAGATAATCTACAGAGTACAACAGCTAGGATTCACTTTTATCTGAGATAACAAAATTGGAATGTAAAAGAGAAATTCAGACCTTCTTCTCTTTCACAGATAATAATCCTTCATTTAGTTGCTCTTCTAGGTGATGCAGTTCTTTTAAGCTCAAGCCAATAAGGTCCTTACCCAAAAGCTGCCTGAAATATCAGAACCATATATATAATAAATGAATCAGTTACCAGAAATATGATTATGATGATGTCAGGTAAAAAATAACATACATTTGTTTCACTTTGAGGTTCGCGATTTCATCTTTCAGAATGTCCACCTCTTCAAACTCTTGTTTCTGTTTGAATCAAGATGAAGGCGCGTGGGGTTAGAAAACCAAACCCGAATCATTTATATAGCATACAAAACAAAAGTATACAGACAGAGATACGAAGTAAAAAGAATTACCAATAAAGCATTAATTTGATCAAAAAGTAGACTAATGAATATGTATGTTAGAAACAGGCTGCAGAAAAGTACAGGCACACTGGATTAATATAATCAACACAGATATCCAGCCAATGTGATATGCAATGACAAGCATAACGACAAATAACTTCTTGCAATACATATAAATTGCATAGAACTTCATATCTCAATAATAAATTTTATGGGTGTCAAGAAAAAAACTGTACAATGTTCGTTTAAACTATAAAACGGTAGTTACCTAGATCTCTGCAAACATAAATGCATATGAAACCACACCACAGAAGCAACGACATCCGCATACAATAGATGAAAAAACAAAATCTTATAATTGGAGACGTCTCAAGTTAGCCTTAAGAAAATCAAACAGAAAAATGCAGTCCCTTAAGAGAAATTATTTTTTAAATCAGTTGCCTGCTTGATAGTGTACACAATTTGTCTTCCCTAAATTTTTCTGTTGCTGGATCTACAGAATTACATTCTGAACCATTACTTTCCGGTTTCCCTCTCACCAAAGTAAAGCCACTTTGAAAGTTCATTTTACCTATGATTGTAATATATTACAGGGATTCCCATAAAAATGAGAACTATGTTTGTGATTCCATATTGGGGCTAGAAAGGAACAACCTCATCTATGTATGGATCTGTAACAAAAAGTCTGAAAATTACAACCTGCTGAAGACCAGAAACTTTGAGAATACAGATGTACGTTAATCTTACAAATTCTAACAGAAATCCTCAGAATATTCAGTGCTGTACAAAACCATACATAAACAAAGACCACTAGGTGAAAATAACGCTAACCATACTGCATTCAAACTGATCAAGGTTAAGGAGAGAAAACCCAACTATTATGACCCTTATCTAGATCCGTGTTACATGGTCTGTGCTTAATTCGTGAAATACATGTGACATCTGACACTTGGGTAAAGGTAAGGGTAAGGTTATGGGATATGTGTCCAATAGGCCTACAATTGACATGGTACACAGCCATTTATACTCTGTCACAAGCTCAAAAATAGAAATTTCAGAAACAAGAGATCCTTCTTTCTAGGAAATGAAGCTACATGCAACCTCTTCCCACCCTCTTCGAATGGGAAATTAAGTTCTATAACATGAATAAACAGAAGAAAATCTAAGTACTTATGCAACTACTAAAAATTACTAGATGCAACACATAATTCTTCATGAAAATACAACTCAGACTTCTAGGAGTACATCTAAAGTTCACGTGTTCAAGAACAATTAGTATCCATTATCACCAAATAAACTAGAAATGTGACATTCACTTTTTGCTGTTAAGAATACCTTCCTGGGGAGGAAAACCCTTGGAAATGGTTAAGGCACATAAACTTCAATAACTGACACTAGTGAAACTGCACGACAGAACTGCAATATATTGAAAGTTACATGTTTAATCAAACAAATCAACAAATCAAATGATATATACATGAACAAGAGTAGAAAGCATCTCTCTCCGAGAAACCTAGTCAATTGTCATTTTTAAGGCTCCATTGTATTCTTGACACTATGCTGTTAGCTTGACTGCTTGGGAAGTAGTTCTTGACTCTCCGACAAAAGAGGTGAAAGATTTATATTATGTTGGAGAAATTTTTTTCTAACATGTATGTTAGGCTGGAGATAGGGGTTGCATAGTCCTTATAAAGGAGAAAGTTCCCTGAAAGTGTCCTTCTCATAGTTATCAAATCAAGAATCATATTGTAAATCAAAATGCAAATTTTGCGAATTATGAATAAAATCAAATAAAAAGTTGTAAGATTTGGCACAAACTATTAAAAAAAATGATATTAAACATTTGTATATACGCACTTGGCACGCTGCAGAAATAAAAACCAAAATGTAGCTAGACAAAAGCCAGCTACCAAAATCGAATCAATGGCCATCGCATGACAAAGTTGATGCTCTATCCTCTAAGCTAAGCAAGCTCACATACCAAAAATTTTACATGCATATGAATTTAATAAACTATTGGAATCTTAGTTATGAAAGAAAATAAAATGAATTGATTTTGGTAAATGTATATAATAATTCTTATATGAGAACGTGATTATGTCAACTAATTGGTAAGACATTGCTTTCGTAATAAGAGATATGGTCCAAATCCCACCAATCATAAAATTCTTTTAAAACCATACTATATTACCTTTCGCATTAAAAAATAAACCTAGAAACCCTAAATAGAGTGAATGGAACCTTTTATCATAAACCAAAAACACTTCAAAAGATGTCCATGCTCATTGTTCAGAAAAGTAAAACAACAGTTATTGAATCATTAGGCCTAACTGATCCAGTCTATATGATATTAGACCAGAACCATGATAATTTCACCAAATAACAATAGCTATATTATGGGGTTAAGAATTTGTTAGATCTGATTAGACTGAACTGTTAAACCTTCAAATCATCAAAAGAACAAAAAAATATGTATAGGTAGTGGTTATTTCATACTAAACATTCATAGAAATTACAATGTGGCATTTCCACAAATAGAGGTAAAAGCAAGTCAGAATCTGTCGAACTAACACTTACAAGAGTCACATGAATCGAATTGTGAATTGTTCTCTTCACTACCGATTCTATCCCAAAAGAGATTCACATAGATCTATTCATGAATCTTGAATCATAAGATTCTGACACCTATAGTGCTTGTCACTTTTATGCGAGTCAAGGCATCAGCCATCACCTAGACAGATTAGCAACTACTTAAACCTTTTTGGAAACCACATTGAAACAATGCACAGACATATAAGTAATTGGGCTCAAGAGATCAACTAGATGAGTTGTTTTGGTCTTTTACAGTGAGGTGAGACGTGGAAATTTTAAAAGTGATACAGCCTCCATAACTTAGGACAAGAACTAAAATGGTGAAATGATGATATATTGGGCCATCTGATTTGTATTTGTCAAGTAGTATTTCGGCACAACCTTGATTAAATGATAAATAAGCAATTTGAATGGTTCAAAGTTGACATAATATAATGGTTCAACCTTACGTAGATATCTTATATTTGACCTCTCACATACAAATTTTACGTATTTAGTAATCATTATGCCCAATGTACAACATTATGAAATGATAATGATAATGAACACAATCTTACATAATAGGTATATTGTTGCTACAACATATAAATAAGTGAACTTAAGACAATGAAAAGATGCAATGATAGTAAAATTATTTCTACCGCAGAATGATGGTGGTTCCCAAATTCCAATAACACCTAGTTCATAGTCCAACTTTACCATCGCAATCCATGAACTTCATTGTTCCCAATCTAGCACCCATCAACATTTGTGATGTTTGTTTTTCTTTTCTTTTACTTGCACGTGTTAAAAGTGATGTGGCTTTGTGTAATGTGTGTAATTTTTGGGGGGTAATTTGGTTGGGAAGATATGGAAGGATTTTTTAACACAAATTTGGGATGTGGATTCTATGTGAGATGAAGTTCGAAGTTTGGCATCTTTTTGGGCCTCGTGTCTCCATCATTGAGGATTCTGCCCTGTTTGTGACACATAATTTTCTTGTCTTTTGCTTTGTTTTTGTGTCATTTTTACTTAGTCCTTTCTGTTTGATCTTTGAGGACTCCTTGTCCTCTCTTGTACTACTTTGCTCTTTTATTCAATAAAATTACTTACGTTGTTGATAAAAAAAACAAAAGGTATCAACTATTTGTTGTTTCGTTTTGGGTCACCCAACATTAGGTAGCATAATAAATTAGCAAGTTCATAGGTGATTAAGGTTCTAGTTGTGTGAGGACAAGGGGAAAGAAGGGTACACCCCCCTTTTATCTAATGTGATGTAGTTAGAGAAGAGAACAAGAGGGTTTTTGCAAGCTTAAGTCTCCATATTGATTCCTTATTTATTTATTTTATTTATAATTCTTTTGTGTGGCATGGTAAAAAGGGTGGGAAGGTGTGAGCCAAAGGTGATATCCCTGGTATAATGGGCATTTATTTCATACTAATGGCCAAGGAAAGTTAGAATAGTGCTACACTGGTAGTTCAGCAGAGTGCTTCTGCAGAAGCAAGGCCATAGCTAAGTGTCATGTCCCCCTTCCCCCCCAAGTTGAAATTTTGACCTTGGGGACCGCCAAACCCTATGGGAGTACCTGGTGCCCCTAGATGACAGTCCTCCAAACCCTATTGGTTTCTTCTCAATGAGATGAGCACTCTTCTTCAGATAGCATAGTCATGCAAGCAAGTGGTAATGAGGCTTGGGAAAATGAAGGCATGTCAAAGATCTAACAAGAGGATATGAGTACATGATGAGGGTTTTTGCACTTGTAACTGTTCAGCCAAGGTTGCAGACTTGACATATTCAAGGGAGAATGTCTTGTGAGGGACATTTTGATCAAGGAAATGCAACACATGTTCTTCATCTAAACATCTCAAGATGCAGCTGAATTGGATCACCCAGTTGCTGTCCTAATGTAGTAAAATAAACATCTTTAAAACCAAAATGAGTCTTATGCTTAGTTGTCATTAACTTTGTTTGTTAAGTGTCCAATTAGTTGTGGTTATTAATGGTCTTAGTCTATACATAGGTGATGTACTCTCAATTGTAATTAGTTTTAATTGAAGAATATAGAATTTGGTGAGCAAAATTGCTCTGATTTCTCTCACTAATCCTATGGGTTAACCCTAGGTTGGGGTTTTCGTCTCTTTCTCTTGATTCTTGAATCTAATTGCAATTTTATTTGCATCATTATCACTTCAAGCACCCCTGATTACGGGTACCAACACTGAGTGGTGTTCTTTTCTAATAAATAGCCATCAATAACATGCTTTTATATGCACATAAAATTCAGTGCTTGGATGTAAGGTTTAAATCGTTCAAATTTTGAAATAACCATTTTGCTCATCAAATCAAGGTTAGACAATTATCAGATTTGTAAAATCATCTCTAATTGGATTACATGAACTGAAATTAAAAACTTTAAGGGACTAAATAGATGAAATTGATATTTTAAGAGAAAAAAATTGTTATAGTTAGGGGCTAAAAGTGAAATTAAACCCATAACTTGTAAAATCCCCATCCAATCTGGTATATAAGCATAATACAGATAAACAACAATGGCAATTGTAAGGATATAAGATGAATTACCTCTTCTTCATGTTCCTCTTCTTCATGTTCCCCTAAAGCAGTCTCTGAAGAATCTAGACATTTATTGTATCTTGAAAGGGTTCGATTCATGCTGCAGTGAAAGCAGAGTAGATAAGTAGGATTACCTCATATAACGTAAACAAGAAATCTAAATTATATCACTGCCTAAGCATGGAAGTTATCTTTATTTTTATTATTCTTTTTGTAAATTAAAAATAACTTTGTTATATTTAATGGTGCTGACGAGGTACAACCCATGTACACGAACACCAATTCCACCAACTCTTTATGCAAGGAACACTTAAGGAAAAAGACTTCCCTCTTCTCAATCTATTTACCAATTGTAAGGATCTTTCAGTGAGCTGCCTCCTACAAACAATACCTTTTAAAAAGGACACTAGGATTCCAAGTTTCTCTCTGAGAAAACATGACTTCTGTTGGACCTATTTTGACCCTATTGTCAAAATTTGGAGGCATCCAACATGAAACCAATTGACATTAGTTGGAGAGGCCACTATAGACTCATAAACCAAGCTTGACTGGAAGATGTGAGACGTCTTGAATACTCCCACAGTAGTGCAGTCCAGCGACACATAGAGGCGGTAAAGAGAAGTTCGAGACAAGATAAATAGACCTGGGACAGAGACACAGCCAACAAGACCACTCAAGACCCGTGATAACATTTTAGAATTTGGAGACATCCAACACAAAACCAATTGGTATCATGCCTACAAGTCTATAACACCTATAACATGACTTGAGCTCAAACCTCCTCCTCTTGGAAGTTGACCATCTAATGCCCTCCTCTTCTCCCCTGAGGTTGACCATCAGAGAACACCATGACATGTTTCCTAATGTTGTTCCACAATTTGTAGGGAGACAAAGTTTAGTGAGATCACAAATAAATGAAAAAAAATGAACCAAGCATGTAGATGCCTCTTGTTTTAGCTTCCCTTCTTCTTCCATGATGTAACACCAATGAGTTTCTAGAGGAGAAAGATATTTTACGACAGGCTGTTTATTATAGGGAAAAGCCCCAAATTCTGCAATTATATAAAATCTAGAGATAACAGTGATTCCACCCAAAAAAAACATGATGACAATGTTTATGCTTGTAAGATGTCATTTCCTAACCCATATATTTACACAAGATTGAATATCCTAGGATGAATGTCATCTTATAGATGATAATAATTATGAAAAATATACAATGATATTACCATTCACCAATCATTATAAAAAAGACATTGTGAATGATGTCTCATAAGACAAGAAACAAGTCATGTCTTGTAACTACAATGGGTTGGCTAGAAGAATATGTGAGCTGGATCGCTGCTCACAACAGGCGCATGTCCATACCAAACAGGATACATTTGATGAAATGTTTCTGTTGAAACTGAATGGTGTCAATGATCTTATGATCTCCACGTTAGTGCCACAGAAAAGTAATTTTTCAATAAATATTAGAATAATACTAGGTATCATGAAATACTTCATGAAACAAGATAAAAATTAGTTTAATGCTCAATAATCTAGAGGAAATTGGGCCATGGACACCTTAGAAAAAAGAGAAGTTGAGGACTCAAAATAAAATAATGGGAATGAAAACAAGGGAAGTTAGAATTCTATTATTCTTCCCTCCCCCCCCCCCCCCCCCCAAAAAAAAAAAAAAAAAAAAAAAAAAAAAAAAAAAAACTCCTCTATTATTTTTTATCAACAATTAAAAAAATAAGAAAAACATTTTCCAAAAATATAAAAAGAACAATAAAGGTCAGATTTCATTTATTTATTTTTGAATCTAGAAAGTTTGGTTAGACGAGGAACCCAACTGGTGAAATGAGAAAAAGGGGAAAAAATGCTATGGAAATAAAAAAATCGAAAAATTCTCTAATTTATTCTCATTTTTTCTTGGTGAGACTGTCTCAGAATCCTAAAATTTAACTGTTGAAATAAGAAATTGAAATAAAAGCAAGCCACCTAACATCCACAATTACATAAACAAGCCACTCACATCAGAGATCCCTGTATGTTTCCTTCTGTTTTTCTCAAAGACCAACAAGTAAGCAAATGAAACAAATTTTGAGCATATGATATACATATGAACCAAGTCATTACAACTTCTATAAGAGTTCAACACAGTTCTTTCCTTTTTTCTTTTTTTTTTTTAAATTTTATTTTTAGATTAACATCTAACAAAAGTTCATGACAACCAAGTTAAAACTCATCACGCAGGATCAATTAACAACCCAATCTAAACACACAACTTTATACAAACTGTGCATTCATTTCAAAGATTTAAATAAAACTTCACAGAAATTAATTGAAGTAAAAAATTAAGACATTGAAAAACTGTGAAGAGACTGTACAATTGAAGACAGCCCATGATCAGCAACTGCATGCAAACATTTGTACATTTTCCCCCTTTTTTTCTTGGTTTTTGGGAGTCGATGTACATTTATAATATTTTAATGAATCTAAATAAAATAGAATCATAAAAATCACAGAAACCCTCAATAAAACAGAGTACGGAACAGCAGGGACCATCAACATACACATGCAAAGCAGGAACAAGTTTAATCAGCAGTCAAAATCACTTCGGTTAAACTCTACTCAAGTTCAACCCAATGCTATTAATCAAATCATAAAAAACAAAATACCCCCAAAAAATATAAATAACCCATCGATAAGAACAAGAACACATGCAAGTCACTAAAATCAAGAAATATATATATATATATTTTTTTTTAAAAAAAAACACAAAACACAAAACCAAGACATACCCAGCACTGGAAAACTCGAAAAGCTTGCCAGTGTTTGAAAAAATAATAACCGCAACTTCGGCATCGCAGAGAATCGCAAGTTCATGAGCCTTCTTGAGCAGCCCAGCACGTCTTTTGGAGAATGTGACTTGCCTGTTATTCGCATTCTCGATTCGCTTTATCTCAATTTTCCCTCTCCCCATTTTCTAACCCAAAACACCCAATTGATCAAAAACCCAGAATTCTTCTTCTTTTTTTTCTTTTTTTTTTTTGAAGTATTTTGATCTCAAAATGCAAGTACTCTCCCTCTCTTTCTCTCTATATATATGTGTATACAAGTGTGAATATGGGTCTAATTAACCCTCTTTACTTTGGTTGGGTATTCTAAACTTGGGATTCGAGTTGCTAAATTAGAGGGAGAAGATAAAGAGGCGTGAGAGCGTTTTTACCCCAAATGGCGAGAGTCTAAAACGGCAGGCAAGCTTGCATGGCTGTTCTATACAATGCATGACTCTTTTCTATTCTATATTGCCACATTTATTATTTATAGACTTTATTTTTGGGTACGCGTGGGACCCACTTTCCTTTCTCTCTCTGCTATTCATTACATATTTTTGCTAGATTTGGTAAATTGCTTCACAGATTTTAGTGGGTATTTTTGTATTTCCACTTTTTGGTTGCTGTTTTTGGTGAGAGCGAAGAGTCTTTTCAGTTTTGGGAACTTAACAATTCCTTTTCTATAATTGTTAAATTGACTGTTTTTCAGTATTTTTGCCCTTTTGCATTTATGTAGTTACTGTACTTGGACTTATTATTGAGGGGTTTTCCTAGTTATGAAAATTTCATTTCTATTGAATATTGAAAAAATAATCTTATTTTTATGGTAAAGCAAGTTTGTTGTGTGTATAATGGTATATTTTGGTAATTAGGTTAAAAGTTAATTTTTAAATTTTTTGACTTTTGTAGGTCATATCATTTTTCTATTTTTTTACACATTTTTAAAAAAAAAATCAAAAAAATTGACTTTTAATCTACTTTTCAAAATAGGCCAATGTAAATCTTTTTTGAGTTTGATGCAATTATTTTAATTATTTTTTGTATGGGGGTATAATGATTGAATTGGTCTGATTTTACAATAAATTGATCATCAAATCAATGTCTACTGTTTTAGAAAATTTAAAACCATAACCAAATTGTTAAACCAGTAGAATAGGATCAAAACCAAATTAGAGAAATCAATTTGATTCGATTCGATTTTATAATTTCTATAAATTTTATATAACAATAAATATGATATATATTTTATATTAGTAAACAAATAAATAATAATTAATTTAGTTAATTAGTTAGAGTTTATCAATTAATGTTCAAATATTTTAAAAAAATTCTATTTTAGTTTTTACATATACAAATATTAAAAAAATAATAAACAAATATGTGATCATAACAGTCCAGTTCGGTTCAAAATCGTAACCAAAGTCTTGAAACGGGAACTAGATCAATTTCAATGATTGTTTTCAAAACCAAACCCAAAACTGAAGCTAATAAAAATCAAACCAAATTAACAGTTTAAATCGATTTATTGGTTCCATCGATTTTTTTAACACTGCTAATTTTTTTGTGTGTAAAATTTGTACTATATATATATATATATATTTGTGGGGATATATTTTCTGAGTATGAACACGTGGCAAGGTGACGCCGACGTGTCAGTCGAGGTGTCACGTGTCCTGGTCATGATGCCGAGGTTATCTCGGCAAGGCCGAGGTCACCTCCGAAGATGTCGGAATCCGAGATAAGCGGATAAGGGACAAGAGTCCTAGTGTGAAGAAAGATTTCAAGATGGATAAGGATATTATTCTTAGGGAGTCTGTCCTTATCTCTTGTAGAGTCTAAAGTAAGCACTGAATGGGAGTCCATAGAAGTCAGGCTTCTAGTGGGACTAGGATTGAGTAAATTATAAGAAGAGAGGCACCCCCGTGGGTCTAAGGTACGCCATTTATGCTTTCAGCAGTGAATTTAGCACTTGATTATCTTTGAGATATACTGACTTGATCGTTGGAGTGTCCCCAGGTGGACGAACCACCACCGGAATCCTCTCTTTCTGTTGCAGGTTAGCCATGTGTCATCTATTCTGCAGGTGCCTCTTTACCTAAGTACTAAGCGGGCAGTGTGACTGGAAAATCACTCACACAATTTGGCGCCGTCTGTGGGAAAGAAAGGAAAATAGATGGCCAGTAACGGACAGCAAGAAAAAATTAGGGACGACGCTCCTGCTGGAAGTCAGAGACCAACTAATCTTGATACCGAAGGAGACAACCACAATGCAGAAACTCGTAACCAGGGTCACAGAGAGAAAGACGTCGGCCAAATTAGCGACACACCAAAGAAACCAGATCAAAACAGGTACTATAACGAAGATAATCTCTAGGTATGGAGGGAAAGATGCCTAAAAAGGGATGAAGAAATAAAAGAGATGGCAAACAAGTTGGTTGACCTACAATCAGTCGTCAACTTCATGATGCAAAACAATGTCATGCAGCCACCATTCCCGCTGCAGGACACGCTGATCCCAGCAATCAATACCCAGAAGGTAGGACAAGAAACAATCCCAGTAGCCCCCCAGCACACTGGGGGCGAAAGACACTCTCACCGGCCTCCTAGGGAGGTCGGGCAGGGAGAGCCGAGAAGAGAAGAATCACAAAGAACACATCGCACAAGGGAGGCAGACCCCAAAGAACATCGGCATGTTCAGGGGCAGGTACTATGCTTCGACACAACTCATGGAGAAGGGTCGAAAAGGGCTCACCACGAAGCCGAGAGCAGTATACCGAAGAGGTTAAAGTCCATAGATAGCCGAGCTCCCGGGCGGAGCAAAGAAGACATGAGAGATTACCTCAAGAGAAGGCAACAGAATGCCGAAGCTGAGGTAACCTCCCTAGTTAAGCCAAGGACACCATTCTTGGTAGAATTGGACAAATTTGAAGCACCAAAGAGATTCAGTATGCCGAGGTTTCAAATATATGACGGTAAGTCAGATCCCAACTTTCACGTTGGACTATACCTAAACTCAATGGCATTATCTAATGGGAACGAGCCGCTGCTTTGCAAAGTGTTCCCCTCGTCCTTCGGGGAGATCGCATCAGATTGGTTCCATAAACTACCGAAGGGAACCGTGAAGACTTGGGAAAGCCTGGCCGAGATGTTTGTAGCTAGGTTTGTGACAAACAAACTACAGCCCTTAAGGGTCGATGCACTGATGGCTCTAAGAATCACCCAGGATGAAGGCCTTAGGGCCTATGCAAAGAAATACTATGAGGTATTCAACCGAATACCGGAGTGTAATCAAGAAGTGGCGGTCGTATTCTTCAAGAACGGCCTAAAGGATAACTGTCTACTACGGAAATCTTTGGCAAAAACATTGCCAAAAAGCATGGAAGAGCTCATGGCTAGAATCGAGAAATACGCCAGGGCCGAGGAAGATACATCGGACCAAAGGAAGCGAAACAAGAGAAAGGAAACGGCTCGCCTAAGCAAGGCCGAAGTAACAACGCATCCAACAAACAGGAGACGGAGTTGAGGGCTAAACAAGTAGTGACAACTGTGTTCCGAATTCCAATTCAAAAAATCCTAGGAAAAATTCGGAATCAGCCCTATTTTAGAACACCAGCGAGGGCACCGGGAGAATTTATGGAAGAAACGTGGATAGATGTTGTGCTTACCACAATGAAGAGGGACATACAACACAGGGCTGCAGAGCCCTAAAAGCACACTTGGAAGATCTGGTGAGGCAAGGCCACCTGAGAGACCTTGTCGATGAAACCAGAACGAGAGAAGAACAGACAAGACTACCTCAGGCACCAGCAGCTCCGCCACCTCCGGCACAACAACCTCGGGCAGAAGGACCTCGGGTGGTTAATGTAATACACTCAAAGGTCAACGAGAACAAAGGCAAAGGAGAAACCCAGAGGGTAAGGCATTTACAGCATGTCTACCAAGTCGGGAAAAGAGACATCGGCCAGAGGAGTGCCAAAGACCAATGATAGCCTTTACTAAAGCCGACCTAGAGATGGTCCAGCATCCGCATAATGATGCCTTGGTAGTATCCCTCCAGGTTGGGGAGTGCCAAGTGAAACGCATCTTGATTGATCAAGGAAGCTCTTGTGACATCATGTATGTCCGATGCTACAAGGAGCTCGGCCTTCATCCAGACGACATGGAACAATCTAATGGCCCAATGGTTAGGTTCAATAGAACGCCGACATGGCCACTGGGGGCGGTAAGCATGGACGTGCAGGCAGGCACCAGGAAGATCACAACAGAGTTCACCATCATTGACATACCATCTCCTTACAACATCATTCTGGGAAGGCCATGGTTGCATGCAATGGGGGCAGTTCCCTCAACGTTGCATCAACTATTGCAGTTCCCAACAGAACAGGGGATTGAAGAAGTCAGGGGAGATCAACTACAGGTGAAGAATTGCTTCATGGTAGCAATGAAATCCACCTGCAGCATTCGAGAGCCAGAAAAAGCAGAGATTGAAAACGAGGACATAGAGGTCCTAGATGATGTCGGCAAGGAGCCGGCCGAGAAAAGCGAAGAGACACTGAAAAAAATCCTTGTTCAGGAGGGGGATGAGGAACGCTTCTTTCTATTCGGCTCAGGATTAGCCGAAGAAGAAGAAAGAGAGTTAGAAGCCTTTTTGAGATCAAACATTGAGGTGTTCGCCTGGACACTTTACGAGATGCCAGGCATTGACCCTGAGGTCACTTGCCACAAACTGAACGTTGACAGGTCAGCCAAGCCTGTAATACAACGAGCACGAAGACCGACATTGATGCACGTCGAAGTAGTGGAGGAAGAAGTAGACAGACTTCTGGAGGCCGGGGCCATCAAAGAAGTCAATTACCCGACATGGCTATCAAACACAGTGGTAGTCAAAAAGAAGAATGGTAAATGGAGGGTGTGCGTGGATTTTACCAGCCTGAATAAGGCTTGTCCCAAAGACAGCTTTCCCCTACCTAAGATTGACCAACTAGTGGACGCGACATCAGGGCATGAAAGGATGAGCTTCCTGGATGCCTACAGGGGGTATCACCAGATAGCCATGTACCCCCCGGATGAAGAGAAGACTGCGTTCACCACTCCAAAAGGATTGTATTGCTACAAGGTGATGCCTTTTGGGCTGAAAAATGCAGGAGCAACTTACCAAAGGTTGGTAAACAAGATGTTTAGACACTTGATTGGCCAAACAGTAGAAGTTTACATCGACGATATGGTCGTAAAGACAAAGGAACCTGAAGGTCATCTAGCCGACCTAAAAGCAGTCTTTGAGATACTCAAAAAATATCGGCTCCGACTCAATGCATCCAAGTGTGCATTCGGAGTTGGATCTGGCAAATTTTTGGGTTACTTGGTGACTAGAAGAGGCATCGAAGCCAGTCTAGACCAGATCAAGGCCATCCAAGAGTTAAAGAGCCCTACATCGGCAAAATAGGTCCAAATGCTTACTAGAAGGGCGACAGCCCTAAACAGGTTCATAAGCCGAAGCTCAGACAAGTGCAAGCCTTTCTTCAACTTAGTAAAGAAAGCCACGGACTTCCTCTGGACTGAGGAGTGTGAAGTAGCTCTGACCGACCTGAAGAAATATCTCACCACAGCTCCAGTCCTCTCAATACCTGAACCTGAAGAAGATCTGTTTCTGTACTTAGCGGTTTCAGAACACGCAGTAAGTGCAGTGATAGTTCGAGAAGAAAAAGGGGAACAAAAGGCTGTCTACTATGTAAGCAAAACCTTGGCCGATGCAAAAACAAGGTATCTACCACTAGAGAAATTAATGCTGGCCTTAGTAATGGCTTCAAAAAGGCTGAACCATTACTTCCAAGACCACAAGTGAGCAAATGAAACAAATTTTGAGCATATGATATACATATGAACCAAGTCATTACAACTTCTATAAGAGTTCAACACAGTTCTTTCCTTTTTTTCTTTTTATTTTATTTTATTTTTAGATTAACAGCTAACAAAAGTTCATGAAAACCAAGTTAAAACTCATCACGCAGGATCAATTAACAACCCAATCTAAACACACAACTTTATACAAACTGTGCATTCATTTCAAAGATTTAAATAAAATTTCACAGAAATTAATTGAAGTAAACAATTAAGACACTGAAAAACTGTGAAGAGACTGTACAATTCAAGACAGCGCATGATCAGCAACTGCATGCAAACATTTGTACATTTCCCCCCTTTTTTTTCTTGGTTTTGGGCATCGATGTACATTTATAATATTTTAATGAATCTAAATAAAATAGAATCATAAAAATCACAGAAACCCTCAATAAAACAGAGTACGGAACAGCAGGGACCATCAACATACACATGCAAAGCAGGAACAAGTTTAATCAGCAGTCAAAATCACTTCGGTTAAACTCTACTCAAGTTCAACCCAACGCTATTAATCAAATCATAAAAAACAAAATACCCCAAAAAAATATAAATAACCCATCGATAAGAACAAGAACACATGCAAGTCACTAAAATCAAGAAATATATATATTTTTTTTTAAAAAAAAAAAAAACGCAAAACACAAAACCAAGACATACCCAGCACTGGAAAACTCGAAAAGCTTGCCAGTGTTTGAAAAAATAATAACCGCAACTTCGGCATCGCAGAGAATCGCAAGTTCGTGAGCCTTCTTGAGCAGCCCAGCACGTCTTTTGGAGAATGTGACTTGCCTGTTATTCGCATTCTCGATTCGCTTTATCTCAATTTTCCCTCTCCCCATTTTCTAACCCAAAACACCCAATTGATCAAAAACCCAGAATTCTTCTTCTTTTTTTTTTTCTTTTTTTTTGAAGTATTTTGATCTCAAAATGCAAGTACTCTCCCTCTCTTTCTCTCTATATATATGTGTATACAAGTGTGAATATGGGTCTAATTAACCCTCTTTACTTTGGTTGGGTATTCTAAACTTGGGATTCGAGTTGCTAAATTAGAGGGAGAAGATAAAGAGGCGTGAGAGCGTTTTTACCCCAAATGGCGAGAGTCTAAAACGGCAGGCAAGCTTGCATGGCTGTTCTATACAATGCATGACTCTTTTCTATTCTATATTGCCACATTTATTATTTATAGACTTTATTTTTGGGTATGCGTGGGACCCACTTTCCTTTCTCTCTCTGCTATTCATTACATATTTTTGCTAGATTTGGTAAATTGCTTCACAGATTTTAGTGGGTATTTTTGTATTTCCACTTTTTGGTTGCTGTTTTTGGTGAGAGTGAAGAGTCTTTTCAGTTTTGGGAACTTAACAATTCCTTTTCTCTAATTGTTAAATTGACTGCTTTTCAGTATTTTTGCCCTTTTGCATTTATGTAGTTACTGTACTTGGACTTATTATTGAGGGGTTTTCCTAGTTATGAAAATTTCATTTCTATTGAATATTGAAAAAATAATCTTATTTTTATGGTAAAGCAAGTTTATTGGGTGTATAATGGTATATTTTGGTAATTGGATTAAAAGTTAGTTTTTTAATTTTTTGACTTTTGTAAGTCATATCATTTCTCTATTTTTTTACACATTTTTTTTTTAAAAAAGTCAAAAAAATTGATTTTTAATCTACTTTTCAAAATAAGCCAATGTAAATCTTTTTTGAGTTTGATGCAATTATTTTAATTATTTTTTGTATGGGGGTATAACGATTGAATTGGTCTGATTTTACAATAAATTGATCGTCAAATCAATGTCTACTGTTTTAGAAAATTTAAAACCATAACCAAATTGTTAAACCAATAGAATAGGATCAAAACCAAATTAGAGAAATCAATTCGATTCGATTCGATTTTACAGCTTCTATAAATTTTATATAACAATAAATATGATATATATTTTATATTAGTAAACAAATAAATAATAATTAATTTAGTTAATTAGTTAGAGTTTATCAATTAATGTTCAAATATTTTTTAAAAATTCTATTTTAGTTTTTACATATACAAATATTAAAAAAATAATAAACAAATATGTGATCGTAACAGTCCAGTTCGGTTCAAAATCGTAACCAAAGTCTTGAAATGGGAACTAGATCAATTTCAATGATTGTTTTCAAAACCAAACCTAAAACTGAAGCTAATAAAAATCAAACCAAATTGACAGTTTAAATCGATTTACCAGTTCCATCGATTTTTTTAACACTGCTAATTTTTTGTGTGTAAAATTTGTACTCTATATATATATTTATTTATTTATTTATAATATAATTATTTTAAAACTGTCCCCCTTATTTGCAACTTTTCCAAATATTTTACTTCACTTTTTCGTTGCATTTGGGTCATCATGAGAACATTTGGTTTACAAATTTGTTTTTGTTTTTTTATTTTTTCACTCTATTATGAGTTTAAGATTGGGAAACTATTACTGTATGCATCTTAAAAATTTTGAATTCAACTATGTTATTTGGACCTCTAGAGTTCATTATGAGTCCTACTTAACTAATTCCAACAGTTCATTTTTTAAATCACAATGTTTAGGTTATCAATAAAAAAAATTAAGTCCATTCAATAATTGTAGCCATATCAGTTTAATTCATTTGTCTCCCAAAATATGGATGATCTAATTTTCAAATAACATTTGTGGTTCCTTTTTTTGTAAATAAATGTCGTAAATTAAAGTGCTTATGATTATCGAATCGATTTGATTTTCTTATGAATGATGTATATGTTGTGATCTAAAAAATAAACGATTTGAATTATCAATGTAAGACCCGTGGTGGGTCTCAAGGGTCCAAACAGGTCAACCTAGTCCACTTTAGAGACAAGCTGCTTCCAAAATATACGTACTATATGCATCCTACCACAATATGCATAACGGGACTGTTTTATATAACTTATGAAACTATTTATAATTGTTTTTACTTTGGAGATTTGTGCTAGAATATTTGGTGTTGCTTCTTCTTAGATATTATGAAGTAGAAATAGATTAAATTAGTTAAACAAAACTAATTGGAAAGCTGTGACAAAAGTGTTTTTAGTTTTTATTTCTTGATTATCAACTTTCAATTTGCTAGAAGTTATACCAAATAAGCCCAACATAACTATATCATTTCATAATAAACACCACAATTCGTGACTATAAACACCACAATTCGTAACTGTAAACACCCTGTAGACACTTAAATTTTCACGTGTCTTGATCACCGTTTGATTAATCAGGGAAAATAAATTTTCTTGATTGGTCAAAATTAAGATGGTCAAAATTTTCAAATGGATATGGGCCATACTAAAATTATGGATTTTAACCCATTTTAAATCATGGATCACACCAAAAGAAAAGTGAACCTATTTTGACAATTGGATCAACCCAAATGTGTAGGGCCCATGAAAATATTTTTATCGAAATTTTGTGGGATAATTCAAATTTAAATTTAAATGCAAATCATGTCCATAAAATAAGAAACAAATTGCTTGTTTCTCGGAAAATAGAGTCAATCTTAGGGTTTCCAAAATTAACCCTCCCCTCCTAAGCTTATAAATAGAGGCTCTCATTAGGGAGAGGAGGGACAATCTTTGGCTAATGGTCTTGCAAGCTCCTAAGCAATCTCGAGACTTTGCCAAATTTTCATTTTAAAATTCTCTCTAAAGTTTCTCAAACTTAAAAGAAAGGATTATCAAGTACTCCAAACTTGTGCCAATCCTTTCAAGTTACAAATACAAATTTGGTCTCTCTTTTCAAATAGATCATTTCAAGACTCATTCAAGATCAAGCCGTTCAAGCCCTCGATCAAGCCTTTCTTCTCCAAGTTTCTCCATTCGAAGACTTGAAGAAATCCATCAACTTGTTTGATTCAACAACAAGCTTCTATAGCCGTTGGATTGCAACCTATTTCAGAGATCGAATCAGAGGATTTGTTCTTTTGTAGAAGAGCAAACCACAGAGAATTGTACTCATTTATTATAATCAATAAAATTAATTATTTGTACATTTATTTTGCGTCTTAATTATAAGATACAAAATTTGTGTTTACAAATTTTGGCACGCCCAGTGACACCTCTCTACCTCTCATCTCTTTCTCTTAAAGCATCTTTCCAAAGTCTTGTTTAATCCAGCATAATGGCTTCAAAGAAAGTTCAAACTGCTCCGATCAATAAGAATGCTTGTAAGAATGCCACTGTCATAACCAGAAACAGTAGGACTTCTACGGGTCCAATCACTCGTAGCAAGACCAAGGCTACCATTGCTCTCGCCACTCACAGGGTCATGCCGACCGCCAATGCAACGAAGCAAGTGCAAGGCAAGTCTCACAAATCTGTCATGGTATCCACGTTTGGGGCTAAGCAAAAGGAAGTGAGGGAATGGAAAAAGTCCACTTCTGTCTCAAAGGATTCTCTGCTAGAAGGTTTCTCCCCACACCCAACACTTGTAGCTTCTGATGCAAACTCAAGTATAGGCTCACACTCAGGATCATCTCCTAGTAGTCCTCCACGTTCAATTTCATTGAATCACTCAGATTTGTCTTGCTCGGTGGCTATACAAGTCATGACCACTGGCACCACTTCAGTGGAAGAACAATTGGCGACCATAACTTGTGCCATTGACAAGCTCACCAAAACTGTGGAAGAGCAAGATCTTCAGATTGCCACCTTGATGAACACGTTAGAAGCACGAAATACTGACGAGGCGAGTCAAGACAATTCTCATCCACCTGGCTTTACACCACAAGGCACGTTTGTTGAGAAGGTGAACCCTGTGTATAAGTCCAAGCAAGTTGTTGGTGAGGAAACTTGCCATACATCTGTTGCGAGGCAAGTGATTGGCATAAGTAGTCAACCAGCATCCATTGCTTCTTTGTCTGTTCAACAACTCCAAGACATGATTGCAAATACCATCCGAGCACAATATGGTTGACCTTGCAAAGCGCTTTCATGTACTCCAAGCCTTACACAAAGAGGATAGACATTCTCAGAATGCCTAGTGGATACCAACCTTCCAAGTTCTAGCAGTTCGACGGAAAGGGTAATCCTAAACAACATGTCGCTCACTTTGTTGAAACTTGCAACAATGCTGGGACAGACGGAGATCTACTTGTCAAACAATTTGTTCGGTCACTCAAAGGAAATGCCTTTGATTGGTATACTGATTTGGGGGTTGAGTCAATCGACAGTTGGGAGCAAATAGAACGTAAATTCCTTAATCGTTTCTATAGCACCCATCGTATGGTAAGCATGATGGAATTAACCAATACCAAGCAATAGAAGGACGAGCCTATGGTAGACTACATCAACCGTTGGTGTGCTCTAAGTCTAGATTGCAAAGACCGACTCTCTGAGATCTCAGCTGTAGAGATGTGCATGCAAGACATGCACTGGGGACTCCTTTACATCCTTCAAGGGATAAAACCATGAACATTTGAAGAGTTAGCTACACGTTCACATGACATGGAAATTAGCATAGCCAACCATGGCGGGAAAGACCTTTCCATTCTTGAACAAAGGAAAGATAACAAAGAAGTACAAAAGGGAGGCAAGCCTTTCAAAGGTACCACCAAAGAAGCAATGGTGGTAACCACAACTCCAATCAAGATTTCAACGAAAGACAAGAAGAAAGAAGAAAGGAAGGAAACACGTCCATCTCTAAAGGAACTACAAGAAAAGAAGTATCTCTTTCGTGACTCTGACGTACCAGGGATGTTAGAAGATTTACTTGAAAATAAAGTCATTCAACTCCCTGAGTGCTAACATCCTGAAGAAATAGGTCGTGTGAAGGATCCAAAGTACTGCCACTATCATCGGATAGTTAGTCATCCTACTAAAAAAATGCTTTGTGTTAAAGGAATTGCTCGTGGACTTGGCCAGGAAGAACAAAATCCTCTTGGACCTGGACGAATCGACGGAATCCAACCGTGCGACGGTTATTGTAGGGCCTCCAAATTCTCCATCCTCAAAATCCAAGACAGAAATGTCACAATCTGCAATCCCAACAGTGAAAGCAATTCCCAAAGTCATCCAATTTGGTTCACTTAGACCTATCATTATTCAAGTTCCAAATCAAGACATGCATATCCATCATGGCTTTGAAGAAGTCTTAACTATTGGAGAAGATGAAAGTTGGACTCTTGTGACACGAAGGAAGGCACGAAGAAGCAAGTCCAAGACTCAACATTTTCCACTCAAGAAAGTAAAAGAAAAGAAGAACTCCCATCGACATTTCGAGAATGAGGTGATGGACAAAAGGAAGAATTAAAAGAAGACGCAACAAGAAGATAAATTCCTGAAGAAAACTCGCGTGCCCTAATCATCCTGCAAGACTTCTTTCCCATTGGGTATTTTGGAGATGACTTGGTCGAGGTGGTCTAATGGTTTCAACCATTGAAGCAGATATGGAACAAGTTCACGCCACTAAGGCAATGCCGGATAAGGAGGAAATTGATGTCCTGACAATCTTGAAAGAACTACCTCCATGCTTCAAGTTGCGTGAAGTGTCTCATCTTCCTCGATCTGTACAACTTGCACTTATTCGAGTGTTAGAAGATCTGGAAAAATATAAGTTTGTTGTTAATGAGCTAGATTATCCCAAGGTGAACTCCATCACTTCTATTCCTTGTTGCACAATAATCACTTTCACTGATGAAGAACTTCAACTAGGTTCAAAGCCACACAATCGCCCATTGTTTGTCTCTGGCTTTATTAGTGAACAAAAAGTTAATCGCATCCTTGTTGATGGAGGCTCAGCGGTAAACATCATGCCAAAGTTCACCATGAAGAAGCTTGGAATCCCAGTGGACGAGTTAGCCCGAAGTCGTTTGGTTATTCAAGGTTTCAACCAAGGAGGGCAACGTGCGATTGGTATGATTTGTTTGAACCTCACCATTGGAGAACTCACAGCCAGTACTTTGTTTCACATCATCGATGCAAGAACGTCTTATAATTTGTTGCTTGGGAAACCTTGGGTCCATGGAAATGGTGTAGTTGCGTCAACACTCCATCAATATTTTAAATTTGACTAAAGTGGAATAAAGACGGTGCTAGAAAATAACAAGCCATTTACAGAAACTGAGTCTCACTTTGCTGATGCAAAATTTTATTTGGATTCCAATGGGATACCTGAAGTTATTCCAGCTGAAATCTCTTCTGCAAGGAAAGAGAAAATGAATGAAGAAAAGCAAGTTGTGTTTGACTTCTCAAAGGAGGACGTATCAAGTAGTAAAAAAACACCTGAGGTCGCGTCGCCACAAAAACAGCCATCCTCAAAAGGCCATGCAAGGACAAAAGTCTTCAAGTATGTGCCAAAGTCTTAATAGAAAGAAGGGCAGTCGCCGTTTGAAGAAGTCACGATGCTGGCAAAAGTTAAAGGAGACTTTGTTCACCTCGCAATAAAAGAAGATTTGCAGATACTAAGAGCAGATGCAACAATACCAATTCCACAAGTGGGATTCTCAAGCCTAATTAAATCTCCACTAAAGGGATTTGTTAGGGCTACGCAAAATTCTATCGAACATGGCTCCTTACCTGAAAGACGATTGGAAGGGTTTGATCCACAAGCTTACAAGCTTCTAGCCAAGTTAGGTTATGACTTTGCAGGTCCCTCATCACTAGGATAGTTAAGTACTGAACTTACAGGTGAGAAAGTTCATGGTCTCAATGAAACTCAGAAAAAGTTAAGGCAACAAGGGTACAGGGTGAGCCCTCCAAAGACCGGAGTTGGATTTATGCCAACTGAACCCATTCGTATCTCTGCCAAGAGAAAAGGGAAGAAAGAAGATGTACAACATATCACTGTGGAAGAAATGAAGGAAGACAAAAGTCCAAGCCTAACTTCTCGAGTCTTAGTGTTTGATCGCATTGAAGCTCCTACACCTCGAACCTTGGTTTTTAATAAGTTGAGCACTATTGATAAGACAGATGAAGGTATAACTTCTCAACCTTCAGTTTTAAACAGATTAGGCACTACTAAGGAAGGAGATGAAAAGCAAACTTCCTCGTCACAAAAGTCCGTTTTTGCTCGACTTGGCGATATGAATACATCACCTAGAAAATGCAAGAACAAGAGAAGCACAAAAACAATTGAGTTGAATTCTACAAAGGAGGATGATGAGACTCGAAGTTTGATTGCTTCTCATATGAAACACATGATGTCACTTAAAGTTAGTGTTGAAGGTCCGCTTAAGGTCAAAAGGCACACTATCATACTAACTAGAGAAGTTAAGACTCGAGTGGAAAGTAAAAGAGAAGAAGAAATCGAACATGTTGCTTCTCACCATGTAATAGTTGAAAAAGATTCTAGCTCAGATTCGGAGGATGATGATCTCCAAGAAGCTCCTCCAGAACTTGAAGATGGGAGGCAATCAACTGTTGACAATTTGAAAGAACTTAACTTGGGAACTTCTGATGTCCTTTGACCAATCTTTGTGGGAACACTCTTAACGCTTGAGGAAGAAAAGACATTTTTCGAACTACTTCTCAAATATAAAGATGTCTTCGCATGGATGTACAAGGAGATGCCAGGTTTAAGTCCAAAGGTTACTGTCCATCACCTTGGGATCAAACATGGTATGTGACCAGTAAAGCAGACTCATCGATACATCAAACCTGAGCGCATCCTTAAAATGGAAGAAGAAGTCAACAAGTTGATCGAAACTGGGTTCATACGTGAAGTAAAATATCCGACATGGATATCAAGTATGGTCCCAGTAGTTAAGAAGAATGGACAAATTAGAATATGTGTTGACTTTCGAAATTTGAACGAAGCATGTCCCAAGGATTATTGTTTGCTTCCTATTATGGAATTAATGATAAACGTCACTACCGAACACGAGGTGTTGTCTTTCATGGATGGGTGTTTAGGATACAACCAAATACGAATGGCATTTGAAGATGAAGAGTTAACTGCATTTCGTACCACAAAAGGCATCTATTGTTATAAAGTGATGCCTTTTGGACTCAAGAATGCCGGTGCCACCTATCAACGTGCCATGCAAAAAGATCTTCGATGACATGCTCCATAAATTTGTTGAGTGCTATGTTGATGATTTGGTGGTCAAAACTAAGAAAATGGAAAATCACCTAGAGAACCTTCGTGCAGTCTTCAATTGACTGAGAAAGTATGACTTGAAGATGAATCCACTCAAATGCGCATTTGGAGTCACGTCTGGAAAATTCCTCGGCTTTATTGTTGGACATAGAGGCATTGAGGTTGATCAGTCCAAAATTGATGCTATACAAAAGATGCCACCACCAAAAACCTGAAGGAACTTAGAAGCCTCCAAGGTCACTTGGCATATATCCTCAAATTCATTGCAAACTTGGCAGGCCGTTGTTAACCTTTCAGTCGACTGATGAAAAAGGAGGCTCCATTTGTTTGGGATCAAACATGTCAAAATGCTTTCGATAGTATTAAGAGATTCTTGCTTCATCCACCAGTATTAGGAGCTCCTATTTAGGGGAAACCATTGATACTTTACATTGCTGCTCAAGAAGAGTCTCTTGGAGCGATGCTAGCCTAAAAAAAACAAAGAAGATAAAGAGCGAGCACTCTATTACTTGAGTTGCAGATTAACTGAAAATGAACTCAAGTACTCACCCATTGAGAAAATGTGTTTGGCACTTGTTTTTGCCTCTCAAAAATTGAGACATTATTTCCAAGCCTATACAACGCATCTTATTGCAAGAGCCGATCCAATAAAGTATGTAATGTCTAAGCCCATCCTTTCAGGACACTTAGCAAGATGGTCTCTCCTCTTTAATGAATTTGAGATAATTTACGTGCCAAGAAAAACGGTGAAAGGGCATGCCCTCGCAAACTTCTTGGCCGACCATCCCATCCCTGCTGATTGGGAAATTTCTGAGGATTTCCCTGATGAAGATATATTGTTCATAGAGGTCCTACAACCTTGGATGATGTTCTTTGATGGGGCTGCTAGGAAGGAAAGGGCAGGAACATGTGTCATTTTTGTTTCACCACAGAAGCACATTTTTCCTTACTCATTTATTCTTGGCGAAAATTGCTCAAACATTGTTGCTGAGTACCAGACCTTAATCATTGGTTTACAAATGGCAACAGAGCTAAAAATTATTGACTTAGATGTCCATGGGGATTCTAAGTTAATAATTAATTAGCTCCGGGAAATTATGAAGTCAATAAAGACAACTTAATCCCATATTTCCAGTATGTAACTCATCTCATTGAAAATATTGAGGGGGTGGTACTTGAACATGTTCCAAGGAAAGAGAATCGGATGGCTGATGCACTTGCCAACCTACTAACTACACTGGCATTGTTAGAAGGTGAACAAGTTAGTGTCCCTGTATGCCAACGATGGGTATTGCCACAATTGTTGCAATGTCGCCTTGTAGAAACAAACACAATTTCAGTACTAGCCATCGAAGTCGACAATTGGAGAATGCCAATTATAGACTACCTTGAACACGAGAAGCTCCCTGATGATTCTTGCCATAGAACTGAAATAAGACGTTGAGCTCCTCGATTCATCTACTACAAGGGAACTTTATTCCGATGATCATTTGAAGGAATTTTTTCTTCGTTGCCTAGGGAATGACGAAGCTCAACAAGCCATGGAAGAAACTCATTCCGGGATATGTGGAGCATATCAAGTCTAGTCCTAAACTTCACTTTCGAGTAAAAAGGATGGGTTACTATTGGCCTACGATGGTTAAAGATTGCTTGGACTACTTAAGAAAGTTTCAACCTTGCCAGTTTCATGCAAACTTTATCTATCAACCACCAGAACCTTTACACCTGACAGTTGCTACTTGGCCATTTGATGCATGGGGTTTAGATGTAGTTGGCCCATTGACCAAGTCTTCTGCAGGCCACTTATACATCTTCGCCACCACAGATTACTTCTCCAAGTGGGCTGAAGCCGTCCCACTTAAAGAAGTCAAGAAAGAAATTGTGATTGACTTCATCAAATCCCACATTATTTATCGGTATGGTGTACCTCACTACATTTTCACTGATAACAGAAAGCCTTTCTACAATAGTCTAATGGACAAACTTTGTAAAAGGTTTGGATTTAAGCAACGCAATTCCTCAATGTACAATGCACCTGCCTACAGACTGGCAGAGGCGTTTAACAAAACTTTAGGCAACCTATTGAAAAATGTAGTTGCTAAATCAACGCGGGATTGGCATGAAAGAATTGGAGAAGCACTCTGGGCATACCGTACGATACATCGTACCCCAACACAAGCCACCCCATACTCCCTTGTGTATGGTGTTGAAGCGGTTCTTCCTTTGGAACAATAGATTCCTTCATTAAGGATAGCTATACAGAAAGGTCTCACTGATGATAAGAATGCAAAACTACGCCTTGCTGAATTAGAAGCATTGGATGAGAAGATATTAGAAGCACAACAAAAACTTGAGTGTTACCAAGCTTAACTCTCTAGAGCTTTCAATAAGAAGGTTAGACCCCGATCTTTTCAAGTTAGAGAGTTGGTGTTAGCTGTTTGAAGACCTATCATCACTACCCACCGAACTGGCAATAAGTTCTTGTCCAAATGGGATGCTCCATACGTGGTGACTGAAGTCTACACTAATGGAGCATACAAGATTGTTGATGAAGAAGGTATAAGAGTTGGCCCAATCAACGGCAAGTTCTTAAAGCGCTACTATCCATGAGAATGTAATGCTCCTAATCGCATGAGCATAAACTGCATGATGTTTTTGGCCCATATGAAATAAAGTTGTTAAAAAAAAATAAAATATTGTAGTACTCCTAGCCCGCATGAGTATAAACTATGAACGGCTAAATAAATCAATAAACCAAATATGTTTTACAATAAGAGTATTTTTGCTTTGAACTATAATAATTATTTCATAAATAAAGTGTTTGCTAAAGCAATTATTTTATAATGAAGTATTTGGTTTTGATCTACATTTCATGAAAATAAAAAAAAATAAAAAATAAAAAAATGAAATAAAATAATAATAAATAAATAAATCATGGCAACCATGATAAACTCTAGATCTCGCCTTGTTCAACTTTCAAAAGCTGCTCCAACTTGGGCGACTTCAATATCATCACTTCTTATCACCTCAGCTGCTTCTATTGTAGCTTGTTCATCCCTTAAAGTGGAAACAATGGCTCGCCTTTGAACTACTTCAGCTTCAACAACACCAAGTGTAGTCTCTAGTTATTGTGATTGTTCATCTAAATATTCCAATGCCTTTAACAATTCTGCCTTCTTTGTTGCAAGGCTACCCGAATCAGACTTCAGCAAGTGAACCTGTTCAACTCCTTCATTCTCAAGAGCTAGAGCATGATTGACACGTTGATTGACATCCGCCAAACACTGATCCTGTAGCTCTGAAGTCATCCCTTGAGCAAACGCTGATTTCATAGAGATGTACGTAGTAGCATTTTGTACGTACTTCTCAATCTTGCTTTGTAATAGAGAATAGTCTACCTGAAGCTTTGAGAGCTCATCATAAAGCTCTTGGAGCTTTGGGCCCAATGCTAGAACTTTCTGAATAAAAGTTTTGCTCAATACACCTTTAATATGGTTATCAAGTATTGAAGTTGCTACACAGCGAGCATTAAGGATCATGCTTCTTGTATCAATAGTAGAAGCCACAGAAGGTGCAACTTGACTTAGTGTAGGAGCAACAAGTAAGGAAGAAGTTTGGACAATTGGAGTTGGGTCCACTGAGAGACAACTCTTACGACCAATCACTAAATCAAAGGCTGATGGCCCATGAACTGATGCCTCATTATCTGAGAACTCATCAAGAAGTCTCATATCCTCATTGTTAGATGCCAAATCAAAGTCATCATTTGGCAACTGTCAAAACAAATTAAAGAGGAGTAAAAAAAAAAAAAAAAATTTTGAAATGACAAATAATAGATTCTGTCATTACCGGTACAACATTAGTAGCCAATGGTTGAGAAGTGCTAGGAACGCCGATAAAAAATGACTCCACGTCATTAAAAGTAGTGGTGTTCCTTCCAACGGTACTAGTACCCGATTTTCTTCCTAAGTGACGCCAATTACGATCACCGTGACTATGGTCCTCGTCTGCTACTCCACCAAGAGTCCCATCAACACTCCCTCGAACCATTTCGTTGGTCTTGGGATTAGAATTTTGCTTAGCAATTGCATTTTTCTTTGCTTTAACCATCTCTTGATTTGGTGAAGCTATGCGTTTGCTCCTTGCGATAGAATTTTCTTTATTGGAGAAATAGCCTACATAAAGTTGGGACCACCACTCCAAATAAGCCTTGGTAATGGAACGAAATGGAAAATCGTAATGCGTTGGTAACCTTAATACAGAATGAGTGCCATCACGAACACAAGAATCCCAATGATGAATAATGTTTTGTAAACTACCATCTTAAAGATCAACCTTAAGTTTACCAGGGATGGCTTGAATAAAACCAAATTGCTTGCTAAACCTGTGAGGACTGTATGACTCAATGACCATAGTGAACGAACTTCGCAAAGTCAAATAGCTTGAGCGGATACTAATGAAGTACTCCAAATCTGAGTGAGAAAGATGACCGTCATAAACCAATTCCTTGGGATTGCCCTCGCTATACGCCAAACGGTGCAAGGTCATATCTTTGCATGATTTAAATAAGTCATAGGCTTCTGACTCCTCAAAATGTTTGGCCATCCTTTCACCAGCATATCTCACCATTCGGGGTTTCAGAGTAGAATCGATACTAAAGTGTGTGTTGAAATACTCTACTAACCAAGCATAAACATAATGGACAAGGAAGATAGCGTCGCACTTTCCAGGATCAAAAAAGAAAGCAATTTTATTTAGCCCTTGGTAGATGCTAGCAAGTACAAAAATGGCAAGGCTGGAGGGACGACCACAAGCCATCATACTAGTAACCTTAAACACCCTAGGTCTAATCAAGTCACCATCTCCATGGGGTAGAACAAATTTGCAAAACCAATAGACAAGGAAAGCTGACAGATAAGTCTCATATTTTGCCACACCAGCAATTCCCAAGTCACTGAAAACTTTGTTCCCTTGCATAGTTCGAGACCGAATTATGTTAATAATACTAGAAGGGTTGCTATAATCCTTAGGGTGTTGAGTCTTGTTCCTTGAAGCCCTCTTGGTTGATTTGTGGTACTTGACTTCCCTTTTAAACCAAAATTTTATCCAGCTAATAATCTTCACTACACTCTTCTTCGACTCCTTACAAAGCCGATGGTAAACAAGGAATAAATATCCGCAACTGATAGGAAGAAGGAAATTCTTGTCCCTCATATTGCTTGCCAACTCTTGGGCATTTGGCACCACTTCATTGTATATTGCACCCCTAATAGGAAGACCACCAAGATGACGCAAATCCCATAGCAAGATAGACATTTCGCCTATGAAAGTGTGAAGGGTATTAGTGGACAGACACCAAAGCTTGCAAAAGGCCCGCATAACACTATACAGTCAGTCATACGAGAAAATGAAGCATAAATTGCATCATAAATACTTGCCTGATGTAGTACCTCACGATGTTGCTCCAGCACATCCTCCAACCACTCCCAATATCCTTCACAAAAAGAAGGCTCTGCTATGGCCTTGAAAATAGGGCCTCATGCCACCTTCTAATCCCGAACTGCACTCCTAAGGGTAGGAAATGAGCTAAGATCCTCAACTTCTTCATGGTTAGATGACTTCAATAATAAAACCCTAGAGTATGACAGGCCTTCAACCAATTGACATGAAGTCTCATGAGCCCATTGCGCCAAATGAAAAGAACCATCAAGCGGCTCGAACTTCAAGCCCCAAGCACCAAGGAAATGAGGGCGAATTGGAAGAGTAGTCCCCTCCTCAATAGCATCACTAGAGTCCTAAAAAATGGTCAAGTATCCCTTCTTGAAATTCTTGAAGTATACCATCACTGAGTGACAAAGCCAAACAATTATTAAAAAAAAAGAAAAGAAAAAAAAATGCATGTGTTGTGGGGAGACATATATATGATCATGGCACGAGTCAAAATAATCACCTATGGTCGAGTGGGTGGTAATGGAAGTGTCTACTTCACTAGCCCAATATCCAAGCGGCTAGCTCGATAGGCGCATTCCCTTACCAAAGTCAAACTAATCAGTCGAATGGGTGGTGGTGGAAGTGTCTACTTCATTAGCCTAATAGTTAGGCGGCTAGCTCAATAGGCGCATTCCTCCACATAAGTCAAACTAATCACCTATGGTTGAATGGGTGGTGGTGGAAGTGTTTACTTCGCTAGCCCAACATCAAGGCGACTAGCTCGATGGGTGCATTCCCTTACATAAGTCAAACTAATCACCTATGGGTAAATAGGTGGTGGTAGAAGTATCTACTTCGCTAGCCCAACATCAAGGCGACTAGCTCGATAGGTGCATTCCCCCACACAAGTAAAACTAATCACCTATGGTCAAATGGGTGGTGGTGGAAATGTCTACTTCGCTAGCCCAACATCAAGGCGACTAGCTCGATAGGCGTATTCCCTCACATAAGTCAAACTAATCACCTATGGGAGAATAGGTGGTGGTGGAAGTGTCTACTTCCCTAGCCCAATATCAAGGCGATTAGCTCGATAGGTGCATTCCCCCACATAAGTCAAACTAATCACCTATGGTCAAATGGGTGGTGGTGGAAGTGTCTACTTTGCTAGCCCAACATCAAGGCGACTAGCTCGATAGGCGCATTCCCCTACATAAGTCAAACTAATCACCTATGGGTAAATGGGTGGTGGTGGAAGTGTCTACTTCGCTATCCCAACATCAAGGTGACTAGCTCGATAGGCGTATTCCCCCATATAAGTCAAACTAATCACCTATGGTCAAATGGGTGGTGGTGGAAGTGTCTACTTTGCTAGCCCAACATCAAGGCGACTAGTTCGATAGGCGCATTTCTCCATATAAGTCAAACTAATCACCTATGGTCAAATGGGTGGTGGTGGAAGTGTCTACTTTGCTAGCCCAACATCAAGGCGACTAGTTCGATAGGCACATTCCTCCATATAAGTCAAACTAATCACTTATGGTTGAATGGGTGGTAGTGGAAATGTTTACTTCACTAGCCTAATACCCAGGCGGCTAGCTCGATAAGCGCATCCCTCCCACTCCATATAAGTCAAAATAACCAATTATGGTGAAAGGGCAGTGAGATGTATTACTCAATTATTCTTACAGAGGCTACCAAAAAAAAAAGAAAAATTATTTGTGCATTTATTTTGCGTCTTAATTACAAGATACGAAATTTGTGTTTACAAATTTTACCCCCAAAAAAAAAAAAAAAAAAATGAATGAAAGCCTCAAAAAGTTTATTCATAAATATATAGGCCACCAATTTGTGTTGCACAAGCCAAAAAAATAAAAATAAAAAATAAAATAAAAAAAAAACCAAATTGAAATCTACACGGTTTCGTGCAATATACATATCAATTCATAAATATGTTGTAGACCGCCTAAACTCCGCTCCGCACGCGAGGGCGCGAATTGTAGTTCTAGCTACTACAGTTCGAACTCCTGTTACGGTTCTGAATCTAATCTCACAAAGTGCAATGTAAGACTGATAAATCACCAAAGAGTCCAAATCTGGCAAATTATTTTGGAAAATCGATTTTGAATCAAAAGTGCCAAACATGGACTGCTTTGCTAGATTTCAGAGTCGCCACCTAAATATTTTGTTTTGGGAAATTTAGGAAACCCTGACTCGTGCCTAAGGCCACGTGTCCGTCATTACCAAAGTTGCCTCGGCTCGGGAATTTGGGTACGAGAGGGGAAGGTCCTGAAATGAGCACCCCCGCTCGCCCGATCAAAGGATCGGCCTCTACTAACATGAAATGTTGTTTTTGAAAACACATGCGTTCTTATTCCGGTTATTAATCTAGCTTACTATATGATGCGCACAGCATACAAGTATAGACTCAATCACGCGGATTGGAACAAAACAACTCATGTTTGTTTTTCGAAAATGGTTTGAAGTTGCTACTCACAAGTAGGCTAAGACGCGGATTTGCCACCCTCAAGTGGGCTTAGAAAATCATGATTTTGCCAGTTCAAGTGGGCTAAAAACTCACAATCATCGAGTTGTTCCAATTCAGGCAATCAAACCTTCACCCACAGGCATTCAAACAGTTATAGCAGTTAAGTAGTTAGCCTCATGGCAAGCATGCTATCATGGCAGTCACTTACACACATGCAAGGATGCTAAAGCATAAACACTCACAGTGTACTCTGAGCCAAAACAGAAGCTAGTTAGAAATCCATGCATGATCCTAGCTATGTTAAGATGCCTAATGCAACACATGCAAAAATGCAACTAAGATAGGCTCGGCTATTCTAAGATAGCATAAGAATACAACTAGATAACATGTATTCAAATTGGTATTGAAATACAATTGCAGTTTGTATGATGCGCCAAGCCCGGTGCATGCAATACGAATGAATGATGCACACATGCAAAGCATAAGGATGCTAATTGAAACAAATCCTAAAACTAACCACTGAAAGCAGGTAAGTAAAAGGGAGAAAGAAATGGGGGTTGGAAGACATGCATCACACACATGCACACTTATTACAACATTTGCCCTCTCGACGAAGGGTCCGAATAAATCAACTAACTAGCTACGCTAAGCTAATTAATTACAAACCAACTAATTAATCAAATTAATTAAGTTACAAAACCAACTAAGTATGAAAAGCATCTAAATTAGGCTGCCACAGCTCCGCCTTGAATAATGAAGGATGCATGCTCGGTCGCGTCCTCCCGGAAATCCACTATCGTGCCTCATGATGCCTTTGTTTGCACACTTTCTATACTTCTGAAAATTCTGACCCACCTTAGGGACATGCTGAGAGATGGCCGGCCAAGAGAGATGGCCATCGGCCAAAGTTGATAGCCGATCGGTAGCTTTTGGTGGCCGGTCGGCAGCTTTGATGGCTGGTCGGCCACTGCTTCCTACAATTTCTCCTTTTGCTGCAGCAGAGCACGAACAGAGGCATGGCAGTGTATTTGCAAGGAATGTGTGCACAACCACCCTCCCTATCATTTCTTAAGCTCAAGGGAGTGCGGTACTCGACTCTCGAGCCACCAATCACGCATCTCAATGCATGATGGCCGAGAAGCCAAGTTTGCACAATGCAATGTTAATGAATACACACAAAACACATAAGGGCCTCTACCTCTATCATGCTTGATCAAGAGGGTCGGCGACCGAGAAATAAGGCGCGTTTGATCACTTCAAGTATGAAACGCCTCTCGTTCCTCATGTTTGGATCGACATCCGATCCAAACATAATGCAATGCAACAAACATGCAAACAACATGCAATGCAACAACATGCCTATCTAACAATGTTAATGTGGCAACATGCAAGACTCTAACATATGAACAATGCATGTATGGCATATTCAGAGGCTAAAGCATCAAAGCAAGTAAAGAGCATCATACAAGAGGCATGCAATACAATGCTCAATGGACTTAAACCAACTATGGACAGAGCTCTACCATGCCAAAACTAAGGCCAAAAAACATGCCGAAAAGGAAGTCCAAAAGCTTATATAAGCATGCATATACATTGGCTCACAAACAAGGCATGAAGACACAACTCTCAAACACATTGAAGGAGTGGAAAATGTGAGAGTGTGGCAGTGAAATATGCTCTGAAATCATGTAAGAAATGATGCCAAATCATCCAAATATAACAAATAAGGCATGCTAGTAGGCTTAAAGCTTAAGGCTAGCAAAGGTACTCGTACCATAGCCGTATCAAACAAGCCCCAAAGGGCCAAGATGACCCAAAACAGTCCCAAGGCAAGTCAAAATAGTGCCAAAACATGCATGGAATAGAGCTAACACATGCTAGAATGGAAGGCACAAAACATGACGCATACAAGGCCAATGAGTGGGATTACACTACAGGTGTAAGAAGCAAATGAAGGATGCTCTAACCAACCAAAAAAAACAAAGTTGTACCATGGTAAAACAAGATCAAAAACACACTAAGATGGTAGGCCAAAAAGCTTAGGCAAGCATGCATGCCAATTGGTTCATGATTGAGGCATAAAGCATAACCCTCCAAAAGCATTGAAAGAGTGAAGCATGGGAGAGTACGACCACATTTCATGTACTGAAATCATATATCAAAAGATGCTAAATCATGCAAATAGCCCAAGCAATGCATGTTAGTGGACTCAAAACACCAAGCTAGTGAGCAAGATTGCACTATGGCTATACAAAGCAAGGCATGCATGACCAAAACAACTTCAAACAGAGCTTAACCATGGCAAAACATGAGTAAAAGCTTCCTGGAGTGTAGCCAAAAGCACGCTAAAATGATGGTCCAGAGCATGATGCATGTTTAGGCTATAGGGAGGATTGCACTACAAGTGCAAAGAGCATGCAAGAGGTAATCAAACCAAGCCAAAACATGCTGAGATGAAGCCAAAACATGCTAGAAAGACATGCTACTTTGATGAGCCATCAACACAAGCAAACAAGATAAGAGGATGGGGGACAACCCCCTCCTATTTTAGGCTTCAAGACCATATTTATACCACTGTAAATCCACTGGATTTCAGTGGTGAAGAGGCCAAACAAAGGTGATCCAATGGCCTAAAAGAGATGGCTCAAAACAAGGCCAAATAAGGCACAAAAGGGAGTAGACCACCCCCAACACCAAAGAGGTCTCAAACAAAGACTTTTAATACTTAAAAATGAAGCTTTTTTCAGTTGAAAGTCAAGCCAAAAGAAGCATGCAAATAGGGCCAAATAAGCTATGAAAACAAAGCTTTAAAGAGGTAAAAGACTCACCCATGAAGAACCACTTTAGAACAGCAACTTCAGAGGCAAAAACCAAGCTTAAACCACTCAAATGCAACCTCCAAGAACCTCAGCTTAGTAGTGAAGGTGTTTCACTAGGTGTTTGTGTGCAAAAGTATGAAGAAATGACACTTTTGAGCACAAACAAGCACAAATATAGAGAGAGAGGAAGAAATATAGAGAGAGAGATATATCTGATCTAATGCAAATTTTTCAGAACCCTGGAGAAGGGGAGGGCCTCCCCTTATATAGAAAAACATAAGCCAAGGCTTCCTTGACAAGCTAAGCCTTGTTTGAATCTATCCATACACGTGTATGGAGGATTCACAAAGTGATCAACAGCTGGCACCAGCTGGAAGAAAAATATCTGCAAAAGCAGAAAAAGGAGTCTTAGCCAAAAAAAATGGCCGATCGGCCATTAAGGTGCCGACCGACCATAAAAGGTGCCAACCGGCCACCACTGATGGCCAATGGAAAGAGGGAATGGCCGATGGGCACAGGAAGGCCGATGGGTTGTAGGGCTGGCCAACATGCCACCCTCTTCTCTCATAAACAAAACCACAAGCTCTTGGTCCACAACCAAGCACAAAACAGACAAGTTGAGAGGTTCCAAGGCAAGGCGCACAGCCGAGACCTTCAGAAACTGAAAACAAACACGAGCATGGATGATCATCGAGTGTTCAAATGATGACGTCCAAGTCTTGAGGATGGTCAAAAATGGGGTGTCTACAGTTGCCCCTTTTTGACAGAACTCAAAAGTCATGAGATGACGGGAGTGAATGTCAAAGCCTAGAGACAACCCATTTTTGACAAGGCCGAAGACTTAGACAAACATCTGAGATAAGAATACAGAAATGCGCCCACGGGCTGGGGCAAAATGCAAATGACATACACAATGCAGAACATAACTTATGATTATGCAAAGAAAGCTGTAAAGAAATATCATGCAATTGCTATGCAAAGAAATACTACAGCGAACTCATACATAAGCAAGTAACCAAACATGCCACGCATGGGAACTACAAACCGAACTACATCTCATGCAGAAAGGATGCAAGAAAATTATGCAATCTTCACTGCGCTCACGCAGAAAAGACTAGAAGCGACTATCGGGAACATCCAAAGTCTCAAACGAAACAACTCAAACGCATACCAAATGCGAAAGGAAATGGACATCCAAGCGCGTATCAAACGTGAGAGGAGAAAGGTACGTCCTAACGCATGTCAAATGCGAGAGGAGAAAGGTAACCAAGAGAGTTCGAGGGAACAGGAATGATCTCACCCGGAGTTCCTCTGACTGAAACACACACACCATGTCGTCTGGTTGTGCCAGCTTTAAATGAACCGTACATACAATATTGTGCCTACATAAAAGAGAAACTTTGACAGGTACAATATAGTAGAGACGCAGATTCAACATTACATAACGATACAATTTCAATGGGAGATAAACGTGTGCATATACAATCCAAATGGAAAGGTGCATAACAATGCATGGGAGACGCGCATAACAATGCAATCGAAACTTTGCATAACAATGCAAGGGAAACGGTGCATAACAATGCAAATGGAATGTACTTGACAACGCAAGTGAAAAAGGTGCATAACAATGCAATTGGAGTGTGTAAAACAATGCAACTGGAACGTGCGTGACAACGCAAGTGAAGAGGTGCATAAAAATGCAACAGAAGTGTGCAAAACAATGCAACTGGAACGTGCGTGACAACGCAAGTGAAGAGGTGCATAACAATGCAAGTGAAGTGCGCATAACAATGCAAGTAGAACCGCACATAATAATGCAACTGAAATTGGTGCATAACAATGTAAGGGAACGTGCATGACAACGCAAGTGAAGAGGTGCATAACAATGTAAGTAAAACGTGCGTGACAATGTAAATGAAGTGGTGCATAACAATGCAAGTCAAGAGTGCATAACAATGCAAGTGAAACGTGCATGACAACGCAAGTAAAGTGTGCATGACAATGCAAGTAACGTGCGTGACAACGCAAGTAAAGTGTGCATGACAATGCAAGTAATGAGAAATGTATGCTCCATGCAACATTAAGACACGCATTTCATGCCAGGGTGAGAAGTGCACATTCTATGCAAGCAAGGTTAAAACGTGTTCCATGCAATGTACATACTCTATGTAATGTAAACATGCATACCTATTCGACGCAACGCGCATATGTTATGCAAACATGATGATGCATGTCCGATGCAAAAGTAAGAAAGGCATATAACAAATGCAAACCTCGTGAATATGATAAGAACACTGTAAAGCCACGCATCCAAAGATAATTTTTGAATCTAACAATATGCAAAAGGATACGAAAAAGGATACATTTTGTGCATATCGAGTGCCGCACACGGAAAACACAATTCGAGGTCACCACGAAGGCTGCTTAAGCTTCAAAAGTGTATTTTCTTGCACTTTCTTGAGAGATGAGGGCACAAATCAACAGAACAACCCCAAACAAGGGCATTGGAGGTGCATCGGCCGCAAGATAAAGCTATCGGCCACCCATCGGCCACAAGAAAACTCCATCGGCCAAAAAAATTGGCCAGCCGGCCAACAATGGTAGATTCGAGGCAGTTTTGACATTTTGCCTCGGGTCTTTAAGTACAGGGTTCCAAACCCTATTCTTTCACTTCTCCAAAGCCGAAAACCTTTCTCCTCTTGCTCTAGATCACTTTCCCTCTTAGATCCGTGCTTCAAACGCATTTTCCAACGTCCCAAAAACATTTGATTCGTGAAACCCTCATTGTTTTACACACTTTGAACCGATTGAAAAGTGCCTTCGGTGCCTCTTTCTTGATTTCCACCACTTGGGGTTTGTTTCCCCCGAGTTACCTTTGGTTTCCGTGCCCTCTTCCGCACTTTGACATTTTCTTCCATTTCTCACCTCTCGGGGTTGACTTTTTGTTGACTTTTGGCATTCGTGCCCATTTTCCATATCTTCGACCATTTTCTCACTCTTCTCAAGATGGCGAATGATATTTCATAGGGTGGGGCTCCTCCAGGGATGGAGATGGATCTCGAGTTCGAGCCTTTGCCGCTCGGCATTCGGCCTTTCGACCCAGCGTCTTATCACCCTGACGTACACGTATTGCCTCCCGACAGTATTCGCCAGTTCAGGAGCTTTGTGCGAGGTGCTCCGGAGGACCTCCTGCTACGCGAGCCGGAGTCACACTTGTCCTATGGCGCCGCTGAGGTATATCCTTCCTCTTTACTTTCTGCAATGTAGATCATATGTCTTGGATAACCAATATTACTCTTCATCTGATTAACCCAAACACACTTGTATACCGCATGCCTAGTTCATTCTAAGCACATTCATACATAATACCTCTGCCAACTCGAACACATATACACACTGCATTTTTACCAATTCTGAACACACGCATACACTGTATTCCTGACACTGCTTCGCATCTGTTTATCTTGAACATAGGGAGATTCCCATGCCTTTCGGGGTTATGGGAATACCATTGCTCGAGATTGGTACATGGAGCTACCTGATGATGTTTTCCACATCGTCAATGGGGCCGGTTTTGGCATATTCTGCATGGGACTCTCGTGCCTCACTGTGAGTCGGCCTCTTCTAGGCACCTTAGTGGAGAGGTGGTGGGACACCACCGATTCCTTCCACCTTTCTACAGCAGGGGAGATGACGATGACTCCCTTCGACTTCTCCATGCTCACTGGCATCGAAGTAGGGGGTGATCCGATCCCTTTCGACACTGATATGGGCAAGTGGGATGCTGCCCAGATCTTTTTGCTCGGCATTCGCCCACCTCTCTCGCAACCAGGGTTCGTGAGATATTCATGGTTTGAGGACCAGTTCACGGGACAGATGCCGACGACCCGCGAGGAGGTCGAGCACTACGCCCGGGGGTTCCTCATGTTCTTGTTGGGCACTACTCTCTTTGCTGACCGGGCGAACACTGTTGGCCTCTACCTCTTGAGCACACTGGTAGACGTGACTCGTATCCGGCGCTATGACTGGGGTGGCGCAGGCCTGGCCACGCTATATGGATATATGAGTTCTTCATCTCGCCGGAGCGGGCACCTGCTAGAAGGTTACTGGAGAGCCTGAGAGGTACATCTTTACCTTCTTCTTTACAGTTCTGCTTTATATTATTTGTACACCACACACACTGCATAACACACAATCTGCTTTACACTGGTTGTACACTGTACACACTGCACAAAACACTACACACCATTCTCTAATTTTTGCTTTATTTGCATACTGCTTTACTGATAAACATACTCATTATTACCCTTTCACATTCTGTAGTTGTGGATATATGCCTACTTCCCGAGGCTTGCTCCGGAGCCGGAGGTAGAGATGCCCCATGTGGTTCCATATTCACATAGGTATGATGTGAGATGCGAGCGGAGGCCGTGAGAGTCTTTCTCATTCTTCCGCCGATATTTCGACACTGTAGCTGTAGTGGAGGTGTTTCAAACCTTATAGTTCATTTGAGCTTTGCTTTATATTGCACTTTCAATAGCAGATAACAACCTGTATATCCGTCATTTACAGATCACTTGGCAGCCCTGGGCAGTGCTGCCTGACGAAGTTAAAGACCGGTATATGGGCGCTCGAGAGACTTCCCGATTATGAGTTTTGCTTGAGGGTCCGGTTTGTCGAGTGTGGTACGTGGGTGAGCGCTTCCTGCGACAGAGCCTTGGTTTACCTGAGCCGATGGTTCCGATGCCACCTCCTTCGCACATGAGGCAGACAGAGATGTACACCCCGCAGAAGATGGCTGATTTCACGATAGGTTGGGATGCTGACTTCTTCAGGCAGGACGACGACTACACCGTCTTCATCCAGACATATCTCATGCAGCCTCTGGCCAGTGTTCGCCGAGGTGAGAGAGAGAGACTTGCAGCCACAGCAAGAGGAGTGGGAGGATCTAGGGCAACTCGGGCCCATGGCAGGAGGGGTTTTCGGAGGGGACAGAGAGCGGAGTGGCCAGACCTGCCCACTACCATGACATGCCAAGGACAGGCTAGAGAGACTTATCAGATACCCATTCCCCGGCTGATCATGAGCTCGTCGGAGTTCGAGGCTCGACCCTAGTACATGCTATTCTTTTCATTCTGTACAGCAGGCTCTAAAGCTGTCAGCTTTGGTGATGGGGATGCTACAGAGGAGCATGGACCTACTCAGTATTTACAGTATTCTGGTAAGTTCTTGCAACCTCCGTTCCACAACCCTCTATAATCCACTCCATTTTGACCTGATGCATTACATTATTAATACTGCATTTGATACGCCACACTCACATACCACTCATGGCACTGATACACTGCATCTCATATACTGGCCACGACCCTCATACACCGCAATCATTCACCACTCACGGCGTTCATACACTTCTCACAGCATTCATACACTGTAAGCATACACTGCTCACGGCGTTCATATACTGCTCACAGTATTCATACACTGTAATCATATACTGCATTTGATACCATACTCAGCTTCGCATAGCATAACTGATGCATTTGCCACATTGTTCTTTTCAGGCCCCATTCCAGATACCAGCCACAGCGGGTGCCTCAGCGGGACCTTCAGTACCTCCCCGAGCAGCAAGGGGAGTGGGACGAGGGACTTTAGCGCACAGCCAGAGTAGAGCTGGGCGTACTCATACCAAGAGCAGTTCACGGAGGCTTGTCCCAGATGATGATGAGTCTGACGAGGAGGCAGTGAGTCCACAGTCAAAGTCATCTCAAGATGGAGATGAGGCTGGAGATGGTTCGAGTTCAGACTCAGGTAGCGGAGCTGACGGCGGTAGTTGTGGGCCTTCATCGAGGAAGAGGACGAGGAGGGCTTCCCGCTCTTGAGGCGACTGGCACCGATTCAGATTGTTTTGTTTTCGCTTTATTTCTTTTTTTTTGCTAGTAGTTTTTGCACATTGTATAGCCTCGGGCAGTTTTATGTTTCTTTAAAACTTGTACCTTTTGGAAAAGGAAACATGATGGAATGAAAACAGCTTTTTGATTGAAAAAGTGCTACATTTTACATTCTAAGCATCGCATCGCATTACATCACACAACATGTAAATGAGATTGAACTTTGTTTGAAAATTGCACACTCGAATCGCATTGCCTTAATCAGGTAGTGAACCAACTGACAACTGAAAAAACAAAACAACTCGATAAGCAAAACCAGGACTTGACATGCTAACCAAATGTGAATACAACTCGATAAGCAAGACAAGAACTTAACAAACAATGCAAAATACAACTCAATAAACAAAATACAACAACTCGATAATCAAAGAGAAGTAACACAGGCACGACTTCACAAAATCGTCACAAAAAGGCATATGAAGTGGAACAAGACACAAGTTCTCAACACTTCCAACACATAGACAGCTCAGAGAACAAAGGAGAGGCCATCTGCCACCATAAAGGGCTATCGGCCACAAAAACTAGCCGATCAGCTACAAAGATGGTCGGTCGGCCATAAAATTGGCCGGTCAACCATTAATGCAGAAAGTGCCCAGATTGTTGACACCTGTCTTCCACTCAACACCTTATCTTCTACAAAAGCCCCAGCTTCGTAGCTTCTCCATTTCAACTCAGTTTTTGCACCAAATAGAGGCATTTCTTGTCCAAAATCTCACAAATTGGATTGCTAACTTGGATGGCTCGGAAAAGTTAAATTTCTAGGGCTTCGGAATAAATGCACTATTCACGTTGAGCCGCACCCCGCTGCGTTTTCCGTTCCTCCATGCCGCGGCAAGGTGTTGGAATTCAGTAACTCATGTTTTTAGCTTTGGCGGATAAGAGATATGTCCCACTTTCGAAGACTTCCAAGCTTTAATGGAGTCCAAGTATGAGGAAGAGATCTTGCCCCAATTTTGTTTCGGCCACATCCAAGCCTTAGGACAGATTGGACGGATGTGCCGGCTCACTTTGCATGGCGCTCGGTCTTTGACTCGCGACAGAGAATTCGACATCCCCGGCTTGATTCATCGGTTTTCTGATGTCGGTGACCACGACGATAATCACTGGCAAGGTTTCCGGCAACACGCCCTTTGCTTGTGCATGTTGTCTCATTTCTTGCTTGCCCCAGGCTCCGGAGGGTTTAGCGTCCGTTTGATTGAGGTTGCCCAAGACTTGAAAGAGGGCAAGAGCTGCATTGCCATGACACTAGCTGAGACACTGATGGGCTTAGATGCTTTTCGTCACCGGGAGACGACTAAATTCGCTGGGAGTCCACTACTGTTGCAGGTAATGTTTCCCTCCCTACTCACATATATTTCTCACATCACTCGACCCTTAGGCTCTGTTTTTCTCTCAAACCCTTTTCCTCACTTTTCTCTCCACTTACACCTCTCTTCTTTAATCTCTTATTTCTCATCCCTCCCCAGATATGGTTGATGGATAAGTTGAAGATTGTGGACTCATGCCTAGCATATTCAGCTCGCAGCTATTTCTTCCGGCGACGTCTAGTCGATGCCCCTGATGAGGGATGGTGGTGCGAATGGATGTGCAGTCCATCCGCTGTCAACATTGTTTGGCGCTGCCCCTGGCTGAATCTGCCGACAATGAGTTACAGCATGTCCTGCTAGCCCGGGATTCAGTTGATCAGCCTGACACACTGTGTCTTTTACTTCCCGTTTCAAATCTGGCGCCAATTTGGACATGATCAGACTTGTCCGGAAAAGGGGATAGAGTACCCTGCCGCATTTCCAGTCTGAGGCACACAGCTAGCTCAGTATGCCACAACATAGAGGACGAGAGAGCTTCTGGGCCCCGCTCCCACTTTCAGTTGCACCCTTTCTGATGAGTGCGCAAAGTGGGCCTACTTTGGCATTAGAGGCTTCCACAAGCTCTAGGAGGGGGCACAAGAACACCTGACTTGACTATTACCTTCCATATGAGGAGAAATGGCAGATCCCGCATAGCAAACAAATAAAAAAAAAAAGGCTCCTTTAAGTTATATTTAGAGGACCACACTTCGTTATTTTGGAAACAATGTATGGTTGGTTTTTACATTTGTTCCATGATTAAAATCCTCACTTCATGAACATGACCAATCTACTTCAAATCTCACCTTTGATGCTAGGAAGCAAGCAAACTAGAATCTTGAAGTGGGGGCAATTTGTAGACACTTAAATTTTCATGTGTCTTGATCACCGTCTGATTAATCAGGGAAAATAAATTTTCTTGATTGGTCAAAATTAAGATGGTCAAAATTTTCAAATGGATATGGGTCCTACTAAAATTATGGATTTTAACCCATTTTAAATCATGGATCACACCAAAAGAAAAGTGAACCTATTTTGACAATTGGATCAACCCAAATGTATAGGGCCCATGAAAATATTTTTATCAAAATTTTGTGGAATAATTCAAATTTAAATTTAAATGCAAATCATGTCCATAAAATAAGAAACAAATTGCTTGTTTCTTGGAAATTAGAGTCAATTTTGGAGTTTAAAAAATTAACCCTTCCTTTCTAAGCTTATAAATAAAGGCTCTCAATAGGGAGAGGAGGGACGTTCTTTGGCTAATGGTCTTGCAAGCTCCTAAGCAATCTCGAGACTTTGCCAAATTTTCTTCGTAAAATTCTCTCTAAAGTTCTTCAAACTTAAAAGAAAGGATTATCAAGTACTCCAAACTTGGGCCAATCCTTTCAAGTTACAAATACAAATTTGGTCTCTCTTTTCAAAGAGATCATTTCAAGACTCGTTCAAGATCCAGCCATTCAAGCCCACGATCAAGCCTTTCTTCTCCAAGTTTCTCCATTCGAAGACTAGAAGAAATCCATCAACTTGTTCGATTCAACAACAAGCTTCTACAGCCGTTGGATTACAACCTATTTCAAAGATCGAATTAGAGGATTTGTTCTTTTGTAGAAGAGCAAATCACAGAGAATTGTACCCATTTATTATAATCAATAAAATTAATTATTTGTGCATTTATTTCGCGTCTTAATTACAGGATACGAAATTTGTGTTTACACACTCCATTTTGACTGATCATTAAAAAACTTAGGCGCTCGAAATATTTTCCGATGATAAAAGATATCATAATTTCAAATTTTGAGATGCTTAAAATTGTTAGAACTGTTGTATTGTCATTTTTGTACCAAAAATTACTTTTAGCCAAATTACCATTTTTCGATTTATCTTGAGGGTTTGTTTTCACCTGGTAATGTTTGGAATTAGAAAATTTCTACTTCACACAAATTTGTAACCCTTTGAGTTATCTTTCCAACACCGCATAATTCACCTTAATCAGATGTTACATGAGAGAGATATGCCCAAAATACGAAAGCTGCCAAGATTGTGCAGGTGCACTTCCAATGTGCAGCCACACATGACATTTTTTGCTGCCACACATGCAGGTTCTTATTGTAGGGCCGCACATCTCTTGTGCGCCTGCACGTACGATTGACCTACCCAAAATCCTTTTTCATTCTAGATTGTGTTGCAATTTGGGTGGAAGACACTGCAAGTTAGCAATGGAAAAGCCCTAGGGTGACCTTTTTTGACCCCTAAGGCTTCCATTGCCTATATATAAGCCCCTTTGCCTCCTGTTTTTTATGGTTCCCAAGAGTTAGAGTGAAAAAAAGTATTTTTCATGAGTTGGAAGAATGAAACTCAAATCCTAGCTTCCAAATCTGAGATTCCTAACCCTAATATAGCAATAAAACAACTTCAAAAACTAGATCTATGGTTGAAGAAAGTCAATCAATCCATAGCTAAAGCTTGAGGGAAGTAATCAAGCAAGTTTCGTGCCTTTTTCTTGTGCTCTTCAGTTTGATTATCAAACTTAAGGTACTAATTTTCTTCTTTGTTAATATCAGTGTTTTTTAATCATGTTTTTTCATGTTAGAAAATGATTAGTTAGTTTTCATGTTATCATGCCATCATGTTAGATTAGTTTAGTTTTGGTTTTGTTGAGTTAAATCTATAATTTTTATATACTTTGCATGTTATTTTAAGGTTTGTTAGTTGCTGTAAGTTCATGCATATTAACCCTGTTAGTTCATGCATGTTAGTTTAGATTTGATATGTGTTAATTTGTTGCATATTCATCATGTTAGTCGTCTAACCGAGTTATATGATTATATTGTGTGCATTAATAGCATGTTTAGGTTCATGTTTATATTATTGGTGCATTGTTATTATCATGATGTTACTGCGGAATCCAAGTAAGTCATATTTCCTTCATGGCTTGTTGCTTGCTTACTTGATGCATTATTTTTTAATAATTCAAGTTTATATTCTTTGTTTGCTCAATTAGTTGTTTAGAATGTTTTGATGATAGTTGGAATCACAAGTATGATCATATTCTTGTTTAAGCCACCTTTTTAACAATTTTTTTAATGAAAAATCCTTGGCTTGATATGTTGTATTGATGAATCCAACTTTGATGATATTTGTTTATTCAACCATCTAGTTGATTAGGTTAGTAATGGATTTAGGATTAATGATTGAGTTTGTAGAGTTAATCAATCATATTATCTCATAAATAAAAAGATTAACAAAGGCCAATCATTTGATTGGATGAGAGGGGTGCCCACACAATGACATTCCCCTCTTGTACCTAAATTCCCGAACCGAGATGTTTGGTTATGACGGATTAGTGTCTATATTGTGTTTTCAGAGTCAAAATGTTTCTTAATTTTCCATAAAAATTAAGTGGCGACTCTTTATTATGAATTGATCTGTTTTGATAACTTGTGGGGCAAATAATTTGTTGTCATTATAGATCACATATTCGATGTGAGATTTGGAGTTTGGCACAATATAATGTGGAAACGCACCTTATATATCCAAAAAAGACATAGTGTCCACAGTAACATTTCTCACCATAAATGGTTTATAACATTTACCAATACATTTACATTTATTAACTTAATCACAATATTCATAACATAGTTATCACGAAGCGTAATTTTCACCTAAAATGTGCACATTATAAATTTATCATTCGTAATTTTTGCCATAAAATAGCACACCACAAATATTTCTTAATTTTCACTATAAATATTTGAAACAATTCTAGAGATACCTAAAACATGACCCATAAATTCACATCTAATGATGTGACAAAGGGTTAGGGGTTAAGTGTTCATTTTTAAACCAATCCATAATTGACATAAAATAATTCAAATCATCGTAAATAAATTTAGCAATCATGTTTTAAGGGTCTTAATTTTTTTCAAAAATAAAAATTTATTACTTTATTGTGTACCATTTTTTAGGAGTAGATTTCTTTCTAAAGATTAACCATCAGTGGGATAAGCACAAAGTGGCCGTGATGCCCTGCTCTCGAAAGAAACTAAAGATTTTCAATAATTATCAAATGAGCTTAATTGTAACGCCCTCAAAATAACAACAGTAAACCCATCAATATAAGCATGCATTGATATACAAAAGACTAGCATTCATCTATTCATCATAGTTTCATTACAAAAGGTATTACATGTTAACAACAAAAGCAAATGCCCTAAGGGCTTACAGCTTTCCAAGCTAACACTTGGTTACAAAAAGAGAGTGCTAACTCATTTACACATTAAGCCCTTGGCTTGAATTTACATGTAATACATCAAAAGAAAGACAACAAAAGATCTGGCCGCCTCTAGCCTCCCAAGCTATGTCCTTGGAGGTGGCATGCTACTTGTACCTGAAAATGATGTTCCCATATAGGGTGAGCCACAACCCAGTAGAAATACACTAAACCAACCATGAACAATGACTAAAAGATTAGCAATTGATAGATGGCCAACACTGATACATCCACATATATCACATTTCAATTTCATGACTTACAAGTCTATGTTACTACTCATTTTCCCTTTTCCATAAATAAGCATACTAGCTATGTTATCACATTAACCGATAAGCATATGAGCTATATCAACATCTCATCAGATAAGTATAAGAACTATATCACACAACCGAAGATAAGCGTAAGAGCTATATCTACTCTTCTCTAGACAAGCATATGAGCTATATCTACACTTCTCAAAGATAAGCATATGAGCTGTATCTTCACTTCTTTAGACAAGCATATGAGCTGTATCTACGGAGTTCATCTCCCATCTCCTCCCAACACTATCCGGTTTAGAGGTACATCCCCCATCTTCCCCTAAACTGCGGAGTACATCCCCCATCTTCTCCTCTACACATAATGCATATAAACACATAGGTTCTGCATACATTCAATCAATACATAAAGTTAATGTATTCAATCAACCGTCAAGTTCCATGACACATTCCATTGATTAGTTTTCGTTTGCCTAATCCTCATGCATTGTCTACAACAATCACGACTATCCTCCACCGATAGCCCAAAGCAGTTATTTCTAAGCAGAAAATAAATGCACAAATGGATATTAAATCAACATTTCAATTCGGTGAGTGACAAGTAATTCAACTACACCCTTTAATCTCATACACTTCCAATCTCAATATTCCCAATTCAATTCCTCATTTTCTTTAATTAATTATATGCATTAATTAATTAAAACAATTAGGGCAAATTCCCATAATTAACAAAACAACCCTAAGGTTCCATTTTCATCAATGTTTCACATTTACTCCATGTCTCTATACCAAACATGCCCCTAGGTTCATTATAAATAAAACCCCAACTTTTGTAAAATTACACAAAAGGCCCAAAGTTTCTCAAAATTACCCAACAACACCCAACATATCAAAATGCTAAAATTTAAAGACAAAATCCATAAAGAGGAGTAGGATATCCCTACCTCAAAGTATGACTCCCAACCAAGAAGGTGAAGAAAACGAAAATGCTCCAAACCACGAATTTTTCGGATCAAAATATACCCCTCGACGATCAACACAACTTTTGTAAAGGCCCAAAGCGAGCAAACAACTCCTACTAGATCAAATCTAAGAGAGAAGTTTGGTTCTAGATTGAGGTGCTCTCCAATGGAGTTTTGGAAAAAGTAAGAGAGAGAAAGAAAAGTGAAAAAGTGATTCAAAATGACCCAAACACGGAGCTTTAACCAGTCGCCCCGCTCGAGCGGCCAAACCCCCGCTCGAGCGGCACTCACAGACTCCCGCTCAAGCGTCCAAACTCCCGCTCGAGCGGCAGATGCACACTCCCAGAAGTTTCTGCAGACAGGTCCCCGCTCGAGCGCCCAACTCCCCGCTCGAGCAGCCAATCCCCCGCTCGAGCGCCAAAACCCCTGCTCGAGCGGACAAGCAACAACAAGATCCCCGCTTGAGCGTCAAGCTCCCCGCTCGAGCGGACAGGTCAAAATCTGGGCAACTAGTTTTGGCTTCTAAACTCAACCAACATGTAACAAACCTGCCCAACACATCCTATAACTCAAATACAAGTAAGAAAGGATGTAAACAAGGCTTAAACAACTGCTAACATCTACGGAACCAAGTCCGGATCACTGTACAACAAGGGGTAAAACCCGGGATCGCTATATTAATAATATAATTAAATACTAAAAGTAGTATACAAACAACATAAAATAAAAATTTTTAAATTGTTATTTGAAATTAAAAATAGCATTATTTTGGTGTCTTCAATTGACCTTAAGTGAAAACCCTAAAACAATGTCATTTTTAACTTTATTCTTATATTTTAAGGGTCTAGCTTGTCTTTAATTGGACTGTGTTGTTTGGGTTGTGAGGTCCACTGGGTCTCGTCTCAATAATATGAACCATTCATTTTTTAAAGGACAATGTGTAGATCATTCATGAAAAAAATAAGTTGATCTAATAACCATAGCCACATTAGTTTGTTACATTTGTCTTCCATAAAATAGATAGTTTGATTTTCAAATAATATTTGCCCCTCATTTTTTTATTTTTATTTTTGCAAATAAATGTCATGAACTAATGTGGTTATGGCTAGCAGATAGATCGAATATTTTGCATGATAATCTACACGTTGTGGTCTAAACAATGAATGATTAGAATCACCGAGTCCAAACAACACGGTCTAGTCCACGGACCGAAGACAATCTACACTTTATTATAAAACATTAAAAATTGGGAAATTCTATCATACACTCCCCATTTTGAGGTGTGTATCATATGCCCCAGTTACAACTTTTGTAATGTTTAATTATGACCTATTGTAATATTAGTTATGACTTATTATAATGTTGATTATGACATTATTTTGATTATGATTGAGAATGTTAATTGTAACTTATGTAGTATTTGGTTATTACTCATTTTTCCCCCCTTAATTATGATTGAAAATGATATAGTTATAAGATTTGTGATAATTAATACTATAAATGTCTTAACTTGCATATGGTGCACACCTATACTATAACATGACCAAATCTTTGGATGATTTTCTACATGACTTATCCCATTAAATATTTGATGTTGAAGCAATTCATAGAATCAGTTTGAATCAAAGTCTGATACAAAAGGGCTTAAAAGAGTTCCAATAAACAATAATTTAGCCTATTTTAAAATAATTTTAGTTTCATCCACTTGTTTCTTGGGTGCCATTATGGCTTCACATAAGCTTAGCCAATGTCATTAAAGGGATATTGAGAGAGACAACATTTTGTTATTTGGATAGGGTCTAACTTCTCTTAAGTTATGATCTCAACTTGAGAGAGCGTTTAGACTTGGTAAATCTATTTTGGGACCAATTTTGAAAATCCAAATCGTTTATTTTTTAGGACTCATCGAATAGAATATTCATACAAAAAATAAAAATGATTGGATATTAGTAGCTCTATGTTTGAATCATATTTGTTTTTAAAAAATAGGCGATAAATATAATTTTAAGAATAACCATCCATTTTTTTTCATACAAATATAATTCAAACATATGATTATCGATATCCGATCATTTTGATTTTTGGCATAAATATTATACTCAAAGAATCCTAAAAAGTGACAGTTTAGATCACTGAAATCGGTCTCAAAATAGGTTTACCAAGTCCAAACGCTTTCTCAAATTGAGATGACCAATTTGAGAGAAACCAAACCCATTTGAATAATATGTAGTACATTATAAGTTGTATGTGGAGCATATAGTATGTAATGTCTTGCTATTTTTTACATGAATACACGACAACAAGCATAGCAATATACCAAAATCATCTTTCTCATTGAACTAAGATTCTGTTAGAAAAATTAGTACCAAACTATATGAAAAATATAATTTAAAATTATGCAAACGATTTTTGGGCAAAACCAAAAACTGAAATAAATCAACCTAATAACGTGATAAAACTTACAGTACATAAATAGATAAAACCTGATCGAGTCGAGTGTGTGACACTCTTTCCTTAAGACAGATTTGTCGTCCTCCCACCGGTGCTTAGGATTCAATGGACGTCTATCTCCCAGGATACAACGATCAATGTCTTGCACTAACAGCACTACTATAACGAACTTTGCTATGCATGTACTCTCTTTATAGGAAAATTAGACTCATAAAACATGTAGAATAGATGCAAAGTGAAAAGGAAAATAACAATTCTCTTTTTTAATTGAAGTGAGGGAGATGGAATATATAGACTTCTATGTGACTCTTCAGAAAGGTTGTGACCCTTCAAAAAGACACACCCTTCCATCTCAAGAGACACAACCATTGGAGTAAATTTAAATTCAAATTTTCCAACAATCCCCCACATGAATGAAATTTACGGAAAGGACATGCAACAACATGCAGACAAAGAGAGAGCGCATTTAAGGAAATATCCTGCATCGAGATAGGTAGCTTTCGGCTTTGAACCTTCCCTAGTGAAAGCCTATCGGACTTACTAGCTAATCAGTGGACGTGATGCCTTGAGCTGTTTAGCCATTTGTGTAAGCCAAGACAATAGAATTCACACACAATATCTCCAAACACACAGCTTAGTTCTCACGGTTGTACCTGTTTTGGCCTTGGACAAGTCCTGGTGTTTCATGAGTACTTTAGAAAATTTAGCCTTATCAATTCTTATAGAAGCGGCCCCTTCACACTCATATAGGTGATCCTTATTTCGAGTCTCTTAAATACTCCTCTTGAGAGATACCCCTCTAGGGTTTTCAAGATATAAGTGATCATTAAAAACATAGCTTACCCTAAGTCCTCTACATACAACACATGTTACAGATATCACTCTCATCATAGGAATGGATAGGAGATAGACTCCTTTAGTGATTTCTGGCGAGCCACACATAACTTAGTTGTCCCTTTGAACTTAGTTCTTGGGATCTCCAGTCATCTAAGTAGGGTTACCATTATGATGACTCTAATGTAATAGGCTTTAATCACATTCCCCTCAATGAACTTTTTCTCATTTGCTCTCAGGTCAAACTTTTTATTTAGCGGCTGCTATCTTTCGTTTGACCTTCTCAATTATATATCATTAGTGGATCCATTATATTATCCTTAGACAATGTTCACAACTGAAAGCAAATGTCCTACGGTATTAAGTCTTTGATTACATCAAGACTTACCGTTATCCTATGTCACTCTCATTTTCAAATTTAAAATAATAAAAACATAGAGTTGTTCCTTAGAATTTAATGAAACCATTTTTGCTTCTACTCCAAGTTTGTCCTATAGAAAGAATTGAGATTCTTTGTGGACCTACAATCGGAACCGTTATTTTGATAAAATCCTCCAAGCATTCCCACATTTTAAGTATTCCAAGAAAACTTAATTTCTCTTGCTGATGTATAATTACAAAAAATATTAATACACCCCCACAATTCTGAGATAAATCAGAATATGTCATTAATTGGCGTGCTTGAACTAAATAACAAGATGTAAATTGTTTTGTGAATATAATCACAATACTAATTTGTCTATAAACAATTAGACTTCATAACTTGCTTTTGCAGTACAAAGAAGAAATGACTAAAACCGATTGTGGCCACAACACTTTGTCAAATAACATTTCTTTAGCCATGATTAATTTCTTTTTGTTTACTATAACCCTTAATTCCAATCTCAACATGGAATATAAATATCACTGTATAATTACATTTACATCTTATTTGTCTTATCCAGTATTAGTGACTACGTTGACAATTATCAAAGCGTCTTTCACCCATGAAATATTTTAACTCATATAATATTTCATTACGGAGTTATTGGTCACCACACCAATTATTCCAAAGAATAGTTAGAATTCCTCTTATGTCAAAACACATAAGTTCACATTTTTATCAACACTTTGATAAATAATTGACATCCATTTAGAATACACCACATATCAAATCGATATATCAAATATATCAATTAATGACATCAAATTACATTCTGAAAATTTTCCCAAGTATATAGCATATACTCTAAATTTTCTCAAGTTTCAAGAATTCACAAAAATAAATAAATAAATAAAAATCATACCAGATTTTAGTAATTAAAATCATATCTTGATTTTAAAACACATTCTTGAAAACTTCCACAAAATATTTGTCAAATATTTGTGCATTTCCTTAAGAGGAACTTGAGATACTAACTTATAAACAAATATACATAATTGAAATTCTAACAATTATAAAAATTTAAATGCATAGTATTCCTCAAATAAAAAATAATCATGGTCATAACCAATCAAAATTCTTTGGGGTATGTGGCTTCACCGTAACAAAGCTCTCTTTGAACACCTAGTGGAGGACCCAACCCAGGTTGTATGTGCAATTAATTATTTAAAATGGAATTGCTTGAAGCAACCACATATAACTGTTGGAAAATGGTTTGGAAAATTCTAGGTAAAACCAGAATTTTTTCCTAAGTTTGGTCTATTTTTTAGGTGGGCCCCATGCGACGATTTTCGCAGGTCAAAGTGGTAATGCATTCTATGCCGCGTTGTGATTCACGTGGTATATTTGGTTGCTCAAAACCATTACCGAGTGAATGGGAAATTGAAGCCAAAGTATGCTCCATGGAAATGGAGTTTTGGTGGAAAATCATTAAATGTTTGAATAAGGCTTGTCCCACATTGATTTGGTAGGAAGTTTTGAATGGGTTTATAAGGCATGGGATTGGAACTTGGGGTGTGCCCCAAGGGGTACCCAAGTGTTTTAGAGAGGGAGGTTATGGGCAAAATGGGCTACATCCATTGGATCCAAAAATCACCACACACGCGTGCGCACGCCGCTACCGCCGTCCGGTTGGGCTGGCTGGGCTTCACTACAAGAAATTAGTGATTTAGAGACTAATATTTAGAGACCAATTAAATTTGGTCTCTAAAAGTCATCATTTAGGGACAAAAATGAATTTTTAAATAAAAAGCCATACAAACCCTCCATATCACTTCTATGAGATGGATATATACCGTATTTGACCAGTTGATCCGCGCTAGTTTGATATGGTTAAGAACTGGGAACCAATATATTTGGTTACTAATGTGTGAAGACTTTTAGAGACCAAATTTAAGTCGTCTCAATAATAGGCAAATAAAATCTCATCCTCACGCCCTAATTTGTCAAATGCATGCTCTCGATCTGTTCTCTCTTCTCTCTGTCTAAGACTCTAATGGAGATCTAAGATCTTCAGCTTCAATCGTCTGGGACTTCAATGGAGATCTAAGATCTTCAGCTTCAATCGATCTCATTTTCATGATGGATCTCATCTTCATGATCGATCTCATACTCCAACGCAGATCTATCCTCTCTCCCTCTTCGTTTCCGCACCAACACCCCTTCGTGCTCAGGTCTCTCTTTCTCTCTCTCTCTCTCTCTCTCTCTCTCTCTGTGTAATGTATATATATATATATTTATATGGCAGAATTTTTTTAGTGTGCAGGTGTTTGGATCTGTGAACTGGAAGAGAAGATGAATCGGTGCAGGGAGATTAGCGGGGTCTCGATTTTTGCATCTGACTCCATCTTCTTCCGTAAACCTCGATGAATCGGTGTTTGGTTTTATTTGTGTATCTTGAATCCCTCCGTAAACGACCAATTCAGACCTTCGAGATGGCATCTCAAGTATATGATCTAACTTTTTTCTGTTTTTTCATTAATATATTGCATTTTCATTAATTTTACTCTCAATTTCTGTATAAAAAAAAATCTGATTTCGTTGTTTTTATCGAATAAATTCCAGTCATCAACTGAGATTTTCGACTCTAAAGCAAAGATGGAGCTTCTTGACATCATTCTAACCAAGGTATACACTCCTCCTCCATGTGTATTTTCGACTCTAAAGCAAATATAATTTCTGTAGTTTGCTTCTTAAATTTAATGTGATTTTCTATTGCTTCAAATTTGCAACTATTCATGATTTCATTAATTTATACATCGCATCAATGCCTTGTTGCTAAACTATTACGTGCAACTTTGCAGCTAGAGACTCATGGCGAACTTTTTGACAAAATTGTAAGGCTTTGATTGCTTCTGATTTAATGCATTGATTCTCAAGAAAATCTTGTTCCATACAATTAGTGACCATGTTGGATTTTGTACGATTTTTTTGAGGCAGTCTAGTAAAGGGAGGTTGAAAGAAGATGAAGCAAGGAAGTATTTTCAGCAGCTCATAAATGCGGTGGATTACTGCCACAGCAGAGGTGTCTTTCATAGGGATCTGAAGGTGAGAAAATCACTGACTTTTGGTTTTAATTTCTGCCAAGGTCCAGCTTTCTTCAACATATAGTCACCAGAGTTGATGACCAAATCAGACTTATACGGATTTGCATTTTCATACTCTATAATTCACAGTTGGAGAACCTGCTGCTGGATGCAGATGGAGTCCTCAAAGTTTCAGATTTTGGATTAAGCGCTCTACCTCAGCAAGTTCGAGTATGTGACAGCTTCCTGTCTAGTACTTCTCATCTGCATCTGCATCCTAGTAGTAAAAATTGTGTCAAAGTTTCAGGGGCAACGCTTCATTTATTTTATCTATACGTACAGTATTGCATTGTTTAAACTCTTGATGATAGTGTGGCGACCATTACACATGTTTAAAACTGAGTTTCTGAACTCTTCATTCAGGAAGATGGGTTGCTGCACACAACCTGTGGAACACCAAATTATGTTGCTCCTGAAGTATGGTATAGTGTTTACTACAATTTAACATATCTATCTCTTCCTAACCACACTTATTATCCTCATCACTTTGGTTGTTTACTTGTCTAGGTGATTAAGAATAAAGGCTACGATGGAGCTAAAGCAGATCTATGGTCATGCGGTGTAATACTTTTTGTACTATTGGCAGGCTTTATGCCATTTGAAGAGTCCAACCTCATGGAATTATACAAAAAGGTTTTTTTCTTTTTCTTCCAAATACCCTATGCCTTTGGGTTTTTTTGTTGTAATTTGTTACCCTGTGAATGGTTTTTCTTTTATTTTTGCTAAATTCGTGAAGTATTTAGCAAATCTATTGCATTCTTTTCATGATATCCCCAAACACCCCCCCCCAGATGTCCTGTTCCAGTTTCAGATTGCAGCCTATCTGCTTTTGTTGCATTTTATATTTGAAATTATTTAGAAGAACGTGTTGTGGTGACCAAATATGTTGGTGTCTTGGCCAATTTATCAGAATCCAGATTGGGATTTAAACCCTTACAAACAAAGCTATATTAGGAACATAGTTGTTAAGGTATGGTACAGATCATGGTTGGTAATGGAGAGTTATGGTGACCAAATGTTGTTTGAACTAGTAGGGTATGCTTGAACCCATTAAAAAGAGTGCTTAGGTTATGTTCCACTAGTTTTGTTTACATGGCACATGGTGGGTGTTCACAAGTCCAATTAAGCTTTCGAACCCGGGCCCAAAATTTCCGCAAGTAACCCATCTAACTGCAAGATTGGATCTTAATGGGCCCTGGGTCCAGTCCACTCATGCTCAAACATTAATTATGCTCAACTGGGTATCTTAGGTGGGATTTGGCAATTGCTTTTTTAGTTGCTCTTTTGGAATCTAAAAAGGTTGATGTGTTTGTTAATTGCTAAAAAGTTTTTGTTTTTGTTTTTGTTTTTTTTTTCTTCAGTAAGAAAATTGGTGTTTTTAGCTTTTTTAGTTTTTTCCCAGCTGAAAATAAGCAGGCTTGCTTTTTGGTTTATTTGCCAAAAAGCAGCTTATTTAGCTTATTCAGTAAGAAAGGCAAAGCTGCATTGCCTCTCAAGAGTGACAGAGTATGTGTAATCTCATTCCTTATTTCCCTTTCTCTTCAATTGTGGACACATTAGTGATTTAATTTATTGGGTTTTTTTTTTTTTTTTTATTTTGACATTTTTTTTAACTGTGATTGTAAAATTTTTAGTTTCAAGATTCTTATACTTGAGTTGGGGATAGTTTGTGCTAATTAAGATCTACTTTAATTGGTATTTATTTTGTTTTTCTTGGATTGTGGATGTGTGTAGTGAATTACATATTGAATTTTGTTTGGTTTCGGTTTATTTTGCAGTTTTAGTTATAGGAAACCAATGTGAGAGATTGAAACCATGTATTGTGGGTGTGTTATAGTCATTTATTTACTTGTTTCTTCTTGACTTTTATCTTAATGATGACTTAAGCACTTCAATCCCTTAGAATCCTCCATTGATTATCTACAAACTTTGGCTATGTTGGGGGGTTGTGATTGCAGTAGAGTATTAGTTCACACTCAAGTTTTGAGAACACCTTTCTATGTCATAGCTCATGCTTATTTGAGAAGAATGCCTTTTATATAATCTGGCCTCGAATATTAACAATAACTCTGCAATTTTCTCTGAATTCTCAAATTATTCAAAATGATTAAAAGACCTCGTGTTTTAAATTATTATAAATTGTAAATTTTTATAGAACAAGAGTTAGAAGACCTCATGTTAAAAAATTTCTCAACATATATTGCCTTTTTAAATCAGAAATTTGCTTGAGTTGTTACTGATATTCTCCTCACATATGTATTTGCATGATGAAACTGAACTTTTTGGAGCTGTGCATTATTGTATGTTTAGGAGTATGACTTAAAAACATTACATATGTTTAGGAGCTGTGCATTATTGTATTTGCATGATGAAACCGAACTTTTTGGACCAAAGAGATGTGCTTCTTGATAACCATTACATATGTTTTAGGAAATCGTGTGATTTAATGTGTGTGTGCATTTTGTGGCTGTTAGAAGTTATAAATTGTTGGGCTATGGACTTCAAGAAGCAAACAACTTAATAACAAAGGAAGCTTCTGAAAAAAATGAAGACCGTCTTCTCAGTGTTACTATATTGTTTTTGTAATTCTTGTTTTATTTGTATTAATATTTTCCGGTGAACAAGGGTCATAATTATTGTCTTGCCTCATGTAACCAGGTTCTATGTTGCAGAAGTTCTTTTGGCACTCGAGTATCTGCACATGTTGGGAGTTGTGTACTGCGACCTTAAACCAGAAAACGTTCTTGTCCGTGACGACGTGACGACGGCCACATATTCTTCAATTAATTTTTTTCCCCTTCAATGTGTTTCTATGAGATGGCACTAACCTTCATCTTTGTTATATTGTTTTTGCTGACCACAGGGTTGAAGTCTGCAAACACTGAATGATATTTTCTAAGTGGTTTGTATTAGATAAGTCCGTTGCATTGAATCCGTGCAGATTTTTGTAGTTCTTATCGATATTGTTTTCCTCTCTCTGATGACTGCTGGTTAGAGTGCCAACATAAACAGTAACCGAAGATTCTGAAAGAGATTTTACATACTATAGTTGAGGTAGCTGTCATTTTGTTTAGTAATATTTCAGTAATTTTGTTCGTTTATGTAATCTTGTTTAGTAATATTTCAATAATTTTGTTCGTTTAAATTTTTGTAAAATTTTACTTTTTATGTACTCATTGTAGTTTGGGAATAGAATGTTTGATGTGTGAATGTCAATTTTTTTTTTCTTTTTATTTTTATAATTTTATGGTTGGATGATAAATTTAATTTTTGTGAATTTTTAGCTATCAAATTAAATGGTTATAAAATGTTTTTGAACTGACTTTTAGTGACGAAAATATATGGTAGAGAGTCATTTATCCTTTAGCGACCAAAAATAATTGTTGTTAAAAATGTCACTATTTTGTATTTTGCGACCAAATAGGGACATTTTGTGACGAAGTATTAGCGACGAAATGTTTTAGTTTTGCAAAATCAAACATTTTGTGGCAGTGTAAAATTGGTCGCCAATTGTCATTTTTAGCGACGTTTTTGAAAATCAGTCGCTAATTACTTTCCTGGACGCACTTTTAGTGACGTTTTTGGTGACTAATATAATTTTGTCACAAAAAGTATTTAGAGACTAAAGTAATGGTTTTAGGGACAAAAACAATTGGTCGCTAAAAGTCTTATATGTTGTAGTGCTTGTTCAGCCCAATACCTATCTTTTTGGGCAAAAAACATTTGAATTTAATTTAATTTTTTGGTAAAATAAAATCTAGAATTCAAATTAAACCGGAAATAATCTGGTCCGGTTTTACTGTACACCCAAACAGGGCCCTTCCCGTTTTTGTTATCTGTTTGAATTATGAACCCAACAGATTCAAATCTGTTTAAATTCAAAACCAAACAGATTTCATACCTGTTCAAATAGATTTGCACCTGTTTAATTTAAAACCTGCAGCCACCAATCCATCTATAAATAGGACAGCCCTCATTTGGATTTTGGAACTCTAATTTCCGTCCTTCATAATTCTGTAAATATTCTCTTCATATTACTGTATTATTTTCTTCTGTGAGAGAGTATAAACACTTAGTGTGTTCGTTAGGCAAACAATTTGTCATGCTGCTATTGTTTGTAGTTGATCATTTCATCTTGGGAGATAGACGTCCATATTCTAAAAGTACCGTGGAGAGAACGAATCTGTCTTAAGGACACAATGTCAAACACTGGACTTGATCAGAATAATATTCGAGAATTAATCAAGTAAGTTATTAAATTTATTTTCAGAGTTATTATTATTTATTTAAAATCAGATTTTAATTTTATTTTTGTAATAAAATAAAATCTGTATTTATTTATTTAACTTTTATTTCGAGTTTGATTTTTGTAATCAAACAAATTCTCTCATTTCCTTTATTTCTTTATATTCTGGTTGTTGTTTAGTACACAACAGAATTTAATCTATTTAACTACAGTGAAGATTCTCCAACAATCTTAACAATCTTAAGATAGATTCCTTTTTGGTATCTTCATTGTATTTAATTTTCTGTAATTTCATAAAGAAATATTCTGGTTAAGAAAACAAATAGTGGTTTATGCTATTTAACAGATAGTAGTAATATACTGTCTCTTTTCTTTGACAACTAGTAGTAATATACTGGTGTCATTAACAATTGCAGAATATTAATTTGTGTTACAGAAAATTATTGTGGTATTTTATTTTTCTAGTTTTAGTAACAAGGAAAATAAAATTATTTTGTGTAATAATTTATTTTCTGGTTTTAATAACGAGAAAATTAATTTGTGGTTTGTTTTTCTGATTTTTGCAATAAGATATTATTTCGGTATTTTATTTTCTGGTTTTAGTAACTAGAAAATTAATTTTGTTAATTTATCATAGTTCATCGTGAGTATACATGGAAGTATTTGATTCTGGAGTTAAATATTAGTTTTACAAACTAATTTTATTTTTATTACGAAGAAACCTTTGTGGCAAGTTTATTTTCTTTATTGGTTTACTGATTTATTCTTTAATTTCTGTGTATGGATCCGTAGTCGTGAATAGTTTCTGCACATGAGTCGGAATATATATATATATATATTCACAAGAACATTTTAATGTGTATATAATTAGTTTATTTATGTACAAATCAAACTGATTAAATGAAGGTATGTTTTGTCATTTTTGGAGTTTAAAATTCAAAACGTGTTGAATTTTATTTATGGATTGAGAATCTTTTTATTTCATGATGCAAGTTATGGGATCATGCATGATTAATTTATTTTGTTAATTCATTATTTTTATGTTTGATATGCATGTATTGATATCAACTCAAGTTATTTCTTAAAAAAAAAAAAATAATTTCATGTGATTTGGAATGATAAATTAATATGTTGACTTTTACATAAACAGATTAATTTGAGTATTTCTAATCAATTTTGAATGGGTGTTTAAACACCAGAGAAATTTAAACATGAAGATGTATGTAGTTATATCGTTCCATTTAATTGGAAGTAAATTTAAGAAATCTTTTATGTTGATTATTAGTTTGTTTTGAATTTGTGACATGAGATGTCGTTAATTATTATTTTACTTGCGTAGTAGAATTTGATAAATCATAAACCATTATATTAATACAGGAGTGTATCTCTTGCATTAGATGAGATAATGTAATTTTCTTTTGTCACAAATATTTAATTGTATCTCTTACAATTAAATGGGTTGTTTGAATTGTTTGATTCTTAGGCAAAATTTTTGTTAGGATATGATTTTGTCAAAACATTAATTTTGATTTGTGTAGTCATAATTATTTTGGATTTTTTATTTGAAATTAATAAATCATGATTTGAAATTTATGAATCAAGCACATCGTAGACAACAAGTGATGTATGTTATATTTTGATTTATATTAGAAGTAATAGGGGTGGTGAATATGATGCACCATTAAATGAATTTTGTGCACAACATGGCATTATTCACCAAACTACAGCACCTTATTCTCCACAGCAAATTGGAATTGCTGAAAGGAAGAATAGAACCCTTAAAGAAATGATGAATGCCATGTTACTAAGTTCAGACTTACCACAAAACTTGTGGGGGGAAGCAATATTGTCTGCTAATTATGTTCTTAACAGAATACCCCACAAGAAAACCAACAGCACTCCTTATGAATTGTGGAAAGGTCGACCGCCTTCCTACAAATACTTAAAAGTGTGGGGGTGTTTGGCAATAGTTGAAGTTCCTATTCCTAAAAAGACTAAGATTGGACCAAAAACAGTAGATTGTGTGTTTATTGGTTATGCTCAGAATAGTAGTGTATATCGGTTTCTGACTTATAAATCAGAAATACTTGATATAAATGTGAACACTATTATAGAGTCAAGGAATGCTGTGTTTTTTGAACATGTCTTTCCTTACAAGAAAGGATAGGAATTAAGTTCACAGAAAAGAACTTATGATTGTACACAAAGTTAGGAGACTAATGACAATCAAACACAAGAGACTAGTAATGGTCTCGACCAACAGGATTTAACTGATGATGAACCAAGACGAAGTAAGAGAGCGAGAACATCAAAATCCTTTGGTCCATATTTTCTGACATACGTGTTAGAAAATGAACCTCAAAGCTGTTAGGTTTTTATTTTGGCAACCCCGTTTGACAAAACTCCTTTGAGTTGTAATTTTATTCGCATTTTTGTTTCAGTGAGGCTATGAGTTTATTAGATGCGAATCCAAACCCGAATCGAGCCATGCAGAGAAGTTTGTGATGTTAATGCTTTCAAGATTGCCACTTCGCTGATTATTACGGGGGTCGAGCTGCCCGGTCAGCTCGCGGCCGAAGCAAAATTCAAATTTGCATTCAAAATTGCATGTCAGCCGTTGCTCGCTCGAGCCAAGAAGTGCTCGCTCGAGCCAAGACTTTCTCGCTCGATCCAAGGAATGCTCGCTCGAGCGAAGGATTGCGTCCGCACAAAAACCTGAAAGGAGTGGTTGGTCGCTCGATCCAAGGATCCGTCGCTCGAGCGAAGGCACTAGTAGAAATCACGAAATTTACTCTCCTCGCTCGAGCCAGGAAAGCCTCGCTCGAGCGAGCCTCAGAATCCGGATTTTTTTCGAAGAGTTGGTTTCTTCTGAAACAGGATTTCTTTTGGTGTTCTACAAGAAGTTGGATTTCTTCCTTGGGAAGTTTTGGATCACTTTTGGACTTCTACAAGGAGTTGGCCTTCTTCCAAGACAAGAATTATTTTGGTTCTTTATAAGTAGTTGGTTTTCTCCCAAAACTAGACTACTCATTAATTATTCCTCCAGATCTTCTTTTTGGTTCTTAAAGGTTTATATCTGGGGATATTTTATTTTTCTTTGATGTCTTATTGAGTATTCAACTCATGATCTGAAAAGGCTACATCAAAGGTTTTGTTTGTTACACAAAAGAGAGAGTTGTTCTTCAGTTGTGGATTCTGAAGAATTCGAGCCTGAAGCTTCAGTTGTGAATTCTGGAGTGGCTCATCAAAGTTGTTCTTCAGTTGTGGATTCTGAAGAATTCGGTCTGAAGCTTCGGTGGTGGAATCCGGAGTGGCTCATCAGAAAGACAATTCCGTGGTGAAGATGGGGTTGGAAGAGGCACATAGAGGTTGGTTCAATTAGGCGTTGTGGATTCGCTAGATAATTGAGAGTGATACCTGTGTAATTCCTTTATATCTTCTTAGTGGATTGTTCTGGTGGCTGTGGCCCGTGATTTTTTTATCACAATTGGAAGGTGTCCAATTGTGGTTTTTCCACGTAAAATCTTTGTGTCTCCTTCTCTTGATTGTTTGATTGGGATTGTTATATTCTGCTAAAATTGATACATAATCACAAATCAACATCTAGGAGGTTTCTAGATTTTTCAAAAGCTTTAAGGCAGCAATGACAGGTCCTGAAGCACCTTTGTGTAAAAGGCTGTTAATAATGAAATTGAATCCATTATGCAAAATCATACTTGGGAATTGGTGGATCTTCCACCAGGTTCTAAACCTCTTGGATATAAATGGATATTCAAGAGAAAAATGAAGGCAGATGGTTCAATAGACAAGTATAAAGCAAGACTTGTAGTAAAAGGTTGCAGACAAAAGGAAGGTCTGGATTATTTTGACACATATTCCCCTGTGACAACAATAACATTCATTCGCATGCTTATTTCTACAGCAGCGTTGTTTAATTTAGAAATACATCAAATGGATGTTAAGACGGCTTTCTTAAACGGTGATCTAAATGAAGAGATCTATATGAGCAACCCGAAGGGTTTGTAGTCTCGGGGCAAGAAAAGAAAGTTTGTCGGCTTGTAAAGTCTTTTTATGGATTAAAACAAGCACCTAAGTAATGGCATGAAAAATTTGATCATGCAATGCTTACTAATGGGTTTAAGATAAACAAATGTGACAAATGCGTCTATGTTAAAAACATTGACCAAGGATATGTCATAGTTTGTTTTTATGTGGATGACATGCTCATCATTGGAAGCAGTCAAAACATGATCAAATCAACTAAGCAAATGCTTAACAAAAAAATTGATATGAAAGATATAGGGGTCGCAGATGTTATATTAGGAATGAAAATGACTAAAACATCTGACGGATATGCATTATCTCAATCACATTATATTAAAAAAATTCTTGGTAAATTTATCAAGGATGATTTTAATTTAGCTAGAACACCTGTAGACGTCAATCTTTATTTATCGAAAAATAAAGGTGATGCTTTGTCTCAGGTAAAATACTCCCAAATCATTGGAAACCTAATGTACCTAATGAATTGTACTCGTCTTGATATAGCTTATGCTATCAGTAAATTGAGTAGGTACACTAGTAACCCCGGAGAAGACCATTGGAAGGCAATCATTCGGGTTCTTAAATATCTAAGATTTACCCGTGATCATAGTTTGAACTTTACTTGATATCCAGCAGTACTTGCAGGTTATTGTGATACAAATTGGATATCGGATACTAAAGATTCAAAATCCACAAGTGGATATATCTTTACTCTGGGAGGCGCTGCTGTTTCTTGGAAGTCCACAAAACAAACATGCATTGCACGATCCACAATGGAATCCGAGTTTATTGCTTTAGACAAAGTAGGAGAAGAAGTAGAATGGCTTCGTCACTTCTTAGAAGACATTCTAATGTGGCCAAAACCTGTGCCAACTATTTGCATTCATTGTGCTAGTCAATCTGCAATAGGCAGGGCACAGAATCATATGTATAACGGTAAGTCACGACATATTCGTCGTCGACATAATACCGTAAGGCAATTGTTGTCAAATGGAATAATCTCAATAGATTATATAAAATCTAAAGTGAATATTGCGGATCCGTTAACAAAAGGTTCGACAAAAGAGCTAGTGTATAGTTCATAGAAGGGGATGGGATTAAAGCCTATTACATAAGAGTCGTCATAATGGTAACCCTACTTCTATGATTGGAGATCCCAAGAACTAAGTTCAAAGGGACAACTAAGTTATGTATGGCTCGCCAGAAATCACCAAGGGATTAAAACTCCCTACCCATTCCTATGGTGAGAGTGATATCTGCAACATATGTTGTATGCAGGAGTATAAGGATAAGCTTTGCTTTTAATGATTACTTATATCTTGATTGTGGCATAAAATCAAGACGAGTATAAGGAGATACTCACAATAAGAATCACCTATATGAGTGTCGAACTGGGGCCGGTTCTATGAGAATGAAAAAGGCTAAATTCTCTAGAAACACTCATGAAAACCAGGCGCGTTCAACGCTAAAATGAACACAACAGTGAGAACCACGATGTGTTAGAAGATATTTTGTGTGAAATCTGTTGTCTTGGCTTACACAAACGGCTGAACAATTCAAGGCATCGCGTCCATTGGTTAGCCAGTAAGTCCGATAGATTATCACTAGGGAAGGTTCAAGGCCGAAAGCTACCTATCCTGATGCAAGATATTTTCGACTTATACTCTTTCGATAAAGTCTGCATATTATTGCATTTCCATTGTCATCAAATTCCATTCCTGTGGGGGATTGTTGGAAAATGGTTTGGAAAATTCTGGGTAAAACTAGAATTTTTTCCTAAGTTTGGTCTATTTTTTAGGTGGGCTCCGTGCGTCGATTTTCGCGGGTCAAAGTGGTAACGCGTTTTATGCCGCATTGTGATTCACGTGGTATATTTGGTTGCTCAAAACCATTACCGAGTGAACGGAAATTGAAGCCAAAGTATGCTCCATGGAAATGGAGTTTTGGTGGAAAATCATTAAAGGTTTGAATAAGGCTTGTCCCACATTGATTTGGTGGGAAGTTTTGAATGGGTTTATAAGGCATGGGATTGGAACTTGGGGTGTGCCCCAAGGGGTACCCAAGTGTTTTAGAGAGGGAGGTTATGGGCAAAATGGGCTGCACCCATTGGACCCAAAAATCACCACACGCGCGCCGCCACCGCCATCCGTTCGGTCGGTCGGCAGGCTAGGCTGGGCTGGCTGGGCTTGGGCGTAGGTACGTGGTGTGTGGTTGGGTTGGGCTTGTTCGGCCCAATACCTATCTTCTTGGGAAAAAAACATTTGAATTTAATTTTATTTTTGGTAAAATAAAATCCAGAATTCAAATTAAACCAGAAATAATCTGGTCCGGTTCTACAGTACACCCAAACAGGGCCCTTCCCATTTTTGTTATCTGTTTGAATTGTGAATCCAACAGATTCAAATCTGTTTAAATTCAAAACCAAACAGGTTTCATACCTGTTCAAATAGATTTGCACATGTTTAATTCAAAACCTGCAGCCACCAATCCATCTATAAATAGGACAGCCCTCATTTGGATTTTGGAACTCTAATTTTCGTCCTTCATAATTCTGCAAACATTCTCTTCATATTGCTGCATTATTTTCTTCTGTGAGAGAGTATAAACACTTAGTGTATTCGTTAGGCAAACAATTTGTAGTGCTGCTATTGTTTGTAGTTAATCATTTCATCCTGGGAGATAGACGTCCATATTCTGAAAGCACCATGGAGAGGACAAATCTATCTTAAGGATACAGTGTCAAACATTGGACTTGATCAGAATAATATTCAAGAATTAATCAAGTAAGTTATTAAATTTATTTTCGGAGTTATTATTATTTATTTAAAATCATATTTTAAATTTTTTTTTTGTAACAAAATAAAATATGTATTTATTTATTTATCTTTTATTTCGAGTTTGATTTTTGTAATCAAACAAATTCTCTCATTTCCTTTATTTCTTTATATTCTGGTTGTTGTTTAGTACACAACAGAATTTAATCTATTTAAATACAGTGAAGATTGTCCAACAATAACTACTACTAATGATAATGTATCATTGAAGTCATATTTTATTTCTATCAGTGCACTGAGTGCTTCTTACACCCACTCTTTCATAGGTTTATTATAGATGGTGCATGGATTCAAATAAATAAAAAACAGTTTTAAAAAACAGTTTTTTTTAATTAAAAAAACTAGTTTTAAATAAACTTTTTCAGCATAGTTTATATAAACAAAACAAGTTTTGGATAAACAGAAAACTGTTTACAGATTGATCTTATTTAACCAAAAAACCAACTTTCTAATAAATAAACTAAATAAAAAATAAAATAAAATAAAATAAAATAAAAACTTCTATAAATAAAAGGTTTTCTATATAGATCATTATTGCCATCATGGCAAACAACTACCCACTTGGCTCAATTCCTTGACTGCACATTAGGGAAAACAAACTAACTGCATTTGGTATAAACCCACTAGAGCATACCCAGAGACCATGGTGTTCCAAAAAAGTCCATTCCTCTTAGGCATTCTATCAAACAAGTACTAGGCAGGTTTGTTTTCCAAACTTGCAATACATGTTGATCAAAGTATTCATATAAAGTATTCAATCACACACTCAGTCCCTCATTTTCTTCGAAACTCAAGTTTTTCCAGTTTTTTCCTCTCTGCTCCTCAGTTTCTTAGTAACCAAAAAGATCACCAACCGAATTACACAATATTCAATAAACAAAGCAACATGGCAGATTCAAAATCACTTATAATGGAAACAAAATCTGCAATCTATTATTTTCCATGTATATACAAACACAACAAAGGTTATGTCTCAAACCAAACCATTCGGTTTAATAAGAAATATGAAAGTACACTGGTTAAAAGTCAATTAGAGAATGCAAAATAAACTTTTAGAAATAGATACAAACGAAGAAGTTATTCTCATAAAATAGAAACGAATTCTATTGGTACAAATGTGGTAATGAACAACATACAAGACCTAGAATCTGACTCAATCACTGATTCAAGTAGGAAAAATATTTGAATTAGAATAGAAATGATAACAGTAACAACCTTGAGATTCAAACGTCTGTAACAGGCTTTAATTGTTATTGTTCATTAAAGCCAAAAAACCCACTTACATAAACCATGAAATTACATAAACCATGTGAAAGTAGTAAAAACACAAATAATTCCGTCTATCATTAATTAAGCTGCAATCTATCATATTGTATTCTGAATATAAAATAGACACAGTTCTAACTTGTCATAACCCATCAGTCAACCCACAAATTCAAAAATGATCCAATTAATAGAACGTTGAAATTAATCAAACAAAGTCAAATCATACTAATCATTCAGAAACAAATATCATTTGAATTACCAAAATGAAGATGAATGAAATCCATATCTGAATCAATTCAAAACATTGCATTACTCATTATATTTTCCCAAAAAAAAAAAATGAGTCTGTCTTAAGATTGTTAGAAAAATTAGTACCAAACTATATGAAAAATATAATTTAAAATTATGCAAACGATTTTTGGGCAAAACCAAAAATTGAAATAAATCAAGCTAATAACGTGATAAAACTTACAGTACATAAATAGATAAAACCTGATCGAGTCGAGTGTGTGACACTCTTTCCTTAAGACAGATTCGTCCTCCCACCGGTGCTTAGGATTTAATGGACGTCTATCTCCCAGGATACAATGATCAATGTCTTGCACTAGCAGCACTACTATTGCAAGCCTAACGAACTTTGCTATGCATGTACTCTCTTTATAGGAAAATTAGACTCAGAAAACATGTAGAATAGATGCAAAGTGAAAAGGAAAATAGCAATTCTCTTTTTTAATTGAAGTGAGGGAGATGGAATATATAGACTTCTATGTGACTCTTCAGAAAGGTTGTGACCCTTCAAAAAGACACACGCTTCCATCTCAAGAGACACAACCATTGGAGTAAATTTAAACTTAAATTTTCCAACAGATTCAGCAAATTACAATTTTAAAATTACATTCCAAGATACTTTAGACTCATTCCCAAGTTCGATGAACTAGATGACATTACAAAAGAGAAAAGCCCTAAGGGCATACAAGACAACAACAAAACAAATTTACAAGTCTTGACACAAAACTCTAAGCATTGGCAGCAAAATATCCTCGAGCTATAAATCCAAAATCAAGTGACCGCTTACTTCAAGTCATCACCGTGGTGGTACATCATCATGTCCTGAAAATTTAATTAGGGTTGAGCTATATGTCTAGTAGGAATACATTTAACCTAGTATCTAATCGTTTGAATAAGTCCATGGCACCATCACAACCAAAACTACATTAGTAGTTAATAAGAAAACATAGTTAATTAGGTAATTCAATTCAAAATGATACGAAAATCGCATTCCATCTCACACCAAATCACAATCCATATTAGAAAGAGTAATATGCCATGAGTCCCTTGTAAGAGTCCAAAAATACATCCTCAAATCACTTTCTTTCCAAAAAAAAACATTCTCCACATTTACCGACTATTATACGGTAGGACGTAGGCATCCAAAATCATCCGTTTTTCCACTTTTACCGACTACAATATTGCAGGACCAGTGGATACCCAAAAATATTTTCCCATGTTCGTCCAGCAATGAGCTCAAGATAGGGAAATTGGGCAACTTGACTCCCCACGCAGGTACTAACACAACACAACCACATTAAAAACCGACTCTTAACCTGGACTCATGCTCAATTTACCAAACTTTTATTCAATCAACTAGTATTCAACATTGTATGAGATGAAATACACACATAACATTCAATAAAAATCAAATCCCAAGCCTCAATTTCAATGCCATCGCATTGTTCATATATTTCATCTCTTTATTATTCACAATATCTCCAGAATTCGAAAAAATTCCAATCTTAATACTATTTTCTTCTCAATTTAAAAGCTAGGGTTTTTATCAAATTTGGGGCTTTCTCCCCATCTTCATATATAAGTATCTTCTTAACATTTATATACACATTTTGAGGAAAGATTTGGAAAAAATTCTAATAAAAGTTGAGTAATATGTTCCCTTTGTATGAAATAAGAGTTTATCCAACCCAATCATCAAATTAGATTTCAATTCACAATAATACCATAGATACATCTCCAAAACAAAGAAATATTAGATTAAATGTAACCTTACCTCAAGCTATGAGCAAATAGACCAAAATTCTAAGAAAATCTTTCAGAAAAAACGGAATCCAATTGGTAAGAAGGAAGATCTCCACTTGTACTCCACTCCTTGCAAGTGATTTAGATTGGATCTTAGGAGAATGACGAGTATTTTGGGGTGAAAACTTAGGGTTTTCGAACTTAGGGTAATAGGGAGGAAGAGAGAACACAGAAGTGGAAAGAATAATTTATAGTGTACTTTTTAAACTGCAGAATTCGCGCAAACCGCTCGAGCGAACAACACAACTACAAAAGGATCGCTCGAGCGATAATTCCACTGCTCGAGTGAAAAATGAAAAGTCCCAGAAGTTTTGCAGAGCTACAGTGAAACTATTGGGAGCTCACATTCTATGCTCGAGCGACGATTCCTTCGCTCGAGCGGCCTTGTCTATAGACTTGTGAGATACTAGAAGCAGCAATTGTCCGCTCAAGCGACACTTTATTCATTGGAGCGGTCACCTGGAACAAGATGTCACATAGTATACACCTCAAAAATGGGTGTGTATTTTAGAATTTCCTTGAGAATAATTCTATTTGCTTTAGTTTTTTTAATCGGTAAGAGAATAATTACAAATATGAAAAGTATTATATCAAATTGATCACCATTTCAACAATATCTATAAAGTTAATAATCACCATGCCCAACAACCACCATAAGGCCAAATTTGTGAAGAAACAAACTTCTCCATACAACTCCATAATAGGGGAGAAATAAACACCACAAGTATTAAACTCCTCTCTATAGGAATTGAACCAGCAAACTCACACCACAAAGGGGTGCTACACACATATTAGGCCAAGCTAGTTTAATCCAAATCAATCAAGCTAGTTTTTTGACCATTTAGACTCTTTCAGTTATATCGTACTAGTGGTGGTGCAACACATGATAATTTTTCATCTATTGTAATTGTATTTTTAAAATTAAAAATGAAAAACTTTGTAGCCAATACAATAAAATTGTGAATAATAATACAATAAAAGGAAAATTACGAAAAAGTCCAATCTCAGGAATAATTACTCCAATCAGTCCCATATATTTTCTATTGTTGTGATAAATCCTGTTGGTATTGACAATATAACTTTTGCTAGATGATTGTACCCTTTTCCACTATGACACTCACTTTTTTCCACTATAACACCTAACAAAAACACAGTTGATGTGGCATGCGGCATGTTCTACCATAAGGAAGAGTTCTAAAAATGTTATAGTGTACTTTTTCCATTATAACACCCAACAAAACCTAGCTGATGTGGCATGTAGCATGTTCCACCACAAGGAACAGTTCTAAAAAAGCTGTAATGTACTTTTTCCCACTGTGACACCCACTTTTTCCCGCTGTAACACTCAAAAAAAACTTAACAAAAGGTTGGAAGAGTACTAATGTGGCATGTTCCACTACAAGAAAAAGGGTTTTTAAAAAGTTATAGTGTGACGACCCTACCACGTATAATAATTAGCATTTAATTAATTAAGGAGATTTGAATCTTAATTGCCCATTATTCTAATTTGATCTAGGATTTATGAAAATTATGGAGACTAATTCGTATATGATTCTATTGAGGATTTATTTTGGAATTAGAAATTGAAAGCCTAAATGGCTCAAGAGATTATAATTGGTGAATTGAATTATTTTAATTTTGAGTATCGGACCATATGGGAGTTTAATTAAATATTCGATTCAATTTAGTAAAATTGAGATTTTAATAAGTGGGTCCGAATTGGAGTTGATTAAGTTATGAGATTTGGGAATTAAGATTATTATGAATTAAAGTTATTTATGAGGTGTTCAATTGAATATGTAATTTAATGACGGAGATTTTGATTTTGATCTGAAATTGAAGGCTACGATTTGGGAAACCAAAATTGATGATAGCAATAAGTTTAATTTGATGTTTGGAGCCTTTTGAGAATTTGATTAAAAACCTAATTCAGATTGATAAATTTAAATATAATTAATTGGGCTTTAATGGAAGTCAAATTAAACTAATTAAATTTTGTGGGATTTGTGATTAGTATGATTAATTTAATTATGTGCTAATCAAGATTTATTAAGACTAAGTGTTGCTTAATTAAATTAATCTTAATCATAAATTAAATTGTAGAATGGTCTAGAATTTGAGAGTGTATGTGGGGAAGGGTGTGCTGAGAAATATGTGTGTGTGAGGAGAAATCTGTGTGTGTGCTTGCGAGTGTTGTGTAGGAGCTCAAAGAAATGTGCAAGTATGTGTCCGTGTTACAAGAAGTGAGGGTGTGTGTATATGTGTCTTGTGCTGAGTTTTTTGGTCAAGGGAAGAGAGAGTTTGGCTTGTTGAGTGTGCTAGAGAGCTTAGAGAGAGAGAGAGCTCAAAGAGTGTAGAGAGAAACCCATATTTGTGTGAAAGATTGGAAGAAAGAAGAGCAATCGTAAGAGAAGCTCAAGAAATTTTGCAAAATCAAAATTATAGGTAAGGATTCTAAGTTTAATTTGGAAGATTAATCTCCCTACACCTTGAAATTAAGAGAGTTTTGAAGCTATGTTCATGAATTAAGAAAGTTTTGGAATCAATATCTTGTAATTGGAAGAAATTAAGAAAAAAAAATGAAGGATCATGATTTTGGAAATTGATTTAGAAATTAACTGTTTTTGGTTTTATTTTGTAGTATCTTCTTATAATACTTGAGATTGAGAAGGATCTGAGATTCTATTCATGGAATTAGAAAGAAATTGGGTTTTAAAAATGAAATGGGTTACATGCATTTTCATGGTCATGGAAATAAACTTAGAAATTAATTATTTTGGGTTTGATTTTGAATATTTTGCATGAATTTGAGTCTCATTTTTACATGCATGTAAGTTGGAGAAATTAAAGAATTAATTCATGAACATGGTTAAGGTTAATAAATAAGGAAATAATTGTAAGAATTCTTCAAATTGAGCTTGGGTTTGGAAGCCTTGATATATATGAGATGTATATTTGCATGCACCATGAGTTTTGAAAGGATTTGAGCTATGCTATTATGCATTTGATTTTGAAGAAAAGTTTTGGAAACCAAGACGTCATGAAAATATCAGTTTTGATTTTGATTAGTAATCCATGCATGCAATGTAATTTAACAATTTTATTTTATTCAATTTAAATTAGAACATTTATGATTTGATTTTGGAACAAGCAAAATTAGTTGGCCTTGATTTTAATTGCATACATGCAAATATTTTTCTAAGAGCTTTATAATGTTAATTTCATGTTTTATAAGAAAAAGGAAGAAAGGTTTTGATATCATCATATTCATGAAGTTTTGGTATTAATCTTGGCAAATCAAAGAAGGTTTTGTTTTATAATTTAAAATTAGCCATGGGTTCATTTTTATTAATGAAATTACATATTTAAATTAAGTCAAGCATGAACCTAAGTTTTGAAATAAAGATTGGGAGCTATACCTTCAATTTTGAAAACCCAGAAAATTTATAGACCGCTCGAGCGACCAATGGGCGACTGGAGTAAACATTTCGAGTTCCCAGTATTTTTGCAGACTGTGCAATCCGCTCGAGCGACCAAGTGGTGGCTTGAGCAGTCAAGTTACTTCAACATATTTTAAAAAATTAGATCCTTGTCATATTTTCATCCTCATATCTTCCCAAGCAATCTTAGGCATGAATTATGACTCATTGAGGATTAATAAGCTAACAATCAACATAAATTAGTTGGTTAAAGAATATACCATTGACTTAGTAATAATTGATTACGAAGCAAAGTAAGAAATCGGTCTATTTGGAAAAGAATGCTTTAGTAATGAAAGAATTTGTGAAATGAGAACTCGATTCGTTTGAATAAAGAAAGAATAAGTGAAGTAGAACTTCGGATTACTTAAATAGAAAAAGACAAGAGAAGTCAAGTTTGATCAAGGAAGTGATATTGTGTTTCAATGTGCATATGTTATGTGTTTGTGTAAGTCATGCGCTATCGTCTGCCTAATCTGACTAATCTGTCTGATCTACTTCTGGAGCTATTTGTGAGTAACAATTCTATATAGCTATGTTCAACTTAAGTATTTTTTTAACGCTATGATATGATCTGTTTTCTAAAATGCTATTTCGGGATTAAATGAATGACTGTCCAGTTTTCTGAAACGTATTCGTGGCATTCTTAGCATAATGTGATATCTGTTATTTGTTACCTGGTACAAAGGTTTCACGTGGGTTCCAATTGTAATGCCCCAAAATAAATACAATAATCCGTCCACAATATCAATAAATGACAACACTATAAAGTAATTATCTTCCATTAAATTCAATTGAGTTTACAAAAGGGAAACATATGTGGTATACATTCATAATGCCTGGCCCTGAATCTATAGGATATGTTGCAAACAAGAGAAAATAATGGAGGTTAAATCGGTAAAAAAATGCCCTAAGGGCTTATAACTTTCCAAGACGACACTTGGTTACAACAAAAGTGAACTCAAGTCCAATACAATTAAAGCCATTGCCTTGTACAAAATAAATACAATAAATACAGAAAAGAAGCTCTCACTCAAAGTCCTCCCAAGCTATTGCCTTAGCGGAGGCATATCATCAGCACCTGAAATGTTTTTCCCACGTAGGGTGAGCCAAAGCCTAGTAAAAATAATTCAACACAATATATGAATCTTAACAAGGCTACAAGGTGAATGCATATGCAATGCTCATGCCAAAACAATTTTATACATCTTTCCAAAACTATGCAATGCCTAGTGTATATATATATTGATCCATAAATCATTTCCATTACAATAGAAAATGAGGTAGTGAATCACACTTTGGGAATTTCTAAACAATACAACCTTTCCTGGAAATTTCGTCCAGAGAAAACTGTAAGTCGGGACCCATGTACACGTAGGCTATACAAGCATTACTATTGCCATTTTACAGAAATTTCATCCACGAGATCGGCACCCATGTATACGTGCAGTTTTCGAGACTTTCACCCAAGACACACAAGCCAACTTATTTGATGTAACAATAATTCCTTTCCTAGATTCACCGATTTTCTCAAAGCAGTAACATTTTCAATGTATAAGTATGAGACAATGCTCAATGCAAATGAATAAGAAAATAGTTTCAATTCTCCTAATTCACATGCAATTTCTACAGCACTCATAGTTATCCTCCACCAATAGCCCAAAAAACAAATAATTTTAAACAGATAAACAATTACAATAAAAATATAACTTTCCAAATTTTCAAGAGGTAAGTTATAATACATATGTAACTCCACCATACTCATCAACATCATCCTAATTTCATAATTCTAATATCAAATCTCAAAATCTATACAAAATCAATATTTGAGGCATTTAGGACAAAATTCCCTTCTCTCCCGAAATCAATCCCAACGTTCAAAATCAATAATTTATCACCAACTCAACATTATCTTCCATATAAAAATAATTCTCAAGGATCCATTTGAAAACCCCTCTTTTGATTTTTACCTAAAACCCTAGATTGTTCCAAATCTCCCAAAAATCTCAACATGGCTTAGAAATACAAATAACTAAGTTAAAACTCATAAAAAGTGTGGAAAGTAACCCTATCTCAAGTTAGAACATGAGAGAGAGAGAGAGAGAGAGAGAGAGAGAGAGAGAGTGTGTGTGTGTGTGTGTGTGTGTGTGTGTGTGTGTGTGTCATGGCCCGATCTCGCCCCTAAGGATTAAGGTCATAACCGGCCAATAATCACGAGATCATCTACGGCCTCAAACAATTTCAGAAATATTAAGGGGCCAAAACAGAAGCAGATTTACAAACTCTGTCCAATGAGCTGTGCTTACATGGTATAGTAAAATCATTCCAAAGGTATTTCATAATAACTCACACATATAAATAGAATTAACATCTTATATACATCTAGGAACTTTCAGATATACAGTCAGCTAAACAAAAACTCATATGCATAGGTGATTCGGCGTGTTCATCAAAATAGCAAAAGAGTAACAAAAGAACAAAAGGGACAAAAACAAAGTCTCGTGCGTGAGACATTCAGGTTGACTCCTCAAAAACTTGACTTCCTCTCATAGTCTTCACTGAGACTAGGTTTGGATGTCTCTTTGCTCACCTACATACGCATGAATGAGAATGAGCAAAAGCCTAGTGAATAATATCAAATAAGGAAGTTACATGAATGAAAATTTGTTAACAAACATATCAATCAGCCTTAGGCCCATTCATGTTTCTATCTAATAAATCAAATGGCCTTAGGCCCAAACATATCAAACGGCCTTGGGCCCAATTCATTCTTGTCAAACGGCCTTAGGCCCAACTCGCTCGTGTCAAACGACTTTTGGCCCAATCATTCATGTCAAACAGCCTTTGGCCTAATCATTTCTATCAAACAGCCTCTGGCCCAATCATTCATGTCAAACGGCCTCTGGCCTAATCATTCATGTCAAACGGCCTCTGGCCCAATCATTTCTATCAAATGGCCTTTGGCCCAATCATTCATGTCAAACGGCCTTTGGCCCAATCATTCATGTTAAACGGCCTTTGGCCTAACCATTTCTATCAAACGGCCTTTGGCCTAATCATTCATGTCAAACGGCCTTTGGCCCAATCATTTCTATCAAACGGCCTTTGGCCCAATCATTCATGTCAAACGGCCTCTGGCCCAATCATTCATATGACGTATATCCAATTCAATTCAATAACTCTGTAGAACTCATACATATGTGAGCATTTGGAAGTATCATACTTCAATACATTCTTATTAAGATATTACTCATAGTGTTCTGCCGGTGGATTCACCCTTGTGCTTCGCCCTATACACTTTACAACATATCGAGTCACAAGCGATTCAATTCGTTCTCAAATTGTTTATTTCTCTTAGGCTTCTTTCTTATCCCTTTTACTCATTTACAATGTTCAATGCATGCCTAAGAGTGCTTAGAAGTGAAAGAGAACGGAAAACAAAACATAAAGCAACTTTTCAAATTTTTTGAAACAGGGCTCTCCACTCGAGCGCAGCTTTGGTTGCTTGAACGGACCCCCTTTGGTCTACAAAAGTTCTGGTTGCTTGTAATTTACTCTCGAGCAAGACTATTGACACTCAAGCGAGGAGTTATGCAAAGCAGGGTACGCTCGAGCGCAGATTCGGCCTCTCGAGCCACCGTGTAATCTTTGCAAAAATTTTGAGAGCTACATATTCACGCTCGAGCGAGGCTTTCCTTGCTCAAACGGTGTAGACACTCCATTTTTGATGGCCTTTTAAGACTTGGATGATCTTGCAGGTACATTCAGCGGTGAGTCTTATTGTTCACTGAGTGCTTGAAGTCCGCAGCAAAACGCCACAGGTTCCAAACCCTGCATCCTTTTTGCCTCATCATTGGACCATGCTTAGGTCCTTTCAGATTGAGGTTGGTGATGGCCTGCCGGCCATTCTTTAGGGTTGCCAGTCATGGCTTTTGGCCTGCCGGCCATTGATGTGCCTGGCCAGCCACCAATGAACCCTTGCCGGCCATCACTGATGGTAGGCTGGCCAGTAGTGTTCTAGTAGATATTTTGTGATATTTTGTGCCAGTTGTTTGCACAGATTGATACATCTTCCAACATGTGTGTGGCTGGATCTTGGAGAAGGGAATTTGTATTTTCTATATATATGACCCCTCTCTTGCATGTGGGGGGGTTAGAAAAATTTTGAAGACAAAAATTCTCTCTCTATAGAATTTCCTCTCTCTCTTGTTATTTTGTGCCTCAAGTCTAGTTTCTCTACACTTTTGCACACCAACCCTAAACCAAACACTCTCACCTTGGAGCTAAGGTCTCTTGAGGTCCTTTTTGAGCTCTAGAAGTGGATTTTGGCTTTATTTAGCTTATTTTGTTGCTCTAAATTGCATCTTGTCTTCAAGAGGTATAACACTTGTATTTTAAGCTTCTTTTAAATACTTGTTTTTCCATCTTTACATACGGTTTTTGAGTTGGTTTTGACCTCCTAAAATCTTTGTTTTTATGGTTTAAAAATGGTGGTTTAAGGCCCCTTTTGAGTTAGGAGTGGTTCACCCTTTTGCTACTTGGCTTGTTAGGCTTTTGTGCCTTTTTTTTAAGCTTTTAAATCAAACTTTTTGGGCCTTTAAACCACTGAATCTCAAAGTTTTTTGAATGACAAAAACCATGTTTTGGAGCCCAAAATTGGAGGGAATGGCCTCCCCTCCTTGTTGTCTTGCTTGCATGCCTAGTTGCCTATCATGTGAGTATGTTTTTTTAGCATTTTGTAGCTTAATCTCAGCATGTTTTACCACTATTTTGACCTATTTTGGCTCTGTTTTGGGCTGGTTGCATCAGTTGAGGCTTGTTTTGCATAGCTGTAAGGTTATTTCCTTCACTAGCTTAGTGTTTATGGGCTTTGAACATCATTTGTGCACCTTGGTTGCATGTGTTAATGCTTTTTCATGCCTAATTTCAGCACTAAAATATCTGCAACCTCCCTCACTTCTTCACTTTTTCATTTTCTTTGAGGGTTGTTTAGCCTTAGGGTTGTGTTTAAGCTTGAGATTGAGGTTTGTGCTTAATGGTTTCAATCCTCTTTTGAGGGTTTCTACTAACCAACGGCATGACCTCTCTCTTACCTTAAATCATCCCTTGGTTGATACCTCTTCTATTAGAGGACACTCACTTTTGAACTAACCAGTTAAAGAATGGATCGGTAACTAAAATGAGTAAACAAAAGTGATAAGTAAAACTTGAGAAAAATAAGCATATTGTGTTGCATTGCATGTGTTCAATCGGACGTTATATTGAACACAAGGAAGATGGGAGCATTTCATACTCAAAGTGATGAAATGAACCAATCTCCTTGGTCTCCATTGCCCTTGATCACACATGATAGGGTGATGGTCTTGAGTCTTGTTTTTTATTTATTTACATACAATGAAATTGTATTTCTTGGTTCTTTGGCCATCATGCATTGAAAATGCTTGGTTGGTGGTTTTGGAGCCAAGAGTACCACTCCTTGGAGATATTTTGATGATAAGGAGTGGTACACAGTACATACAACCCATGAAATTATTTTTTTCCTGCTCTGTGTTGTGCTCTGTTGCAGCAGAATGAAGTTGTTCATCAGTGGCCGGCAGGCCATACACTGATGGTCGGCATCCTTTCATTGATGGCCGGCAATGCCCTTTTGTAACAGGCACATGGCCGGCAGCCTCCATTAGTGGTCGGCCAGCCACTAATGTACTCTCAAAACAGTGCCCTTTTAGCAAACCAGAATTCAACTATGCAAACAGAGGCAGTCAACCGCAAAGCAGTGGCATTTCGGGTGGAAAACGAGTGCGCGTGCGCATGTGCATTTGATGCGTCTCAAGTTTAACTAGCTAGAACAACACACCTATTGTTAGTTTTGAGCTGGTTTTGTACTTAATTAATTTAGTTTAATTAATTAGCGCAACCTGTATTTGATTAGTTTAGATTAGTTAATTGATTGTTGTAATAATTAAGAAGCTTAGCTTTAGCTATTTCTTTATTTTGTTTTGTATTAATTAGCTTAGCTCTTATTCATTCGGACCCTCATTCGCAAGGGCATAATGTTGTAATAAGTGTGCATGTGTGTGTGCATGTCTTCCAACCCTGAGTCTTTCTCCCTTTTATTTAATCGCTTTCGATGGTTAGATTCGGGACATTTTCGATTAGCATACCTTATGCTTGCATCCATTCATTTGTCTTGCATGCACTGAGGCTCGGCGCATCATTCAAACTGGATTGCAATTTCTTGTTTAATCACATGTTGTTCAAATCGATCATATGCCATATTAGCAGCCGAGCCTATTAATTGCATACTACGCATGTTGCATTAGGCATCTTACATAGTTAGAATCATGCATCTTTCTAACTAATTTCTATTTTGGCTTGGAGTACTCGATAAGCTTTTAAGCTTTAGCATATTGCATAAGTAGGATTGCCATATTGTCATATTTTGCATGCTTGCCATAAGGCTATGTACTTAAATGATAAACTGCATAAATGCCTATGGATGAAGGCTTGTTGTTTGAATTGGAACGATTCAACGAATGTGCGTTTTAAGCCCACTTTGTTGTGGCAAAATCATGTTTTAAGCCCACTATGTTTGGTGACAAATCCGCATCTTTAAGCCCACTTGAGAGTGGCAAATTCAAACGATTTTCGCAAACAAACATGAGTTGAGTTGTTCCAAGTCTTGCGACTAGTTTATACTTGCTTGTGTGTGTCACATAGTAAGGTTAGATTAATAACCGGGATAAGAACACATAAGGTTTATAAAACATCATATCATGGTTAGTAAAGACCGATCTTTTGATCGGGCGAGCGGGGGTACTCATTTCATGACCTTCCCCCCTCGTACCCAAGTTCCCAAGCCGAGGCAACTTTGGTGATAATGGACACGTGGCCTTTGGCACGAGTCAGGGTTTCCTAAATTTCTTCAAAAATAAAATATTTAAGTGGCGACTTTGTATTTAGCAAAGCAGTCCAATTTTGGCATTATTTGATTTAAAATCGATTTTCTAAAAAGGTTTGCTGGATTTGGACTCTTTGGTGATTATCAGTTTCACATTGCACTTGTGAGACTAGATTCAGAACCACAGGTAGAGTCCGAACCGTGAGTCCTTCTTTTCAAACCCTTTCCAAAAGGCGGGGCGCGGAAAAAGGCAAGTCCACAAGCGGACAAGTCGAACTCTGGGTTTTCCAGAACTTTGTTCGAAGCTCAAACTCAACCCCCAAAGGCTCCAAAACTTGCAATTTGATACCAAAGCATGAGAAAACATTACCTAGCATGAAAACATGGGTAATTCAAATTCGATTGACCAAAACTTATGGTTCATTTCCCAAATTTCCAAAACCATTTCAAATTCTTCAAAGCTCATGAAATCAAGCTACATATCTTCATGAATCATGCATGCATGTAACTTATTGACTCAAATCCCATTTCAAATGGTACAAATAATGTTCATACTCATGGAGCTTAACAAAACCATGCTTGCATGTATGATTTAGCACTCAATTTCTCATATTTAACTTGTTACATGGTTGATTATGCAATTTCATGGCAATACTCTGCATGCATGGTCATATTGACTCCAAATTCATCATAATCAACTCAATTCTTGCTTTTAATTACATATTTACTCTACATGCATGGTCATATTGACTCCAAATTCATCATAATCAACTCAGTTCTTGCTCTTAATTACATATTTTGCTTGAATTCACTCAATTATGAATTTAAATTCATGAAGTTGAGTTCAATTACTCACCTAGAGGCTCCAATCCTCACAAATGTAGTTAAATCTTGTACCAATTCCCTTAGTCTTCTAATTTCTTAGCAAAGTCTTCAATTTTGGCCTTTTTCTCTCTCTAAACCGTGCTCTCTCTCTCTCTCTCTTTAGTGTATTCTCAACCAAAATGAGTTCAAAGGAAGGAACTTGAGTGTATATAAGCCTATTTATAGGCTTGCCTAACCCAATTGATTAAGGCTAAGTAATGGTGCTTTAATTCAATCATATTGAATCTAATTATTTTGATCCGAATCAATTTTTAATTAAATTTCACCATAGGTTCTAAAAATCATGCTAAGCACAAAAATACAGTCAATTTCACTTTCTGACCCCTCTACGGCCTTCAATTTAAATTCAATAGTAGAAAATTAAACAGATTTTCTTACGATAAACAGATAAGAATTCAAACACACACATAATCATATAAGTAGCACTCAAAATCATATTAAGCACATGACCACAATCATAATTAAGATTAATTAACATAACATGGGACAAGGTTATCACAGAGAGAGAGAGAGAGAGAGAGAGAGAGAGAGAGAGAAAGAGTGAGTGAAGAAAACCCAAAGTTGCCAAAAACCAACTTTGCTCCGGTTAAAACGAAACTCAAGTCGAGCTCTAACTTTTTAACAAAGGCACATGAGTGAAAAGATCGACGAATCTAGGTGTATTTGAGGGAAATAGGCAAGTTTTAGAGAGAATATGAGAGAAAATTGGGTTCTGAAATGTTTAGAGAGAGAGATGAAAAAGTGACTTAAAATGGGCAGTTTACGAACTGATATACGCATAGTTCACTCGAGCGCAAGATGTGTCGCTCAAGCGACCAAACACAATAAGTTTTATCACTCGAGCGCAAGAAGCTTCGCTCAAACACAAAATACAAACTCCCAGTAGTTTTGCATACAGGGGTTGTCACTCGAGCGAAGAATACAAACTCCTAGTATTTTTGCAGACCTGCAAAAATATTGGATGTTCACAAAGACTGCTCGAGTGCAAGAAGCTTTGCTCGAGCGAAGGAACAAAATCTGGGTAACCAAAGTTTGAAAAAAACAAGCTACCAACTTGTTCCAAACTCAATCAACACAACCCAATAGCCCAACTCAAGGATAAATAATGGGAAACAAGGCAAGAACAACTATATAAGGAAAGAAAACTTGAATCCAAAAGTCAAATGGGTCGGGTTTAAACCAGAAAGGCTATAACCTCCCTCCCTTAAGGAATTTTGTCCTCGAAATTTAAACCAGACATAAAAACCAAGGTTTAAACCAATTAAAACAATGGTAGCAAATTATAGCCAACGTCATGACCCATCCACCGATCATCTTCTCCCATCAACATAATAAACAAATTTCCAATACTAAATATACAATTCTCGTTTACAAAACATATACAATGTTTATATTTCATTAACATAACAAGGTTTTCAATACATGCTCAAACATTAACAAATAGGTCTAGGTATTTCCCCCTCACGCTCCCAAGTGGTCTCCTTAACCCCGTGGTGTTGCCACAACACTTTTACCAAAGAAATCATCTTACCTCGCAAGACTTGGTCTTGAGTATCTAAAACTCTAACCGGTCTCTCCTCATACGAGGCATCATCATCAACCTCTAACTCAGTCCAATCCAACAAGTGTGATGGCTATGGCTCATACTTCCGAAGCATACAAATATGGAACGCGTCATGCACCCCAAAAAGTTGTGGCAGTAAGGCCAAACGATAAGCTACCTTCCCAATCCACTCTAGGATCTCAAAAGGCCCAATAAACCTAAGAGACAACTTCCTGCTCTTCCCAAACCTCATCAAATCCCGTCTAGGTGATATCTTCAAGAAGACATAATTCTCTACCTCAAAGGACAACGGTCTCCTCCTATGGTCGGCATAGCTCTTCTGATGACTCTGAGCTGTAACTAACCTCTTATGGATAAGTGCAATCTTCTCCATCATTTCCTTGACTAACTCTAGACCCAATATTGGTGCATCACTCACCTCGGCCCAACACACAGGGGATCTACACGGTCGACCATACAGGGCCTCAAATAGTGCCATACCAATACTTAATTGGAAGCTGTTGTTATAGGCAAACTCCACTAAGGGCAAGTGCCTCTCCCACGACCCCTTAAAGTCAAGGACACAACCTCAAAACATATCCTCAAGGATCTGAATAATACGCTCGAACTGCTCGTCAGTCTGAGGATGATAGGCAGTACTAAAAGTCAACCTAGTGCCCAAGGCATTCTGTAGGCTCTGCCATAATCGAGCCATAAAACGCAGATCTCTATCCAAGACAATAGTCATAGGGACCCCATGAAGTCGAACAATGTCCCTGATGTAAAGGTCGGCTAGAAAGTCTACCGAGTCATTTGTGCACATAGGTACAAGTGCGCTGACTTGGTCAATCAGTCCACTACCACCAAAATGGCGTCATTACCCCGTTGAGTCCTCGGAAGACCCACAACAAAATCTATCGTGACATGTTCCCACTTCTACTCAGCTATAGGCAAGGGTTGCAACAAACCAGCTAGTCTCTGATGCTCGGCCTTCACTTGTTGACAAGGTACTTCGATACAAACATGGCTATATCCTTTTTCACCCCCTTCTACCAAAACTGACAACTAAGATCGTGATACATCTTTGTGCCTCCTGGATGCATTGCAAGGCGTGAATGATTAAACTCTCAGAGTACTTCCTCTTGGCAAGACTCCAGCATGAAAAGATGATCAAGGTATCTAACCCTCGAGTCAGAATACATATTCAAGCCCTTCTCTACCTTTCCATTGGAGATCTTCTCCCAGAGGGATTCTACCTCAAGGTCACCCATCTGCACTTCTATAACTCGACTCACAAGTGCTGGTTGTGCAACTACCAAAAACGAAGCTGTAGACTCAACGGACTCCCCAAGATGCAAGTCAAACTCACCAATAGCACCCAACATCTCCCATTCTCATATGGCAATACAAGCTACACTGCTAATGGCTTTCCTACTTAAAGTGTCAGCCACTATATTAGCCTTTCCCGGATGATAGTACAACTCAAAATCATAGTCTTTCATAAAATCCATCTACCTCATCTGCCTTAAATTTAGATATTTTTGTGAAAACAAGTACTTTAGACTCTTGTGATCAGAAAACACCTTAAACTTCTCACCATAAAGGTAATGCCTCCAAATCTTCAAGGCAAAGATCACAGTGCTAATTCTAAATCATGGGTAGGATAGTTCCTCTCATGGCATTTACAGAGCTCCAATTAGAAACAACAGTGATCAAGTGCTCTTCTAATAGAACTTCTAGAAACCCGTAGACCCAAACAATATCTTAGGAATTAAATCCCATAGCCATATAATCATATAAGCATGTTATCACATAAGCATACCATACATACAAATATCTTTGGCAAGCAAGGCAAACCCATTGTGGTAATAACCACTTCCTACGTACCCAAAGTATTCAAACCCGGTATGCTCTGATACCAAGTTGTAATCCCCGAAATAAATACAATAATCCATCCACAATATCAATAAATGACAACAACGATAAAGTAATTATCTTCTATTAAATTCAATTGAGTCAACAATATCAATAAATGACAACAACGATAAAGAAAACATATACGGTATACATTCATAATGCCTAGCCCTGAATCTATAGCATATGTTGCAAATAAGAGAAAAGAATGAAGGTTAAATAGGTAAGAAATGCCCTAAGGGCTTACAGTTTTCCAAGACGATGCTTGGTTATAAGAAAAGTGAACTTAAGTCCAATACAGTTAAAGCCCTTGGCTTGTGCAAAATAAATACAATAAATACACAAAAGAAGCTCTTGCTCCAAGTCCTCCTAAGCTATTGCCTTGGCGGAGGCATATCATCAGCACCTGAAATGTTTTTCTCACGTAGGGTAAGCCAAAGCCTAGTATAAATAATCCAACACAGTATATGAATCTTAACAAAACTATAAGGTGAATGCATATGCAATACTCGTGCCAAAACAATTTTATACATCTTTCCAAAACCATGCAATGCCGAGTATATATATATTGATCCATAAATCATTTCCATTACAATAGAAAATGAGGTAGTGAATCACACTCTGGGGATTTCAAAACAATACAACCATTCCCGGAAATTTTGTCCGGAGGAAACCGTTAGCCAGAACCCATGTAAACATAGGCTATACAAGCACTACTATTGTCATTTCACGAAAATTTCATCCACGGGATCGGCACCCATGTATACGCGCGATTTTCGGCACTTTCACCCAAGACACACAGACAACTTATTTGATGTAACAATAATTCCTTTCCTAGATTCACCCATTTTCTCAAAACAGTAACATTTTCAATGTATAAGAATGAGATAATGCTCAATGCAAATGAATGAGAAAATAGTTTCAATTCTCCTAATTCACATGCAATTTCTACAACACTCATAGCTATCCTCCACCGATAATTCAAAAACAGATATTTCTAAATAGATAAACAATTATCAATAAAAATGAACTTTCCAAATTTTCAAGAGGTGAGTGATAATACATATCTAACTCCACCATACTCATCAACATCATCCTAATTTCACAATTCCAATATCAAATCTCAAAATTTATACAAAATCAATATTTGAGGCATTTAGGACAAAATTTCCTTTTCTCTCGAAATCAATCCCAACATTCGAAATCAATAATTTATCCCCAACTCAACATTATTTTCCATATAAAAATCATTCTCAATAATCTATTTGAAAACCCCTCTTTTGATTTTTACCCAAAACCCTAGATTGTTCCAAATCTCCCAAAAATCTCAACATGGCTTAGAGATACAAATAACTAAGTTAAAACTCATAAAAAGTGTGGAAAGTATCCTTACCTCAAGCTAGAACATAGGAGAGATAGTGAGGGAAACGCAAAGGTGCCAAAAACCAACTTTGCTCTAGTTAGAACGAAGCTCTCATCGAGCTCTAACTTTTTAACAAAGGCACACAGGTGAAAAGATCGACAGATCTAGGTGTATTTGAGGGAAATAGGTGAGTTTTAGAGAGAGGGTGAGAGAAAATAAGGTCTTGAAATGTTTAGAGTGAGAGAAATGAAAAAGTGACTTAAAATAGGGTGTTTACGAGCTAATATACGCATAGTTGTCTCAAGCGCAAGATGTGTCACTTGAGCGACCAGACGCAATAAGTTTTACCGCTCAAGCGCAAGAAGCTTTGCTCGAGTGCAGAATACAAACTCTCAGTAGTTTTGCAGATAGAGGTCGTCGCTTGCTCACTAGAAGCTTCTCTCGAGTGAAGAATACAAACTCTCAGTAGTTTTGCAGACCTGTAAAAATACTGGATGTTCACAAAGACCGCTTAAGCGCAAGAAGCTTCGCTCGAGTGAAGGAACAAAATCTGGGTAACCAAAGTTTGAAAAAAAACAAGCTACTAACCTGTTCCAAACACAATCAGCGCAACCCAATAGCCCAACTCAAGGAGAAATAGTAGGAAACATGGCAAGAACAACTATACAAGAAAAGAAAACCTGAATCCGAAAGTCAAATGGATTGGGTATAAACTAGAAATGCTATACTAATTATGAAACTAGTTATCCAAAACCGATTATCTGCTCTATATATAGGTCCTAGTGATCACTTCATGTGAATAAGGATTATCTAAATGACCACCTACTCTGCACGTGGGCCTTTCTGACCAATTTGATCTGTTAGCACTAATAGATGTACCACGTATGATTGTTTACAAATCTGAATATGTATATGAATCTATTTTTAATTCGAACTCTGATTTCTAAATCTGTTATGGATATCATTCATAAAACCTATACTTTGTTATTATTCACTGGGCTCCAGCTCATTGTATTATTTTATGTATGTAGGTGATCAGGCGCGTGACCAAGCCTAATGCTTCTACTTAAACTCTGTCTTGTCAGCCAACCTATGTGCCTCCCATGGAGGTTCTAGATATGTCAAGTGGTCATAGCTATGTGATTAAAGTTTAAGTTTTTATTTATTCCATATATAGGGCTAAGTCCTTTTCATCTCATCTATATATATGTGATGATGTAAGGGTGATATATGATAAATGTATATAAAGTTTAAAATTTTTCTATCCTATATATGTCTGCATAGCTCAATAGATATTGCATATTTGTTACTTGCTTCTGCTAGCCCCTAATAATTTGATTTCTGTTTCAAAGGCCTTCGATAATCTACAAATTACTGGCCAGTTCCGATGCTAAAGGGCGGATTTGGGTTGTGACATATAATATATTTTTCTGACTATGACATCCATTTCTTCTCACTATAACACCCATCAAAAGGTTAAATTTGTCATTACACATCCAATAGAAACAAATGGAATATAAGAAAAATCTTGAGATTATCTGGATTATAATTTCAACATTTAGAATTTATTGGTCAATCTCCTTACAATAAAATCTTAAACAATATAACAAACAAGTCCTTGAATTCATAGTGTGAAGCAAATCTTATTATCAACTTCACATTTTGAATGTCCAAAATTCACTTATTAGACAAGTGAAAAAAAAACAATGATGGGAAGAATACACAATTATGTTTAAAACATAAATAAAAAACATAAGAAGTTTATGAAATCGGTTTATTGTGTAGTGAACATCTTGCATGATGAAGAAGATAACATTATTCACATGTATCATGGTTTATGCAAAAAAACAAGCAAAAGTTATTTGTCAAAATATAAAATTGTATCTTAATATATCCACATAGGAATTTCATAAGACTTTTTTATGATATTTATAGATCCACATTTATTAATGAATAAACTTCACTTTCATAAAGTTATCAATTTACATAATTTGTTATGTAGTCCGTAAATAACGATTTGTTAAAAATTGATGAGAATTTTATTTAATAAACTTACCTTTGGCAACATTAAGCTCTGTTGATAATGTTCATACATCATTTGATTTATTCGCTTTAGTCTAACTAATATGTGTGATAAATTATTCTTCTTGAACTTAACAACAGATACTTGTTTTGCAATTTTTATGATCGACAAATCGTTCTTTTAATTGTTTAATTTTATCTAGAGATAATGTTGTAGCCCATATTCACTAAGTTTTGTTTCATTTTTCTCTTATTTTGCTTCTCAACATTACAATTCATTGTAATAAAAAAATAAAAATAAAAAAAATTGTCAAGACTTTCAAGAGATGACATATTATTATGAACTTTAAAACACTTTATTTCTTAATCATGTGAATTTTGGGTGGTGTTGGTGAAATATCGCACAATCTCATTTTTTCTTGCAAAAATGACAAGTTAGAAGGTTATCATTCATTAAGGATAAATATCATAATATAATTAAAGTATGACAAAAATATCACAAGTTTTATTAGTGTCCTCTCCCTACCATCCAAAACTACTATTACCTTATACTACTAACCACTGGCCATCGACGGTCGCTACCTCTAGCGATCTCCAACAGTGGTTGGTGGTTGATGGTAGGTCATCTTTGGCAATCATTTTTTTCAAAAACACTTTCTGACATGAATCTCTAACTTTTAACGAGATATTTTTGCAAGTATTAACCCTGATTTGGATGCTCAATTGAAATTTAGAGCATTTCAAAAACTTTGGAATCCAACTACAAGAAGATAAGTACACTACCCCCACCTCTACCACCATCATTACCATCACCACCACTTATGAAAAAAGAAAAAAAAAATCTATTAAAGAATTACTGTTTTATAGATAGTAAAATTTTACTTTGTGTATGACAATAAAATTTTACTATATCTATTTAACATTTAAACAAGAAATTTTTATGCCATCACTACTACAACCACCATCACTAACTACCACACTGACTATAATTTTACTATTACTAGTAGAAATATTAAACAAAAAATCTATCAAAATTTGAACAAATAGTATTACCACAGTAAAATTGTACTCTATGTTGACAATAAAATTTTCGTGTTCACTACAAAGCCTGAATGGACAATTTTGGTAGCCCTTTTCTAGCAGATCTAAGGTCGTTAGTTTTAGATATGAAATTGTTAATCTCAGCTATGAGTTCATGGATGGCAAAGATAAGTTACTGGAGGTTGACGGTAAAGATGGTGAAGACGGTGGTCACCAGTGGTAGATTTGAAACAGTGACTGATGGTGAAGATAATGAGCATCATTCACAAACAATAAAAATGGTTGTCACTGACAATAGATCTATGAGGGCGACGAATGGTAGTGATGATAAGTGACGCCGACCAACGGTGGAGGCGGTGGAAGGTGATCAGCGGATAATGGAGATGGTAAATATTTATGTAAGAGAGAGAGAGAGAGAGAGAGAAGTGAGTAATGAGGGTGTTTTGACTTAAAAAAATCATAAAAAAAAATTTTTTGAACAAAGAGAAGAAGTACAAAAATTATTTTGGTCTTTTTGCAAAGTATTGGTGATGATGTTATTGAAAGTAATTGTTGTCATAACTAAAATACATATGTTTATGTATCTATATTGAACCATGGAAACATAGTGCACACCTACAAAGTTTTGTTTCCAATTAATATAATTAAACTAACATATTTTCAAAAAATTAAAAGATGTCTGCCAATAATAAAATATTGTAGGCCTGTTTGGTAAAGCTTATAAGCTGCTTATTTCAGCGTTTAACAGCTTAATTTAAGCTAAAATATTGTGTTTGATGCAACTTAAGTTAACCAACTTATAACTTAAATCAAGCTATTTCTCAACTTATCTCAAAAGCTGGTCAGGGAGTGCTTAAATTTTTGACTTAAGCGCGCAGCTAGTGTGGGGGGCTAAAATTACTTAAATGCCCTCGTCAATACCCAAATATTAATATTAATATTAATATTAATTAAAAAATAAAAAATTGTATATTTCTGAAGAAAAAGAAAAAAATTAATATTAATTGAAAAAAATATTAATTGGTATTAATTATTAATAAATTCATATTGTATATTTTTATATTAATTAAAAAATAAAAAAATTATATTTCTGAAGAAAAAGAAAAAAATCAATATTAATTAAAAAAATCAATATTAATTGGTATTAATTATTAATAAATTAATATTGTATACTTTTGTAATGAATTAATTATTAATTGATACTAATTAATAACAATTGTTGATTATTAATATTAATTGATACTAATAAAAATTAAATATTAATGTTAATTTATACTAATTAATAATTTTAATATTAATTGAGACTAATTAAGCCATTAATTGATACTAATTAATAATTTTAGCATTAATTGATACTAATTAAGCAAGTAATTGATACTAATTAATTTATAATGGAAAATAATTGTGACAATAATACTTCCATTACATTTTTAGCAAATGTATCAATTTTTATATTAATTGATACTAATTAATACTATTTATATTAACTTTTATTAATGATTTTTTAAAAAAAAAATTAAAACTGAAAAAAATGACAAAATAATCATTTTTATATCATATAAGGGTAGAAATGACAATTATACAGTAAAAAGCTATTTTACAGCTTATTAACCAAACACTACTCTGCTGCTTAAATCCATAATCTCACAACTGCACCAAACAGGTTAACAGCTTATATTCACAGCTATAAGTCATAATCTGTTAAGCTATAATCACTACAAGAAAAAACACTTTTTGTGACCACCTATTTTTTTTGGTCGCAAATAGTCCACTTTTTACGGCTAAAATTTAACTTTTGGCGACCACAATTTTTTGATCGCGGAAAATCACCTTTTGGCGACCAAAAAAAAAGTTGGTCATGGAAAGTATACCTATTAGCGACCAAAGGCTTTTTTGGTCGCGGAAGATCACCTTTTGGCGACCAAACAAAAAAGTTAGTCACGGAAAGTATACCCTTTGGCAACCAAAGGCTTTTTTGTTCACGGAAAGTATACCTTTGGTGATCAAAGGATTTTTTGGTCGTGGAAAGTATACCCTTTGGCGACCAAAAAAAAAAGTTGGCCGCGAAAAGTATATCTATTGGCGACCAAAGGCTTTTTTGGTCGCGGAAGATTGCCCTTTGGCAACAAAAAAAAAAAGTTGGTCGCGGAAAGTATACCTATTGGTGACCAAAGGTTTTTTTAGTCGCGCAAGATTACCCTTTGGTGACCAAAAAAAAAGTTGGTCGCGAAAAGTTATGGCGGGATAAATTTTTAAAAAAAGGATACTACTGTAATTACATGCTATTTTTCTGTTTAGGCATTAAAAGTTTTATAAAATAATATATAACCCGATTTTTATGGGTTATATATTTTTTCTGCCAAATATGAACAAGAAGCATGCTATTGGTAGAGTGGATTGGGTGCATGTTGATTCCTTGGTCAGGAGTTCAAGTCCCAGGCAGCACAAAAGAATTATTTTTTTTGGGTCAAGGCGCTGACTTTTGGCAACCAACTTATCTTTGGTCGCTAAAAGTTCCCTTTTGGCTAATATGAATTAGACTTTCTGCAACCAAAAAAGTTGGTCGCGAATGGTCACTTTTAGTGACCAAAGGCTTTTTTGGTCGCAGAAAACTATCTATCACGAGGCTTTAGCGACCAACTCGCGACGAACATATTTTGGTCGCGAAAAGGTTTTAGCAACCAAATATGGTACTTTTCGCGACCAAAATGTTGGTCACGGAAAGTGTTTTTTCTTGTAGTGAATCCATATAATCACTTTTCCATAACTCTACCACACAGGGCTGTGTATCGTAAGACATGACATTATAAAATGAAAAGTAAATGATGCATTAGTATATTAGCATACAAGATTTTATATATGTATATATATTTAAAATAGTGTCCATTAACCAAACAATGTTTGGTTTGAAACTCCAACAACAAGAAAAAAAATTAAAAAGGGAAATTAAACAACAACAACAATAATAATAACAAAAGAAAACATGCTGCCAATATTTGTGACAATTGTATATGTAAATTTAAATTTTATTTTCAATATGATTGAAATTAGTTGGAAAGAAAAAACTATTCAATGAGAAATTAATCTATGTATCTTGAATAGGGTGCACAAGAACAGCCTTTTAAAAATTTCTAGGCTAAATTACATTGACCTCTAGGTTTGAAAAAAAGCAACTATCCTTATAATTTTGACACAATTATACCTACCTCTCTTTTTGTATGGTCAAATGTATCAAAACTAATGCAAATGGTTTGAAAATACAAGAATTATATATATACACATTTCAATGTAAAAGAGATAACAATATAATTTTTTTCAAACGAATTATTAATAAAAATGAGTTAAGTGTCATGTGAATTAAAATCTTATAAGAATTCAATGTAATTATGTCAAAATTATAAAATTTATTGTATTTTTTTAAAAGCTCAAGGGATGTGAGTATAATTTATCCAAAATTTTGTAACACAACAGTCAATTTTTATGGGTAGATCGCCATGTAAGTTTTAGCATATGAAAATTTCAAAATTTACAACACAACTTTTCAAAATATCTTATTGCACTATTTGTTTATTGTCTTGTTTTATTATCTTATCATTATATGCATTGGGAAGGGAAAAAAATTTTATCCCTTAAAAACTGTTTTTTTTTTTTTTTTTTTCTTTATGATGATGACAGACTCAACATAATGATTCTAAGTAGAAATTTATCATTGAAAACATTAAACATTTAGACAATAATGTATTATAAACATAACAGTTTATATACATAATTAGGGTATTATGACTTAGGCTATTTTGAGAAGATGATTATAATCAACTTTTTAGTTAAAAACTGATTACAAATTAATTATAATCAGTTTTTTGTGAGAGAATGAAGTGGGTTATAATCTGGGAAGTGGATTATAACCCACTTCCCAAAAACAATTCAGACTAATACCTCTTTTGATCAATTAATCAATGAATATTAATATCACATCAATATGCCTCAATGAAACATACCACCAAATTTGAAATAAAACACTATTCTGTAGAGAAAACTTGGAACGTGTAAGCATCGATTAACTTTGAAAAATCGTCAAGCACTCGCAAACTTACTAGAACAAAAGAGCCCAAGTTTTTCAACCATTCAAAGAAAAAATTGAAATCATGTCTTGAACAAGTCAATGATTGTTTTGAAAATCAAAATGGATTTGATTTTACCATAGTGCTTGAGAGATGACATCCCGTTTGCAACTTTTTTTTCTTTTACGTGTCTGTTAAACCACTAGGTTGTTTGTGTTTGTCTTTTGATTGTTGCAAACAATTATTTCAAATGCGAACAAGACTAATAGCCCTGTTGTTAAGTTTCATTTCTTTTAAATTTCAAATGCGATCAGTCATTTTTCTTTGATTTGTTTGTCTTTTTGTTTGTGCTTGTTAATTAGAAGCAGTTGGTAACTATCCTACCATATCTATTCACTAGTATTCCTTTTCAGATCAATGTGATTGTAGCATTCGATTAGGGACAATTTAGACACAAATTTTATTTGAATTCGAGTTTAAATAAGGGAGATATGCCCATTTGAAGTTGGCCGCTGAGCTGTCTAGATCCCATAGGAGAACAATAGGAAGGACGTTTGGTCAAGCTTAAAATTGATTTATAGCTTATGTTTAATGGATTTAGGCCACTATAAACCTTGGACATCTATTCTAAAGCTTTACTAGTCACCAAGACACTAAATCATTATTGTTATTATTCTATATAGAATTCTTGGAACTTGCATAAGGTTCAGAAAGTATTTAGAAGTTGGAATTCGATATAAGGTGAGTTGTATTATGTTTTAAGTTACCCTAAAATGTTTTATGCTGAATCATGTGTTTACAAACTATGTAACTATTTCAAAGGATATTATTGTATATTAAACCCTGTTTGTGTAAAAAAGAGAACCCATTGATACAATTATTTATTAAATATGACTTTGACAATAATTTGATAAGTAATAATATGAATAAATATTTCTATAAGTAAGTACCACCATAGATGCATGAAGGTCTCGTGCCTTTGGGGAACATTAATATCTATTGGAAGTCACTTCGGTGACCCTTTGGCCTTCATGAACAAAGTATTGCATGAAACTAAGGGCTACACTATCATTGGAGTCACTTCTAATGTAGAGTCCCAAGTCTTAAACTTGACTTGAACCCATGTGTGCAGATGTACCTACTTCGAGATCGGACCCTTAGTATAATGGGTCTTGTTTTGGTAATTGTGATTGGAACCACGTTAATCCTTTTTGGCATCTAGTGTATCCAATTTATTTATTTATTTTCAAATGTAGGGATGAGAAGAGAAGATTTAGAAGCATTTTTTAACAAGTGAAGTTTGGTCATACGAGCAACCAAATCCACCGTACGAGTGGCCAGCCTAGGTTGCCTTTCTGCTAGAGCTCCACACGAGCGGTGGGGCCACTGCACAAACGACCAAAGCCACAGCACGAGCGGCCAAGGGCTGCGACGTGATAGCTTCTTAACCTAGTATTTTGGCACCCTCTTTTCTTATATTTTGTAGAGAAATCAATATCTCTCTTCATTCTCTCTCTATATATATATATATTTCTCTATTTCCTCCATTCTCTCTATACACCCTTTCTCTCTACCGTAGCCAACATCTTCAACCCTTAGATTTGGTGTCTTGGAGTTAGATTAAATCAAAAGTCCTAGTATTAACGTTGTAAAGCTCGATGAGGGCTACGCTTTCATCTAAGCCAAAATCCAATTCGACTTCTTTTCAAATAGTGTGCTTCTCTTTTTATTCAATAGTTTTGGTATACCCCATTAAGAGAATGGTAGAGATATTTGTGAAATTGCATGTTAGAGGTTAGGGTTTGGAAATGATTGAGTATTTTCTATAATTTTCCTACCAAACCTATTTTCTTTATATGAAAAAACATGTGGGTACTTCAATTTGAGAAATCCCCAATTTTGGTAAACCCTAATTTGTGAAATGGGTCAAATAGTAGAATTGTTATCTATTTTGAAATTGAATATAATTGATTGAGAAATTGATAATGTTGTGTTGGAATTAGAGATGAATGTGGATAATTTATGAAATTATAGTATTGATAGAGATTGCATTGTTGGCCATTAGTGGAGAATAAATTGTTATAAAAATTGGCATCCTAGGTTGAACAAAACTTTTCAGTAACTTACATTTGGAAATTGTTGAGTTATTGGATTAAAACTCATTGTTGAATGGAGGTGTGTTGGAACACACTTTGTAAAACGATGAGTATGGCACGAGTTGCCCTTTTATTTTATTTAAACATTATGGTTTTAAATTGAATGAAACGATGAATCTGGATAATGTACAGAGAATGAGATAACTTGGCTCGATAGTCCATGGTGAAAGACTGAAGACCCACGTAATGTAGGTGTCAACTTCCTTCTAGTTAGAAACTGATAAATTTGGTGGTGCTTAGCGATGACCACTGACAGAGTAGTGCTTTCGATAACCTACTAATTGATTAGGCAGTGCTCAACGATGACCACTGGCAGAGTAGGATTTACCAGAATAAAATGATGATTTGGAATATGAAACAATATTTTATCAAACTTGTGATAAATGATAATTTGAGGAAAATGAAAACTTGAATTCTTTTGAGAATGATTTGAGGAAGAATGAAAATCAATACAGATTTGAAAATGATTTGCGAAATGAGAAATCATAGAACATCCTAAATCTATATAATGCTATATCTATATTGCGTCATGATCTTGTACTTGTGTAGATGCATATTAGTGAGTAGAAAGATTATCTTACTAGACTATATGTTCACCTTCTGTGGCTAAAATCTTTTTCAAGTGTTGATGTGCCACCACAGTAAGTGTGGCCTTGGACACAAGCAACGGCTAGACAGAGCTCTCATGGAATGTTGGCCATGGGCCTTTTTTGTTTTACAGGCCGAGTGTCTTTATATATTGTAATGGTTAACTCTTTTATAATTGATGTAAGCCTTTATATATTGTAACAGTTAACTCTTTTATAAGCAAGTACGACCACAGATGCATGAAGGTCCCGTGCCTTTGGGGAATATTAATATCTATCAAAAGTCACTTTGGTGACCCTCTGGCCTTCATGAACAAAGTGTTGCATTAAACTAAGGACTATCATTGGAGTCACTTCTAATGTAGAATCCCAAGTCTTAAACTCGACTTGAACCCATGTGTGCAGATGTACCCGACTTCGAGATCGGACCCTTAATACAATGGGTCTTGTTTTGGTAATTGTGATTGGAACCATGTTAATCCTTTTTGGCATCTAGTATATCCAATTTATTTATTTATTTTCAAATGTAGGGATGAGAAGCGAAGAGTTAGAAACATTTTTTGATAAGTGAAGTTTCATTGCACGAGTAGCCAAATCCACCGTACGAGTGGCCAGCCTAGGTTACCTTTCTGCTAAAGCTCCATACGAGCGGCGAGGCCACTGCACAAACGACCAAAGCCACCATATGAGCGGCCAAGTCCTGCAGGTTGCGACGTGATAGCTTCTCAACATAGTATTTTGGCCCCCTCTTTTCTTATATTTTGTAGAGAAATCGGTATCTCTCTTCACTCTCTCTCTATATATATATATATTTCTCTCCTCTTTCTATTCTCTCTATACACTCTTTCTCTCTACCATAGCCACCATCTTCAATCCTTAGATATGGTGTCTTCGAGTTAGATTCAATCAAAGGTCTAAGTATTAACATTGTGAAGCTCAATGAGGGCTACACTTTCATCTAGGCCAAAATCCAATTCGACTTCTTTTCAAATAGTGTCCTTTTTTTATTCAATAGTTTTGGTATACCCCCATTAAGAGAATGGTAGAGATATTTGTGAAATTGCATGTTAGAGGTTAGGGTTGGAAATGATTGGGTATTTTCTATAATTTTCCTATCAAACCTATTTTCTTTATATCAAAAAAACTTGTGGGTACTTTAATTTGAGAAAGCCCCAATTTTGGTAAACCCTAATTTGTGAAATGGTTCAAATTGTAGAATTGCTATATATTTTTAAATTGAATATAATTGATTGAGAATTTGATAATGTTATGTTGGAATTAGAGATGAATGTGGATAATTTAAGAAATTATAGTATTGATAGAGATTGCATTATTGGCTATTGGAGGAGAATAGCATCCTAGGTTGAACAAAACTTTTTAGTAACTTGCATTTGGAAATTGTTGAGTTATTGGATTAAAACCCGTTGTTGAATGGAGGTGAGTTGGAACATACTTTGTAAAACGATGAGTATGGTATGAGTTACCCTTTTCTTTTATTTGAGCATTATGGTTTTAAATTGAATGAAATGGTGAATCTGGATAATGTATAGAGAACGAGGTAACTTTGCTTGATAGTCCATGGTGAAAGACTTAAGACCCACGCGGTGTAGGTTCCAATTCCTTCTAGTTAGAAACCAATAAATTTGGTGGTGCTTAACGATGACCACTGATAGAGTAGTGCTTTCAATAGCCTACTAATTGATTAGGTAGTGCTCAGTGATGACCACTGGTAGAGTAGGACTTACCATAACAAAATGATGATTTGGATTATGAACAATATTTTATCGAACTTGTGATAAATGGTAATGTGAGGAAAATGAAAACTTGAATTGTTTTGAGAATGATTTGAGGAAGAATGAAAATTGATACTGATTTGAAAATGATTTAAGAAATGAGAAATAATAGAGCATCCCAAATCTATATAATACTATATCTATATTGTGTCATGAGCATGTACTTGTGTAGATGCATATTAGTGAGTAGAAAAATTGTCTAACTAGATTGTATGTTCTCCTTCTGTGGTTGAAATCTTTTTCAAGTGTTGATGTGCCACCATAGTGAGTGTGGCCTTGGACACAAGCAACGGCTAGACATAGCTCTCACGGAATGTTGGCCATGGTCCTTTTTGTTTCACAAGCCGAGTGCCTTTATATATTGTAATGGTTAACTCTTTTATAATTGATGTAAGCCTTTCTATATTGTAATGGTTAACTCTTTTATAAGTGAGTACCACCACAGATGCATGAAAGTCCCATGCCTTTGGGGAATATTAATATCTATTAAAAGTCACTTCGGTGACCCTCTGGCCTTCATGAACAAAGTGTTGCATGAAACTAAGGGCTATACTATCATTGGAGTCACTTCTAATATAGAATCCCATGTCTTAAACTCAACATGAACCCATGCGTGCAAATGTACCCGACTTCGAGATCGGACCCTTGGTATAGTGGGTCTTGTTTTGGTAATTGTGATTGGAACCATGTTAATCCTTTTTGGCATCTAGTGTATCCAATTCATTTTATTTTATTTTATTTATTTATTTATTCAAATGTAGGGATGACAAGCAAAGAGTTAGAAACATTTTTTAACAAGTGAAGTTTGGTTGCACGAGCAGCCAAATCCACTCAAGTGAAGTTTGGTCACACGAGCAGCCAAATCCACTATACAAGTGGCCAGCCTAGGTTGCCTTTCTGCTAGAGCTCTGCACGAGCGATGGGGCCACCGCACAAACAACCAAAGCCACAACACAAGCATCCAAGTCCTGCTGGCTGCAACGTGATAGCTTCTCAACCTAGTATTTTGGCACTCTTTTTTCTTATATTTTGTAGAGAAATCAGTATCTCTCTTCATTCTCTCTCTCTCTCCATATATATATATATATATTTCTCTCTTCTCTCTATTCTCTCTGTACACTCTTTCTCTCTACCGTAGCCACCATCTTTAACCCTTAGATTTGGTGTCTTAGAGTTAGATTCAATCAAAAGTCCGAGTATTAACGTTGTAATGATCGATGAGGGCTACACTTTCATCTAAACCAAAATCCAATTCGACTTCTTTTCAAATAGTGCGCTTCTCTTTTTATTCAATAGTTTGGGTATACCCCATTAAGAGAATGGTAGAGATATTTGTGAAATTGCATGTTAAAGGTTAGGGTTTGGAAATGATTGGGTATTTTCTATAATTTTCCTATCAAACTGTAGACCGCTCGAACTCTCTCCTCGGGCCCCCCTTTCGGAGAGGGCGCGAATTGGGTTCTAGCTACTGCAGTTCGGACTCTTGTCACGGTTCTGAATCTAATCTCACGAAGTGCAATGTGAGACTGATAAACACTAAAGAGTCCAATCCGGCAAATCATTTTTGGAAAATCAGATTTTAAATCAAATAATGCCAAAACTGGATTACTTTGCCAGATTACAGAGTCGCCACCTAAATATTTTGTTTTTGGAAAATTTAGGAAACCCTGACTCGTACCAAAGGCCACGTGTCCGTCATTACCAAAGTTGCCTCTGCTCGGGAACTTGGGTACAAGAGAGGAAGGTCATAACATGAGCACCCCTGCTCGCCCGATCAAAGGATCGGCCTCTACTAAACATGATATGTTGTTTTAAAGACACATGTGTTCTTGTTCCGATTATTAGCTAACTTACTATGTGATGCGCACATCATACAAGTATAGACTAAATCACTAGATTTGGAACAAAACATCTCATGTTCATTTTTCAAAAATGATTTGGAAGTGCCACTCGCAAGTAGGCTAAAACGCGGATTTGCCACCCTCAAGTGGGCTTAAAACAACATGATTTGCCACTTCGCAAAGTGGGCTTAAAACGCACGTTTTGATGAATTGTTCCAATTCAAGCAATGAAGCCTTCATCCACAGGTATTCACGCAGTTAAACACTTAAGCAAATAGCCTCATGGCAAACATGCTAAACATGGCAACACTCACACTCATGTAAGTATGCTAAAGCGTAAACACTTACAGTGTACTCCGAGCCAAAACAAAAAACTAGTTAGAAATCATGCATGATCCTAGCTATGTCGAAGATGCCTAATGCAACGCATACAATAATGCAGCTAATAGTCTCGGCTATTTAAGATGGCATATAAATGCAACACTTGATAACATGCTTTGGAACACGTATTCAAGAAAGTATGTTGAAATACAATGTAGTTTGAATGATGCGCCGAGCCCGGTGCATGCAAGACAAATGAATGATGCACGCATGCAAAGCATAAGGTATGCTAATTAAAATATGCCCTAAACTAACCATCCAAAGCTGATAAGTAAAAGGGAGAAAGAAATGGGGTTAGAAGACGTGCACACACACACGCACACTTATTACAATAATACGCCCTCTCGCAGGAGGGTCCAAATAAATAAGAGCTAAGCTAAGCTACTTATTCAAATCAACTAATTAACTATGCTAAGCTAATTAATAACAAACCAAATTGAAACTAGCTATACTAAGCTAATTAGAATATTACAAAGACGAATTAAATCAGCTAAGCACATTAACTAATTAATTACAAAGCCAGCAAATTAACTAGCTAAGTAAAGCGGTAAAATGGCCTCGAGGGCGAGGGAGAGATGCATGCTCGGTTTGCTTCACCCAGAAATGCATTGCCTTGCCATGAGTTGTCTCTGTTTGCACTCGTGGTGATCTCAAAACACCTTACACACTTCCAGATTGTGTTTGCCCCAACACAGGAACACTTTGGACAATTTTGCTGCAAGTGGCCGGCCAGCCACCTCAACTGGTCGGTAGGCTACCTCAACTTGACGGTCGACCAGTGCAAGTGGTCAGTCGGCTAGTGTAAGTGGCCGGTCGGCCACTTTTTTTTCCAGAATCCCATTTTTGCTGCAACAAAGAACAACAAAGGCACAACAATGCATTTGCAAGGAAATGTGTGTGCAATTACTCTCCTTGTCATTTCTCAAGCTCAAAGGAGCGTAGTACTCGGCTCTCAAGCCACCAATCACGCATCTCAATGTATGATGGCCGAATAGTCAAGCTTGCACAATGTTAGTGAATGCACAAAAAACACATAAGAGCCTCCACCTCTATCATGCATGGTCAAGAGGGTCGGCGACCAAGAAATGTGACACGTTTCATCACTTTGATTATGAAACGTCTCACATTTCTTGTGTTTAGATTAACGTCCAATCTAAACGCAATGCAATACAAACAACATGTGTTATCTTGGCATGAGACATAAGACTCAAACATGCAAACAAACGCATACATAACATGTTAAGGGACTAAAATGATGAAACTAGTGAAGGACACAACACTAGAGACATGCAATACAATGCTCCATGGACGAAACCAGCCCTAAACAGACCTCATGCATGCCAAAACAGTGGCTAAAAAGTGCTAAGATGACAAACACATTGAAAGAGTGATATATACGAGAGTATGGCAAAGATATGAGCACTGAAATCACATGCCAAATAATGACGTATCATGCAAACATCACAAGTATAGCATGCAAGAGGCCCTAAAACTCAACGTTAGTTAGGGCATTCACACAACAGGCATGCAATACATGGCCTAAATAGCCAAACCAGCTCTGGACAGAGCTCAATCATGCCAAATCAGAGGCCAAGACATGCTAAAATTGAAGCTCAAAGGACTAGACAAACATGCATACATGTTAGGCCACAAACAAGGCATAAAGCTCAACTCTTAAACACACTTAAAAAGTGATATATGTGAGAGTGTGATAGGGCTACATGTACTGAAATCATGTGTGGAATGATGCTAAGGCATGCAAATAACTCAAGTAAAGCGGTAAAGGGCCTTAAAACTCAAAGCTAGTAAGGGCCAACAACATTATAGCTATACAAAGCAAGGCATGCATGACCAAAACTATTCAAAAAAGAGCTAGAGCATGCTAAATAAAGGACAAAAACATGCTGGAGTCAAGCTAACACATGCTAGGATGATGAGCCAAAACATCAAGTACATTAGGCTAGTGGGCAAGATTACACTACAAGTGTAAGAAGCATGCAAGAAGTGGCCAAGCCAGCCACAAATAGAGCCAAAACATGTTTAAAAAGTCACAAAAACATGCTTAGATCAAGTCAAAAGATGGTAGAAACACATGCTCAAGTATCAGGCCAACAAGACATGCAACCAAGAAGCAAAGAGGGGAGGCCACCCCCTCCTACTTTGGACCTCAAAACATGGTTTCTACCACTGAAATTTCTCTAAGTTTCAGTGGTAGAAAGGCCAAACAAAGAGTGCCTCAAAAGCCTCAAGAGATGGTACAAGGCTTAAGCAAATAAGGCACACAAGGGGGTGAAACACCCCCAAATCCCACAGGGCCTCAAACAACCACTTTTAACACTCAAAAATAGAGTTTTTTGCAGTTGACAACTAGGCCAAAATAAGCATGAAAAGGTGGCCTAAACTAGTACAAAAACAAGCCTAAAAGGGGTATATGCTTACCCTTGAAGAACCACAGCAAGACAGCAACTTCTCTGAGCTAAAACCAGCTTTTTGAGTCCAAACAAGACCCTCAAGTACCTCAGCAACAAGGTTGTGGTGTTTGACTATGAAGAAAAACACACTTTAAGGGTCAATATAGCACAATATAGAGAGAGAGAGAGAGGGTGAGAATTCTAGAGAGAGGGGGAGATTTTAGCTCTGAAAAATCTGAACCCTCCAATAGGGGGAGGTACCTCCCCTTATATAAACAATGCAAGCAAAAGCTTGATTGACAAGCTTAAAGCTTGTTTACATCCCTCCATGCACTGTATGGAGGATGAGTTCAGTGAGCCATAGCTGGCTCAAAATATTTGAAAATATCTAAAAAGGAGAAAAATTGGCCGCCGGCCGGCCACCTCCCCTAGCCGGCCGGCCACTCCAAGTGGCCTACAAGGGAGAAAAGTGGCCGGCAAGTGCCACAAGTGGCCGGCAGCCCTTCCCCTCCCTCAGGCAAGAGGAAACAAGGTTTGGCCCAAAAACCAAGGCCAAAACACAAAGTATTAAGAGGCTCGAAGACAAAGCACTCAGCCAAGAACTTCGGGCGCTCGCAACAAGCACAAACATGCGCAATCATCGCGTGCACAACCGATGACATCAAAGTCTTGAGGTCGGTCAAAAATGGGGTGTCTACACAAACCTATTTTCTTTATATCAAAAAACATGTGGGTACTTTAATTTAAGAAAGCCCCAATTTTAAACCCTAATTTGTGAAATGGTTCAAATTGTTGAGTTGTTATCTATTTTGAAATTAAATATAATTGATTGAGAAATTGATAATGTTATGTTGGAAGTAGAGATGAATGTGGATAATTTATAAAATTAAAGTATTGATAGAGATTGCATTGTTGGCCATTGGTGGAGAATAGCATTGTTGTAGAAATTGGCATCCTAGGTTGAACAAAACTTTTCAGTAACTTGCATTTGGAAATTGTTGAGTTATTGAATTAAAACCCGTTGTTGAATGGAGGTGTGTTGGAACACACTTTGTAAAACGATGAGTATGGCACGAGTTGCCCTTTTATTTTATTTAAACATTATGGTTTTAAATTGAATGAAATGGTGAATCTTGATAATGTATAGAGAATGAGATAACTTTGCTCAATAGTCCAAGGTGAAAGATTGAAGACCCACGCGGTGTAGGTGCCAACTTCCTTTTGGTTAGAAACCAATAAATTTGGTGGTGCTTAGCGATGACCACTGACAGAGTAGTGCTTTAGATAACCTACTAATTGATTAGGCGGTGCTCAATGATGACCACTGGCAAAGTAGGACTTACTAGAATAAAATGATAATTTGGATTATGAAACAATATTTTATCAAAATTGTGATAAATGGTAATTTGAGGAAAATGAAAACTTGAATTGTTTTGAGAATGATTTGAGAATTGAGAAATTGTAGAGCATCCTAAATCTATATAATAATATATCTATATTGCATCATGATTATGTACTTGTGTAGACGCATATTAGTGAGTAGAAATATTATCTTACTAGACTATATGTTCACCTTCTGTGGCTGAAATCTGTTTCAAGTGTTAATGTGCCACCACAGTGAGTGTGGCCTTGGACACAAGCAAGAGCTAGATAGAGCTCTCATGGAATGTTAGCCATGGGCCTTTTTGTTTTACAGGCTGAGTGCCTTTATATATTGTAATGGTTAACTCTTTTATAATTGATGTAAGCCTGAGGGTATATTATTTATTATTAGATGCTTTATCCTATATAACATATTATATATTCATTCCACCTAGACTTAGGATATGTGTAATGAACCAATAGCATGAACTGTATGATTTTCATATATATATATATAAGCGAGAGGGACTTTTGAATATATTTATCATTGCTCTTTATTTATTATTCGAGTTTATTTTTGGGATTTGGGCTTTGAAAATTTGGGGTGTGACATCTAAAGCCTATACAAGCTAACTCTTGGGTCCTATATGACTGAACGACTCTTTGTTAGTCACTTTGGTCACCTTCAAGAACAAAGTATTGTATGGAACTAAGGGTTAACTACTGTGGGATCCACCTCTAGGGTTTGTATGAACTACTTCTTGGGTCCAATACATGATTAATTGAGACCATCTATTTATTTGGTGACTCTTTGTTCTAACCATCACTTCGACGACCTCTATTTGTTTTGCATCGTGGTGTGGTTATAAATTTAAATATGATATTGTATGTACACGTTTTTTGGAATAGCTTTTCGTTATCTAAAGTAAACATAAATGATTTATCTATTTTGACTGAAATGCTTATTGTCTTATCAAATTTAGCCTAAATATTTATCCATGGTGATTTTATGACCTTTACGTTCTCGATATAATTGTCATGACCCGAACTTGCCCCTACAGGTCTGGATCATGACCAACTAGTAATCCCATATTAACTTCGGCCTCAAGGACAAAATCAAATCATAGTATAATAAACGGGGCTTGGCGGAAGCAATATCAAACTATAAATAGTCCATTGAGCTGTGCTTACATGACATGATTAGAGATATACATCATATTGCATAACATACATAACATATTTACAAACATTCATCTGAATATATAAAACCCAAGATCACAAATATGACTTAACAAAACTTAACGAAATAAAGCTTGACAAAGCTTAACCACCAGTGATAGCAAAAGGCCTCAACGCGAAGGCACATCTCAGGTGGTTTTACAAAGGGTTGACTCCAAAGCAATCTCTAATACAAGTCCTCCTGATGCTTACCTACATATATATATATACAAAACGGAGTGAGCTAGAAGCCCAATGAATAATCTCTAAGTAAATGAGTTGAATGAATGAGTTCCACAATGTATGAAAACAATATAATTAAAACATATTTCGGAAGCGCATAATCACATATATAGTTCATTGAACCTTCTTTGAATCTTTCATGGTATCACACATTGTAGATGTGCCCCGCGTAAGGGCCTCACCCCACAGATCGGACTCGATTTGTCACGGTTCTCAATCTGAACCAAAGAGTCCAAATCCGGCAAATCGTTTTGAGAAAACAGATTTTTAGAAAGAAGTGCCAAACATGGACTGCTTTGCCAGATACAGAGTCGCCACCTAAATATTTTTTTTAATGGGGGAATTTAGGAAACCCTGACTCGTTTGCCTAAGGCCACGTGTCCGTCATCACCAAAGTTGCCTCGGCTCGGGAACTTGGGTACGATCGGGGAAGGTCAGCTATGAGCACCCCCTCTCGCCCGATCCGAAGATCAACCTCTACTAACCATGATATCTGATTTTGAAAACGTTATGTGTTCTTACTCCGGTTAATTAGCTAGAATTACTATGTGATGCGCACAACACGAAAGTATAGACTAGATCGCCTAATTTGGAACGAAGCATTGCATATCCGTTTGTTTGAAAAACGTTTGAAATTTGCTACTCGCAAGTAGGCTAAAACACAGATTTCAATGAGTTGTTCCAACTCAAAAAATCCAACCTTCACCCACAGGCATTCAGGCAGTTTATATCACATAAGCAGCTAGCCTCATGGCAATCATGTTATTATGGCAACACTCACACGCATGCGGTATGCTAAAGCATAAAAGCTTACCTAGTACTCCAAGCCAAAACAGAAACTAGTTAGTAATCATATGCATGATCCTAGTTCATGTTAAGATGGCTAATGCAACACATGCAAAATGCAACTATAATAGGCTCGGCTATCCTAAAGATGGCATGTGAAATGCTGCAACTAACAAATACTCAACTTGGAATTGAAATACAATGAAGTTAGTATGATGCGCCGAGCCCGGTGCATCCAAGACAAATGTATGGATGCACGCATGCATAGCATAAGGTATGCTAAGTTAAATATGCCCTAATACTAACCATTGAAAGCAGGTGAGTAAAAGGGAGAAATAAGTGGGGGGTTGGAAGACATACACACACTCACACACACTTATTACACAGTTGCCCTTGCTCAGAGGGTCCGAATAAATATTACAAAACAAATGAATACTGCTAAATTAATTATTACAGACTTCTACTTAATTAACAAATTAAATGCAGAAGGAAGGTGGCCGCAACCCCTCCTTTGGATGCGTGAATGATGCATGCTCGACTCGTCTCGCCCAGAAATTCGCTGCCATAGCACTACTGCCTCTGTTTACACTGCCTTGCCCCTCTGAAAATTCTGAAAGTCTCCAGATCTGTTCTGAACTTCCTCCTGAGTGCTTCGGAGTGCCACTGGCCAGAAAAAGAGGTCACCGGCCATTGGAACAGGACTATCGGCCAAATGTTGGACCACCGGCTGGACATTGATGGTCGGTCAACACTGTATGTGGCCAGCCGCCATTGCTTCCTGCAGAAATCTATTTTTGACAGCAGCAGAGGACAGACAGTGCATGGCATGGAATTTTCAAAGCAATGTGTGCATGGCCACTCTCCCAATCATGTAATGGACTCAAGGGAGTGTGGGCCCTCGACCCTCGGACCATCAATCACGCATTTCAATGCATGATGGCCCAAAAGCCAAGTGTGCAACTTCGATATCAAATGAAATGCAAGCACAAAACACATCAAAGGGCCCCAACCCCTATCATGATTGATCAAGAGGCAAGGGATGCATGCTCAATGAAATGCAACCTAGGCATGGAGGCTAAGTATGCAACATGAACATGCAAATGAGCAATGTATACTAGGCACGCAACCTAAACATGTAAGCAAACATGGCATGTAACAACATGCAATGATGGACTTAACTAACATGGATAGCTCGCAAGCATGCCAAAATCAGTGGCCATGTGATGAAAATGAGGCAACCAAGATGCACGCAAACATGCACAATGCAATGGCCCCGAGTCTAAGGCACAAAACACAACTCCACAAAGGCATTGAAAGGATGAATTACGGCATACAATGGCATATGTTCCAGCACTGAAGTATGATGCTCACTGGTCCCGAAACATGCAAATATGCCACCCAATGCATGAAACAGCCCCCGAAACTCAAAACTAGGCACATGTATTGAACTATAACTATGCAAAGCAAGCATTATTTGACCATGAGGCACAAAGACAGAGCCAAGGCAGTCCCAAAACATGCGCATTTCTAATTTAAAGCATGACCAAAAAATGTTAACATGATGGACTAAAATAGCATGAAAATTTGGCTTGGCTAGCAAGCATGGTTTACATGGCATGTATATGAAGCGTATGAGAACTCATCAAACCAGCCAAAAATAGTGAATAAAACATGTCAAAATATGCCCAAATAACCACTGAAATGCAACCAACATGTGCAAAAATGATGAGCTCCTTTGAAAGGACATGCAAGAGGTTACTCAACACATATATGATGGACACCTAGCATAGCAAAACCAACTCTGGAAATCAAATATGACAGCCCTAAAACTCACCAAAAAGGGCCTGAAATTGATCAATAAAGCATACAATGAAAGGTCCTCTTGAAAGGCCTTGAGGAAGGTTGTTCCGCACATGCATGAGGGACATAAAATATGGCCAAAAGGGCCTTGGACAGAGTTAAGGCAGACCTCAAAATCCTCAGAATGAGGCCTGAAACGTGACTTCAAAGCATGCAAAAAGGGGTCCCTTTGGAAGGCCAACAAGACCACCAAACAAGACAAGGAGAGAGGGGGTCACCCCCCTTTGATTTTGGCTCTCAAAAATGCATCTAAGCCACTAAAAATCCATTGGATTTCAGTGGCTAAGAGGCCAAACCATGGCCAATGCAAGTGCTCTAATGCATAGCCCTAATCATGAAGAGATGAAGCATGCACAGGGGGAAGATGACCCCAAACAGAAAAGAGACCTTAACCAAACTTGAAGAGGAGATTAAAACATCTTTTTCAGTTTATGACAAATCTCGAAAATGTTCACAAGTAAGGCTAAAATATGATGCAAAAAATAGCCCTAAAAGAGAGATAGAGGGTAAGGGGAAGTAGATGACCTCAAACAGCAAAGTGCCATTAAACAAAGTTGAAGAGGAGCTCAAAATAAGACACTTTACTGTTTAGGTCGAGGCCCAGAAATGCTTGCAATGGGGCTAAGTAATGAAGCAAAATAAGGCTAGAAAACGGGAAATGAAGACTTACCCTTGTAGAGCCGACCTCCAGCAACTTCTGGACCGAGAATGCGACTCCTCAAGCTCTGCAAATGACCTCCAAGATGCTTGAATGGATGGTGGAGGTGGTAGGCTATGAGGTGTAGTGCAATGGGACCAAGAACAAGGGTTTTTTGGAGCTTGGAATAGAGAGATATGGAGGAGTGTATGTGTATGAGCCTCTGAAAATTCAGAACCCTGGAAAAGGAGAGGGGAGCCTTTCTTTATAGAACCAAGAGACTAAAGCTTCTCTTAGAAGCTTCAACCTAAGACCAAAGATCCTCCATACACGTGTATGGAGGATCCAGTCTGTGCCCTCCAGCTGGCACAGCTGGCATCCATTCAATCTGTAGAATACACCGAAAGGTCGTCGGCTATCAAAATTGGTTGGCCGGCTACTTTAACTGGTCAGTCAGCCATCTATTCTGGTCGGTTTGGCCATCTATTTGGTCGGTCGGGCCATCTGTTGTCATGGGGTCGGTCAGCAGAAAAAATCTGCTCTGCAGGCCCAACTTCAAACGGGCATAACTCCTTCGTATAAACTCCTTTTCAGGTCATTCTTGTGTCCAAATTGAAGCCCCAGAAGTAAGCTTTCCAATGGAACCAGACTTGCATCAAAATTCCAACTGTCCAAAAAGTTATGCTTGTCTTGGTAAAGGTTGCTCAGTTTCGGTCCAACCGGGGTGATGCCCAACTTCAACCAATCATATCTCCCCCATCCGGACTCGGATTTAGGAGATTTTTGAGTGCAAAAACGAAGCCCCAGAAGTCTTATTTCCAACGGTGGTGGCCTCATAGCTTAACTCCAAGTGTATAGACAGATAAGCCTGATTTAGCGAGGATCGTTCGACTCTCTCTTAGCGATTCATACCCAACTTCTTCCTCAGCTAGGTTTCTTCTCTCTTCTCCTCTTTTCTTCAACTACAAACCCCTAAACAAGGTGTTTTGAAAGATTTTTCAAAGATTTCATCTTTCTTTCATTCATTTCCACTTTGTCCTTGCTCGGTTTATAGAAAAGCGCATCATTTGACAAAATGTGAGCCTCGGAACATTGTAGAAACTTTATTTCAAAAAATGTTCTGAAAGAGAGGGTTTTAAGGTCTAAAAACCATTCAAAATAGCTTTGGTCCAAAATGGGGTGTGAAGTTGAGATTTGTCTCTCTCCTTCCTGAAGAAACTGAACCTTTGCCCTGCACACCTTTTATCACCAAGTAAACCATCAGTAACGCCCAAGTCTTAAGGGCGGTCAAAAATGGGGTGTCTCCAGTTGCCCCTCTTTCACAGAACTCGGAAGTCACACAGTGACGGGAGTGAGTGTCAAAGCCCAGAGACGACCCATTTTTTACAAGGCCGAAGACTCAAACAAAGCAATCAATATAGGCATGCAGAGATGCGCCCGGAGGCTGGGGCAAAATGCAAATGGTATGTAAGAAGATTTTGATAATTGGACTTATACGCTACGCGAAGCCGGTTTGTAATTGGACTTATATGCTTTCGCAAAGCCAGTTTGTAATTGGACTTATACGCTGACGCGAAGCCGGTTTGTATGCAAAACAATGCAATGTACTAACAAGTACAGGTAAGGCGCGCAAGATAGCGCGAATGAAATGCTATGATAGTAAAGATGCAAAGGGTGACAAACTCCAATCATGCTAGAATCATGGGAGGAGGTCCAAAACAAACAATTAGGAGCGTATACAACGCAACCTAAGTCAAATTCCAAACACGCCGAAATCATGTGAGGAAGGAACAAACTCTAACCATGCTGAATTCGTGAGAAGAGGTAAGCAATTCCAAACACGCTACAATCGTGTGAGGAAGGAACAAAGAGAGAAACATAGGGACATATCCCAGTGTTTCAGAATGGTATAAGCATTGAAACGTATTCCAAATGCTCTTAACCAAAGAAGAATAAGAAACATAGGGACGTATCCGGTGTTTCGGAAAGGAGGGAGAAACGTAGGGACGTATCCCAGTGTTTCAGAAAGAAGAGAGGAACATAGGGACGTATCCCGGTGTTTAGGAAAGGTATAAGCACTGGAACGTATTCCGAATGCTCTTAACCAAAGAGGGGGGAAACATAGGGACGTATCCCGGTGTTTAGGGACGTATCCCAGTGTTTAGAAAGGAAGAGAAACATAAGGACGTATCCCGATGTTTCAGAAGGAAAGAGAAACATAGGGACGTATCCCGGTGTTTCAGAAAGGGAGAGAAACATAAGGACGTATCCCGATGTTTCGGAAGGAAAGAGAAACATAGGGACGTATCCCGGTATTTCGAAAAGGGAGAGAAACATAGGGACGTATCCCAGTGTTTCGAAAAAGGGAGAGAAACATAGGGACGTATCCCGGTGTTTCGGAAAGAAGGGAGAAACGTAGGGACGTATCCCGGTGTTTCAGAAAGGTAGAAGAAACATAGGGACGTATCCCGGTGTTTCGGAAAGAAGGGAGAAACGTAGGGACGTATCCCGGTGTTTCGGAAAGGTAGAAGAAACATAGGGACGTATCCCGGTGTTTCGGAAAGGTAGAAGAAACATAGGGGACGTATCCCGGTGTTTCAGAACTAAAGAGTGTGCATAACAATGCGATTGAAACGTGCATAACAATGCAAGTGAAGTGGGTGCATGCAATTAAAAAGGTGCATGACAATGCAACTAGAGTGTGCGTGACAACGCAAGTGAGGTGCACAAAAGAAGTGCGATAAATGCATTTTCTATGCAAGTATGGGGGCATTTAACATGTACTCTGGTGCCTCCGATTTACCTCTCGAAAGACTTGGCAACACGCTCAGCTTAAAAAGGGGACACCCTGTTTATATTGGCAAGAGATAACATCTGCATGTGAAACCCTCGGATGCTGCTTGGACTGCCATTCTGACTTGAAGCAGGCTTACACTTGGGGTTGAGATACACTCATACTCCAGAGAAACGGCGAGGCCTGAGAAGGTGCATCTGGAATGCAGTCTCGGAATTTACCGAAGTTGAAACACACTAAGATACTCCAAATTTTCCTCCTTTTCTTTTGCTTTGCAGTCTGGAACCTATATAGCTTCAGATAGGTCCTTGTTCTACTATTCTCACATGACCTGGGTTGAACCCTGCAGTTTTATGAAAGAACAAATACTGTTTTGCACAAATGTGGAGAATAGCACAGCACTTTGAGCACAAGATGATTTTTTTGAAATTGATAAATGAGTTCTCGACCGGGTATTGAGCCTACAACTGAATACAGCGAAAAAGACTCAATAACGGAAAACGTAAACAACCTAAACACATCCATTGACACTCGAAACGACTCAAAACAAGAATCGAGACCAACAAAACAAAAGACACGACACACAGACGTGTTACCAAGACGAGAGACCTCTCAGTTCGCGAGGAGCCAGTTTCTTCGGGTATTGCTTCCCACCCTTTCTCGTTTGTGATTCTCACATCACTCTAGCACTCAATCTCTATTTTTCTGAAAAATCCCTTTTCTCACTTTTTCTCTCATCGTACATCTCTCTATTCTTCGATCTCTCATTTTTTATCACTCCCCTAGGTGGTTGATGAATGAACAGGAAGTTGCGGGCTCATGCCCCTAGCATTCTGCTAGATTCTCTTTCTTCTGTTCACAATAGTGAGTTTCTCCCATAGAGGGGTTGCGCTACAACTAAGTGTGTAGCAAATCTTCAGCTGACATCGGTTGATGATGCCCTGCTGGGGAGTTTAGACGTGATCAGATCTGTCTGGATGAGGGAATGGAATATCTTGATCCATTCCAGTTCGTGCTTCGCACTTGGCTCGATACCTCGCTGCTTGGAGGATGAGAGAGTTTTCAGCCCTTTTCTGTTAGCTCCCGCTGTGCCCTTTTCCTGGCAAATAGAGTGCCCTTTCTGGCAAGTATGTTGACAATGGGGAAATGACAGAACACCTGACTCAAATGTGCCCCTAGTTCATCATTTTGACCATTTTTTGTTTTGGTTTTCTACTAAAACAGTTTTGATCAATATGTGAGTTAGATTAACATGCTTATTCGATTTTTTGATTCAAAATCATGCAAGTCAAGCTATGAGCACTAAAAATTTTCCTTTTTTGGGTCCAAGAAATGGTCCAGTTTTAGAAAAATGGAATAATTTTCGAGAGACTTAGTCAACCTCAGTAAAAATTCTCAAAAACTATTTTTGCAAACGGCCACTGCTCAACGAGCACGGAACCTACTCTTGAGATGCACGACCTCGGACCCATAGCAATGGAAAATTGCCCCTTATCTGAAGGAGAGTTGCATGGCAACGGAAAGTTGCCCCTTGTTTGAATGGCACCGCTGCGCATTGAATGGCAACGGAAAGTTGCCCCTTGTCTAAATGGCACCGCATCGCATTGTAATTAGTCTTTATGGTAATGATCACAACCGAACTCTCGGATACAGAGAAGGCAAGGATCATCAAAACCAATACATGGACACACTTGATTTGGAAGTGTTTGTGGCTGGACTTCAGAATGAAGTTGCCTACGTATCCCAAACATGGGAATCAAGCCTTACGTAGTTCGGGGTTAAGGTATACTCGGGTATTTTAACCTTCACTTTTTTAGGCTCTAACTTTTGCCAAGGTGTCCGTTGCGGGTTTTCGACCTTGCGAGCTTCTGCCTTTCTTCTTTTCTTTTTTCTTTTTTCTCTTTTTTGCATTTTTTTTTATTTTGTATATATATTTTTGCCCTCTTTTTTTTTTGTATATCTTTTTTTTTCTTCTTTTTTTTCTTTTTTTCTTTTGCTCTAACTTTTGCCTGGGTCGCCCTTCCGGGTTTTCGGCCCAGCGAGCCTCTCAAAAGGTAAAAGTATAACAAGTCCATGCCAAATGGTTTTGAGATTGAAGCCCTCTGTATCCAGGAGAGTGGCTGTGGTATTGATTTGCAAAAGGATCCATCTCCGGCTCTTCGAGCACTCGGACATTTTTGCCCCTAGTTTGAAGGGTGCTTCCATTCTAGCTTCGCAAGCTTCTGTTGACGATGTCTGACCTCTTGATCTGACTTTGGTGCCTCTTGTTCGAGAGCTGCTTCAAATCTAGCCACATAGGCCTCTCGTGGCGGTTGACCGTTGAACGTTCTAAATGGGTTCGAGGTTCAAAAACAAATGGATTGAGTCTTGAGGCTAAGAGCGATCCTAGACTGCACAATCTCAAGAGCGATTCCACACAGGTCTTCACACGACTGCGCAAAACATTGTTTTTTTTGAAAATCTTTACGAAAGCGACAAATCGCTCGCGCTGAAGATAGTGTGGAACCAGTCTGGGTCAAGCCAGGGTCCTTCTCAGTACTCATGCTAACAAGCATGATTTCATTCATTAAAGGCTTAGCATGCCTATCTTTCTCTCAAATTGATCAAAGTTTTGCAAAACCCGAGGAATTCCTTCCTCTTCGTTTCTACCGCAGTGTTCTGAAAAGTTTTGAAAAAAACTTAGGTCAATGCAATGAGTTCGAGGCACAAAAAAGTAGGCGAAAAGTACTACCGTTTCATTTAGAACTTCTGGCACTACCGGCACAAGGCAGAAGCGAACATAAGAATGTGAAAATCACTGTTGCTCATTCAAATCTGTTAGTGTAACTGGCTCCAGGTAGAAACAGACTCAAAACAAAATAAAAAGACAAACACAAAACAAAATGGTGATGCCCGAGGTAACACCCCCGGAATCACCCGACCTTTTGTACAATAGGACTGACTCGATACAACAAGACAGACCCTAACTGACTCAGTATGAAAAGACTGACTCAAAACAAAGAGACAGACTCAAATAAAAATGACAGAACTGACTCAATACCCAAGCCAGAGCGTACAAAAACCAGCATTCACAAATGCTCAAAACAGTGCGTGCCATACGCCACATCTAAAGTAAACTGAGCGCCGCTCGCAGGTGGTTCATCCCCTGATTACATCACATTATCCCCCACAAGTTCACTGGTCAAGTGCCGATAGACTTTGCAGGACTTGGTGCGACGATAACCTCATTGTCAATCAGATTTTGTATCTCGTGGCGAAGACGGACACAACTATCGGTGTCATGACCGATTTGTTGATGGAAAGCACAGTACTTAGCCGGGTCATGCTTTGGAGGGAGAGGATCGGGTAGAGGCCGTTGTTCTAACAGTTTCAGATGTCCTTTCCTGAGTAGGACCCCTAAAGCTTTAGACAGAGGCATATAAAGCGGGGTGAAAACCCTCTTGCCTCGGGGTAGATAGTCCGAAGTTCGGGGGTTTGGATTGGATGCACCAACAAAGGGGGTGGCTGTTTTAGGAGTGGTGGTGACCATTCCAACTTCAGAAGATCTTGCAGTTGCATCACCACTGGTGGTTGCATTCAAACTGTGGTTGAATGCCCTCTTAGGTTGCTCTCGGTCTTGGTCAATCAGACCCTGTTTCATCGCATCCTCGATTTGTACTCCCATCTCATGCAAATCTGAAAAGGTAGGGAAGGGGAGCACGATCATTTTCTGCATTAGTTTGGGCTAGAGGTTGTGCACAACCATCCGAATCTGATCTTTGTCGGAAGGCCTTGTAGTCATCATTGAGGCCTTTGCTCTCCATCTCGTCACGAACTCTGAGAAACCCTCCTTTGGCTCTTGGCGGGTGACTTCAAGATCACGAGTTGTGACCTCAATCTGTGTGTTGTAGGGAGTATTAATCATTAAAGGCCTCAGCCATCTCTTCCCAATTCTGTTTCACGAAGTTCTCCAATTTCGCATACCAGATTGTGGCTATCCCAGACAAGGTTCGGCCGAATAGTGACAATTTATAGGCTGTGGTCAAACCCATTGGCCTCAAGATATCAGAAAACAGTTGGAGGTGCACCATTGGGTCTTCAGAGCCATCGAATCGATCGATATGTGGCATCTTGAACCGATCCGGTAATGTCACCACTGAGTCGGTATAACCATCATCTATATCAGGAATAGAGTGGGCCCCCTGAGACTTTTTGAACAATTTCTCAAGCTTGCTCACTTTCAATGCTGTGGGGTCCCCCTTGAACTCAAAGGGGGAGTCCGATAGGTCGATGGGTGTCTTGGATAGCTGGGGTAGAACCGGGGGCGGAGCTGGCCCGACTGGAATGTCCGTATCATCCTGGACATGGGTTACCTCCTCGAGTATGGGAACTCTTGGTGGGGGAGGAGCCTGGTGTGAAGTAGATACTCCAGTTTGCTGCTCTAGCCTGACAATTGTCTCTGCCTGTTGGGCTATGACCACAGCCTGTTGCTTGGCGAATTCTGCTTGACAAACAACATCTTGCTACGTGGCTTTCATACTATCCTGGAGTTGGCGCACCATCTCTTCCAGACTTGACATATTGTCCTAGTCTAACTGAGCAACCGGTATATCTCCCTGAGGTAAAAAATAGATATCTCAACCCAACTGCGGACAGGTGAGATGGATAATGACCACTGATCCGAAGACTGTTAAACTGATGATCTGTGCTTGACTGGCATTTTTACCCTGCCTCTGGCAAAGGAACACTGATTGCCCTTGAACTAAATCTCTGACCCGACAAAGTCTATTAGCACAAGTCCAATGTACCTGGGTGATAATGGAGCCTTCTGAAGCTATAGTTCCAGGACTACCTAGCAAAAGAGAAAATAGACAGCATCTCAACTCAATTTCACTGGAACGGATATGAGCATAACGGAACGACTGTACTCAATACTGATCACTGTTCCCCAAATAACTGTCCCAAAACTGATACCCTCAGGTAAAACTGATTCCCCAAATACTGATGCCCGCAGGCCTAATGCCCAAACTTGCAAACTGACATGCATATTCCCTATAGAAATACACACTAAAAGCACATAGCAAGTAAAAGAGAGCCAAAACACCCCTATGTTGGGGTAGGGTTTCCCTGTCCTATTTTGTCAGGAGCTAGGGTTTCACTACGCACGCAGCGGTTTCAAACAACCTAAAATCAGGTAAGCAACCTGTCCTAGTTTGGAATGGTCACTGCGGATTTCGATATGCACTAGGCCGAATGGTCAAAACGGGTGCCCCAGTAAAACCGGGGTTTGTGTTCCCATACTGGCAGAGCCTGCAACCGGTCAGCCTTATGGCATGCTTTGACAAAGTCAAGCCTCCGGTAAACCGCTCAAGAATAGCAGATGGCCAACACGGTGTCCTAGGCGCACCAATGCACATGCAATGCACATGCAATGCAAAGAAACACATAAGTGTAGTCAAAATAAGATATCATGAGTTCGAGACAAGTTCTCTACCTCTCCAGCAGAGTCACCAGAAACTGTAGACGCACCCCACGTGAGGGCCTCACCCCACAGTTCGGACTCGATTTGTCACGGTTCTTAATCTGAACCAAAGAGTCCAAATCCGGCAAATCGTTTTGAGAAAACAGATTTTTAGAAAGAAGTGCCAAACATGGACTGCTTTGCCAGATACAGAGTCGCCACCTAAATATTTTTTTTAATGGGGGAATTTAGGAAACCCTGACTCGTTTGCTTAAGGCCACGTGTCCGTCATCACCAAAGTTGACTCGGCTCGGGAACTTGGGTACGATCGGGGAAGGTCAGCTATGAGCACCCCCTCTCGCCCGATCCGAAGATCGACCTCTACTAACCATGATATCTGATTTTGAAAACGTTATGTGTTCTTACTCCGGTTAATTAGCTAGAATTACTATGTGATGCGCACAACACGAAAGTATAGACTAGATCGCCTAATTTGGAACGAAGCATTGCATATCCGTTTGTTTGAAAAACGTTTGAAATTTGCTACTCGCAAGTAGGCTAAAACACAGATTTCAATGAGTTGTTCTAACTCAAACAATCCAACCTTCACCCACAGGCATTCAGGCAGTTTATATCACATAAGCGGCTAGCCTCATGGCAATCATATTATTATTGCAACACTCACACGCATGCGGTATGCTAAAGCATAAAAGCTTACCTAGTACTCCAAGCCAAAACAGAAACTAGTTAGTAATCATATGCATGATCCTAGTTCATGTTAAGATGGCTAATGCAACACATGCAAAATGCAACTATAATAGGCCCGGCTATCCTAAAGATGGCATGTGAAATGCTGCAACTAACAAATACTCAACTTGGAATTGAAATACAATGCAGTTAGTATGATGCGCCGAGCCCGGTGCATGCAAGACAAATGTATGGATGCACGCATGCATAGCATAAGGTATGCTAAGTTAAATATGCCCTAATACTAACCATTGAAAGCAGGTGAGTAAAAGGGAGAAAGAAGTGGGGGTTGGAAGACATACACACACTCACACACACTTATTACACAATTGCCCTCGCTCAGAGGGTCCGAATAAATATTACAAAACAAATGAATACTACTAAATTAATTATTACAGACTTCTAATTAATTAACAAATTAAATGCAGAAGGAAGGTGGCCGCAGCCCTGCCTTGGGATGCGTGAATGATGCATGCTCGACTCGTCTCGCCCGGAAACTTGCTGCCATAGCACTACTGCCTCTGTTTACACTGCCTTGCCCCTCTGAAAATTCTGAAAGTCTCCAGATCTGTTCTGAACTTCCTCCTGAGTGCTTCGGAGTGCCACCGGCCAGAAAAAGAGGTCACCGGCCATTGGAACAGGACTATCGGCCAAATGTTGGACCACCGGCTGGACATTGATGGTCGGTTGGCACTGTATGTGGCCGACTGGCCATTGCTTCCTGCAGAAATCTATTTTTGACAGCAGCAAAGGACAGACAGTGCATGGCATGGAATTTTCAAAGCAATGTGTGCATGGCCACTCTCCCAATCATGTAATGGACTCAAGGGAGTGTGGCCCTCGACCCTCGGACCATCAATCACGCATTTCAATGCATGATGGCCCAAAAGCCAAGTGTGCAACTTCGATATCAAATGAAATGCAAGCACAAAACACATCAAAGGGCCCCAACCCCTATCATGATTGATCAAGAGGCAAGGGATGCATGCTCAATGAAATGCAACCTAGGCATGGAGGCTAAGTATGCAACATGAACATGCAAATGAGCAATGTATACTAGGCACGCAACCTAAACATGTAAGCAAACATGGCATGCAACAACATGCGATGATGGACTTAAACTAACATGGATAGCTCGCAAGCATGCCAAAATCAGTGGCCATGTGTTGAAAATGAGGCAACCAAGATGCACGCAAACATGCACAATGCAATGGCCCCGAGTCTAAAGCACAAAACACAACTCCACAAAGGCATTGAAAGGATGAATTACGGCATACAATGGTATATGTTCCAGCACTGAAGTATGATGCTCAATGGTCCCGAAACATGCAAATATGCCACCCAATGCATGAAATAGCCCCCGAAACTCAAAACTAGGCACATGTATTGAACTATAACTATGCAAAGCAAGCATTATTTGACCATGAGACACAAAGACAGAGCCAAGGCAGTCCTAAAACATGCACATTTCTAATTTAAAGCATGACCAAAAAATGTTAACATGATGGACTAAAATAGCATGCAAATTTGGCTAGCAAGCATGGTTTACATGGCATGTATGTGAAGCGTATGAGAACTCATCAAACCAGCCAAAAACAGTGAATAAAACATGTCAAAATATGCCCAAATAATCACCAAAATGCAGCCAACATGTGCAAAAATGATGAGCTCCTTTGAAAGGGCATGCAAGGGGTTACTCAACACATATATGATGGACACTTAGCATAGCAAAACCAACTCTAGAAATCCAATATCACAGCCCTAAAACTCACCAAAAAGGGCCTAAAATTGATCAATAAAGCATACAATGAAAGGTCCTCTTGAAAGGCCTTGAGGAGGGTTGTTCCACACATGCATGAGGGACATAAAATATGGCCAAAAGAGCCTTGGACAGAGTTAAGGCAGACCTCAAAATCCTCAGAATGAGGCCTGAAACATGACTTCAAAGCATGCAAAAAGGGGTCCCTTTGGAAGGCCAACAAGACCACCAAACAAGACAAGGAGAGAGGGGGTCACCCCCCTCTGATTTTGGCTCTCAAAAATGCATCTAATCCACTGAAAATCCACTGGATTTCAGTGGTTAAGAGGCCAAACCATGGCCAATGCAAGTGCTCTAATGCATAGCCCTAATCAAGAAGAGATGAAGCATGCACAGGGGGAAGATGACCCCAAACAGAAAAGAGACCTTAACCAAACTTGAAGAGGAGATTAAAAAAACATCTTTTTCAGTTTATGACAAATCTCAAAAATGTTCACAAGTAAGGCTAAAATATGATGCAAAAAATAGCCCTAAAAGAGAGATAGAGGGTAAGGGGAAGTAGATGACCTCAAACAGTAAAGTGCCCTTAAACAAAGTTGAAGAGGAACTCAAAATAAGATACTTTACAGTTTAGGTCGAGGCCCAGAAATGCTTGCAAATGGGGCTAAGTAATGAAGCAAAATAAGGCTAGAAAAGGGGAAATGAAGACTTACCCTTGTAGAACCGACCTCCAGCAACTTCTGGACTGAGAATGTGACTCCTCAAGCTCTGCAAATGACCTCTAAGATGCTTGAATGGATGGTGGAGGTGGTAGGCTATGAGGTGTAGTGCAATGGGACCAAGAACAAGGGTTTTTTGGAGCTTGGAATAGAGAGATATGGAGGAGTGTATGTGTATAAGCCTCTGAAAATTCAGAACCCTGGAAAAGGAGAGGGGAGCCTTTCTTTATAGAGCCAAGAGACTAAAGCTTCTCTTAGAAGCTTCAACTTAAGAGCAAAGATCCTCCATACACGTGTATGGAGGATCCAGTCTGTGCCCTCCAGCTGGCACAGCTGGCATCCATTCAATCTGTAGAATACACCGGAAGGTCGTCGGCTAGCAAAATTGGTCGGCCAGCTACTTTAACTGGTCAGTCGGCCATCTATTTGGTCGGTCGGCCATCTGTTCTGGTCGGTCGGCAGGAAAAATCTGCTCTGCAGGCCCAACTTTAAACGGGCATCACTCCTTCGTATAAACTCCTTTTCAGGTCATTCTTGTGTCCAAATTGAAGCCCCGAAAGTAAGCTTTCCAATGGAACCAGACTTGCAACAAAATTCCAACTGGGCAAAAAGTTATGCTTGTTTTGGTAAAGGTTGCTCAGTTTCGGTCCAACCGGGGTGATGCCCAACTTCAACCAATCATATCTCCCCCATCCGGACTCGGATTTAGGAGATTCTTGAGGGAAAACTAAGCCCCGGAAGTCTTCTTTCCAACGGTGGTGGCCTCATAGCTTAACTCCAAGTGTATAGACAGAAAAGCCTGATTTAGCGAGGACCGTTCGACTCTCTCTTAGAGATTCATACCCAACTTCTTCCTCAGCTAGGTTTCTTCTCTCTTCTCCTCTTTTCTTCAACTCCAAACCCCTAAACAAGGTGTTTTGAAATATTTTTCAAAGATTTCATCTTTCTTTCATTCATTTCTACTTTGTCCTTGCTCGGTTTATAGAAAAGCGCATCATTTGACAAAATGTGAGCCTCGGAACATTGTAGAAACTTTATTTCAAAAAATGTTTTGAAAGAGAGGGTTTTAAGGTCTAAAAACCATTCAAAATAGCTTTGGTCCAAAATGGGGTGTGAAGTTGAGATTTGTCTCTCTCCTTGCCGAAGAAACTGAACCTTTGCCCTGCACACCTTTTATCACCAAGTAAACCATCAGTAACGCCCAAGTCTTAAGGGCGGTCAAAAATGGGGTGTCTACACACATATCGTGGTACATTTCCAAAAACCTTATTAACACATGATGGATTACCATACAAAATGTTCACGGTGGAGCGAAGCATTCGAAACGCCCTCATTGGACGACTTCATACAGAACGCCTACATTGGACAGCATCATACGGAACGCCCATATTGGATGACTTATGCGGAATGCCCACGTTAGGTGACTTTATTTGGAATATCTATAAAGAGTAGATATCATTCAGAAGGATTACAATCGAAGTCATATGGAACGATCATTAAAGATTGACACTATACAAAACATTGACAACAGATCAATAGCTTATACAGAACGTCCAAGACGAGTCATAGATAAAACAAAAGTCACTGGGGATCAAAGTACATTTCCCAAGTTGTTACAATAGTTGTTGTTTCAAAAGGGAACTCATTCATTCTTAGCCAAATCTCATTTTTGGAAGGCTTATCATATCGTATTTTCGGAATCTCGTGGCATAACTGTAATGCCCCAAAATTAATAAACATTCTACTCATGTATAATATTACTAACATGCGGAACACAACAACAATATGATTATACAACATTATTTTCAACATGTGCCTTAGTACATTCTTTTAGTCCTACAACATGAATTCTTATTAGAATGAATAAAATTAAACTATTACAGGTTAATGCCTTCAAGGCTACAAATTTCCAGGGCCTTGCCCGTTTCAACAAATGAGTACAACTCAACACAAAGAAGCCCGTGGCTTAAATTACAAACAAATAACCAAAGAAAACAATACATACGAGCCTCAAGCTATTAAAACATGTATTTTCTTTCTTTGAAACAATATAATGTGAGATTTCCAAAACATCTTTCCAAATCAACAATATTTTTTAAAAACAATCAAGTGGTAAATATAATGAATAAATCTCTAGGGCTAGTGTTCATAATAGTAACTATACAAGTCACCATGCCATTTTTATCGGTACTAACCAGAAGGCTCGACACCTACCACGTGGGATTTAGGTCTTATACCTTGGGCACACAAGCCAACTTAATTCTGCTTTAACACTCCCTTACAGCTTCACCATTTTATTTATCCTTTCAATAATACAATACATGTATGTCAAGACAACAATACGTTTTCTGAAACATTAAAATCTCCAGTTACAAATCCATGATATGCACAATGCAATGCATGATTTGTAAACATTTCCATTCCCTAATCCACATGCAGTTTCTACAACAATCAATACAACCCTCCACCGGTTGCCAAAAACAATTATCTTTAATTAAAGACAATAACAATAATAATGTTTCAAAATCATAACCAAATCAAAATCCTGATCATTTATACAAAATCTCATGATTCCCAAACAATATTCACACTCCTCATGAGTCTTGCGAATCTCAACCGAAAATATACAACTTTCCATATCATTTCCAACGAAACCACTATTTCAAAAGAGTAAATAATACTTGGTATTTTTCCAATAATTCAAACATTTCTCAACCAAACCTCATTTTAATTAAAATCCTATAACCATTCCAATTTCTTCTTTTTCCATAAAAAGAACACCCAAAACCCTAGTTTTCTATTAACTTTTGAGAAACCCTTTAAAACTCAATTTTCTTCAAAAACTCATAACACAACAACCACTAGGTTACCACTCCCCAAACCGTAACCGAAAACAAGTCTTTTTTCCCAAATTTGTACATCAATAAATATATATCAAAAACTATTTTTTTGAAAACCCATAATTGACAAGAATAATAAATAACGAAGCTAAACAACATGCACACCATTAAGAAAATCCCTACCTCAACTCCGGAAGAGGAGAAAGCCCCAAAGCCCCAAAACTCAACGTCGACGAAAACACGAACTTCTTAGATTAAAACGAAACTCTCGATGTAACCTATCTTTTCTCCAAAGGACAAAGGTGTAGAGATCAAGGGTGAGGGTGTATTTGTGGTTTAAAGGTGAGTTTTAGAGAGATAAAGAGTAGATCTAGGTTTTTGAAATGTTAGAGAGAGAAATGAAAAAGTGATCCAAAAAGTGACTTTTACGAATTGATATACACGCAGACCGCTCGAGCAACCAAAACATAGCTCAAGCAAACAGACACATTGAGTAAGACCGCTCGAGCAAACAAAGTTATTGCTCAAGCGCACAATGACACCCCTCCCAGAGGTTTTGCAGACAGAAGCCAACTGCTCGCGCGCAAGAAAGTTTGCTTCAGCGAACTAGCCAAATTCTGTGCAGCAAGTCTTTTGAAAAACTAACTCCTAACATGTTCCAAACGCAACTACGATACTCCAACAACCAAACTAAACAAGGAATAGAATGAATAAAGATATGAACAACCATTCAAGAATAAGAATCTTGGATCCAAAACAATAAATGGGTCAGGTCTAAACCAGAATCGTTATAACCTCCCCCTTAAGGAATTTCATCCCCAAAATTTAAATAACGCCACAACACTCACATACACAATCACAACCACAACAATACTTGCCAAAAGCTACAACACCACAAACTACTCAACCATGACCACCTCCTTCTCAATAGTAATGCAATAAAATAAAATGAAATTCAAGCTATAACCACGCAAGGAAACTCATCAAAATCACTTTCGACGCTAACACGTAACAAGGTACAAACAACACTTCAAGCAAGGAAATTCAAATGTACATCACAATTGGTTAATTTCAAACCCAAAAGCACCTCAACTCATAAAACCACCCTGAATGCTCTATTCACCCAAAATCTTCATCTTTCCCTTCACATGACGACATAGACATTCCCAAAGCAAAACCTCTCAAAAGGCAAAATTCTAACCCATAATAATCCAACTACGTCGAGGAACACAACCACACACAAAAGAGAATAAAACCTTGCCTAGCACCCATCATGAATTCTAAGTTACAACTTTTACTGTATAAACAAAATATGCCACAACAGGCACACAAAAATTCTAGAATTGAAAAGAACCAAGACCTATCATAAACTTTTGTTCTTGTTTGTTTTGTTTGCCATAAAAACAACACCACTATTACACCAAGACCGAAACCACAACATCTACATGACAACTCCCAAAACCAACTTCAAGCTACCCGCCCACACAAAATTCAAAATTTCCTTTTTACCTAGGTACATTACACAAACCCACTACCAGTTTAAAACAACCAAATTTCCAACAAGAAAAGTTTTAGTTCCCTATTTCCTTTCCAAAAGACTTCAATTAATAACGCTCCCAACTGTCACTCAACCAATGACACAATCATTTCAAAAATAGAATGGTAATCCCGTTACAGCATAGCAATAGAACACTTCAAACATGACCACAAGAAGTTAAACAACAATAGAAAATCACCCGAAAATTATATTCCATTACCACAACTATGCCATCCACCGACCACCCGTAACTACACCCTTTCTAGCAAAACAAACTGCCACAATCGTCTCCACCTAGGGAATAACAACACTGATCAAAATGCATACCTAGATAACACTCTGAACAAATGATCTTCAGATATACACAAGATTAAAGACACTTAAGGATTAACTTGCCCTGCTTCACAAGAATACCAAGAAAGGACTACGCTCACTACACCCCGTGTCGAATTTCTGCCCAAGGTATCGGTCACTACCTTGACTTTCCTCGTTAACAACACACTTGAACCTCTTACTATCCACTATCTCGGCTCATTGTCTTCTCTCAAATCCAACGCCTCTCAAAATTTTACCTCGTGAGCCCAAAATTCACACTTACCAAACTTAACTAATCATGAAGGGGTCTAAACAACTCAAATACTAACAAACCATCCACACACTCTTATAAAGAAAGGATAACTCAACGAAGCCAAAGAAAGCAATTTGCACTCAATCTCGAACTTACAAAGGATCCTGTCAACCTAGGACAAAATGTCACCCTAACACATATTCGGCTCTATATTAATTCCAAAACTTCCCCTTAACTCTCTTAACGCCTCACTGCCACCCAACTCAAAATATACCTATGAAATGAGCCACCCTAGTACAACTACCATATCTCCCAATTCTAATCAAACAAGAGATCACCATCTCAAGTTCACAACCCTCACCATACAAATACAAAATACTCTTATTCCAAGGGCAAAAGGTGCAAAATGAACCCTACCTTTAATACAGGAAACACACAACAAACCACATCAACACACTTCTGTATACCGCCAATCCAAAATAAAAGTGAATCCATAATTAAAAACAACCACCATAAAACAAAACTAATTGCCCTCAGTAGACTATGAATAATTTTCTATTAAAGAAACTCAAGTCACTCCACATCAACCACTCTTAACTACCCCAAACACCAACACTATACACTCCCAATGACCTGATAAGGAATTCTTAAAGGTGTACTAAGGACACCGATTCATCTAACCCATTTCTTGGTATGATAACAACAACACCTTACCCTACACCGACCCATTAGACTCACACTTTATCCGTTCAACCACTCTCCTTACTTAGCACCAAAACAACAATACTCCAACACTAAACACCCCTATATGGAGTTCTACAACCTCTCCCACACCCTCTTAAGTTCGAAGTGGACTCTTGAGGCCAAAACCCCCAATTTCCCTTCGCAGAACAATATACACCCCCAACGCAAATCACACACAAAATCACGTACAACCACACTACACCGAAGACTGATGAGGTCCATGATATGCTCACTACCCACACCAATCTACATGCATCCGAAAACAACCACAAGACTACTCCTGTCACTACAAGACACAACCCTCTTGCTCTCCCAAGAAGCCTCCACTACAATAAATTAAAACTTATATATGTAACATAAGCCAATATCAACCAAACTGAACATACTGATCGGTATAACTCCACCCTCGCAATATTCTAATTAATCATAATGACGTTCGAAATACCCATCTTCCACAATCAACTCTACCGTCCACCCATTCTAAATCAATTTTAACTAAACACAAATTATTTAACATAACAAACAATCCCTAAGTCAAAATAAGGCTCTCCGGCCATCACATTCCCAAGTCAAAACGCAATAGTTCATACCCATCAATATGAAAATTTCCAAATTCCACAACAACTCATCACATTAAGGAAACCTCAAAATCACAACGTATCCAATTCATAAAATAAACAACCCACTGTATATACATACATAAACAAAAATCATTTTCCCTCCAACAGTCCACACCGTAGCGGTTACAAAACAAAACGACCACATAATAATTACAATCATTTGCCCTCCAGTCATAAAACAAGATAACCAAAACAAGATAACCAAAACTAATTACCCAAAAGAGTTATCCCTTCGCTGTCACCACTATCACATTCTTAGCCAGACTGCCGAGATGAGTTATTCTCAACCCCCGGAACCCTCTAAGAACTATGATGCCAAGGACAAGAGCTACTGATGTGACCCAGCTGGCCACACTTGAAACAAACATGCATCTCCCCACTCTGAGGATAAAAGTTTGACCCTTTAAAGGTCGTTGAAGTCAGGCCTACTCGGTTCTGATATTGGTATCGCCCCTGCCCAGACGAATAAGACTAAACCCGACTAGATTACAGAATACCAAAGGAAGTCTCCGATTGCGTACAAAAACGCTTAGTATGACCCGGTTGATTACATGCATAGCAAATAGGTAGTTCTTGAATACGTGACTAGTTGGAAGTCTGAATTGGTAAGGATCCCAATGACTTCTCCCTTGTGAGCACTCGATCGCTCCAAGTCCCGGTTGGCTAGATGATCTCGTTGGTGCAACTATTGGTTGAGAGAACAACCTTGCCTTTCTCCTTTGGTTCTTACTAGGTCTACCACTACCCCAAGAAGCAAGAGTTGCCGAAATGGCCTCCTCCTCACTCTGCCCTATGACTAGGATTGCGGCATTCATGTGAGCCGACGCTTCCACAAGTGCACGATAATTCCTATGCCAAGATCGGACAATTCATTCCCGAACTTCATCACATAACTTACTCTCAAACTCTGCACAATGGAGCACCTCAGTTTCCACTAACTCTGGAGCAAACCTCGATAGATTGGTAAACCACGCCTCAAATTGTGCCAAAGGTGTAGTACCTTGGCGTAACTCCAGAAATTGCTTCCTCAATTCTTCCTATGTGGAAGGAGGAAAGTCGTCACTTCCTCGCCTAAACATCCTAATCTAAGCAAACATAACAAATTTAGCACACATCTAATGGTGCCCCCAACAAAATCTCATACACAAGTATTAAAACACACAATGTGTTCCACATAAGCACTTAGTCACCTAATCACACACGAATTATCTTCTTAAGATAAAATTTGTTCCATGAAACCCCAAGAATTTCTATTAGAATGAACATTGATCAACTGTCCTTCTCATAAGACCTCCAAGTGTTTAAAAGACACAAATCATATCCTAACGGTCCAATTACATACCCACTTAGCCACATAATCATGTTATCATTTATCATACTAAGCATACAACATCTCTATCAAACGAGACAAACCCATTGTGGGAAGAACCACTTCCTACGTACCCAAATTATTCAAACCCGGTACGCTCTGATACTAAGTTGTAATGCCCTAAAATAAATAGAAATTCTACTCCCGTATAATATTACTAACATGCAGAACACAACAACAATATGATTATACAACATCATTTCCAACACGAGCCTCAGTACATGCTTTTAGTCCTACAACATGAATTCGTATTAAATGAATAACATTAAACTATTGCAGGTTAATGCCTGCAAGGCTACAATTTCCAGGGCCTTGCCTAGTTACAACAAATGAGTCACAACGCAATACAAAGAAGCCCATGGCTTAAATTACAAACAAATAACCAAAGAAAACAATAAATACGAGCCTCAAGCTCCAAGATCCTCCTGAGTCATCACCTTGGTGGAGGCACACCAGTTCACCTAAAAGTGGTTTCCCTCGTCGGGTGAACATAAAGCCCAGTAGAAATAAACTTAATGGCATGTATAAAGCTTAACAATGTTATAAGATGAATGCACGTGAAATAATATGATAAAACATGTATTTTCTCTCTTTGAAACAATGTAATGCGACATTTCCAAAACATCTTTCCAAATCAACAATATTCTTTCACAACAATCAAGTGGTAAATGTAATGAATGAATCTTTAGGGCTAGTATTCATAATAGTAACTATACAAGTCACTATGCCATTTTTACTAGTAATAACTGGAAGGCTCAGCACCTACTACGTGGGTTTTAGGCCTTACACCTTGGATACACAGGCTAACTTAATTCTACCTTTAACACCCCTTTACATCTTCACTATTTTATTTACCCTTTCAATAATACAATACATGCATCTCAAAACAACAATACATTTTCCGAAACATTGAAATCCCTAGTTACCAATCCATGATATGCACAATGCGACGCATGATTTGTAAACATTTCCATTCCCTAATCCACATGCAGTTTCTACAACAATCAATACAACCCTCTACCTGTTGCCAAAAACAATTATCTCTAATTAAAGACAACAATAATAATGTTCCAAAATCATAACCAAATCAGAATCCCAGTGATTTATACAAAAGCTCATGATTCCCAAACAACATTCACACTCCTCACGAGTCTAGTAAATTGCAACCGAAAATATACAATATTCTTAAAACCGTTCATATCATTTCCAACGAAACCATTATTTCAAAAGAGTAAATAATGCTCAGTATTTTTCAATAATTCAAACATTTCTCAACCAAAGCTCATTTCCATTAAAATCCTACAATCATTCCAATTTCTGCTTTTCCATAAAAAGAACACCTAAAACCCTAGTTTTTGATTAACTTTTGAGAAACCCTTTAAAATCAAATTTTTTTCAAAAACTCATAACACAACAACCACTCGGTTTCCAATCCCCAAACCATAACCAAAAACAAGTCTTTTTTCCCAAATTTGTACATCAATAAATATATATCAAAAACTGCTTTTTCAAAAACCCATAACTAACAAGAACAACAACTAACGAAACTAAACAACATACACACCGTTAAGAAAATCCCTAACTCAACTCCGGAAGAGGAGAAAGCCCCAAACCCCCAAAATTCAACGTCAACAAAAACACAAACTTCTCAGATTAAAACGAAGCTCTCAATGTAACCTATCTTTTCTCAAAAGGACAAAGGTGTAAAGATCAAGGGTGAGGGTGTATTTGAGGTTTAAAGGTGAGTTTTAGAGAGATAGAGAGTAGATCTAGGTTTTTGAAATGTTTAGAGAGAGAGAAATGAAAAAGTGATCCAAAAAGTGACTTTTACAGACTGATATACGAGCAGATCGCTCGAGTGACCAAAACACCGCTCGAGCAAATAGACATAATGAGTGAGACTGCTCGAGTGAACAAAGTTATCGCTCAAGCGCACAATGACACCCTCCCCGAAGTTTTACAAACAGAATGCAACTGCTCAAGCACGAGAATGTTCGCTCGAGCGAACTAGCTAAATTCTAGGCAGCAACTCTTTTGAAAAACTAATTCCTAACCTGTTCCAAGCACAACTACGACACTCCAACAACCAAACTCAACAAGGAATAAAATGAATAAAGATATCAATAACCACTCAAGAATAGAAATCACGAGTCCAAAACAATAAACGGGTCGAGCCTAAACCAGAATCGTTATAATAACTTAGCATCTCAAAATACTTATTCAAAAAGCTTATCATATCATGAACAATCGGGGATTCGTAACATAGCTTATCATTTCATAAAAGACTTGTCTTATCGAATGTCTTGTAATCAAAATATAGATTACATAACCATCGTACAACAAAGCCAATTTCAAAGTAGTTTATACGAAAATATCTTTACAAAGACATTACTCACCTTAACTAATTTGATGTTCTTCCTTAATGTTCCAACCTACACATTTAGATAACCATACGCATTGTAACACATTGTTCGAATTGAATAACTTTTTCTTCTCTTGTTCTAATTCAATTACTCATGTCATTTCTTACCCATTGGTTCCCAATGAATCATAATCCATTCCTAGGTATGCTCAGAAAAAGATGAGAACGAAGAGATGATCACAAAACAACTCAAAATATGCTGAAACAGAGTCCGTCGTTTAAGCCAACTATTAGTCGCTCAAGCAATCTGCAAAGACTACAAAAGTAGTAGATGCTCAGAACGTGCACTTGAGCCATCCCTTGATCGCTTGACTAGTTCGTGAAAAAATACTTTGCTCAAACGGGCTATTGGTCGCTCGAGCAATTTATGATCTTATGCAAAAATGCTGGAAGCTCGCAATGTTCGCTCAAGCCACCACTTGGTCGCTCGAGCAATCTGCAAAAATTCTACATTTCAAAACTGAAAAATTGAGCTTCCAAACACCAATTCAAAAGAAAAATTCATACATGATTGTCCTTTAATCTTGAAAACTCTTCAATAAACATAAATACATGATCATTTACACTCTTTTCTCAAAACTCATCAATTTAGCAAAATTGAGGTCAAAACCTTCATGCATATAAGATTTTCAAACTCTTTTCTCTTGTACTTTTCAAAATATGAACTTGATTCTCAAATTCATGAAGTAAAATTCTTGAATCTTTATAAATCAATGATGCATGTGCAAATTAGCTTCCAATTTAACATGGATGATAGAATTCAAACTCAAAAATGGTAAAACATGACAAAATCATGCACGCATGTAGAGTTGCATCACTTTTCATCACCCTTTTGACAATTTTTTTTTATAAAACACATGCAAATGATCCCAATTACACCATGAACTCAACTCTAAGATGGATTATATTCATGAATTAAGGGTCAATTCCTTACCTAGAGCCTTGAATCCTCAAGATTATAGATGGTTTCCCTTAGCTCTTCAATTCTTCTTCAAACACAACCCTCTCTCTCTCTCTCTCTCTCTCTCTCTCTCTCTCTCTCCCTCTCTCTCCAAGAATTCTCAACCAAATTGAACTCAAAGAAATGAGCTCAAAGCTCTTAAGACACACACACACACACACATATCCTATAATTAGCTTAAGTGCTAATTATGTCATTAGGCTAATTAAACAAGGCTTAGAACAAATTAAACAAAGCTTAATTTTATGGAATCAAATTTTAATCAAACTTCCCAAAAGGTTCTAAATATTCCAATTAGTTTATTCATCTTGTCAATTTCGGTTTCTGAAATCATTTAAGCCTTCAATTTCAAATTCAGAATAGAAATCATAACAGATAGTTTTCAAATTGAACAGATATGCACAAATTAATCACATAGCACATATCACAACTTAAAAATCATACATAATTAAACAAATGTAATTATAATATTCATGTTGGGGTTGTCACGATAATAGTCTTCACTCTATAATATGCCGATAGCCTTAGAAGCACAGATGCAGACACGGGACACATTGATTTCAAAAAAAAAAAAATAGAGATATGGACACGGCGGGAAAATGACAATAAAATATGTTTTCATATATTATTTGCTATCAAGATTATTATTACATGTAACGCCCCAAATTTTCTAACATAAATTTGGTACATCAACCAACATTCATTAAAAGGATAATAGCAATTCTCCAACCTTTACATCATTGATCTTTAAGGTTTGTACAAAATAGTCCCACATGCGAATTATACATTCAATGATATCAAATATATGAATCTATAGCATGTAGAACATCAAATCCAAACATAAATAAAATGCCCTCAAGGGCTTACACATTCCAAGGCTTAAGCCGGTTATACAAAAATGGCCTCTCGAACCCAATCAGTTATAGCCCTTAGCTAACAAAAACATACCACAACAAAAATAAGAGCCCTATGCTCCCAACACATACGTCCACACCCTAACTTGGCGAGATCACCACATCCTTTCCTGCACCAAAATCCCATAGGGGTTAGCACAAAGCCCAATAGAAATTTCTTAACAAAGTATATACATTTTATACAAGCTCCGCAATATGATATGTATATGCTATGCTATGCTTTTAAAGAAAAATCACATTTTTACATCTTTTGAAAATCATCATGCTCAATGATAACTTGAAATCTCAACCATTCAAAATTTACAATTTAATTCAAGGGGGCGGTAAATACGACTTAGGTAATCCCTAGGTTGGTGTCTGCAAGTAGGCATATCTAGCACTACCAAAACCCCACTTTACCGGTTGCTAACCGGAAGGGAAGTGGTACCTCCTCCGTGCGTGTTTTCGGTCTTTCACCCTGGATACTTAGGCCAACTTAATCAATTTCATCTACACCTCTTATCCAGACTTACCAACGTATTTACCCCAAAACATTTCAATAATTTTCATTTCACAATATTTCTTTCTCAATGCAAAGTTTCCAAGTCCAAAATCATAATTTACCATAGACAATGAATTGAAATGCCATGCAATAATTATCAATGCAATGCAACATCCTTTCCACCTTCAATTCCTTCATATAATTCAATCATGAAGGTCACAAATTTCCAATTTCCTCATTCCAATGTGATTTCCCAAGATAACCATATATCTATTCCATTTCATCAAAGTAACAATATTTCCCATTTCACATGTTCTCAACAAGTTAGTCACTTCATGACTATGTCTACAATTCCAACAATAAATTCCAAAATCCACATTTCATATATTCCATGAGATTTGTCATTTACATAATCAACAAATAAAAATTTTCGAACCATTCATCCACTATGGCATATTAATGAGTGATAAAATTTCATGGATCCTCAACCCCTTCCAAAATCATCAAGTTTCTAAGTTTTTGATAAAAAGGGTTATTTCTTTATCTTTTGAAAAGCAAGTTACCCAAAACATCATGTCTCACACTAGGTAGTTGAAAGCTCTCAAGAAAAAGTTTGGAAAGAGTCAAAAATTAAACCCACTTTTAAAACTCTTATCATTCTTGAGTCAAAAATCAAAATTTTCCTAATATCATCAAGGAAGTTCCAAAACCACACAAATCTTGTAAAAACAAATATATGACTTTAAGAAAATCCCTACCTCAAGCTTTGAAGGAAAAATGAGATGAAAACCCCCAAAATCAACAGTGTCGAAACTCGATCTTGACCGCACACAATGTAGCCCTCGAGAAGTTATCCAACGTTGATGAAGAAACTATGGGCAAAACTCTAATGGATTTAAAGAGATCAAAGATTTGATCTTGTTTGGTATAGGAAATGTAGAGAGAAAGGAGAGAAAAAAGTTTTTAGAGAGGAGAGAGATATAACAAAAGTGAGAGACACTCAGCCCAAAGAGAAGAAAAACAAAAAAATCTGAACTCACCTACCATAACAAGTGCGACACCCATGCCCGCACGTGCGGCCTTCATCCCCACACGTGTGGCCCTCCCTCTTCCGCACCTGCTGCTCTACGTGCATTTATTTCAGTATGCACCAAAGTCGCTCCCCTGTTTTCCACATGTGCAGCCTCTCTCCCACACGTGCAGCCCCCGCATGTACGACTCTAGTCCTCTAGCTCGGAAAATTCTCAGCTCAACTCCCGACACTCTGGACCCAACCTCACACCCTCTGGAACAAATGAAGTACTCAGGATCAAATTAAATATGAACGAAAATTTTGAGAAAGAGTTTTCAACAACAACGTACCCAGCATAACTTAAAGAGGGGCAAGACGAATTACGTCCCGGTCATCACATTACATCCACAAACAATCAATATTAACAAAAACTAACTCTAATTATATATATATTTAAAAAGTACGTTTAAATTAACATTTACAGTGTATATCTTTTTTATAAAAAAATTATAAATGATCTATTAAGTATTTAAATCTAAGAAAAAATAATAAACATTCAACATTCAGGTGTTCCATACGTGTCTCCATCGTGTCCGCGTGTTCCTATCGTGTCGTTGTGTCTAACACAGATACGACACTTGTTTTGAATAGTCAGTGCTTCATAGCTTATAGTTGATTCAACAATTTCAATAGATAAGTTTTAGAGATGCAATCACCTGTTTTCTATATATCTTTTGGGAGTTCGAGAATGGGGTTATGGAGTAGGCACAAAGTACTTTTGTAATATTTGATAATAGATTTGTACAAGTCCAACTTCTTATTTTGTATAACGGCATGTTTTGGTTAATGATCTTTTTGTTATAAACAAATAGAAACTTTAATGCATGTTTTGGTGCCCTTTGTATAAATAATTGCTTTCGCTTGCTATTGTAAAACTGTTTAAATATGAAAATGGCTTTGGATAATTATGGTTACTAGCCGATCGCGACACCTAACCTTTAGATTCCGGGAGTGGATCATGGCACTTTACCATTTTTTTTCCATATTCACAAATATTATTCAAATATTACAACATGCATATCAAAATGCTTCAAATACTCTCAAGATATACTTTTTAGGGTTTCAAATCTAAATAGACATTTGTAAATATGAAATTCATTTTTACAGCCATTACACCTAATAGTCTTCTATCATTTTCAAGTTAAAGGAACCAGAATAACTCATACACCATGAAAAATAGGAAGAAAGAAAATATGGAAAATAGACATGGATCGACCAACTACATATGTAAACATGGATTCAAAGTAAACAAAAGTTACAGCATGACATTTGTATGAGCATGAAATATTCATCACTTATATAATCTTATTGATCAAGCTTGCACTCCTTCAAGCATCGTCGTATGGCCTGAAATCACAAAAACGTAAGCTTACCGATGGGTATGTGCCGAAAAACCCCTCTGATGCCTAAGTGAGCAACTAGGATCAATAAGGAGGAAAAGCTCTATGAATGCGAAAATAGTGATTACGATACCTGACTTAGGTTAACTTTGAGCTTTTATAAGTTTTGTGTAGCAGAATTCTAGCAAGATTCTAATTCCCCTTCGTAGAGATTAGGAATCATATTCTTAAAAAAAATGCTTATCCTTTCACACCCTTCTCACTGTAAACCAAGCGAGATAGCATAACTCTTTGCATGACACCCAACCGAGACACCTTATTACCTTTCTCTTGTTGGTTCTAGAACTAACCAATCAACATGTAGTGTTGTGCAAACACCATGCGACACACTATCGTGCTAATGCTGCACAATATTCTATATAGCCCGATCAACACCATGCGCCCAACTGCGCTTAACCAGTCTTTTAATGATAGCTCAATTTAGTCCACCTCACTTCAAAGTACCACTAGAGGATAACCAAGCTAGCCCAACCTCAGTCTATATCCTAGGCCCAATGTTGCTTAGCTCGGCCCAAACCTAAGGCCCATCCAAACTTAGCTTGGCCCATTTGCACGGCTGAATGGTGCAAATTATCCTTTCAATTGCCCATTAATTCCATCTGCATCAATATGATTAGGATTATTCTCAGTTGCCAAGCTAAATCCCAGCTCGATCCCACTACTTGTCCGGACAAAATCTCTTTTGGCAGTTTGACTCTCGTCCCCTCTTTTGTTGATAATCCATCAGCCTAGGACACATGGTATGTTCTCACTGGATTCGAGCGACTGGCATTGTTGTCACATACTATTCCCAAAAAATTTGAATCATGGCGCCCTTACACCTTCTGTACATATAACCATTACATATAACCCCAGTCTTTCCACTATTTATCACTGTCTTCAAAGATAAACCGAAACAGTCAGAGTTGTCACCACCATTTTCGTACCTTTTCATAGCAGGACCAAGCCTTTTTTTTGCGCCAGGCGAATTGCCACTACAACTGGAGCACTTCCACCGATTGAAGCACAGTATAATGCTCTAAATCGTAAGTTCTTCAAACCCTAGTCCATTTCCATTAAAGTTCTTCGAGTTCTAGACATTCTTGAATCAACACTCCTTAAATCAGGCTTTAAACCTTGTTTTTAGACCAAACAATCACCAAAATCTCAGGAAAATAGAGGCTTAAAAATGAGTTAACTGGTTAAGCGACCCTAAATCTCCCATTTCCAAAAACACAATCTAATTTTACGTATGAACAACAAAACTCCTAGGAAAAACCAATTAGAAAACTTGTTTTTGATATGAAAATATAAATAAACCGAGCAAACCTCATGTTTTTAGCAATGTAGAAACAATCCAAACAAACTAAACTGTTTACATGCCACCACGCTAAAGTGGCAAACCAAGAGAGACCAAACTAAAACCCAGATCAATTCCCTGGTTGAAATAAAACATCATACGCAAGACTGAGCCACAAACCAAGAGAGAACTTGACCGAGCTACAACCAAGCTCAATTCTTCGACCGAGCTAAAACCCGCTCATGCAACGACCGAGCTAAAATCTTGTTCATGCAAGCGATCGAGCTAAAACCTCAATCGTAAACTTATCCAATCTAACATCTTGCTTGACCAATAACAGATCTTAATTTTGCACTGTGCAGAATCCTAGGTTTGATCAGACATACCAACACACTGAGCGGCTCTCAAAGACCGAGTAAACCCCATCCATAGCTAGGAAACTTTCACGCAATTGAGCTAAAATCACTCAAATTAGCACTTCTTGTTAAGAAAATAAATTAACCGAGCCCCACGGGTCGATATCACTTCTTGGTAGCGATACCGGGAGCAATAGTCGAATTTTAAAAAGACTAAAACATCTCGACTAACGTCCATTTTGAGTTAGCCAAAAAAGAAATTCTTCCTTGTGGCAAGCCTGGTGTCTGCCCCTTTACCATTCTATCAGAGGGAGGCCTCTATTTCCCAATTCAACCCCTGATGTGTGAGTTCCTCAAGCAAACAAGACTTCGCCCCACACAAGTTTCCACTAACACATACTGAATAACAAATAGAGTAGCTAAGCTAAACCGCAGATCAAATCTGTACCTTGGTCTTGCCAAGATATTCTACCAATACACTATTGGCCATACTGACAATGGGCTCTACTGGTACCTTAAAATCAAGAGGAGTCGTGAACGTCTCGCACTCTAGACAAGGACTTTCACGGTGACGACTTCCTCTGGCTATCTTGCAACTACCAAACTGCAAATGTTTTTGGTTGGTACATAAACAATGAAAAAGGCAAAGCAAGTAAGACAAATAACCTAGTCAAACATCCTCTTGTAATCATTACACTATGCTAATCGTTACCTCTTTTACAGATCTAAACCAACTCCAAGCTCAATATTCACACCCAAATGAATGAGCAATCAGAGCCGTGGTGAATTACAAGTGACGCGACAGCCATGAGCTCCTAGGTTACAAACCAAACTACCATTAATCTACTACATGCAAGAGTAAAGTTTCAGACTTTTATCTGAACCTTTCCCTTTGCCAGATCCAACTCTCCCCAACATTCCATTAGTCTGCCTAACCAAGTAAGAAGACATGGCCAAACAGAAAGAAAAAAAAAATCAAGAATATGATGCTTGCTTCCTCTAAGAAAAAAGTCACCACTTCCATTACTTCACCAGCCAAATCCACTGGGCAAGGTGCAGGAACCATGCTAGCCCTTGAAACAGTTGAGGTCTAAGAAACATACACAAAACCACACCGACCTTCAAAGAGAGCTCTCTCTTCTAATCCTTCTATGGATCTAACAATCAAGCTCAGCGTCGAGCAACTGGTTGAAGAGGTCGCTTTTTCCCTAGCCTAGAAACCAACCCTGATACACAGGGAAAAAGTTATCACTGAAGCTAACTCTATTGCTGAGGATAATGAGCATTTACTCGACTACAACTTTTCAAAGGCCTTGTTGCTACTTGCGAACATGTAGAAATGTAGCCATGTCCCTAACACCCGGATTATCAAATCTGCAATGAAGTCCATGACAAGGTTAATTCCTCAATTGATCATACTTTTAATTTCATTCTCGGGATCATTCACTAACTCTTACTTTTATTGAAGGCCATTCAAAAATCTCGTGCAGCTATGGAACATTTGGTGAAACTAAGCCAAAAAGTGCACGACGCCACCGAGCACGTAAAACAACCTGAAATCGAGCTAGGGCCATCCCAGTCTTACCCAGAGATGGCCAATGCTGACAATACTAAGCTTTTCAACCAAGTGGGCCGAGCTAGAGAAGTAGAAAAAGAAAAAAGCTACCGTAGAAAAAGTTGCAAAAGACAAAGGTTTCCACAAGGCTGAGGAAAGCTATGATAGCAAATCGATGCCACTCAAGATGTCTTCTTTCAGTTTGGCTCGAAAGCAACGTGCAAAAAACTGGGATATGGCCGCAATACCGAGATATTCACCACTTTACCCCTACTTCTTGCCGAACTACCTAGAAGTTTATGCCGAAGAGATCTTCAAAGCTCCAACGTCGAAGGAAGAAGATGAGGAAGGTGAAGATGTACCGCGCAAAACCAACCCAGTAACAAAGAAAATGTTGTGGCTAGCCAGGAGAATGTTACTGATGAAGAACTTGACCCTTTTATTAATTTTACTTTTTTTTCGTAATGAAACGATGTAACCGAGCTGATGGCCCCTTCTTTTGTAATCTTCATTCACGTTAATGAAATGCTTAAAAACTTTTTTGAAAGTATTACCTCATCACTTGTTTGCTTTTTCGGCTTGTTATTTCACCGAGAAAAAGTTGTCCTACAAAGATTTTCAAAGTTAAACAAACCTCCGCTCGGCCAACATTTTCAAAGTTGGAAAAATCCTCCAACCAACTTTGTCAAGCAAAATGTCGCTGGGCAAAATATTTTCAATTGCCAAACCAAATTAGTTCCCCCTAGACAAAACTGCTCTATAAGTCCATTTGGGGAAATTAAAGTACATTACATTAGCATACTAACAATAACAAAGAAATGAAGGAAAACTGTCTACTCATTTTATTAATGAAAAATTAAAAAATTACAAGGGTGAAATCTAAAAATAGAACAACTTCAAATTGCCCCTTTTCCTGCCAACCCAACAATCTTATAAGGTCCTTCCCAATTTGAGCCCAACTTGCCATCACCAGGCACCAAAGTATTACCCATGACTTTGCATAATACCAATCTCTTACCTTGAATTAGTTTGGGTGCATGGTTTTATTGTATTTATTGGACAACTTTTGTTAATATGCAACAATATAAATCAATGCCTTCTCCCTTCTTTTTTCAACAAAGTCGTGTTCTAACGTTATTGCTTCTCTGTTCAAGTCAAGATCAAAATTCTCATTGCTGATTGTGGGAATACCAATCACTAAGGGGATAATAACTTACATGCCATATGCCAATGTGAACAGCGTTTCTCCGGTCGACTGTCTAGGGGTTGTTGGTAGGCCCACAAGACATGGGGTAATTCTTCTACCCACTTTCCCTTTGTTTTCTCTAATTTTTTCTTCAGACCATTTAGGATTACCATGTTTAAAGCTTTTTCCTGACCATTCAATTGAGGATAGGCCAGCGTAAAGTTGTAGAATTCGATCTTCAAGTCTTCACAAAACTCTCTAAAAATTCTTCCATCAAACTGTGTACCGTTATCTAAGATCAAGGCCTTAGAGACTCCAAACCAGGTAACGATATTTTGCTAGACAAACTTCTTCACATCATTTTCCTTTATAGATATCAATGCTTATGCTTCAACCTATTTGGTGAAGTAGTATGTTGTAGCAATAAAGAACTTTCAATTGCCTGGTGCTGTTGGAAGTGGCCGCACAATATCCAAACCCCACAGAGCGAAGGGCCAAGGACTCATCAAAGGTAAAAGTTCTTTGGCCAGTTGGTGAATTTGATGCTCAAACTTTTACACTTCTCACACTTTCGAACATACTTTTGCACATTAGCTTGCATGTATGGCCACCAATACCCTTAAGAAATAGCTCGGTAGGCCAACGATCTTTCACCCACATGACTCCCACACGTTCCTTCATGTATCTCAAACAAGAAAGCTTCAACTTTGCTAGGATGGATGCATTTCAAATATGGACCGATGAAAGATTTCTTGAAAAGTGCCCCAAATAAAGAGAGTCAAAACCACTTTGATTTGGCACAAATTTTGTTTACTTCTTTCTTATCGTCAGGAAAAATCCTGTCTTTCAGAAAAATGACAATGGGGTCCATCCATGAAGGTCCTAGCTCAGTATATACAATACCTCCACTACTTCAGGCTCTTCAATGCTTGGCATTGGTAAGAAGTCAATCAGCAAAGGGTTGGGAATGGATGTGTCTGACATGGTTACGAAACTAGCTAATTTATCTGCCTTGCTATTCTCATCTTTGCCACTTTGCTCTACTCTGATAGAATCAAACTTCTTGATTTCTTCTCTAATTAGAGCTTGGTACTTAACCATTCTGTCATCCTTCGCTTTATATTCACCAGAGATTTGGTTGACCACCAATTAGAAGTCACTGTTAGCTCAATAGCCTTCATGTAGAGGGCAGATTTTAGACCTAGTAAAAACACTTTGTACTCCACTTCATTATTGGATGCTAGAAACCTAAGTTTGATTGCTTGCTCAATAGTCAAACTATCAGGTGAAGCAAGGACGATTCCAAGCCCAACTTCATGTCTGTTAGAGGCTCCATCCATGAATAGCTTCCACATCTCCCCTATAAATAGTTCCCAACACACTGATAGATCGAAAGATATTTTTGGATCTAGGATCACAATGACTTCCTTAACCATGTCATCAGGTTGTAGTGATGTACTTGATTATTAGTTATCTTTGCTTGGTTGCCCTACCATATCCCTTTTGGGCACGCCATTGCAAATTGAATCCTTTACAGCTCGATTTACCTCTTTACTCCCCTGTTGCGCATCATTGGGTCCAGTGGAAAATGCCACTACTGCCACACTCAATGGCACGTTACAAGGTTCATTCGATTAGGGTAGAGCTTCAAATTGTTGCAAGGTGAAAGGAGGCTGAGCAATTCATGTTGTGCCTACCCCCTTTGCTCGATCTTTAGTGAGATCAATTGGGCAGATATAATGAGTTCCTGGAGAAAACTCTTCAATGAAATCTGCCAAAGCTTACTCTTTTATTATCATTCTAGGTTGGAGCATAATGTCAAATTGTCCCAACTCTACTGCCCATTTTAAAATTCATTTAAAAAATCCGCCCTTCTAAACAATGCTTTCAATGGGAATTCAGTCAATACCACAATTGTATGCACAAAGAAATAGTGTGGCAGCTTCCTGAATGCCATTATCAAGGCCAAGATGTAATGCCCTGGAAAGAACCATTCCAGAACCTGTTTTCCCAAGCATTTCCACCACACAACGCATAAAAAAAAGAACAAACATCGTAACAGATCATAACATTCTTTTCCATTGATCTATTTCCCATAGGTTACAAAATAGTTTAATTACATCCCCGACAAGCAAAACAGTTCAATAGACAAGAAACGAATAGAAAAAAAATAAAGTCCAAAAGGACTTCCCTACAAAATATGCCCTTTACTACATTAACTTGCAAAACCAACTGCTAATTACAATCATCAGAGCCAAACACAACAAAACTTCAATAAATATGTCATCAAGCTCTAATAGAGTCCTGTCTTATGAATGCCATCATTTAATGGGCACGTTATCTTCATTTCTTGAAATTGTTATCTTTGGGATGAGCATAAGCTCAGTAGGTAATGAATTTAACAGGTTATATAACCAATTGAAAGACATATGATCATCCAATGCATCATGGAAATTATAGATATGAGGTGTGTATAAATGTCAATATGTATGGATGAACACATGCAATACATGAAATTTGTTCAACCTCTCCAAAATTTTCCACGGGTGGTAAATGTACTATGACCTTCCAATTAAGAGCCGAAATTTGAAATACATACATAGCTATCAATTTTTATATATTGAAAATAGTACCACATTTGCCGGCTCCAAAAACAGCGGCGCGATGAGCACCCAGAAAAAACATTTTTCCTTTCCGCATTTGCCGACTCCAGAAATGGCAGGGCCGCAAACACCCAAAATCATGTTTTTCCACATTTGCTGGCTCCAAAAACAGCAGGCTCGTGGACACCCAAAAACATTTTCCCACATTCGTCCGGCTATATGCACAAACAGGGCAATTGGGCACCTTGACTCCCTGCGCGGGTACCAAATACATTACACGACTCAAACCTAGCCCGACTTACTACCCGAACACATAGATTATTTACCCCAGTCCGCTTTTCAACGATCATCCTCATCATAATAATAAGAGATATTTAAAATACATGTGATGTATGAATTTGTAAAGCTCTAATTTTCCCTAAGATGATTTCAAACCATTGAAATTCCATACTTCTCACATCAACATAAAAGGACATCTCATTAATAATCCTCATCAACTCAAGATCCATGTAGAGAAAGCATAAATTCCTATATTCCACCATAAAATCAAGTAAATACATTTAATTTCATGTTTTTGAAACCAATTGAGCAAAACCAATCTTTATTGAACAAATCTCAAAACTAGGGTGTATGGAAAATTTTGGGGTTTTCTCTCTTACAAAAATTTGAGGTTAATTCACACCATCAACGACCATAATCAACCATATTAAACATAGTTTCAACCATAATCACAAAGTACTATCCACATCTTTCCAAATCACTAATTAACAACACAATCCATACACATACATACATATAGGTATATATATACTACATGAATGACTATGAAATTACCATATAAGTCGTTCAAATTGAAGATATATCAAGTAAAAGACACCCATACCATGAAATAGGAATATAGGCTTGAGAATAACGGTTGGAAATTCATAATCTTAAGAAACAATCAGTAGAAACATTGATCTAAGCTTCCTTTCAACTTTCCTTGGAAGATTTTGAGGGAACCTAGAGTCAAAATTTGAGAAATCTAGGATTTATGGGCTAGCTTTCAGAAAATAGGGTTTGAGAAAGAGTAGATATGAAGAAGTAGAAAGAAAATGAGTAAGAATCGATTTTTAAAAATCTATTGTCCCGACTGGCCGCTCGAGCGCAACTCCCTTCGCTGGAGCAAACAGCACAAATTTGGTAGTATCACACGAGCAATACTTTCTCCGCTCGAGCAAAAAATGAGAGATCCCAGAAGTTTTGCAGAGCTACAGTGAAAATATTGGGAGCATGAATTCTACGCTCGAGCAACAACTCCACCGCTCGAGCGGTCTCGCCTGTGAATTGACAAACTACTGGGAGCGGTCCAAAAAACCCAGGTGTCACAGCCTACCCTGCTTAAGGAATTTTGCCCCGAAATTTCGATAGTCCTCGTCAAAAGCAACTCCAACAATTCCCAAAAAGACAATTACTACTCTTGTAATATCTCTAATCATCATAACATTGTCACAACACAATAATTCAGACTATCAATATCTAAAACTCGTGAACTTCTCATAATTACAGCACATAACATCCACCAAAAAGTTTATTCACATTATATTGGCCACATTATAAGCATCAACATCATAAGTCAATAAAATTACATATTTCTAAACAACTCACGGTATCTTTCTCGGACTTCAACTTCTCTTTCCCAAGTGGCTTCTTCTACTCCATGATGGTACGATAATACTTTGAATAGTTTTGCTCCTTAATACCTGCTCTCGGGAGTCTGGGATCTTTATGGGTTTTTCCTCGTAAGAAACATTTTTATCTACCTCTAAGTTTTTCCAGTCTAGAACATAAGAAGGATCTAGCTCATATTTACGGAGCATTGAGATGTGGAATACATCATGTATCTTGGATAACTGTGGAGGTAAAGCAAGGCAATAAGAAATCTCTCCAACCGATTCAATGATATCAAAGGGACCGATGAATCTAGGCCATAACTTTCCACTTTGGCTAAATCTCATCAAACCTTTCCTAGGAGATATCTTCAAAAATACATGGTCTCCAACTTCAAAGGATAATGGTTGTCTCCTTCTATCTGTGTAGCTCTTTTGCCGACTTTGCGCTGTGACTAACCTCCTTCAAATGAGAGCAATCTTTTATGTGGTCTCACAAACCAAATCTGGGCCAAGCATCAGTGAATCTCCTACTTCAGTCCAACAAACAGGTGATCTACATGGACACCCATACAATGCCTCAAAAGGTGTCATCTCAATACTACCCTGAAAACTGTTGTTATAGGCAAATTCAGCTAATGGTAAATATTTCTCCCATAACCCTTTGAAGTCTTGTACATAGGCTCTTAACATGTCTTCTAGAATTTGAATTATATGTTTAGATTGACCGTCAGTTTGAGGATGGTAAGTGGTACTAAAGGTGAATTGAGTTCCCACAACGGTTTGCAAACTTTGCCACAGCCATGTGGTGAAGCGAGGATCTTTATCCGAGACAATGCTCACTGAAACCCTATGAAGCCGAACAATCTCCCTAACATACAATTCTGCTAGATAATCAACTGAGTCATCCATGCACATTGCAAGAAAATGTGCCCACTTTGTCAGTTGATCTAATATGATCCAAACAACATCATTACCTTTTCAAGTTCTAGGGAGACTTGAAACAAAGCCCATCGTAATGTGCTCCCATTTCCATTCTGCCACATGTTAGGGCTACAACAACCTGGCTGGCCTTTTAATGTTCTGCCTTGACTTGCTGACAAGTTAGACATTTTGACACAAATTGGGCCACATCTTTCTTCATACCTCTCCACCAATATTGACGACTCAAAGCATGATACATTTTTGTACCTCCAGGATGAACAGCAAGATGGGAGTGATGGAAGTCTCGTAGCACGTCATCCTATAAGATTATAGAACGAAGAGGTGATCTACATATCGAACACCTGAATCAAAATGCACCCATAACCCCTTTTCTTCTTGTCCTTGTAAGATTTTCTCTCTAATAGCCTCCACTTCTAGGTCATTTTGTTGTACTTCTAAGACTCGGGTAATTGGTGTTGGCTGGTTAAAATTCAAAACAACGTAGCTTGACTAGGTGGTTCACCTAGTCGTACATCAAACTCATTTAGGTCACCTCCCATCTTCCACTTCCTCATGGCAAGGCTAGCAACCGCACTCATAGACATTCTGCTCAAGGCATCAGTAAATACGTTTGCCTTTCCCGAGTGGTAGTGTAATTCAAAATCGTAGTCCTCCATATACTCCATCCACCTCCTCTAACGCAAGTTTAAATATTTTTGAGAAAACAAATACTTGAGGCTCTTATGATCAGAAATTACATCAAATTTCTCTCCATAAAGGTAATGTCTCCAGAGCTTCAAAGCAAAAATTCTACTACTAAACTCAATATCATGAGTGGGGTAATTTCTTTCATGAGTTTTCAGTTAACAAGAATCGTAAGCTACAACCTTTCCCTCTTGCATCAAAACGCATCCCATCCCCTTTCTCGAAGCATCACAATAAACGGTATGACCTCTTCCTCTTTCTAGGATAATCAGGATAGATGTCATAGGTAATCTAGCTTTTAACTCTAGAAAGGATTTCTCACATGCATCATTCCAAACAAACTTCACTCATTTTTTACTTAATTTGGTCAAAGGCACTGCTAGAATGGAAAAATCCTTTACAAATCACCTATATTATCAGCAAGACCCAAGAAGCTACGCATCTTAAAAACATTTCTAGCTCTTTCCCACATTTGCACTGCTTTAATTTTAGAAGAATCTACTGTAACTCCCTCATTTGAGACCACATGACCTAAAAACTTCACTTTCGAGAGCCAAAACTCACACTTCTCATATTTGGCATACAACCGATATTCAATGTGAAGGTGCTTCTCGTGCTCCTCTTCAAAAGGCGAACAAATAAGAATGTCATCTACAAAAACTACCGCAAACTTATCAAGATAATTTCGGAAGACTTGATTCATTAAGTCCATGAAGGAACCAGGAGCATTGGTCAAACCAAACGACATTACAAGAAATTCATAGTGGCCATATCAGGTATGGAAGGCTGTCTTATGAATGTCCTCCTCCTTTACCCGCAATTGATGGTAACCCGGTCATAAATCTATCTTTGAGAAACACCAAGAACCCTTAAGTTGGTCAAAAAGATCATCTATCCGAGGTAAAGGGTATTTGTTCTTGATAGTGACCCTATCGAGCTTACGATAATCAATGCATAACCATAACGAACCATCTTTTTCTTGGAAAAAAGGGTCGATGCTCCCCATGGAGAGGTGCTAGACGTATAAAGCCCTTGCCTAACAATTCTTGTAGCTGCTACTTTAAGACAAGCAACTCTACTAGGGCAAATCTATATGGTGACATTGAGATAGGTGTTGTTACCGGCACTAAAGAAAATTCCACCCCACGATGACGTGGTAACTCTATGAGGTCCTCATAAAAACATCTGGATAATCAAAAACTACCTGAGGAAACATTCTCCCCGAATCACATTATTCTCATTGCCCATGATGGTTGAAAGAAGGAAACTAAGCTTACCCTGAGTTCGTGGGTTATACAATGGTGACAACCCTCCATTTGTTCCATCTCGTAGAAAATAAAAACAGCCCGCTCCTGCGATACACACCATAACCCTTCCACGGTAGCAATCTATAATAACACGATAAGAGGACAACCAGTCCATACCAAGAATGACATCAAAGCATGACATTTTTAACAACACAAGATAAAAGGGAGTTGACGTTCAGCTACCTCGATTATACACCCGCGACGCCCCCGATCCAAAACAACTCGACTCCCAAGTGGTTATTCAACCATAAGTGGAGACTCTATTCGTTCTATCTCTAGGCCCAACGTGGATGCAAATGTAGATTCTATGAATTAGTGAGATGCCCTGGTATCTATCAATACGTGAGCCCAGGTGTTATAGACAACATAGGTACCTCTCATCGCTAACAGCCTGGATGACTATTCAGAAGTAGTAGCAGCAGAGACTCATCCTTGGGGTCTTTGATCACCCCGATCACCTCTCAAAGTATTGGCTGGTTGCGTTGACTATGCTGAAGCAGCCCCTTGCACTACTCTTAATGTTTTCCTGGATTGAACACGTTGATAACTCTGTTATGGTAGCACGTAGGCATTTGGCCCCTTCCTTAGGCTTAACTTTAAGGACAAGTTGGTTGTTGATGACTAGGATTCTATTTGCTGTCTGATGCCTTATGACCTTGCTGGCCACATTTGAAATAGGTAACACGATAGAAACTGGCCCTGATGATTTGACTTGTTAGGGTGTGGGCTGGGAAAATGAATAAAAAAAACCCCTAGATCTCTTAGAAGACCCTACATCACCCCCAGATTCGGTGTAACTTGACCTCTTGTGTTTCTGCCTTGCTTCTTCAACCTCTAGCATAATCTCGACATAAGCTGTAGCCTCCACCAATCTATCACACTCTCAGGACATATTACCCATCATTTTCATCAGAATTTTGGGCCCCAATCTCGTCTTAAATTTGAGACACCGTCGCTCCTTGGTTGCTACAAAGTCGAGCGAAAAACGAACTATAGACTAGTAAATGTAGCCTCAAATTCTGCCACTGGTGCGTCTATTTGTCTCAAATCTTCGAATTGCTTCCTCAACCTTTCCCTTCCTATGGGAGACAAGAACTTCTCCTGGAAGGCGTAGGCGAATACCTCCCAGGTACGCTCCACTCTATATTTCACAGATTTCAACCATAGACCAGCTTCCCCCTTTAATTGATAAGCCGTCAATGCCACTGGAAGTTCTCCGTCACGGATGTCTACAATCTCAAATGACTTGATTATCTGCTCTAACCATCCATCTGAATTCATTGGGTCAGGCCTACCACTAAACTCTGCAGGATTAGAGCGAAAAAATTCCTACTTCAAGAAGGAGACTCAGGTTTCCCCCTATATTGTCCTCGCCACTTGCTCGGTTCGGAGTATTTCCATGGACTCACGAAAAGTCCCTGCCATTTCCTGGGCTAATGCCCCTATTGTGTCTTGGGCCAGTGGAATGGCCGCGTCGTTTGGCCACAACCCTTCTTTTTGAGGAGGAAGATCTTGTTGTGTCGGCAAATCCCGGTGACCACCCCGAGGCCTACCTCGACCACCTCTTCTTCATCCTGACATCATATATCTGGAAGTAAGAAGATAACAGATTAACTCAAAACCTATGCATCACATGCCAACTCACACATCACACACAAATTAAGCATACACCTACACATGCACCTCTACCATAAACAGCAAACTACCTAACCATATAACCACAGAACACACAAACGAGTTACTCTCCTAAGATACCAACAAGTTCCTTAACACTCAAGGACTTCTTAGTGGAAAAAGCATTGATCAAGTGCCTTTCCAAAAGGATTTCAATGATTGTCATAGGCACTAGTTGTATCGTAAGAGCTTAACTCCATACCCACATATTCACATAAACAAGTAAGACATAAAAGAACATCTAACATCCCCTCCTAACTTGATAGCCCTAGGTGGCAAGGCCACTTCCCCATGAGCTCCAAGTATTCAAACCTAGTTAGCTCTTATACCAATTTGTATTGCCCTAGAAAGAACCATGCCAGATCTTGTTTTCCCAAGCATTTCCACCACACAACACATAAAAAAAATAAAAAAAACATAGTAACATGATCATAACATTCTTTTCCATTGAACTATTTCCCATAGGCTACAATATAGTTTTATTACATCCCTGACAAGCAAAACGATTCAATAGACAAGAGAAAAAAAAAAAAAAAAAAAAAAAAAAAAAAAAAAAAAAAAATCAATTCCAAAAGGGCTTCCCTCCAAAATATGCCTTTTACTACATTAACATGCAAAATTAACCATTAATTACAATCATCATAGCCAAACCCAACAAAACTTCAATAGATATCTCATCTTCATTTCCTGAAATTGTTATCTTTGGGGTGAGCATAAGCTCAGTAGGTGATGAATTTAACAGGTTATATAACCAATTGAAAGACATATGATCATGCAATGCATCATGGAAATTATAGATATGAGGTGTGTATAAATGTCAATATGTATGGATGAACACATGCAGTGCATGAAATTTGTTCAACCTCTCCAAAATTTTCCACGGGCAGCAAATGTACTATGACCTTCCAAGTAAGAGCCAAAATTTGAAATACATACACAGATATAGATTTTTTATATACTGAAAATAGTCCCACATTTGTAGCATCCAAAAACGGCGGGGTGATGGGCACGCAAAAAAAAAAAACATTTTTTCCTTCAGCATTTGCCAACTCCAGAAACGGCGGGGCCGCTGACGCCCAAAATCATGTTTTTCCACATTTGTTGGCTCCAGAAACAGCGGGCTCATGGACATCCAAAAATATTTTCCCACATTCGTCCGGCAATATACACAAACAGGGCAATTGGGCACCTTGACTCCCCGTGCGGGTACTAAATACATTACACAACTCAAACCCAGCCCGACTCACTACCCGGACACATAGACTATTTACCCTCATTCGTTTTTCAACAATCATCCTTATCATAATATTAAGAGATATTTAAAATCCATGTGATGCATGAATTTGTAAAGCTCTAATTTTTCCTAAGATGATTTCAAACCATTGAAATTCCATACTTCTCACATCAACATAAAAGGACATCTCATTAATAATCCTCATCAACTCAAGATGCATATAAAGAAAGCTTAAATTCCTATATTTCCACCATAAAATCAAGTAAATACATTTAATTTCATGTTTTTGAAACCAATTGAGCAAAACCCCTCTTTATTGAACAAATCTCAAACCTAGGGTTTATGGAAAATTTGGGGGTTTTCTCTCTTAATAAAATTAGAGGTTAATTCACACCATCAACAACCATAATCAACCATATTAAACATAGTTTCAACCATAATCACAAAGTACTATCCACATCTTTCCAAATCACTTATTAACAACACAATCCATATACATACATATATTTAGGTATATATATACTATATGAATAACTATGAAATTACCACATAAGTTGTTCAAATTGAAGATATATTGAGTTAAAGACACCCCTACCACGAAATAGGAATATAGGCTTGAGAATCACACTTTGAACTTTGATAATCTTGCGAAACAATCGGTAGAAACATTGATCTAAGCTTCTTTTCAACTTTCCTTGGTAGATTTTAAGGAAACTAGAGTTGAAATTTGAGAAATCTAGGGTTTATGGGCTAGGGCTAGGGCTTTCAGAAAATAAGGTTTGAAAGAGAGTAGATACGAAAAAGTACAAAGAAAATGAGTAGGGATCGACTTTTAAAAATCTTCTATCCCGACTGGCCGCTCGAGCACAACTTCCTTCGCTCGAGCGAACAACACAAATTCAGAAGGATCACTCAAGTGACACTTCCTCCACTCAAGCAAGAAATGAGAGATCCATAAGTTTTGCAGAGCTACAGTGAAAATACTGGGAGCATGAATTCTACGCTCGAGCTACAACTTCATCGCTCGAGCAGTCTCGCCTGTAAATTGACAAACCACTGGGAACTGAAGATCTACACTGGAGCGACAAAAGTGTCGCTACAGCGGTCTAAAAAACCCAAGTGCCACAGCCTACCCTCCTTAAGGAATTTCTCCCCAAAATTTCAATAGTCCTCGTCAAAAGCTACTCCAACAATTCCCAAAAAGACAATTACTACTCTTGTAATATCTCTAATCATCATAACATTATCACAACACAATAATTTAGACTATCAATATCTAAAACTCGTGAACTTCTCATAATTACAGCACATAACATGTACCAAAAAGTTTATTCACATTATATTGGCCACATTATAAGCATCAGCATCATAAGTCAATAAAATTACATATTTTTAAACAACTCAGGGTATTTTTCTCAGACTTCAACTTCTCTTTCCCAAGTGGCTTCTTCTACTCCATGATGGTAACCATAATACTTTGAATAGTTTTGCCCCTTAATACTTACTCTCGGGAGTCTAGGATCTTTATGGGTTTTTTCTCATAAGAAACATTTTAAGTTTTTCCAGTCTAGAACATGAGAAGGATATTTGCGGAGCATTGAGATGTGGAACACATCATGTATCCCGGATAACTGTGGAGGTAATGCAAGGCGATAGGCAACCTCTCTTACCCATTCAATAATATCAAAGGGACCGATGAATCTAGGCCATAACTTTCCACTTTGGCCAAATCTCATCAAACCTTTCATAGGAGATATCTTCAAAAATACATGGTCACCCACTTCAAAGGATAAAGGTCATCTCCTTTTATCTGTGTAGCTCTTTTGCCGGCTTTGCGTTGTGACTAACCTCCTTCAAATGAAAGTTATCTTTTACGTGGTCTCACGAATGAAATCTGGGCCAAGCATTAGCGAATCTCCTACTTCGGTCCAACACACGGGGTGATCTACATGGACACCCATACAATGCCTCAAAAGTTGCCATCCCAATACTACCTTGAAAACTGTTGTTATATGCAAATTCAGCTAATTGTAAATATTTCTCCAATGACTCTTTGAACTCTAGTACATAGGCTCTCAACATGTCTTCTAGAATTTGAATTATACGTTTGGATTGAAAGTCAGTTTGAGTATGGTAAGCAATACTAAAGGTGCATTGAGTTCCCACAATGGTTTTCAAACTTTGCCACAGCCATGTGGTGAAGCAAGGGTCTCTATCTGAGACAATGCTCACTGAGACCCCATGAAGCCGAACAGTCTCCCTAACATACAATTATGCTAGATAATCAACTGAGTCACCCATGCACATTGCAAGAAAATGTGCCGAATTTGTTAGTGAATCTACTATGACCCAAACAGCGTCATTACCTTTTTGAGTTCTAGGGAGACCTGAAACAAAGCCCATCGTAATGTGCTCCCATTTCCATTCTGCCACAAATAAGGGTTGTAATAACTCAGTTGGCCTTTGATGTTCTGCCTTGACTTGCTGACAAGTAAGATATTTTAACACAAATTGGGCCAAATCTTTCTTCATGCCTCTCCACTAAAATTGATGACTCGAAGCACGATACATTTTTGTACCTCCAGGATGAACAACAAGATCAGAGTGATGGAAGTCTCATAGTACGTCATTTCTACAAGATTGCGGAACAAAGAGGCAATCTACATATCAAACACTTGAATCAAAATGCACCCATAACCCCTTTTCCTCTTGTCCTTGTAAGATTTTCTCTCTAATAGCCACCACTTCTGAGTCATTTTGTTGTGCTTCTAAGAATCAAGTAATTAATGTTGGCTAGACTAAAATTAAAAACAAGGTAGCTTGACTAGGTGGTTCGCCAAGTCATATATCAAACTCGTTTAGGTCACCTAACATCTTCCACTCCCTCATGGCAAGCCTAGCAACTGCACTCATGGACTTTCTACTTGAGGCATTGGCAACTACGTTTGCCTTTCCCGGGTGGTAGTGAAATTCAAAATCGTAGTCCTCCTTATACTTCATCCACCTCCTCTGACGCAAGTTTAAATCTTTTTAAGAAAACAAAAACTTGAGGCTCTTATGATCAGAAAATACCTCAAATTTCTCTCCATAAAGGTAATGGCTCCAGAGCTTCAAAGCAAAACTTACTGCTGCTAAACTCAATAATATGAGTAGGGTAATTTCTTTCATGAGTTTTCAGTTGACAAGAACCATAAGCTACAACCTTGCCCTCTTACATCAAAACACATCCCAACCCCTCCCTAGAAGCATCACAATAAACGGAATAACCTTTTCATCTTTCTAGGATAATCAAGATAGATGTCGTAGTTAATCTAGCTTTTAACTCTAGAAAGGATTTCTCACATGCATCATTCCAAACAAACTTCACACCTTTTCTGGTTAATTTGGTCAAAGGCGCTACTAGAATAGAAAAATCCTTTACAAAACACCTATAATATCCAGCATGACCCAAGAAGCTATGAATCTCAAAAACATTTCTAGGTCGTTCCCACCTTTGCTCCCTCATTTGAGACCACATGACCCAAAAACTTCACTTTCGAGAGCTAAAACTCACACTTCTCATATTTGGCATACAACCGATGTTCTCTAAGGAGTTGTAAGACAATGTGAAGGTGTTTCTCCTGCTTCTCTTCAAAAGGCGAATAAATAAGAATGTCATCAACAAAATCAACCATGAACTTATCAAGATAATCTCGGAAGACTCGATTCATTAAGTCCACGAAGGAACCAGGAGCATTGGTCAAGCCAAACAGCATTACAAGAAATTCATAGTGGCCATATCGGGCATGGAAGGCCATCTTAGAAATGTCCTTCTCCTTTAGCCGCAATTGATGGTAAGCCGATCATAAATCTATCTTTGAGAAACACCGAGAACCCTTAAGTTGGTTGAAAAGATCATCTATCAAGGGTAAAGGGTATTATTTCTTGATTGTGACCCTATTGAGCTTACGATAATCGATGCATAACCGTAACGAACCATCTTTACTACAACAAATTTGGGATTTAAAGACGAAACAAATTTGTCCCAAAATGTATATATTTCGTCACCCAAACTAATTACGACGAACATTTTTCGTCACCCATTTTGTCTCCAAAGGGTCGTCGCTAAAGGGTCTTAGAGACGAAAGAAAAAATTCGTCATTGAAAATGATAAATTTGTGACGAATTTTTTTGTCTCCAATACACTTTGTTGGGAACATACTTGTAAGTAATTAGCGACAAAATATTTCGTCATTAAAGAAATTAGAGACAAAAGTATTTCGTCATAAATATAAGAAATAGAGACGAAATAATTTTGTCACGTTTAATAAAAACGAAGACGAAAATTTTTTGTCAAAGAAGCTACCAATAGAGACAAAAACAAATTCATCATTAAAAATGATAAATTTGTGACGAATTTTTTTGTCTCCAATACACTCTGTTAGGAACATACTTGCAAGTAATTAGCGACAAAATATTTTGTCATTAAAGAAGAAATTAGAGACAAAAGTATTTTGTCATAAATATAAGAAATAGAGACGAAATAATTTTGTCACGTTTAATATAAACGAAGACAAAAAAAATTTGTCAAAGAAGCTACCAATAGAGACAAAAACAAATTCATCATTAAAAATGATAAATTTGTGACGAATTTTTTTTGTCTCCAATACACTCTGTTGGGAACATATAAAATATTTTGTCATTAAAGGAGAAATTAGAGACAAAAGTATTTTGTCATAAATATAAGAAATGGAGACAAAATAATTTTGTCACGTTTAATATAAACGAAGACGAAAATTTTTTGTCAAAGAAGCTACCAATAGAGATAAAAACAAATTCATCATTAAAAATGATGAAATAATGTCAAAAAAAATTCGTCACACATTGAGGGTAATAGTGACAAAATGTGACAATATTTTTTGTCATGACAAATTCATTTAGCGACGAAATAAAGAATTTATGACAAAATTAATCATCCACCTAAGCCAAACAAGAGACAAAAAAACCTTCTTTAGGGATGAAAAATTTTGTCAATAATTTCATAATATTTTTTTCCACATTATATACCTATTTTATCAAAATCTAAATTTTAGTTCAACAAATATGACCCTGTTCATGTTGAAACCTGTTGAATATAACAATTCCATCACAACTTAACCTAACCTGTTATCAACACATTTACGAATTAACAAAATAAAAATATACATTCATCATTACAAATAATTTCATCCTGATATAATAAAATAGTGAAATATCCACAAAATATCCAAAAGTTATAACTTGTTCAATTCCACCAAAAATCCAACAATAACTAGTGTAACTGTATGTGTATCCTTATCAAACAAAAATGAACATTCAAACAAATTACATCATTGTTGCACGTCAAAAATGCCACCCCAATCCAATCTGCAAAAAAATAAATTAAAACTTTTAGTAATAAATCAATTATACAAAAGATTAAAAACATTAGTAACTCATCAATTTACAATTAGATCAATTATACAATTTATCCCTGTAACAGACTTTTTTTTAGATTATGAGAACAAAAAATAAATTTTAAGGCTAATTCACAAATGGTGCATCCCATTAATGTGCCGTAAGTTCATACAACTTATATTGGTCCCCCCTAAGGTGTTTCTATTGGTTCTTGTACAAATCTGTAATTGTGTGATAATTTAGCATTTCGACAGCCTTTTTTCAAGCTTTAAGTATAGAGAAAAATATATATTTTTTAGACTAATTCACAATTTATACATCATGTGCACCTGTACAAATTGGATGTCATATGCATGTTTCCATTACTTCCTAATTCTTCAAACATGTATTCTTTTATAAAATTTGTTATATTAAAGTTAATATACTTTACCAAGAAGTATGTCCACTTGTGGATGAGTTCCCTCCACTTCCAAAGTGTCCAGTGAATCCTTTGGTCCTCAAAAAGTTGACAACATCAGCCATTATCTCCCCTTGCTTCTTCTTACCCTCTTCAAGATCTTCTATTTTATTGTTCTGCATTTGTATTTGTTCCTTTTGTGTCTCTATTTGCATCTCAAGGCGCTTCACGTAATCATTTGTTTCAGCATATATGGTAGTGGCTCTCCTAATAGAGGATGAAGGTCTCATGCCAAGTCCCTTCACATAGCCAGACCTTGGCTTTAGGACTTTGATTGATAGCTCTTCTGCAGTCAAAGGGGTTGATCCCGACTGTGAGAGGTGATCAGCCTGTGTCTGTATCATATTTTCCTATCAAATATAAAAAAAATTAAATAATTATTAGAAAATTAAATAAGATTACAACAAATAGTATTCTAAAATTTTGTTAATAAAAATTGCAATATATACTCACATAATTACACTGAGCTTGAGACGAGATCCACTCATGTGTTTTCTCATTATAGTGAGTTTCCTTGTACAACTCTGCTAGATCAGGTAGCATCTTCTTTTCTCGTGCCTAATTCAATAGACCAAATATTCAATAAATAAAGATAAGAATCTAATATAATTCTGAAAGTGCAAGGATACGTACCAGTTTTTCTACTCTAACAGGGATTGACCTAGAACCACACCTATGTTTTGTATACATCCTTTCTCTGTTCGCGATGTTGGCCTTTGATTGTTCCTATAAGGAAGAATGACCAATATAACAATGAAATGTATCATTAGTAAGACAAATATGTTGGCTTTTGATTGTTCCTGTAAGGAATAATGAACCAATATAACAATGAAATGTATCACTAGTAAAACAAATTTAATGGTTGATAATAAAGAAATTGCATTGTTCCTCTCTATCATTTTCCTATATATCATTTCAACTTAAAAGATATTTCAAATTATTCACTAGTTTCATTCAATTCTGTGAAAAATAGATTAGAGAACTTATTGAGATTTCATCATAAGATGGTTTTTCTGGGTGAAAAAAGAAAAACGAGTAATTTACACCGTTCACAAATAGGGGGTATATAAGCATGGGCAAGATAGATTGTGAAAAAATCCATTTACATTTCACAAGATATGGAACAATTACTGGTACCAAACTCATAACCCTTTCTTTCTTCCGCAACTCTATCAAATCTAAAGTTCTGTCTCAATACCCTATATTAGTTACTTAGCTAGTTGCTTACCATTATCATGAAACTTCAGACCAAACCCAAGAACAACCAGAAAATTAATACAATCATAGAAACTGAAATCTTAATTCTTTATTCTATGATGTGAAAGATGCACTTTAAGGAACCATAAATTAATCTCCTATTATGCGAGCCTTCCAATCCATGTTTAATAGTTTCCCTTTCTCATTTTTCCACTTATTTGGTTTTTATTATGTTCCACTTACATGCCTAGAAGATAAAGGGAAAAGAATACATATGGAATTTCACAGCAAATTGATTGTGTTCTTTCTAGTTGTTTTAGAATCTCTCCCTATTCTAATCAAATTCTTTCTTCGCTAATATAATAAAAAAAGATGAAAATGTTACCAGAAATTCTTTAGTGTTCCACTTTTTATCAATAAGATCTATCCACTTGGTAGGATCGACATTCTTCGGTGGGTGGTTTCTTGCGTACTCCTCCCCTTTAGCCTCCTTCAGCTCCATGAATTGTTTGTGCAGCCTATAGGTATGGTTACTCAATCTCCGACCAAATTTTGTGTTCATTGCCTTCTCTATATCAACAGGGTCTCCTTGTAAATCAAATTGATCCTGCAAAAAATAGATAAGTCATAGATAATTCTTATAAAAAATAAAATAATTACAATAAATAATTAAGATTTCTAACCTATTATAAAAATGAGTAAAATCTCCTATAAGTAGACAACGAACTTACATTCAAGCGTTGAAACATCGCCTCCTTAACGGAGGCATCAACATACTTCCACCTACGAACACTTGGATCTGGTAAACGAGTTCGCACTTCTACACCAATCTTTGAGGCTAGTTTTGAGGCATAATCCCCTACTGGTGCACGAAATTCTGGAGGGATAGGCACACTAAGCTTTCCATCTCTATCAACAAGGCCTTGAACCTCTTTGCCTCGAGTCGGGCCACGAGCACGCTTAGCAGCTGATATTGTGAAGCCATAATATTGAAATAGTATGTGAACAAATTTAATTAAGATCTCAAATCAATGTAAATAAAGAGTGTGTCTTACCAATAGTACTACCAGCAGTCACCTCAAGTTGAGGCTCCACATTGAGAGGTGGTGGCGGATTGCTAGTCACCTCAGGACGTGAAGAGGTATCCCCCTCTTCTAATGCGTGGGTCAATGCCTCATGATGAGATTGTGAACGGGCTCTCGATGGTATCTCTAACAGCTGAATAACATAATAAAATATGAATATATGTACAAACATATACATGTCTATGTGTGTATGAATTGAAAGTAACAAGAAAGAATATATTTCACAATGCATAAATGTATAGTACCTCATGCTCAAACGAATCATAGGATTCAGTGTCACTGCCATCTTCAGCCTCTGACGGTCGATAATCATCGTCATTTTTCTCAATTGGTATTTGTTTTTCCTTCCTCAATTTCTTATGTTGAACCGTAGCCTTCAAACAAGTTGTTATATTCTTCACTCCTAGAGCATTCATTCTCTCACGGTTTTTATTAATATTCTTCATTCTTTGTTTCTCATAGTTCGTTACCTTCTTAGTTGCGATACTTGGTTTGGTCAATTGCTTTTTTGTAGCGTCCATTTTGCCCAACTATAAAGCATAATTGAACATTTTTTTGGTGGATACGCATAATTGAACATTAGATGTAAAGAAAAGATAATTATATATTTCTATACATAAAGCATAAAGCAACAACAATCTCAACAAGTGGATATGTCATATAGGCTCTAAATCATTGAAATATGGCTAGAGTGATATGGATGATTTTTGTTTTTACCATTTACTTATCATAGAACAAATTAATTACAAAGCCATCAGACACACAATATGACCAATCAATGATAAACCTACATAACAGTGGATGAACCCCACAACTGAAATTCAAATACATTAATTAAGAACAATGTTCATATAGAAAGTGCAAAATGACTACAAATCCTAGTCTACATCAAGATCCATATCGTAATCCACATCAGGTTCGTCACACTCTTCATTTTGTTTGTCAGCTCTATTCTCTATCATTGTTTCATCAGATGACCTAACCCTTGTAACAACTTCTGCTTCAACACCATCTCTATAACATTGAACATTAGGGCCGATGTCAATTGGAACAACATTGGTAATATTTTCTTGTTGGAACACATCGTTTTTTTCTGGTTCATGTAATGATTCTCCGTCACCTACCTCTGGTACATCAAAGGCACCCCTATGTTGCACTCGTTGAACGACTTGCCAAGGCTGTCCCCATTTGGTATCATTTAGGTAAAAGACTTGCTTAGCCTGGCTAGGCAAGATGAAAGGGTCGTGTTGATACCACCGACTTGTGACATCAATACTTGTGCAATAATCATCGGTTCATAATGTTCTACTTCGACCTGTGTTTCCTGTGTTGTACCATTCACACTGGAACAATACAACTTTGTTATGACACATGTACTCCAATTCCCAAACATTGCACAAGTGACCATAAAATTCATGCGTCACTCCCTCATGATCCCCTTCCGTAAGCACACCACTATTCTGACTCTTACGGCAATTGTCTACTTCTCTTGTACGAAACCGTATGCCATTGATTATGCAACCTGAGTACTCTTTTACAAGCAAATTTGGGCCATTTGCTAATGACCATAAATCATTGGTTGCTTCTGGTGACTTTTCTTCTCTCAATATATTTATCTACATTCACATATAACATACATTAAGATAGTAAAAATAAATTAATAAATGATCAAATCTTATACAAATTTTTAATCATGTCTTAAATTGAAAATGCCTTACCCGCTCTTTGAACCACTTGGGAAACTCTTGTTGTTGTATACGGGTTATGCCTTGGTCAGATGGAGTCCGTAATAGATTTTTGTGTATCCTACTCAAAAGAATGTGATTATTATGCACTGCTAACTACATTAACAAAGCTAAGAATACACATATTTAAATGAAAAACATACTCTAGATACTTCTCTATCTCGGGGCTATTGTTCAACAAGAACCAATGAGCCATATCATGATATTCTTGTGACATATCAGCATCCCTTGTGATTAGGCCAATAGGACGGGCAATTTCTGTGAATACAGTTAACCCTTTGCGACGTTCGCCACAATCTTGATTTCGTTCGGGTCGATTATGCACTGTTTCAATCCCATCAACATACATTGAACAAAAAGTAATGCACTCTTTGACAATGTAAGCCTCTGCGATTGAACCTTCTGGTCGAGCTCGGTTTGTAACAAACTTTTTTAAAGCTCCGAGAAACCTTGAAAAGAGAATTAGTTAAGAGCAAGGTTACACATGCAACATATAATTACGAACCTTTCAATTTAACAATTACCTTTCAATCCGGTACATCCATCGATATTGCACCGGTCCTCCAAGAATAGCCTCACGCGGCAAGTGAACGGCCAAGTGAACCATCACATCAAAGAAGGTTGGAGGAAAGATCTTTTCAAGCTTGCATAATATGTGTGCTATACGTTCCTCTAATTTCTCAAGTTCATTACGGCGCAGTGTCCTTGAGCACAAATCCTGGAAAAAGCTACCTAACTCAAATAGTGTTTTACTAATCTCTTTGTCTACGAAACCACGCATCCCAATTGGAAGAATCCGTTGTATGAGTACATGGCAGTCATGACTTTTCAAGCCTGTTAATTTACCATTTCTCGCATTCACTGATCTTGATATGTTTGCAGCATAGCCATCCGGATACTTCACTGATTTCAAGAATTCAAAGAAACCCTCCCTCTCTTCAGGGGTCAATGAAAAGATTGCCCTAGGTTTGACATAAGTTCCATCAGGACGACATGTTAACCACAACTCTTTCCTTATACCCATATCTTCCAAGTCCATCCGTGCTTTGTCGGTGTCTTTGTTCTTTCCATCAATGCCTAACATAGTTCCAAAGGTATTTTCACTAAAATTCTTCTCGACGTGCATAACATCAATGTTGTGTCGAAGTTTCTGTTTCTTCCAGTATGGTAACTCATACAAGATGCTTACCTTTGTCCAATTTGGTGCCTGACGAAGTCTTTTCTTATTTCTTGGATGCTTCCCATATGTGACACCTGTCACTCTGTCCAATTGCTCTAATATCTTTTCCACTGGTAACTTTAAAGATCTCTTTCGCTTCTCATGCTTACCATTGTAAGCCTTACTCTTTCGCCTTTCGGGGTGGTTTTGAGGCAAGTAGCATCGATGGTTAGTGTATGCAGTCTTACCTTTCAAGGATTGAAAATATGGTTCATCATTGCAAGTGTAGCAAGAATAATGACCCTTTGTTCTCCACCCAGATATGTCACCAAATGCGGGCCAATCGTGTATAGTCCACATCAAAGCTACACGCATCTGGAAAGACTCACCAGTTACGGCATCGTAAGATAATGCACCATTTTTCCACAACTCATTCAACTCACCCACCAGAGGTCTCATGTAGACATCAATATCGATCCCTGGTTGTGATTCTCCAGGAATAAGTAGTGACATCATAAGAAAGGGATCTTTCATAACCAACCAAGGTGGCAAGTTATAAGGAATGAGTACTACAGGCCATAAACTATACGAGTTGCTCATGTTCCCGAAAGGATTGAATCCATCAACAGCCAACCCTAGCCTCACATTTCGAGGCTCCAGGGCAAACTGAGGATGTTGCACATCAAATTCCTTCCATTCATCACTATCGGCGGGATGTCTCAATACTCCGTCATCTATACGTGTCTCCTTGTGCCATCTCATGTCCTCAGCAGTCTTTCTTGACATGTACAATCTTTTTAACCTTGGTGTTAATGGGAAGTACCGCAACACCTTATGGGGAATCTTCTTACCCCTGCCACGATTGATCTTGTATCTGGATGCCTTACATTTTGGACATTTATCTAACCTTGCATTTTCCTTCCAAAAGAGTACACAATCATTTATACAAGCATCAATTAACTCATATGACAAGCCCAAATCACGAAGTATTTTCTTAGCTTCATAAAATGACTTTGGAACCAAATTATCTTTTGGTAAAAGTTTTGTTAAAAACTCCATTAGTGTGTTAACCGACTTATTGCTCCAGTGGTTTGTTACCTTCATATTAAGCAGCTCGATGACAAACTTCAACAGAGTGTAGTTTGTGCAACCTAAGTACACCTCACGTTTGGCATCATTCAATAGTTTATCAAACGTTTGTAGTTCCTCATTCTGGGGTGCATCGTTGGGTTCTCCTCTTATTCGATCTTCCACTAAGGCATCAATACCACCTAAAACCTCATCTTCATCAATTGCCATTTCATGATGAGCCTCATTTGATACATGTGGTTCCCCGTGCTCATGCCAAATAGTGTACGTTTGCATAATCCCATATTGAAGCAAATGAATTTGCACATTTCGAAGATTTTGGGAATAATAATTCACACAGTTCAAACATGGGCACGGAATTTTACCTTCCTGGTCAACAACTGCCATTGCAAATTTGATAAATGATGTCACCCCATCAATAAATGGCTGACTCATCCTTCCATCAGGTGTCTTACCCAATGCAATCCAACTCTTGTCCATGTCTGATCACAAATGAAAGATCAAGTTTTTTTATGTCATAAAACGCATCATGTGTACTATTAACCTATTCCATTTAGGAATGCACAATGTGTATCATAGAAAGAAAATCATATTACGTTGTCTATCTCTAATCTTTCCTTAGTTCTCCAAGTATATAACATATGTGTTGGACTTTTCAAAGAATTTTTTATGCTTGTTTTTAATGCATTAAAGTGTTATTATGAGGGTAAGACTTGAGAGAAATTAATAAATGCTAAGATTTTTTTTTTAAATCAAAAAATCAGAAAATTTAGATTGGGAGATTGGAGCTCCCACAAAGCTTGAGGCTAAAAACCCCCTTTTGCTTAATATATAGTATAGATATAGATAGCATATCACCCGTGCTATGCACGGGTTGTATTTACAATTATCTATGTAAGGACCCACATTTCATGCCTTAGACATGCTTACATGCATTTATATGATTTGTTGTGTTAAGATTTGCTCCCATGAGTTGTGCCTTGTTTTGTACATGTTTGATTTGCCTAAGTGTATATGTATGCCTTGTTCCTCCCTTGTATTGTTAAGCCTAGGTTGTGTTAAGCCTAGATCGTTTCCAAGCCGAGGTCATCTCCAGTCCAGAACCATCTTGGTAACACTTTGCTGACCTCCACCTTTGTCCTGACATATTAGCCGAGATGATTATCATCTGGGCCGAGGTGTGTACCGCCGAGGCCGAGGTGTGTATTATCTAGGCCGAGATGTCATCTCTGTGCCGAAGTGATCTTGTCCGGGAGTGGTATGACCTGGACCGAGGTGTGGCACATCTAGGCCGAGGTGTGGCACAGCTTAGTCAAGTGTTGTCCTTCCTAGCCGAGATCATTGTCACCTTAGTTGCCGAAGCTTTGTTCTTTCAAGCCGATGTCTTTGTTACCGCACTGCCGAAGTCTTGTTCTTAGCCGAGGTCATAGTCCTTTGTTTGCCGATGTCTTGTCCTTTGCCGGTGTCATTCCTTGCCGGAGTGTTTCCTGTGAAGCTTGTTAGATACGCTTTGTCAGAACCTTGTCTTGTCAATCTATCACCTTTTTGAGGAGAACCAATCCGCCGCTGCCACGTGTCCGAGCTGAGTGTTAAATCAGCCGGCAGAGAGAGAAAGCTATCATTTGTTGTGTTCTTGTTTGAGGAAGAGGAGAGAGAAGCTCTAGAAGAGGGAGAAGTGTTCTAGAGAGAGAGTAGATCTTCCAAGCTTGATTCCTAGAGATCCGACCGTTAGATTCGTGTTCTAAGGTTAGATTCTTGATCTACTCACATTGTTCTTTATGTTTATGTTATCGCATTGCATGATCGAATATGTTTTGAAAGCCATGCATCGTTTTGAAGTTCGGTTTTGAAGGAGGAAAATGATATTCAAGTGTTCTTCAAGAAAAGTCATGTTTTGATCCGAAAGCTCAAGCCAAGACATATGTTTTGATGTTTGTTTTCATATGATCTTCAAGTATGGGTACTCAGGTCCATGTTTTCGAACTCATAGCATGAAAACCCAGATTTTGAATAAAGGAAATGATGATTTTGGCATTCATGTTCTTCATGTTCATGTTCATGTTCTTCATGATCTTCAACCCAGATTTCCAGACTTCACTTCCTGAAGTGTAGTCGCCGAGATCCCTCTCACCTAGACCTCACACTTAGGCCAAGCATCGTATCTCACCTTGGCCTACCTTGCATGATCACTTGCACCTTTGGTTTGCCTTGTATGAACCTCGGCATGCAGCAGCATGCCGGAGCCTTGGTAGCCACACCTCGGCCAGGAGGTGTGGGACCTCGGCAAGGACCTGGTTGGTACCCAGCATGTCTCCCTGACATGTAAAACAGTGTTTTGACTTCCAGCATGTTTTCCCGAGATCATTTGCATGCATGTATGATTTGCTTGGAGAAGTATGTTTAGTAGAGTTTGCCATGTGTTTGTAGGACTTGATTCTTTGCCTTGATCCCGACGTCCCAAGTGTTAGGTGAGTGGTGCTTTTAATAAAGCTATGTTAAACTGTTTTGAATAAGCCTTGTTTTGCTTTGTTTTGAAAAGTATTTGTTAAGTATGAATGATTACCCCTATTTTGTATGTCAAGTATAAGTTCCATGCAACAAGTATCCGCTTTGTTTTGGGGACCGTGGTGATGGGGACCTAAGCCCAATAACCCGGCCTACAAGTGAATTGTTTTGGAGTCCGTACGTGCCAAGGGACTTTAAGCATTGGTGGCACAACCCTTTTGGAGTCCGTACGTGCCAAGGGACTTTAAGCATTGGTGGCACAACCCTTTTGGAGTCCGTACGTGCCAAGGGACTTTAAGCATTGGTGGCACAACCCTTTTGGAGTCCGTACGTGCCAGGGGACTTTAAGCATTGGTGGCACAAGTCCGTACGTGCTAGGGGACTTTAAACGTTAGTAGCACATATGATTTGAAAGACCAAGATTGAAGTACAAGTTTGATATGTTTTGTTTGAATGTATTTGCTACTGACGGTCTTTGAACGAGTGGATAAGTATGATTTGCCATCGACGGTCTATGAGCGGATGGATATGTTCTGTTTGGAATGTGATGACCCCAAGTACATGTTTTGATACAAGTTATGCCAAGTATATGTTTTGTATAAGCTTTGCCAAGTATATGTTTTGTTACAAGTCATGCTAAGTATATGTTTTGTTATAAGCTATGCTAAGTACATGCTTTGATGTAAGTTTTGCCAAGTATGCTTTGTACAGTTATGCCGAGAACATGCTTTGACCAAGATATGATATATGTATGTTTTGCAAGAACCTCGGGAATCATTCATGAAACCCCTTTATTACTTGTACCATTCACTGAGTTTTCGTACTCACCCTCTCTATATATATATGTAGGTTTCAAGCAAGAAGTCGGCTCTGCCGAGATGTTTATTTTGTAGCCGAGGTTTTGAATGCATGTTAGGTCGGCGTTGAGAACGTCGGCACTATGAAGATTATGTCCCTTGTCTTGTGTTTGTTTACGTCGGCTGTGAAGCCCTTTTGTTAAGGATGTAATATGTATTTTGCTTGTATTGTATTCAAGTTGTAAAGCTATAATTAAGATGTATGCCATTTCATTTGACTTATGCACAGCTCTTATGGACCATTTGTATGTTAAATTATTGCTTCTGCCCTTGTTAGCCCCATATGTATACTCTGATTGTGTGTGATCTTTGTAAGTTGGCCTTCGGTAATCTCGGATTACTGGCCATCATGGCACCAAACTACTAGGGGCGGTTTGGGGTCGTGACAATCTATATATGTGAATTGTGATTTTTAAATGTCTTTTTTTTTTTTTTAAATGTCTTCTTTTTTTTCATTTTTATATTATATTAAAGTTTAATATTTTGATAACAATCATATGTGCTGGGTAAATTACAAATATATCCCTTGAGATTTGATTAAAATACAAATCATTTTCTGTAGTTTTGAAAATTCCATTTCATCTCCTAAGGTTTCTAATTTCATAACAAATCATCCATTTTATTAATAAATCATCAAGTCAATTAATAGTTTTTAATCATGTTAAAAATATGTTTCAATTAATAAATTAGGTAATTTTATTATTATGTAGGAGAGCAATTATAAATTTTATTTTTTTAATTAATTTTGTTAAATAAAAAATTCTAATAAAGGAGTATTTATAGTTTTTTAAATTATAAAAAATAATCTGTATTTTAAACAAATTTTAAGGGTGTATTTATGATTTATCCAAATATTATACTGACATGATAGGGGGGATTGGGTTTGAATTGGTTGATTCTAGTCTTTGTTTGGAAAGACGGGTGGATTAAAAGAGTTTACTAAAAGATAAAATAAGTTAAAATAACTAATAAGACAAAATATCACATGTAATTCATAATTATTTTATTTTTTTCTCATAATCATCAAATCAACTATAAAAAAAAAACCAATCAGTTTCTTAAAACAACTATTTTAGTCAGGCTAAAATAGTTAAAAAGTTAAAAAAATCAACTAAAATAGTCAGTTTTTCAAACAAGACCTCAATAATAAACAATTGACATTAGATGTAAATTTAAGAGTGATATTTTAAGGTTCTTAAATATTTTCTAATTCTAGTTTTTATATTCATTATTCCCATTTATTAGTTATTTCCCAAGTAACAACTCCACCCATGAATAGCTGAGTAGCAAAAAGTCCGTTTTGAAATAAATTGTAAGTTTAAACATTCAAAGAATAGAGTATACCTTTAAATTGTAAAATTTCAATCAAACTCAATTTGATAGAAGTCAGATTCACAGAACAGAGTTTTCGTTTTGAGCATTATAAAACTTACAGGCATTTCAAGTTAACTTATTTCTCCCTCTCCCCCCCCCTACAGGCATTTCATGTAAAATTAATCATATATATATATGTATATATATAAAAACAAAACAAACCGCTGGCTTCTCCAGCCAAAAGAAAAACAAAAACAGAGCATCAGACTTATATTAATATCTTGAAATTTTCATTACACATCTTCAATGTGTTTCTATAAATATATAAATTATCATTGCAGAGGGTTCACAAAAGTTCACAAAAGCAAAAGTTCAGGTGGTGAACAAGCAGAGGGTTCATCCCTCACTACACTAACACCACACATATCATCAATGATGAAAGGTGTGACTTCAGGTGGTGAACAAGCAGAATGGTGAACAATGAATATACAAACTCTACAAGCAGAATGAAATAGATATCAAGCAGAATGAAAAAACAAAATTGCAGATTCATTGTACATGTCGATAAACCAAAAAACTCTACATTGAACAATGAACAAGCAGAATGAAAGGGTACCGTGAGAGCCTCTTCCAGTCAGATTGTGGAAGAAAGAGCTGGTCCCTCAGCCGTGGGTTGCAACAGTAAGAACACCAGAGGAAGAGCAGAGGAAGTTTGATGGTCTTGAAGATCACAGCCTTTCAACTTGATGGTCTTGACACAGCCTTTCAACTTCTCAGCCGATCCCTCACAATTGTTTTTTGAGGAATTTTTTTTTGGTCTACAATGGGCCCAACTTCTCAGCCTTTTATCTTCTCAGCTTTCAATTTTATTTGGTTTCATTTTTTGAAAATGATTTGGAGTTATTTGTTTTTTTTTAGATACACTTAATTTAAATATACTTAATTATCTTTTTTTCAGTCACATCAGATATCTATTTTTCTATACATATTTTTGTAAAAAGTAAAAAAGTATAGTTATTTAGCACTTCCGAAACTACCAGTAAGTTGATATTAAAAAAATTTACTTTTTATAATGGCATAAATAATTTATATATGATTTTTTTGAAATTATTTTAAATTTAATAAAATATTAAATAGAATAAAAACAAATTTCTTACAAAATAAAAGTATTTGAATAAAAAAAGGTAAGAAATTTAAAATTTAAATATGGTATTTTCATTTAATCTGAAAATAATTCTAGATGAACAATAAATTATCACCTATAACCCTTTTTTTTTTTAAATAAAAAAGTTTAACAAACTAAAAAAATCAACGTTTCTTTCTAATTTATTTTAGCAAAACTAACTTTTTAACAATTTGAGCCAAAGATATTCTTATTCTTTATTTTAATTTCTTTAATTGACAATTGAAATTAAAAAAAAAAAAACAAAAACAAAATCCACCATGTTTGGTAAGTACTAAAAAAGTTATGTTTTGTTCTTTTGTGAAAAAAAAAAATTATATTAAAAAATATTATTGTTCAAGTCCTTATAGTTTAGAAGGACATAATTTTTTTTTATAAAATTTAAAACAAAAAAAAAAGAAAAAAATTTAATAGCGATTAATAATTTGAACACGTGTATTTAAATTAACTTATATTTAGACCAATAATATTATGATACATTATTATGACACATGTGAATATTGATCTCATTCTAATTGTAGTAATATATTTTGAAGAAGAATTTAAATTTAAAATTTTATTTTATAATTTAATAAAGGATGCAAAATTTTATCACAGTTAAATTTTTTATGCAAATTATGAAAACAAAAAAGATTGAAATTTAAAATTTAAGTCTCACAATTTTATCACAATTTATTTATTATTTTTTAATTTATCACAAATTTATTCATGTAACTTTAAACCTCCCTTACTAGAATTGCAAACTTAGGTGAGCTCAACCCAAGTAACTTGAGTCGAGCTTAAAATTTTTTAAAGATTGAATAACATAGTTTTTAATTAAGTGAGAACCTATGCAGAAATTCAAAATTTTAAATTAAATTTGAGTGGATTTGGGCAGAACCACCAAATAACTTGAGCAACCAAAACGAAATTATATATATAAATCTATGAATTATTTGCTAATTTATTTTTTTAAATAATAAATTAGATTAATTAAAAATTTAATATTAACGAATAAAAGAAAAGGCAATATACTTGAGATTTCCAATAAAATTTTTATTGAAAATATACCTTTTAGAAAGGGATCATCGAATAAAAGGTTGTTTGGGAAGTGTCATATTAGCTCACTTTTCTTTTTTATAATCTTTTTATCTTTTTTTGGTCACATCACATCTCTACTTTTCTACGCAGCATTTCGTAAAAAGTAAAAAAAAATATATACTTAATTATCTTTTTGGGTCACATTATATCTCTACTTTTCTATACATATTTTCATAAAAAGTAAAAAAGTATGCTTATTTGACACTTCCCAAACTACCACTAAGTTGATGTTAAAAAAATCTACTTTTTATAATGGCATACATAATTTAAATATGATTTTTTAGAAATTCTTTTTAATTTAAAATTATAACAAACTATTAAATAGAATAAAAACAAATTTCTTACAAAATAAAAGTATTTGAATAAAAACAAGGTAAGGAGGAAATTTAATAATTTGAACACATGTATTTAACACAAATTATGTTTAGACCAATAATATTATGACACATGTAAATATTGAACTCATTCTAATCGTAGTAATATAATTTGAAGAAGAATTCACATTTGAAATTTTATTTTATAATTTAATAAAGGATTCAAAATTTAAGGAATGAATATTGATCTCATTCCAATTATAGTAACATAATTTAAGTAAAAATCCAAATTTGAAATTTTATTTTCAGAATATAAAATTAATTTATAAACCAATCATATTGTAACATGTATTAACAAAAAATTAAACAAAATGAAAAAAAATGAAAAAAAAGAATTACAACTTTCAACCTTAATGAAAATGACAATATTTTGAAATTATAATAGTATATAGATAAATCATGGAATCTATACTATATATTAAGTAAAAGGGAATTTTTAAACCCAAGGCCTGTGGGAGCTCCAATCTCCTAATCCTAATTTTCTAATTTTTTGATTAAAAAAAAAAAAACCTCAGCATTTATTGACTTCTCCCTGTCCAACCTCAGCATTTATTGACTTTTCCCAACCCACAATCCCTTTTGACTTCTCTCATAATTATTGCAACACCCTTTTCAATTGCTTCCATACACTATGGTTACACACAAAAATAAAAAAAAAGATATATAGATCTCAAAAAGATATAATATCTAAATTTGAATTATGATTTAATAATATAATTATGTATTTTTTTTTATGTATATCTATCAAAATTTTAAATCACTTATGAGATAAGTCAAAAAATCTTGTGGGTTGAAAGAAATTAATAAATACTGAGGTTATTTTTTTTTTTTAAAAACAAAAAATTAGAAAATTAGGATTGGCATATTGGAGCTCCCACAGGCCTTGGGGGTTAGAAACCCCCTTTTGTTTAATATATAGTATAGATATATATAGATTTAATAAGAACTTATATTTGTTTTAGATATTTTTTTTAATATACAAATTATTTTTTACTTTTTTTTATAAAAATAATTTAACAATCCCATCACTAGCCATAGTGTATAGGAGAAGTTCAAAAAAGGGTGTAGGAGTAGGTATGAGAGAAGTCAAAAAGTAACTTGGGAGAAGTCAATAAATGCTGAGCTCTTTTTTTTTAAATCAAAATTTTAAAAAATTAAGATTGGGATATTGGAGCTCCCACAAAGCTTGTAAGTTAAAAACTCCATTTTTCTTATATAATACTAGCCCATCACCCGTGCTATGCACGAGATAATTATAGATATTTATATTTGTTTTAGATTTTTTTTTAATATATAAATTATGTTTTTTAATATTTTTTATAAAAATAATTTAACAATTTGATCACTAACCATAATATACATGAGAAGTTGAAAAGGGTACTGCAGTAACTATACACGAATTGTATCTATAATTATTTGTATGAGGGGATTTTTAATGCTGATCAGGAACTTTAATAAAAAATATTATCTGATTTTTTGGAGAAGAGAAAAGGAATGCAAGTTTTAATATATTTTTTTGAAAATTTGGGAGAGAGATTAGGAGGGAGAGATTATGAAATATTTTGGTTATTAAATAAATAAATCAGTCAATAGTTTTTTTAATTTATTTTGTAAATTAAAAATAAATAAATCAGTCAATAGTTTTTTTTAATCTATTTTGTAAATTAAAAATCAATAATTTTGGAAAATTGATTAATTTGTCCCATTAAGTGATTTAAAATTTTGATAGATATACATAAAAAAAAATACTTATTCTTAATGCATTAAAGTGTTATTATAAGGGTAAGGCTTGGGAGTTGTGAGAAATTAATAGATGCTAAGGTTTATTTTTTTAAATCAAAAAATCAAGAAATTTAGATTGGGATATTGGAACTCCCACAAAACTTGTGGGTTAGAGATAGATATAAATAAAAAGATAAATATAGATATAGATATAGATATTTATATTTGTTTTAAATTTTTTTTAATATACATATTATTTGTTTTGGAAAAGGTACTGCAGTAATTATGAGAAAAGTCAAAAAGTCTTATGGGTTGAGAAAAGTTAATAAATGCTGAGGTTAAATTTTTTTTTCAAAAAACAAAAAATTAGAAAATTAGGATTGGCATATTAGAGTTTCCACAAGCCTTGGGCCTTGGGGGTTAAAAACCCCTTTTTGCTTAATATATAGTATAGATATAGATAGATAGATAGATAGATATAGATATAGATATAGATAATATAATATAGATAGATAGATAGATGTGTTGAAATTTTCAAAGAATTTTGTTTATGCTAGTTTTTAATGCATTAAAGTTTAATTATGAGGGGGTTTTGACCAAATCTCCCAAAAGGCATGGGAATTGAGAGAAATTAATAAATGCTGAGGTTTTTTTTTTTTTAAATCAAAAAATTAGAAAATTAGGATTGGGATATTGGAGCTCTCACAAGCCTTGGGGGTTAAAACCCCCTTTTGCTTAATATATAGTATAGACTAGCCCATCACCCGTGCTATGCACGAGATAATTATAGATATTTATATTTGTTTTAGATTTTTTTTAATATATAAATTATGTTTTTTAATATTTTTTATAAAAAATAATTTAACAATTTGATCACTAACCATAATATACGTGAGAAGTTGAAAAGGGTACTGCAGTAACTATACACGAATTGTATCTATAATTATTTGTATGAAGGGATTTTAAATGCTGATCAGGAGATTTTGACCAAATCAATAAATGCAGGCATGTGGAAAGACATGTGGATTGAAAAAAGTTAATAAATGCTGATCAGGGAATTTTGACCAAATCAATAAATGCTGAGTTTTTTTTTTTAAATAAAAAATAAAAAATTTAGAAAATTCAGATTGGAATATTGAAGCTCCCACAGGCCTTGGGGGTTAAAAACCCCATTTTGCTTAACACGGAATAATTATAAATATTTATATTTGTATTAGATTTTTTTTAATATATAAATTATGTTTTTTAAGATTTTTTATAAAAATAATTTAACAATCTTATCACTAAGCATAGTGTATGAGAGAAGTTAAAAAGGGTACTGCAGTAACTATACACGGATTGTATCTATAATTATTTGTATGAGTGGATTTCAAATGCTGATTAGGGGATTGTATCAATAAATGCAGGCATGTGAAAAAACATGTGGATTGAAAAAAGTTAATAAATGTTGATCAGGGGATTTTGACCAAATCAATAAATGTTGAGTTTTTCTTTTTTTAATAAAAAATATAAAAAATTCAGACTCGGATATTGAAACTCCCACGGGCCTTGGGGGTTAAAAACCCCTTTTTGCTTAATATATAGTATAGATATAGATAGATAGATAGATATAGATATAGATAATATAATATACATAGATAGATGTATTGAAATTTTCAAGGAATTTTGTTTATTCTAGTTTTTAATGCATTAAAGTTTAATTATGAGGGGGTTTTGATCAAATCTCCCAAAAGGCATGGGGATTGGGAGAAATTAATAAATGCTGAGGTTTTTTTTTTTTTTTAAATCAAAAAATTAGAAAATTAGGATTGGGATATTGGAGCTCTCACAAGCCTTGGAAGTTAAAACCCCCTTTTGCTTAATATATAGTATAGACTAGCATATCACCCGTGCTATGCACGGATTGTGTTTACAATTATCTATATATGTGAATTGCGATTTTTAAATGTCTTCTTTTTTTTTCTTTTTTTTTAAATGTCTTCTTTTTTTCCTTTTTTATATTATATTAAAGTTTAATATTTTGATAATAATCATATGTGTTAGACTTTTCAAGGAATTAAATGTCTTTTTATTATTATTATATTATATTAAAGTTTAATATTTTGATAATAATCATATGTGTTGGACTTTTCAAGAAATTTTTTTTATGCTTATTCTTAATGCATTAAAGTGCTATTATGAGGGATAATAATCATATGTGTTGAGATTTTTCAAGGAATTCATGTGTTGGATTTCAAAGAATTTTTTATGTTTGTTCTTAATGCATTAAAGAGTTATTATGAGAGTAAGACTTGGGGGTTCAGAGAAGTTAATAAATGCTAAGGTTTTTTTTTTTTAAATAAAAAAAATCAAGAAATTTAGATTGGGAGATTGGCGCTCCCACATGACTTGGGGTTAAAAACCTCCTTTTGCTTAATATATAGGATAGATAGATAGATAGATATAGACATATAGATAGATAGATAGATATAGATATGGCACATACCATTTATATGACACAAGGACCAAAGTACCGAAACAATTGCTGCAATTTGCCCTCATCTAAATTAAAGGGATTTAAAAAGTAAAAAAATAAATAAAATTATAATATTAAAAAATGTTCACTAAAAAAATATAGATTAAAAATTGAAAATTAATTATTGAAAACTCCATACTAAACAAGGTAATGTTTTCTATTAATTTTGAAAATTAAAAAATTATTATTAATTTTTCCTCTGTTTTTTTTCTCACAAAAAAAAAAGCTTTTTTTTTTTTTTTTTTTTTTTGTGGAGAGGGGTTTTGACCTGCGATTTTTCTAAAAGGAGTGTTCAAGACGGAAAGGGTAGAATTGGTTCAGACAATGAGAAAAAGTGCTTATGCAAGGGGCGCGTTCACTATGACAAAGAATAGTCGGTTTTGCATAGGGTGCCTTCTTGGATAATAGCTTCAATACTGGCATGCATGAAGGGCTTAAGTGTGAGACATATGAGAGGGGCTTTAGTGCGAAAATAAAAGAAATGGTTTACAGAGTGTCTTCTTGCTTCACGACTTCAATACTTGTGAGAGAGGAGTAGGCTCAAGTGTGAGAGAGAAATGAGGGTTTCTAGGAAGTGTCTTCTTGGGTCACGACTTGAGTGTCCGTGCACATGAAAATGAATGATAAGGGTCAGAGTGTGTCTCTTAGGGTGACGGTTTCAGTGCTCTGAAACACAAAACCATAGCATTTTAATAAAGAGAAATAATTAGTGATAAAATATTTTTGTCTCCTTAAATACAAGAATAGAGAATTTATTATTGGTGACGAAATATTTTTGTCTTCCACAACATAACCTTATGAGCTGAAAAATATATTCATCGCGTAATTAATCAGAATTTATTAGTGACGAAATATTTTCATCTCCCACAGCTTATTCTTCCAAGACAAAAATATATTTGTCGCCCATTTAATAGAAAGATGAAACGGCATCGTTTGCATGATGGAGTGTTTATTGATGATGAAATATTTTCGTCTTCCATAACTTATCATTCCTAGACAAAAATATATTTGTCGCCTAATAAATGGAAATATGCAACGACATTGTTTAATAGGTAGGGAATTTATTGGTGACGAATTATGTTCGTCGCAAAAAATATATATATTTTGTGACAAAATGTTCGTCTCCAATGAGCTAAAATAATTCACGCCAATGCAAATGAAATTGGCGCCTGAATTTTGCAGACGAAATTTTTTTTCATCTCCTATACGTTTGAGAAAAATTAAAACAAACGACAAAATTAATATTTTGTCATCTTTGGGTTAAATTTTAAGTCACCAAATTTTGTCACAATAGCCTAGATTTCTTATATTTTGTTTCCTTGTTTAATTATTATTATTATTATTTTCTTTTTGTGGAGAGGGATTTACTGTGAGAAAGAATAGTAGCTTTGCACAAAATGTCTTCTTGGATAACAATGTTTGCATGCACAAACGGCTTAAATGTGAGAGAGAATAGAGAAACTTCAGTGCGAAATAGAAGAGATGGTTTATAGAGATTGTTTTCTCGAGTCACAGCTTCAATACTTGTAAGAGAGAAGACTCAAGTGCGAGAGAGAAATGAGGATTTGTAGAGGGTGTCTTTTCGGGTCACGACTTTAATATTTATGTGTGTGTGAAAGTAAGTGATTAAGGTAAGAGCGTCTCTTAGTTTCTGACGACATTTTAATAAAGAGAAATAATTGGTGAGAAAATATTTTCGTCTCAAACTCATATGTTCGTTGCCTAATCAACAAAAATACAAAAACAATGTTGTATGGGGATGGAGAATTTATTGGTGATGAAATATTTTCGTCTCCTTCAACTTAACCTTATGAGACGAAAATATATTCGTCGCACAATCAATCAAAATGCAACACGACACATGGAGAATTATTAGTAACGAAATATTTTCGTCTCCCAAAATATATCCTTCCGAGACAAAAATATATTTGTCGCCTAATTAATAGAAAGATAAAACGAGCATGAAGGGTTTATTGGTGATGAAATATTTTCGTCTTCCATAACTTATCCTTCCCAGGCAAAAAATATATTTGTCACCAAATAAATAAAAAAATGAAACGACATCGTCTAATAAGTTTGGAATTTATTGGTGACGAATTCCTTTTGTCGCAAAAAACTTTAAATTTTGTGACAAAAATGTTCGTCTCCAATGAGCTAAAATAATTGGCGCCAACAAGAAAAAAAATTGGTGCCTCTTTTTTTTTCCTGACAAATTTATTTTTTCGTCTCCTATAGTTTTGAAAACAATTAAAAGAAACAACAAAAGTAATATTTGGTCATGTTTGGGTTACATTCTAAAACGAAAATAAATTTTATCACCAAATTTTAAAAATTAATTATTAAAAACTCCATACTAAACAAGGTAATGTTTTCTATTAATTTTGAAAATTACAAATTTTTTATTATTTGTTTCTCTGTATTTTTTTCTCACAAAAAAAATAGCTACATTAATTATCTTCTTTTTTTTTTTTTTTTTTTGTTGGAGAGAGGTTTTGACCTTCGATTTTTCTGAAATGGGTGTTCTAGACGGAAAGGGTAGAGTTGGTTCAGACAATGAGAAAAAGTGCTTGCGTGCAAGAGGGGCCTTCACTGTGAGAAAGAATAGTGGGTTTGCATAGGGTGCCTTCTTGGATAATAGCTTCAATGTTGGCATGCACGAAGGGCTTAAGTGTGAGACAGAAGAGATAGGCTTTAGTGCGAAATAGAAGAAATGGTTTACAGAGTGTCTTCTTGAGTCACGACTTCAATACTTGTGAGAGAGAAGTAGACTCAAGTGCGAGAGAGAAATGAGGGTTTGTAGAAAGTGTTTTCTTGGGTCACGACCTCAAGGTCCGTGTACATGAAAATGAGTGATAAGCATCAGAATGTATCTCTTGGGGTCACAGTTCCAATGCTTTGAAACACAAAACCACGGCATTTTAATAAAGAGAAATAATTAGTGATAAAATATTTTTGTATCCTTCAATACCAGAACAAAGAATTTATTATTGGTGATGAAATATTTTTTGTCTTCCACAACTTAACCTTATGAGACGAAAAATATATTCGTCACGCAATCAATTAGAATTTATTAGTGACGAAATATTTTCGTCTCCCACAACTTATTCTTCTGAAACAAAAATATATTTGTCGCCTATTTAATAGAAAGATGAAATGGCATTGTCTGCATGATGGAGTGTTTATTGGTGACGAAATATTTTCGTCTTCCATAACTTATCCTTCGTAGACAAAAATATATTTGTCACCTAATAAATGGAAATATGCAACGACATCGTTTAATAGGTATGGAATTTATTGGCGACGAATTACGTTCGTCACAAAAAAAATTATATTTTGTGACAAAAATGTTTGTCTCCAATGAGCTAAAATAATTCGCGCCAATGCAAATGAAATTGGCGCCTCATTTTTTCACACGAAATTTTGTTTTCGTCTCCTATACTTTTGAGAAAAATTAAAACAAACGACAAAATTAATATTTCGTCATCTTTGGGTTAAATTTTAAGACAAAAAAAAAATTCGTCACCAAATTTTGTCACAATAGTCCAGATTTCTTGTATTTTTTATTGATTTTAAGCATTTGGTGACGAAATTTGGTTTTCCTCTCTAAAAATAATACATTTGGAGACGAAATTATTTCCTCTCTAAAATTTTTTACAATGGTGACGACAAATTTCGTCTCCAAAATGGCGCCAAATCTTCCACCAAATTTTCCAAGAGCGGGAAATTGTTTTGTGACGAAAAATAAAATTTAGAGACGAATAAAATTTTCGTCACCTATTGTTTTATTTGATTTTAAGCATTTGGTGATGAAATTTGGTTTTCGTCTCTGAAAATAATATAATTGGAGGCGAAATCTTATTTTCATCACTAAAACGTGCATATTTGGAGACTAAATATTTTTTCGTCACGCATTTTCGTCACCATAGACCTTTTTTGTTGTAGTGTTTCTTCTTGGCAAAGAGGGCAGGTGCTCCCCATGGCAAGGTGCTAGGACGTATAAAGCCCTTGTCTAACAATTCTTATAGCTACTCCTTTAAGACAAGCAGCTCTGCTAGGGCAAATCTATATGGCGACATTGAGATAGGTGTTGTTCCCGGCTCTAAAGAAAATTCTACCTCAAGATGAGGTGGTGAGTCGGTGAGGACCTCAGGAAAAACATTCGGATACTCGCAAACTACCTTTGGAAACATTTCCCGAATCGTATTATTCTCATCTCCCACGATGGTCGCAAGAAGAAAACTAAGCTTACCCTAAGTTCGTGGGTCATACAATGGTGACAACCCTTCATTAGTTCTATCTCGCAGAAAATAGAAATAGTCCCCTCCTGCGGTACACACCGTAACCCTTCCATGGTAGCAATCTATAACAGCACGATAAGAAGACAACCAGTCCATACCAAGAATGACATCAAAGCCTGACATTTCTAACAACACAAGTTTAAAAGGGAGTTGACATTCAGCTACCTCGATTATACACCCATGACACCCTCGATCCAAAATAACTCAACCGCCAAGTGGTGATTCAACCATTAGTGGAGAATCTAATCGTTTTATCTCTAGGCCCAACATGGATGCAAATGAAGATGCTATGAATGAGTGTAATGCCCCAGTATATATCAATATGTGAGCCTAGGTGTTATAGACAAAATAGGTACCTCTCATCACTAACATCCTGGATGACTGTTCAGAAATAGTAACAGCATAGACTGGCCCTAAGGGTCTTTAATCACCCCGATCACCTCTCAAAGTATTGGCTGGTTACGTTGACTGTGCTGAAGCGGCCCCTTGTACTACCCTTGATGTTTGCCTGGATTGAACAGGTTGATAACGCTACCTTGGATCTTGGCCTGACTGATGCCCCCCAGAATTTTGGGACCCCGAAGTAGTCCCCGCTCCAACCAGTTATGGACAAGATCTCTTCATATGACCCGGTTGCCCACAATGGTAGCACGTAGGCAATTGGCCCCTTCCTTGGGCTTGCCTTTGTGGACGAGTTGGTTATTGATGACTAGGATTCCGTTTGCAGTCTAATGCCTTGTGACTTTCCTGGGCACATCTAAAACAAGTAACACGATAGGGAACCGCACTTCCTGAGCTTCTCATCAAAACGGATCCTGATGATTTGGCATGTTAGGATGTGAACTAGGAAGATGAAGAAAAGGAATCCCTAGATCTCTTAGAAGACCTTGTATCACCCCTAGATTCGGTGTAACTCGGCCTCTTGTATTTTTGCCTCGCTTCTTCGGCCTCTATCATAATCTTGATATGAGCTACAGCCTTCACCAATCTATCATACTCCCGGTACATATTACACATCACTTTCAATAGAATTTTGGGCCTCAATCCTTTCTCAAATTCTAGACACAACGTTGCTCCTCGATTGCTACAAGCCCGGGCGCAAAACGGGCTAGACTAGTAAATGTGGCCTCAAATTCCGTCACTAGTGTATCTATTTGTCTCAAATCTTCGAATTGCTTCCTTAACCTTTCCATTGTTATGGGAGACAAAAACTTCTCCTGGAAGTCGTGGGTGAACGCCTCCCAGTTATGCTCCGCTCTATGTTTCACAGATTTCCACTATTGACCAGCCTCCCCCTTTAATTGATAAGCCGTCAATGCCACTGGAAGTTCTCCGTCACGAATGTCTAGAATCTCAAATGACTTGATTATCTACTCCAACCATTCATCTACCTTCATTGGTTCAGGCCCACCACTAAACTCTACAGGATTAGAGCAAAAAAATTCCTTCTTTAAGAAGGAGACTCGGGTTTACCACTCTATTGTCCTCACCACTTGCTCGGGTCAAAGAATTTCCATGGACTCACGAAGAGCCCCTACCATCTCCCGGGCTAATGCCCCCATTGTGTCTTGGGCCGGTGGAATGGTCGCGTCGTTTTGCCCTACCCCTTCTTCTTAGGGAGGAAGATCTTGTGTCGGCGTATCCCAGCGACCTCCCCAGGGCCTGCTTCGACCTCCTCTTCCTCGTCCTGACATCCTATATCTGGAAGTAAGAAGAGAATAGATTAACTCAAAACCTATACATCACACTCCAACTCACACGTCACACACAAATTAAGCATACCTACACATGCACCTCTCCCATAAACCGCAATCCAGCTAACCACATAAACACATAAAACACAAACGAGTTACTCACCTAAGATACCAACTAGTTCCTTAACACTTAAGGACTTCCAAGTGGAAAAAACATTGATCGGGTGCCTTTCCAAAAGGATTTCGATGATTGTAATAGGCACAAGTCTTATCCTAAGAGCTTAGCTCCATACCCACATAATCACACAAACAAATAAGACATACAAGAACATCTAACATCCCCTCCTAACTTGATAGCCCTAGGCGACAAGGTCACTTCCCCACAAGCTCCGGGTATTCAAACCCGATTAGCTCTTATACCAATTTGTAACACCCTAGAAAGAACCATTATAGATCCTGTTTTCCTAAGCATTTCCACCACACAACGCATAAAAAAAAAGAACAAACATAGAAACAAGATCATAACATTCTTTTCCATTGAACTATTTTCCATAGGTTACAATATAGTTTCGTTACATCCCGACAAGCAAAATAGTTCAATAGACAAGAAGCAAATACAAAAAATAAATAAATAAATAAATCAAGTCCAAAAGGACTTCCCTCCAAAATATGCCTTTTACTACATTAACACGCAAAATCAACCATTAATTACAATCATCATAGCCAAACCCAACAAAACTTAAATAGATATGTCATCAAGCTCCAATAGAGTCCTATCTTATGAATGCCATCATTTAGTGGTACATCATCTTCATTTCCTAAAATTGTTATCTTCAGGATGAGCATAAGCTCAGTATGTGATGAATTTAACATGTTATATAACCAATTGAAAGACATATGATCATGCAATGCATCATGGAAATTATAGATATAAGGTGTATATAAATGTCAATGTGTATGGATGAACACATGCAATGCATGAAATTTGTTCAACTTATCCAAAATTTTCCATGGGCAGTAAATGTATTATGACCTTCCAAGTAAGAGCCAAAATTTGAAATACATACATAGATATAGATTTTTATATACTGAAAATAGTCCCACATTTGTCAGCTCCAAAAACGGCGACGCGATGGGCACCCAAAAAAAACATTTTTCCCTTCCGCATTTGCCGACTCCAGAAATGGCGATGCCGCGGACACCCAAAACCATGTTTTTCCATATTTGTCAACTCAAGAAACGGCGGGCTCGTGGACAACCAAATATATTTTCTCATATTCATCCAGCGATATGCACAGACAAGGCAGTTGGGCACCTTGACTCCCCGCGCGGGTACCAAATACATTACACAACTCGAACCCGACCGGACTCACTACCCAGACACAGACTATTTACCCCCGTCCATTTTTCAACAATCATCCTCATCATAATATTAAGAAATATTTAAAATGCATGTGATGCATGAATTTGTAAAGCTCTAATTTTCCCTAAAGATGATTTCAAACCATTGAAATTCCATACTTCTCACATCAACATAAAAGGACATCTCATTAATAATCATCATCAACTCAAGATGCATATAGAGAAAGCTTAAATTCCTTTATTTCCACCATAAAATCAAGTAAATACATTTATTTTCATGTTTTTGAAACAAATTGAGCAAAACACCTCTTTATTGAACAAATCTCAAAACTAAGGTTTATGGAAAAATTTGGGGTTTTCTCTCTGACAAAAATTTGAGGTTAATTCTCACCATCAATGGCCATAAACAACCATATTAAACATAGTTTCAACCATAATCACAAAGTACTATCCACATCTTTCCGAATCCCTTATTAATAACACAATCCATATACATACATACATACATATAGGTATATATATATACTACATGAATATCTATGAAATTACCACATAAGTCATTCAAATTGAAGATATATCGAGTTAAAGACACCCCTACCTCGAAATAGGAAGATAGACTTGAGAATCACACTTGAAACTTTGATAATCTTACAAAACAATCAGTAAAAAAGTTGATCTAAGCTTCCTTTCAACTTTCCTTGGAAGATTTTGAGGAAATCTAGAGTTGAAATTGGAGAAATCTAGGGTTTATGGGCTAGGGCTTTCAGAAAATGGGGTTTGAGAGAGAGTAGATATGAAAAAGTAGAAAGAAAATGAGTAAGGATCGACTTTTAAAAATCTGCCGTCCTGACTAGCCGCTCGAGCGTAACTTCCTTCGCTCGAACGAACAACACAAATTCGGAAGAATCACTCGAGTGACACTTCCTCCGCTTGAGCGAAAAATAAGAGATCCCAGAAGTTTTGTAGAGCTACAATGAAGATACTGGGAGCATGAATTCTACGCTCAAGCGACAACTCTACCGCTCGAGCAGTCTCACTTGTAAACTAACAAACTATTGGGAACTGAAGATATCCGAAAAACCCAGGCATCACACAAGATGTGTTTCTCCAATGAAAAGCACCTTGTCTCAGAGCCAAGCATAGTTTTGCTCACATAAAAAAATTGACAACTGTTGTATTCCTTCTACACGCACAAGCACCGCACTAGCAACATGCTGAGACACTGCTATGTAAAGGTATAGTTTTTCTCCAGGTACAGGGGTGACCAAGAGTGGTAAAGAAAACAAGTATTGTTTCAACTCCTCTAGAATGTAGTCACACTCTTCATCCTCGCTAAACTTAAACTTCAACGCTTGAAAGAATGGCCTGCAACGATCTAAAGACCGACTGATGAATCTGTTCAGTGTGGTTACCAATCTTGCTAGATATTGTACTTTTTTGGGAGTTCTTGGTCTCTCTAACTCTTGAATTGCCTTGATTTGTTAGGGATCAGTATCTATTCCTAGTTAGTCACCGAGAAGCCTAAAAATTTCTCTGGTCCCACACCGAATGTACACTTGGACACATTCAAGCGCAACTTGTGAGTTTTAAGAATTTAAAACATCTCTATTGGGTCATTGAGGTGGTCAGACTCATTTGTGCTCTTTATCACCATATCATCAATGTATGCCTCCATTATTTTGCCTAGCAATGGGAGAACATTTTGGCCACCGTTCGTTGAAAAGTTGCCTTTACATTCTTCAGGCCAGTCTTGTAACAATATAACCCCCTTCGAGTTGTAAAGAAAGTGATCTCTTCGTCAAGTGTAGACACCTCATTTTGACTGACCTTAAGACTTTGGGCGCTTGCAAGCCTCCCAATGATGAAATGGTACTTACTTCATCCTTAAAATGTTTAAAGGTTATTTAGAGTAGTTGTACAACCCTATTTTGGCCCAAAAAATCAATTGTTTGCTAAAATGACCATTTTACACCTAGATCCGTTTTTAGGCAAAAACAACTTCTTAACCCCAGAAAGCCTGATTGTGCTTTGATTGATCATATTTTTCAAAATTAATGACCCACTTTATCAAAAATATTTATCAAAAGGCAATTCGAGCTTACTTGTGCCGCAAGCAAGCCAAGAGCATAGAACCACGTACTTATGCATGCATGGCACGTATACCAAGGTAAAATGAGCATGCACATGTTAGATGTGAGTGTGCATGTTGTTTGTTCGTGTGCACAATCGTTGCACGTGCGCACATTGAAGCATTACAGAGTTATTTTTGGTAACTCAATTTTGGTGCAATTTTGGTTTGAACAGCGAAGGGGGAAGCGATAAAACCCTAGAAGGGTTCCAGAGGCTTCCCCCAGCTCTATAAATAAAGCTCCTCCCCCTCTCTTTGGAGGGGTTAAGAACTTGGAGCCTTTTCCAAGCTTTTGAGATCAAAACACCACACCTCCCCTCTCCCTCTACCTTAGCTCTGAAAATAACACACCCTAATGCAACTCTAAACTTCTAAAAGTCTAATTGGAACCCAAGCTTGAGGAAGGTTTGCAAGCAAGAAAATAAGGTCTTCTTGCCTTTTCTTGAGCTTGCTTCAAAATAGTAGGTAAACCTCTCATCTTTTATTATTTCAGTGCCTCTTTTATTTATGTTTTCAATAGAAAACCATGTTTAGGGTTCTAGTGTACTCATATGCCATGTAGCCGCATATTTAGCCTTCTTTTTTTTGTCTTTTTCACCATGTTTCTTTTATTTTTATTAGAATAACTTGTCTAGGTTCATATACTCATGTAGAATCCATGTGTTAGGCTTGGTTTGAATCATCATGTGGATAGTTTGTATCATTACTTCTTTTTCCTTTGTTTGTTATTTTCTTTTTGTGCATAAACATCGTTACTAGTCTTAAACCAGGCCTAGGTCCATGTTTTGTATGATTAGTTGCATATTTAGGTCATATTTATTTTGTGTTTTGCATGAAAGATGCTGAAAGTAGGTGACAAGGTATGTTCTCCATTCCTCCAGAGCATGTTTTTGTGTTTGCATTGTCCTTTTTTTTAATAATCCAAGTTAAGTGCTTTTTATATGCAAAATCATATGTTTTGGATGCTTTTTATAAATATTATTTATTTTAGGTTGAGTTTATGGCCATGGATTGATAAAATCCAATTTTCATTGAAAAATCATTCTTTTTTGAGAAAATATGGCTCTCTTAATCTAAAATAAACGATATTCATTTTTATTAGGTCACATAGTTTTAGGGCTAGTAAGGGTTTTAGGGCTAAAATGAATTATGTGAACAATTAACCACTTTAAAAAAAAAAATAGAGAGAGAGTGAGTAGAGGCCAATATTCGGATTGAGCAAAATGAGATGCTTCTATGCAAATGGCCTTCCGCTTTTGTACCTAAGCTCCCGAACTCGAAATGTTCTTGGTTGTGACGGACTAGGCCTTAACCTAGTTTTCATTGCTAAAGGTTTCTTAATTCCCCTTTAAAAATTAAGTGACGACTCTATGTCAATGAAGCAAGTTGGTATGGGAAGCAACACCTTAGACTCGAAAAAGGCACGATACCCACATCAGGCTCATACATAGCAATTTGATGATATCCACGATATGCATCTAAAAAGCTAAGCCAGTTGTGCCCTGCCATTCCACCAACTGATCAATCCTTAGTAAAGGAAAACTATCATTTGGGCAAGCTTTGTTGACCATCTTATAATTGACGCAAATACGCCACTTACCCTTTTTCTTTGACAGAACAACAGATTTGGAATTCACTTTAGGTAATAAACTTCTCTTATTACCCCTGCTTCCAACAAGTTCCCCACTTCCTCTGCCACAACTTCTGTGTGGTGCATGGAAGATATGCGAGTTCTCTGTATGACTGATCTGGCATGTGGATTGATGTTAAGCTGATAGCAGATAAACCTCGGATTAATGTCAAGCATGTCATATGGCATCCAAGAAAACACTTCAATGTTGGAGATCAGAAACTCAATGATCTCGTTCTTTTTGCAGCTCGACAACGATGAACCGAGCAAAAGAACTAGTCTTAATTATTCTCATTAACCCTTACTTCCACAAGCCCTTCCATTGCCTTTTGCTCAGCCTCCTTGCCAACATCCTCAAACATCTCTGTGTCCTAGTAGACACCCTATTTTGACTGCCCTTAAAACTTGGGCGCTTCATTCCGAACACTTGATGACAAAAGTTCCATTGTGCGATCGTTTGAATCTTCAGCAAAGGAATTCAAATTCAAGCTCTAATCCCAACCTTACACCCCATTTTGACCAAAATATTTTACAACCTTGTCCTTCCCTCCAACCAGCATGGGCCATGCTACAGTAGCCCAACAAGCAACTTTTAGAGCCAACCATGGGTTATTTTGGCCAGCCGTGGGTTTTGAGACCCAGCTGGGTTTTATTGGTGATAGACAGTGTATCTAGCGAGTTTTTGCCAGCTGTTCTTTTTTGAAGATATTTTCAACCAAAACACATCAAATTCTATACATAGACCCTCTCCCTTCAGAATTTAGGATTAGAAAAATTTTCAAAAGGTTATGGAGGATGTTAAGAGCTTATAGCATACCCCTTCCTTGCAAAGCTTTTCTTGACCTCCATATCACCTTTAGCTATACATACACAATATATACACCATTAGAGCTTGTTCTTGAAGCTTTGTGTTAAAGTTTCAACCAATTTTTTAGATACTTGAAGGTGTTAGGATTGAAGTTTGATAACTAAGAAGTTACTCCTCTCTTCAAGAGGTAGAACTTTGCATCCTTTTCATCTACATCTCTTTTACTCATTCCCTCTTTTTTTCTTGTTTTGTATACTATTTTTTGAGTAGATTTGGGACTGAAATATGTGATTAAGGTTACAAAAAATGGAGGGGTTGGCCACCCTTCCTTAGGCTTGATTACTAGTTCTCAATACTAGCTCTTTTTTTTTTTCTTTTTCTTTTTTCTTTTTCTTTTTCTTTTTTCTTTTTCTTTCTTTATTGTTTTCTCTTAATTTCAACACTGTTTTTTGTGTTTGTGAGCTGTTTAGTGTGCTAATTAACTTGAATATGGACTACAAGGGTTCTAGTCCTCCCCGCTACATGATTTTCCCTTATCTTCTACGCTTTGAATACTGTATTTGCATTGTTGTAATAGTGTAAAAGTCCTCACGGATTTGGTGTGTTTAGGATATAGCCGTCAATCCATTTGAGTTTATCACTTTACTTTTGTTCATATAGCTTTCCCTATGTATATTGCAACCTTATGGTCATGGGAGGTTTAGAGCTTAGCCAACCTGCCACAAGTTTGATTAACTAGTTGTAAATCTTTCACTTTCATGATATTGTTGTTTTACCTTGGAGCTAGGTGATAGCTTCGGTGTTAAAAGTGTTGAAAAACTCTCTTCTCGATCATTTTCGGAACATGGAAATGGATGTCTCATCTTTATTCCATGAATAAAAGAGGAGTTGTCAACAACTTTGACAAGTGTGTTTAAGCTTTGATTGTTAGCTTGTTTTTTGAGTTGTTCTATTTGTTTTCTTGTAGTTTTGATTTTGTTCTCTTCAAAGAAAAACAAGAGCTCTTTCAACGAAAGTATTAAAGACTCTCTTCTAGTTCCATTTTGAAGCATGGAAATGGATATTAATCCATGTTCCATGAGTAAGGAGAGGATTCTCTAATTTCTTTCTTCAATGATGCAACCTCTTGTTTCCAAGGCTTTTACCTAAAATGGTTCTGATTAACCTATTCCCTCTAATTTGAGTACTCATTTACTCTTATTTACTATGAGATGTAGTAGGTTTGAACCATTTCTTCATTTAAAATTTCTAGCTTTAATTCTCATTATTTGTTAGTTTTTTTCATTTTTGTCGCCTCTATGATCATTGCATGTTGTCTTGTGATGTTTGATGGTCCATGAAGCAAGTCTACCTCTCCCTTGAGTATCTTCATGATAGGAAGGGGTAGAAAGGACAAACATCTTTTGGAAATACTCTGTATGCACTGTTATTACCTCACTGCACAAAACAGGTTTTTTGGTTGACATTGAAGCATGACCGTCTTTTATTGGACCTGGTTGGGCCTCATTTTGGAACGGTCGAGCCTCAAAGTGAACAAACAATATGCTATTGTTGGCAAAACAAAGCAGTTCTCCCAAAGGCAGACAGAGCAGTTTCTGGAAGATGTTCTCATTTGCGCGCATGTGGTCCTTGTCCCTTTTTTTCCTTTTTTTTTTATTATTGCTATAATATTTTCAAATGTAATAATTAGGTAATTATTCATTCGGTAATGAAATAATTAGTTGATTAGACCATTCGGATCCTCTTGTAAGAGAGCAAATTTGTAAACACTTGATGTATGTCTTCCAATCCCCATTTCTTTCTCCCTTTTATTTACATGCTTATCATCGCTGTTTATAGCATCATGTTTTCATTTCATATCATTCCCATGCCTCATATTCATCTTTGCACGCATTAAAGTTCAGCTCATCATACTTGATGTTGTTATCATTTCCCACTTGATTATGTGCGCTACCTCATGCTTTAAGTCGATTCACATGTCATGTTAATAGCCGAATCTAGTAGTTGCATTTTGTATGTGTTGCATTAGTCATGGGCATTTTTAAGATCATGTATTTTTCTAATTATCTTCTTTTCTTTGGCTTGCCACGAATGAATACTAGGTGAGCATTTTTTGCTTTAGCATGTCATATGTGTGCGTTTGTATTACTATATGTCGAGCATATTACCATGAGGCTATTTGCTTACTTGAAATAACTCTATGAATGCCTGTGGATGGAGGCTATTTTGCTTAAGTTGGAATGACTTGGATTGTTGTATATATGAGCTCATTTTTTCTTTGAGTTGTACATATTTAAACTCTTTCAAAATTGCATATGATCAAAGCATTCCAAAGTAAATGACGTAGTCTATATTTGTTTGCCTCACATAGTAATGTTAGCATATTAATAAATCAGAATATGAGCATATAATGTCTATAAAATTCACATCATGATTTAGTAGAGGCGGATCTTTGATCCGGTGAGTAGGGTGCTCAATTCATGATATTTCCCTCTCGCACCTAAGTTCTCGAACCGAGACAACTTTGGTTATGATGGACAAGTGGTCTTTGACACGAGTCACAGGTTTCCTAATTCTTCCAAAAATATTAGGTGGTGACTCTAAAATTTGGCAATGCAATCCATTTTTGGCATCCCTTGTGATTAGTGGATTTTTTTGGGATTTGCTAGATTTGGACTCTCATTTTTTTTTATTTTTTTTTTTGGTTTCACATTGCACTCGTGAAACAAGATTCAAAACCACGGGAGTCCGAATTGTAGGGAATCGTATCCAAAGAGACTAAACCCCTCTAAGGAGCACAAAAAACCAGCTACAATCCTTTGGTTTTTCTATTATCTAAACAAATCCCTTGATAGCGCGGCTGTCATTCACTATAACAAAGCACTGCTTCGACATGATCTGATCTCCCAAGACCTCCTCAATTATCCCGGCTTTATTTGGGAACCGTATTACCTGGTGGTATGTCGATGCTATAGCTCACATGGCGTGCAATCATGCTCTCTCTAAGATCATGTTATAAGTGAATAGGACTTTCAACACTCAAAACTCCACCTATTTGACCACCGATCCCGCCCTGGCAGGTAGTATGATTTTACCAATCGACCATTCAGGTATTGAATTAAAGCCTACCAAGGAAGACATTGTAAGTGCCAAGTCTCTTTCATCTAGCTTGAGCTGCTTGAAGGCGTCATAGTACATGATCTTGACCGAGCTACCCTGGTCAATCAAGATCCTTTTAATGTCAAAATTCTTGACATGCAAAGTAACCACTAGCACATCATTATGGGGATTCTGTCATCTTGCCCAATCTCTGTTAGAGAAGGAAATCACATTCCTAGCCTCTGTCTTCCCCTTCTTGAAAGTTGGCTAAATATGGAGTACCTCCTTCATGTGCTCAGCCTTCTTTATCATTCCCATAAGCTCATAAACTCGCTCGGGCTCAATGATCCTAGGAATCACATTGATGACTTCTTGTAGTGGGGCATCAAGTAGGGTTCCATTCCTTATATCCTTATCTTAAGGAGCTGGCCTAGCTCTACTCTCAATGTGTCGGTCCAGATGTCCTGCTACAACTAATTTCTCCAAGTGATGCTTGAGCGGTAAGAAATGTCCGTACGGTGCCCTTTCTTATCGTGGTAGGTACAGTGGTACCTTCCATCATAGCCCCGTTGCGTTTCGCCTAACTTAGCTGGCCACCGGATAAATGGCTCATCGCAGATTTTACTAAGGATACGGTAAATAGGCTTCTTGAACATCATAGTGACAGTGGTGCAGACCTTCAATTTCCTTGCCTCGTTCTCGTCGCTACTTAAGGGTGGTTCGTCCCAATTGTTATCATTGCTCCTGTAGCCTTACTTCCCATTCTTGCCGACCATGTTAACTTTGGCTAGAGCTTTTTTGTCTGGCACCGCTGTTGTGCCAAGCTTCACTGTCATGACCCGAACCCGCCCCTATGGGTTAAGGACATAACCGGCCAGTAATCCTGTGATTACCTACGGCCTCAAACCAAAACAGACATAACTCGTCAGAGTAAAGGGGCCAAACGGAAGCACAAATTTAAAACTTTGTCCATAGAGCCGTGCTTATATGCACATCAACAAACCATGCTCATGTACGTTAATAACCCACATCAAAAGTACAGTAGTAAAACTTCTTTACAGACAGGATCGTCTAAGCTGAGCCAACCCATAACAAACTATATAAAAATATACACAAAGTCCTTGCCAACAAAACAAAACGTAATTGCATAACAAAATGGCAAGGATGGGTCTCGTGCGTGAGACACCAGGCTGACTCTCCAAAACTCGTGTTGTTCATGGCAGACTTCACAGGGGCCGAGTCTGGACTTCTCTTGGCTCACCTACAAACACATGAATGAGTGTGAGCGATAGCCCAGTGAATAATATCAAATATAGAAGTTACATATCAATGTAGAACAACAGGTTCCAGACGGCCTTGGGCCCAATTCATATTTCTATTTAACAGATGTATAACTATACGAATTTCAAATCAAGTGACTTGCAGTTTCAACATTCTGGCCTTTGGCCCATTCAGGTTTCCATTCATGCCAAAACGGCCTTCGACCCACTCATTTATGTCAAAACGGCCTTCGGCCCGATCATTTATGTCAAAACGGCCTTCAGCCCACTCATTCATGTCAAAACGGCCTTCGGCCCGCTCATTCAGGTCAAAACGACCTTCGGTCCATCCATATAAGTCAAACGACCTTTGGTCCATTCATATATGTCAAAACGACCTTCGGTCCGTTCATTTCTATCAAAACGACCTTCGGTCCATTCAATTCTATCAAAACGACCTTTGGTCCATTTATGTTTATCAAAACAACCTTTGGTCCATTCGTGTTTATCAAAACGACCTTCGGTCTATTCATTTATTCATGTCAGACTTTTGTCCACAATCCCAATTAGCAACTCATAAAGCTTATAAGGGAATAAACAATTGGACATTCACAAGCATTCGAATATCGATATTACTCACAGTGATCGGCTTGTGGATTTGCCCCGGAGCTTGACCCTACACATTTCATGAACACAAAAGGGTCACCAACAGTTTAATCCGTTCTTTAATTCACATATTCCTCATTAGGCTTTATTCCCATCTCATTAACTCATTTACGATGCTTAACATATGCCTAAGAGTACTTACAAGTGAAAGAGAACGGAAAACAGAACACAGAATGCAAAAACAGAATTTCAGAAAACAGGGTCCCCGCTCGAGCGTGGACTTCCCCGCTCGAGCGGACCCTTAAGCCTGCAAAAGTACTGGTTGCATGAAAAATGAGCTCGAGCGTGGAATAGAGCGCTCAAGCGGAGGGCTTGTCTACAAAAACTCCCCACTCAAGCATGAGATATCCCGCTCGAGCGGACATCCAACTCTGCAAAAGTGCTAGGAGCACGATTTTCCCGCTCGAGCGGACATCAAAAATCTGGGTTTTCCAGATTGAGTTCTTGAGCTCCAATTCGAATTTCAACCAACAAAACATGCATGTTATGGCTCAAAATTCACATTTACTCATGCTAACATGCTACCAATACAAAATTACAACATTGGGAAGCTCAATTTCTTACATCATTTACATGCATGCCTCAAATTAATTCAAATTCATCACCAACATATCAAATTTCAACATGCAAAGCTTGCTCTTTCATGATCTACTCTTGCATGTAAGAAATACACATTATTCACAACTTATTTGGTGAAGAAGTGGTCATCCACGTGGATTTCATTCAAACTTCAACATAGATTACACAAATTAAGCTCAAACATGGAAATCTATAACAATTCTTTACATGCATGCTTCTATTAGCTTGAAATCCAACATATACAACTCAATCCCCTCACATTCAAACTAATTCATGCTCTTGGCCATCTAGTAAACTTGAATTCACAAGATAATGACTAAAAATGCATGAATTACTCACCAAGGAGTTTAATCTTCACAATCTATGGCAATTCTTGAGCTTAACCTCCAAAATTTCCAAGCTTTAAGCCAAACCCTCAATCTCCTATCCTCTCTTCTTCCAACCGACCCTCTCTTCTCTTCCTTGAGTTTATTATCAGTCAAAATGAGGCTAGGGAGAGAGAGATTAAGTGTCTAAAGCCTTGACAACAAAACCCACTAAGGCCAATATTATAATAATAAAGTAGTTGGGCTCTAATTCATTAATTTAATCGATTTAATCTAACCCGAATCAATTTTCAATTAAATTTCACCGTAGGCTCTAAAAATTATGCCAGTCACAATGGCGTAATCAATTTCGGGTTCTGTGGCCGATAAGACCCTCAATTTAATTTCCAAAGCAAATAATCAAACAGATATTCCTACGGTGAACAGATAGAAATTCAAAACCACATATTTTCATATAGTGGTACACAAAATCATAACAAAACACATAATCACATTCATGTTAAGGACCAATTAATATATCACGGAACAGGGGTATCGCATTCACCTTTGCGCGGGCAACATCTTCTTCCACCCTTATATGCCAATGGATCCTTTCCATCAGAGCCTCCATGGTCAAGGGGGTGTCATGGTCATCGAGTCTCGCAGTTTATGCTCGACTGGTAGACTTCGCTTGTATTAAGCAATTGCCAGGTTAGTAGGACATTCGCCAATTTCATTGAATGTTTCCCAATATTTGTTGTTGTATGACTTCAATAAGTCCTGGTCACCCTTGTTAATGGCCAACGAGTGATTAACCTTCACAGGCGTCTTGGTATTTTTTTTTAACCTAGTAACAAATGCCTCTACAAGCTCTATCCAAGCAGCAATGTTGCCTTCAGGCAACTTCTCGAACTAGGTCAAGCCTAAATCCCTTAGGTTTGATGGAGATAAGATGCACATCAATGCGTCGTTCCTTCTGTGAATAGCCATGACTTGTCTAAAATAGCTAAGATGCATGTAAGGATCTAACTCTCCATCGTAGATAGAAAACTTTGGTTAATTGAAACCTACGAGGAGCGGCGCGTTCTTAATCTCTGGCAAGAACGATGTCCTTTGTAGTCTCGCCAGCACCCTATCTGCTAGGTCATAAACAATGCATGGTACTGCCATTCTCACCTCGATGCTACTATGCATCCTAGAGGTCAACCCCTGCAAGGCTAGCATCCTGTGTAGATGATTTACTTGGGCAACTTCGAGCCCTCTCATCAAAGACTATCTATAAGTACTCTGAATTGGGAAATTCCAAATAGATCGATGAGGTCCAATACGTATACGAAAGGCGATAGCTGCTCCCCTGAGAATACAACTCCTCCGTTCTTGATCTCACAAACCTGAAAGGATGTGATCGAGATCTCATAGATTTTGACTGAGAATCGCCCATTTTGTAACTTTTGCTACCCAAAGGTACAACCGTAGCACATCTGTTCTGGTCCCTAGAATGACGAGATTAGGTGCGCTCAATATGAGTTTCCATCCTAGGAATACCTTTTCCTCTCACCTAGAGCTTCAAAATCTCCATATTCGCTGTCATCTTCCTGATTATTTCGTCTCGCTCCTTCACTTTATTCTCCAAGCCCTGGGTGTCCATAGTTCTTTGTCTTTGCCCATTGCGGCTTTGGGAACAACGAAAGCTTAAAGCACACTTTTCTCGTGGGTACCTGTGAAGATTTCTTCTTTGAGGGTCAAGATCAGCTATGGAAGGGACATAGGGCAAATCTCTGCATCCTTTGTTGGCCTCTAGTGTCTCGCCATCGACAGCAGAAAGTGGTAGATCTTCATTGTTTGCCATAAAAGCTGTTGAAGAAAAATAGATCAAAAGGTTTGTTTTGTGAACTTCTCACAAACGGGGCCAATTGTACGAGCACGAAATATTCGTCACTTGTATAACCCTGTTGATCAAGCTTGCACTTCTTCAAACATTGTCGTATCACCTGAAATCACAAAACCATGAGTTTACCGGCGAGTGTGTGTCGAAAAACCCCTCTGATGTTGTGACGACCCCGACCTCCGTAATATTATATTACATTATTTTAATAAGCTTAATTGCATGGTTATGTGTTTAATTGTGTGATTATATGTTTAATTTCATGATTATCTATTGATACATGGAATATCTATCTACTTAACGACTTAGAATCAGAAATTGAAAGCCCAAACGACTTCGAAACCAAAATTGACTAACCCGATAGGCTAATTATAATATTTAAAATTTTATGGCAACTTTAATTGAAATTTGATTCGGATCAAAATAATTAGAATAATTGATTGGAATTAATTAGAATTAAGTGAGATTGATTAGTTCTAAGCAAGCTTGATTAGCTTAAGCTAATTACACCTATATATATATGTGTGTGTGTGTGTGTGTTACATGAGCCTTATTGAGCTCCAAAACATAATTGAGTTGAGATTTTGAGAGAAAGAGGGTGAACTCAACATTTGGAGAGAGAACAAGGAGAATTGTAGAGAATTGGTGGAAGATTTGAAGATTGGAGCTAGGATTGCACTTAAATTCAACTCTAGGTATGGAAACCACACTCAATTCTTGTGAATAATCCATATAAGAAATGAATTGACCAAGCTTTAAGTCCATTTGCATGAATTTCGTAAGTATACGCTAGGATCATCATAGTTATGGAAGGTTTGAGCATGATCATGTACATGCATGAAGTCTTAACTTTGAAGAGTTCCATGAAATTCTCTACATGCATGGAACACTCACACATTTATTTGAAGAGTTCTTCATGTTTTTACACTTTTCATATCATTTGGTTAAGTTTTACAAAGAGATTAAAGAGTTCATCTCTTGCATGGTTTCAATTTCATGGTTTGAGCTTGAATTAAATTTGATTTTGGGAATTTGGCTCATGATTTTGAGAGATTGGTTTCAAATTGACTAAGTTTTTATGTTATACAATGTTTTTCCATGTTTTTGTACCAAACTTGCAAGTTTTGGACCTTTGAATTCATGTTTTGAACTTTAAACACAATTTTGGAAATTCCAGAATTCGACCAGTTTGGTCGAGTGAAAAAAGTGTTGCTCGAGCGTAAAATTCAAGTTTCCAGAAGTTTTGCAGACAATTGCACGATAGCTCGAGCGGCAAAACTTGCGCTTGATCGAACCCTGTTTTGCATTACTCATGGCTCGAGCGACAGAAAGTTGGCTCGAGCCTAAAAATCAAGCAACTAGTACTTTTGCAGAGTTTGCAGACCACTCAAGCGAAAACCCTATTTTTAGCAAATTTTGGCTAACTCTCTTAAGAGCGTACTTGCATCCTCATATCATTTCAAATACTCTTAGGCACCAATTGGACATATATAATCATGGAATGAGTTAGAAACACATAAGAAGAGTTAAATTAATGTGAAATAATTATTGAATGGTGCTTCAATTATGTATTTGTTAGACCCATGTGGTCACTTGAATATGGAATATTGAATGACCCATCGTGGTCCCATTGAATGACCCTTGTGGTCCCACTGTCATTAATGCATTGTTACTCTATTAGATGTGCCACGTAAATGGATTGAAATGGTTATTGATATCGAGATTTAAATAGAAATGGGAAATTGATATTGAAATGTTATCAAACTTCATTCATATAACCTCTTTATTCTGTTATTACTCACTGGGCCTTAGCTTACTATTTATATGTATATGTAGGTGAGCAAGTTGAGCATCAAGTATAAGGAATGCCTCGAAGTCTACCCCATTGTCAGCCTTTTTAGAGCTTCCGAAAAGGAGCCAGCTAGCCCAAGCTGGCTAAGCAAAGTCCAAATCCCTTATGTTATGAACTTTTGTTTTGAAATTTTATTTCGTTGGTTTTTGTATAGGGGGTTTTTGTTAAATTATAAATTGTGGAGTTTCGTTTTGTATGGATTAGATGTTTTAAAGGTTTGTGTTGCATGTACTAAAAGAATGGTTGCACAACTATTATGTGAAGTCTTTTCATATAAGCACGGTTCCATCGATTATTTTCAAGTCTTATATTGCTTTTGCTAAGCCCCGCAAATTAATCTAAGCATGTTTTGTTAACAGAGGCCGTAGGTAATCTAAGATTAATGACCAATCATGACACTAGACATATAGGGGCGGGTTTGGGTCGTGACAGATGCCTAAGTCAACAATTAAGATTAATAAGAAGGAAAAGCCCTATGAATGCGAGAATAATGATTATTGTGAGAACCCAAATATAAAAATTAAGTAAATAATTAAAAATAATAATAATAATATTACAATCTCAAATATTTTGGTGGTGAATTCTAAGGTGCAAATTAAATATTATTGGAGGATCTTTTAATTAATTTTTAAACTTAAAATAAATTTATGGTGAAAGTATTTAATTTAGAGGCAACATTTATTTTTATTTTTTTTAAATATGGAGGGTAAGTTAGTAAGTATATTTTGTTATAGTAATAGTTATATTTTATTTAAATTAATGGGTTAGAAAATAAAATAATATAAAGAGATAATAAACTAGAGCCTTTTGTTTAGATACATAACCCTAAGTTGCCTAATACAATATATAACAACCCTAGGGTTCCTAATCTACACTATAGCAGGAGCAGGAGGCAGCCACAGGGAGAGAGAGAGATTGAGAGAAAAGAAGAAGAAAAAAAAAGGGGGTTGCAAACAAAGATGGATTTTTGGGTGTGTACTAAGTCTTTATCTTTCTTTTTCCTTTTGGTTTTGTTTTTATCCTTATTCCATTATTATTTTATTCATTCATGGAGGTTGTAGGTTTATATATTTTGTATATATATATACTGTTAAGAAATTTGAGGAGTTAAATTCATGTATAAAGAATGGGTATTATTCTTAGTTAAAAAAATTCTGCGCATAATCACGAACTTTAAAAATCAAGAAACCATATCAAACGGATGAATTTTGTACTGAAATTTTTACAGTAGATCAATTACATATTGAATTGCATATCTGAATTTTTTCATAATTTTTGGGAGTCAAAATCCATATAAATTGAGGTATTCAAATCTGTCCAGGAAACCAGTCCGAAACAGTAAATTCGGGAGTGTTGTTCTCTTTGGGTATAAATCCAAAAATTATCAAATTAGTGTCATTAGAACCGGTTACGAGTCTAGTTTCGTACGTTTTTCACCTTGCATTGATTGCTCGTGTATATTAAGAGAACCGTCAATTTATTTAAAGTGCTGCAGAAAATAACCTGTTTGGATATAATAAATTGTAGATAATTATTTTGATAAGCAAATCAAGTGAAACCAATTGGGTTTGAAACTTAGGATATATTAGATCATATCTGGAGGTTATTGGAATTTTTCAAATAGCGTGGAGTGGGTTTTGTAATTTTCAAAGTTAGCGAATAGGTTGGGAAGGCTTGTTTGAAACTCTGTTTTATCTTAAAGTCACAATTAATTAAGTTTTGACTGGAACCCATGTCTTGGGTGATTTTAGATTTTGAAGAACATGAACTTAGGTAATATTTAAGAGTAACGGTGAGTTGGGTTGAACCGTGTTAGTGCGCTTTAGTTGAGGTTACTTAGTTCGTATTCTTTAGTATTTTTAAATTAGTAGTGACGTGTAGTTTTTATACTTGGTTCAGGGCACTAGTTGGACTTTTACACTCTATTCGATTCAAGGATTATATTATTTCGTTTCAGGTGAGTAGTTTCATGCTACATATTTTTATAAATGTTCCTCTACCCTGAACTGTTGGAAAATTAAATTGTTGTTTTAAGACTAAACTGTTTTGATAAATTATTATATTATCAATGGAATCAAATTATTTCTGAAACATGTGTCAACTTGGCATACTGCAAACTATTTGTTTTGATCTCATGTTTATAATGATGAACTACCATGTTTTGCGAAACTGATGTGTATTGATTATTGGGACCATGTGTGTATTTAGTCCAGGGAAATTATTTCACTGTGTGTGGTGACTCTGGCCACTAGGGAACAGATTCGGGTTGGGCCGTGATGACTCTAGTGCTCAACAATTGTAAGGAAAAGACCTTTAAAAACAACTAGGTGACCTTCAATCGGATCGTCTTTGAGAAAAGGCCCAGGTGCCACCCTGAGGATGACTCTTAGTTCAATATTGGATCCAACGGGGCTTATAGCCTTGAGAACTGTGTGGCAGATTATTTGTTTTTCTTGGTACCCAGAAAATTATTGGTGTTCATGTTATAATCTGTTTTAAGTGGAAAATGTCGTTTATCATGTTCTTGCGAGACATGAGTATTTTAAGTGTTGAACTGTGGAACCTTCTTTTTGAAGCAGATTGTATTTACTAAACTATATGCCAATCTAGTTTCTATGATATATATCTTATTTTGGAATTGAGCCATGTTTTCAAAACTGTATTTATTATCCATGTTGCTACTCACTGAGCTATCAGCTGACTTAGTTTTTATCACTTCCAGGTGTTAGAAGGACTTAGGGTGGACTCATGGCGTAGCGGGGACTCAATTGCATGGACCTCTAGGGCATTTATTTAATTTGTTTTAGGTTGCTTTGTCGAGTTTTGTGCATACATTGTAGTTGGGTTTTATTTAGAATTATTTTATTTTGTGGGCGGTTTGTGTCCCATTTAGTATATATATATTTTTAGGAAGTTGGTTATGACTTGTTTTTCACTTGTGGTATGTTACTAGATTGAGTGTTGATTTATTTATTTCTAGGCTATCATCACATTTATTCTTTATGGTTTTGGGTTCATGTTTAGGCTTACGTGTGCCTTGGGCTAAGTCCCTGTGGGCCACGGCCGGTCATGCCCGGGTTTGGGGTGTGACAATTGTGGTATCAAAGCAATAGGTTTATTGAGTTACATATCTTGCATTTCATCATTTAGACGAGGTCCGAGTCCTTATAGTCCTTAGTAGTGTTTGGTTAAGTCAGTTTTGTTTAAACTTGTGTTGAATCTTTCTTGATTTCAGTTTGAAGGTTAAGAGTTGGCACCTAGATATTTACACGGACTGTCTATCCTTTGTGAACCTTTGATGTTTGTATTACCATGTGTACTACATTAGGAGAAATAGTAGTGTTACAACATGTATGTAGATCTTGTGAGGTAAACTTGGATGGTAGGATTGTTCTGGTGGATTTGATTTCCTTTGAGGTAAAGGATTTTGATGTGATTTTGGGAATGGATTGGTTGACAAAGCATCATATCTCTGTTGATTATTTTATAAAGAGGGTAGTTTTTGCTATGCTGGGACAACATGAGTTTTTCTTTCAAGGAGATATGAAAGGGTCTTCTATTAGTTTTATTTATTCCCTTCAGGCTAACCGAATGTTGAGAAGAGGGTGTCATGGTTATTTAGCTTGTGTGGTGAATACCGAACAGCTAGAGCAGAGGTTAGAAGAGTTGCCTGTAGTGAGGGAATTTGTTGATTTTTTTCTAGAGGATCTACCTGGTCTTCCTCCAGACCATGAGGTCGAATTTTCCATTGACTTGGTTCCCAATACAACACCTATCTCTAAAGCACCCTATAAAATGGCACCATTGGAGTTAAGGGAGTTACAAACTCAGTTACAGGAGTTGCTAGACAAAAGTTTTGTTAGGCCTAGTGTCTCACCTTGGGGAGCACTTGTGTTGTTTGTGAAGAAGAATGATGGGTCTATGAGGTTGTGTATTGATTATAGAGAACCAAACAAAGTCACAGTGAAGAATAGGTATCCTTTGCTACGCATGGATGATCTATTTGACCAATTGTAGGGAGTTCAAGTATTCTCTAAGATTGACTTGAGGTTAGGCTATCACCAGTTGAAGGTAAGGGATGAGGATGTTCCTAAGACTGCTTTTAGAACCCGTTATGGGCATTATGAGTTTTTGGCGATGCCTTTTGGTGTCACAAATGCAATAGCCGCATTCATGGATTTAATGAACAGAGTATTTAAACCCCAACTGGATAAATTTGTGGTAGTGTTTATTGATGACATCCTAATTTATTCGAGGAGTAAGGAGGAGCATGAGCAGCATTTGAGGGTAGTATTGCAGATCCTTAGGGAGAAGAGATTGTATGCAAAATTTAAGAAGTGTGAATTTTGGTTGAGCATTGTATCCTTTTTGGGTCATATAGTGAGTAAAGATGGGGTATTTGTGGATAGCATGAAGGTGGCAGCAATTGTTGATTGGCCACGACCTAATTAGATGATAGAGGTACGTAACTTTCTAGGGCTTGCTGGATATTACAAACGGTTCGTGAAAGGATTCTCCCGTATTGCTTTGCCACTTACCAATCTTACTAGAAAATGGGTCAAGTTTGAGTGGAATGATGATTGTGAGCGTAGCTTCCAAGAGTTTAAACAGAGATTGACATCAACTCTAATCCTTGCCTTACCAACAGATGAGGATGGTTTTGTGATTTATAGTGATGCTTCATGGCAGGGTTTAGGATGTGTGGTCATGCAACATGGGAAGGTGATTGCTTATACATCACGACAGTTGAAAGTACATGAGAGAAATTATCCTACGCACGATTTGGAGTTAGCAGCAGTGATTTTCGCTTTTAAGATTTGGCGACATTATTTGTATGGAGAGTCATGTGAGATTTACACTGATCATAAGAGTTTGAAGTATATTTTCACATAGAAGGAACTACATTTGAGGCAAGGAAGATGGCTTGAGTTGTTAAAAGATTTTGATGTGAATATTTTGTATCATCTGAGGAAGGCAAATGTGGTGGCAGATGCCTTGAGTAGGAAGGTCGCAGTTGGAGATGTAGCTGCTTTGTCTATTAAGAGTTGTTTAGTGGAAGACATGAGACGTTTGAGGCTTGAGGTTGTTACGCCTAGTGATAGGGCTTACTGTAGTCAATTGACAGTTCAGCCGACCTTGAGAGAACATATTCGTTTAGCTCAGCAGATTGACCCCTAATGTGAGCGTATTAAAGGAGAGATGGCAGAAGGTAAGCATGTAGACTTTGTGGTTAGTGATGATGGGTTGCTTAGATTCCGTAGCCGAATTTGTGTTCCTGCTGGTGGTGATTTGAGGAAGGAGATTATGACGGAGGCACATAGTTCTAGTTACAGCATTCATCCTGGAAGCACTAAGATGTATCAGGATCTTCATGAACATTTTTGGTGGAATGGTATGAAGGGAGATATTACAGAATTTGTGGCTCAGTGTTTGGTGTGTCAACGAGTTAAAGTAGACATCAGAAACCCGCGGGGAAACTAAAACCCTTACCTATACCAGAGTGGAAGTGAGATCATATTACCATGGACTTTGTGTGTGGTTTACCTCGTACTAGTAGTAATCACGATGCAGTTTGGGTAGTTGTGGATAGATTAACCAAGTCAGCACATTTTATTGCAGTTCGGATGAACTATTCTCTATCTCGATTTGCACAGTTGTATGTGAAGGAGATTGTTAGATTGCATGGTGCACCTGTGTCAATAGTGTCAGATCGGGACCCTCGTTTTGTGTCTAAGTTTTAGGGTGCGTTACAGTCAGTTATGGGTACTTGGTTAAATTTTAGTTCAGCTTATCACCCTTAGACAGATGGGCTATTGGAGAGGACTATTCAAACCCTTGAGGATATGTTGAGGGCTTGTGCTTTAGAGTGGAGAGGTAATTGGGATGATAATTTGCCGCTCATGGAGTTTGTGTATAATAATAGTTATTATTCTAGTTTGGGAGTAGCTCCTTATGAGGTTTTGTATGGGAGGAAGTATAGGCCTCCTTTGTGTTGGTATGAGGTTGGTGGGAGGCAAATGTTGGGATCTAATTTGGTAGAAGATGCTATACGGAAAATTATCACCATCAGAGAGAGATTATTGACTGCTCAGAGTAGACAAAAAAAAAAAGTTATGCTGATCATCGTAGGAGAGACTTAGAGTTTCATGTGGGGGATATGGTATTCTTGAAAGTATCACCATGGAAAGGAGTGATCAGGTTTGGAAAGAAAGGAAAGTTGAGTCCTAGATACATTGGTCCATTTGAGGTATTGGAGAAGGTTGGTGAGGTTGCGTACCGTGTTGCTCTACCCCCTAAGTTGGCAGAAGTGCATAATGTGTTTCACGTGTCTATGCTAAGGAAATATGTGCACAGTCCGTCACATGTGATAGATTATGAGCCACTTCAGATTAGAGATGATTTTTCGTATGAGGAGATGCCTGTTCAGATTTTGGATACGAAAGATAAAATGTTGCGTACAAAGGTCATTAAATTGGTGAAGGTATTGTGGCGTAATCATCTAGTTGAAGAGGCGATTTGGGAGCGCGAGGACGAGATGCGTGAGAAGTACCCACATCTATTCTCATGATTTACTCAGGTTAGTTTCGAGGACGAAACTTTTCTTTTAGTGGGGGAGAATGTGAGAACCCAAATATAAAAATTAAGTAAATAATTAAATAATAACAATAATAATATTACAATCTCAAATATTTTGGTGGTGAATTCTAAGGTGCAAATTAAATATTATTGGAGGATCTTTTAATTAATTTTTAAACTTAAAATAAATTTATGGTGAAAGTATTTAATTTAGAGGCAACATTTATTATTTTTTTTTTTAAATATGGAGGGTAAGTTAGTAAGTATATTTTGTTATAGTAATAGTTATATTTTATTTAAATTAATGGGTTAGAAAATAAAATAATATAAAGAGATAATAAACTAGAGCCTTTTGTTTAGATACATAACCCTAAGTTGCCTAATACAATATATAACAACCCTAGGGTTCCTAATCTACACTATAGCAGCAGCAGGAGGCAGCCACAGGGAGAGAGAGAGATTGAGAGAAAAGAAGAAGAAAAAAAAAGGGGGTTGCAAACAAAGATGGATTTTTGGGTGTGTACTAAGTCTTTATCTTTCTTCTTCCTTTTGGTTTTGTTTTTATCCTTATTCCATTATTATTTTATTCATTCATGGAGGTTGTAGGTTTATATATTTTGTATATATATATATACTGTTAAGAAATTTGAGGAGTTAAATTCATGTATAAAGAATGGGTATTATTCTTAGTTAAAAAAATTCTGCGCATAATCACGAACTTTAAAAATCAAGAAACCATATCAAACGGATGAATTTTGTACTGAAATTTTTACAGTAGATCAATTACATATTGAATTGCATATCTGAATTTTTTCATAATTTTTGGGAGTCAAAATCCATATAAATTGAGGTATTCAAATCTGTCCAGGAAACCAGTCCGAAACAGTAAATTCGGGAGTGTTGTTCTCTTTGGGTATAAATCCAAAAATTATCAAATTAGTGTCATTAGAACCGGTTACGAGTCTAGTTTCGTACGTTTTTCGCCTTGCATTGATTGCTCGTGTATATTAAGAGAACCGTCAATTTATTTAAAGTGCTGCAGAAAATAACCTGTTTGGATATAATAAATTGTAGATAATTACTTTGATAAGCAAATCAAGTGAAACCAATTGGGTTTGAAACTTAGGATATATTAGATCATATCTGGAGGTTATTGGAATTTTTCAAATAGCGTGGAGTGGGTTTTGTAATTTTCAAAGTTAGCGAATAGGTTGGGAAGGCTTGTTTGAAACTCTGTTTTATCTTAAAGTCACAATTAATTAAGTTTTGACTGGAACCCATGTCTTGGGTGATTTTAGATCTTGAAGAACATGAACTTAGATAATATTTAAGAGTAACGGTGAGTTGGGTTGAGCCGTGTTAGTGCGCTTTAGTTGAGGTTACTTAGTTCGTATTCTTTAGTATTTTTAAATTAGTAGTGACGTGTAGTTTTTATACTTGGTTCAGGGCACTAGTTGGACTTTTACACTCTATTCGGTTCAAGGATTATATTATTTCGTTTCAGGTGAGTAGTTTCATGCTACATATTTTTATAAATGTTCCTCTACCCTGAACTGTTGAAAAATTAAATTGTTGTTTTAAGACTAAACTGTTTTGATAAATTATTATATTATCAATGGAATCAAATTATTTCTGAAACATGTGTCAACTTGGCATACTGCAAACTATTTCTTTTGGTCTCATGTTTATAATGATGAACTACCATGTTTTGCGAAACTGATGTGTATTGATTATTGGGACCATGTGTGTATTTAGTCCAGGGAAATTATTCCACTGTGTGTGGTGACTCTGGCCACTAGGGAACAGATTCGGGTTGGGCCGTGATGACTCTAGTGCTCAACGATTGTAAGGAAAAGACCTTTAAAAACAACTAGGTGACCTTCAATCGGATCGTCTTTGAGAAAAGGCCCAGGTGCCACCCTGAGGATGACTCTTAGTTCGATATTGGATCCAACGGGGCTTATAGCCTTGAGAACTGTGTGGCAGATTATTTGTTTTTCTTGGTACCCAGAAAATTATTGGTGTTCATGTTATAATCTGTTTTAAGTGGAAAATGTTGTTTATCATGTTCTTGCGAGACATGAGTATTTTAAGTGTTGAACTATGGAACCTTCTTTTTGAAGCAGATTGTATTTACTAAACTGTATGCCAATCTAGTTTCTATGATATATATCTTATTTTGGAATTGAGCCATGTTTTCAAAACTGTATTTATTATCCATGTTGCTACTCACTGAGCTATCAGCTGACTTAGTTTTTATCACTTCCAGGTGTTAGAAGGACTTAGGGTGGACTCATGGCGTAGCGGGGACTCAATTGCATGGACCTCTAGGGCATTTATTTAATTTGTTTTAGGTTGCTTTGTCGAGTTTTGTGCATACATTGTGGTTGGGTTTTATTTAGAATTATTTTATTTTGTGGGCGGTTTGTGTCCCATTTAGTATATATATATTTTTAGGAAGTTGGTTATGACTTGTTTTTCACTTATGGTATGTCACTAGATTGAGTGTTGATTTATTTATTTCTGGGCTATCATCACATTTATTCTTTATGGTTTTGGATTCATGTTTAGGCTTACGTGTGCCTTGGGCTAAGTCCCTGTGGGCCACGGCCGGTCATGCCCGGGTTTGGGGTGTGACAATTATGATAACTGAATTAGGTTAACTTTGAGGTTTTATAAGTTTTGTATAGCAGAATTCTAGTAGGATTCTAATTCCCCTTCATAGAGCCCTACTAGGAATCACATTGTGATAACCTGACTCCATATTATGCTTTCATTCTTTAATTATCTATGTGATTTTGTGTTTGACCTGAAATTGCATGCTTAATTATGTGAATGATATGATTTTGAATTTCTATCTGTTGAGTGTAGGAAAATCTGTTGAAATTAAAGCTTTGAGCTAAAAATTGAAGGTCATAGAGATGTCAGAAACCAAAACTGACTTGATATTTGTGATCAGTATGATTTTTGAAGCCTAATATGAAGTTTTGTAACAAATTGATTCGTAATAAATTAATTGTGTTTAATTAAGCTAGGGAGTTAGCTTAGACTAATTAACCTATTCTTTTAACTTAACATAAGATAGATATATAGAGATCCTTAGAGAACTTAGGTTTAAGCTCAAAATATTTTTTAGAGAGTTCTAGAGAGGGAGAATAAGAAAAAAAAAGAAGGAAGAAGATCAAGTGAGGCTTGAGAGCTTGGAAGATTGAAAGGGAAATCAAGGAATTAGCTAAGGTATGTAAAAATTAACTCAAACTCTTGGAATATCTCTTCACTTGTTGAAAATCAAGACTTGAAATGGAGATTTCACACCCAAAGGATTTAGGGTTTTGGAATTAAGAGCTTAATTGAACTATAGTCTTGGAAGTGAACTTGAATCCTTTGGATTTGTTTGATTTAAGAGTGTATATCTTCATCCTTGCTTGTTTTGAGGTTACTTGTGAAAACTTGAACCCTAATCTTTGGTCTTTGTAAGATTCTAACTCAAGCATTATATACAAAATGGTCATGTGAGTGAGTTTGAAAGAAAATGAAGAAATTCATCAATTCATGGAAGCTAGGGACTTGATCTTGAAATTAAGTAAGTTTTGATTCAATCGAGTTTGAAATACACTTTGATTATGTATATATGTCATGTTTTTGAAGTGGATTTGTATGAATTGGGGCTTGAATATAAGTTTAGAAGCTTGAGGTTGAGATAATTTTCGAACTGCCCAGATAAGCCCAGAACCGCACTTACGGGGCTCACAGCCGCACTTGTGGAAAACAGGGCAAATCAGAACATTGCTTCTTCCCTAAATGCACGTGCGGTGAAGGACTTCTGCACGTACGAATATTAGGGTGAAAACCCGTCAATTTCTGATAATGTCTCTGACCCTTTGAAATTGTGTACGAGCACATTTAGACCCTTTGGAAAATGGTCACGTGAGTGAGTTTGAAAGAAAATGAAGAAATTCATCAATTCATGGAAGCTAGGGACTTGATCTTGAAATTAAGTAAGTTTTGATTCAATCGAGTTTGAAATACACTTTGATTATGTATATATGTCATGTTTTTGAAGTGGATTTGTATGAATTGGGGCTTGAATATAAGTTTAGAAGCTTGAGGTTGAGATAATTTTCGAACTGCCCAGATAAGCCCACAACCGCACCTACGGGGCTCACAGCCGCACTTGTGGAAAACAGGGCAAATCAGAACATTGCTTCTGCCCTAAATGCACGTGCGGTGAAGGACTTCTGCACGTATGGATATTAGGGTGAGAACCCGTCAATTTCTGATAATGTCTCTGACCCTTTGAAATTGTGTACGAGCACGTTTAGACCCTCTGGAATGTTTAAAGATAAACAAGAAATGAATGAATCATAAATGATTAAATAAAGGAAAAGACTAAGAAATGAATGAATTGTTAACCAAATTTGTATCTGTGTTATGATGTGTAGGTCACCTGCTGGAAAGGCCGCCGCAAGGCCAATATCACTGTGAGTAATACTATTGTAACAATATATTTGAAAGTACTTATTTTCCTTCTTAAAGGATATGCCATCTATAACTTGTATTTTTGTTCAAAATGAATGAGTTTCATGAATGTGATATGATATATGCAATGTGGACCCAAGGTCGTTCTGCTATAGTATGATATGTTTGGGCCCAAGGCCATTCTGTTTTGATATGATTTGCCTAGACCTAAGGTCGTTCTGATCAGCTGATAATGTAATGGCCTGAGGCCATTCTGTACTATGTTGGGCCCGAGGCTGTTCCACAATGTGAATATGGATGTTGTATGAAAGCTATATCTTGGAAAGTTCTGCCTCAGTTACTATAGTTTTGTAAAACTCATGCTCATTCATTTGAACCTCTTTACCTTATTATTACTCCTTGAGCTTCGCTCACTCCATATATATGTATGTATATGTAGGTGACTAGTAGCATAGAGCCCAACCGTAGGGTCTGCACCAAGAGTTAATTTGTGAACCCGATTGGTCAAGTCTCCAAGATGGAGCCTCTGTCTTTTTGTCTTTTGACTCACTTTTGGATATGACTTTTGTGTTAACTTTGTTGTAATGGTCTTAGGTTATGTAATCCGTATGCATGGCAAAGTTCAGTTTTTGATATGGACATGTAAATATGAGTGATGTGCTATGGTATAAGCAATTTATATATTTTAATCATGTTGGCATAGCTCAATGGACTTGTTTGTATGTGATATGCTTCCACTTATGGCCCAATTATTGTATTTATTCTGTATTTTTGTTTGAGGCAGTAGGTAATCAATCGATTACTGGCCGGTTATGATCCAAACTTTTAAGGGCAGATTTGGGTCGTGACACACATTCCTAAAGGATAATGCTTATCCTTTTACACTCTTCTCACTGTATGTCAAGCAAGATAGCACAACTATTTGCACGACACCCAACCGAGCAACCATATTACCTTCCTCTTATTGGTTATAGAACTAACCAATCCTCCGTAGCGTCGCGCAAACCTGATGCGACACGCTACTGTGCTACCATTGCGTGATACTCCATATAGCTCGATCAACGCCACACGCCCAACTGTGCTTGACCGGCCTTCTAATGATAGCTCGATTCAATCTACCTCAATTCAGAGTACCACTGGAGAACAACCAGCTAGCCCAACCTCGGCCCATATCCTAGGGTTAATGTCGCTTAGCTCAACCCAAACCCAAGGCCCATGCAAAGTTAGTTCGACCTATTTGCACAGTTGAATGGTGCGAATTACCCTCTCAACATCTATACATACAAATAAGCAGTAGAAATCCTTATTCAACCAAGAAAAATGATGAGAGAAGGTTAAAAGGTCCAAGCTTCAACCAAGCTCCAAGATCTTCAATAAGTACACCAAGACCACATTCAAATCACTTAACCAAACCTTCTAATCTAACTATTGGAGCTCACTAAGGTCACTAAAAAAGAGTAAACCTTAGAACTTATGAATTAAAACCAAGGCAAGAATTTAAGCACACAATAATGGAGACAAGGAGAAGAAATCAAAGAAAAAAAGGTGATAGGGACCCAAAAGTTGGGCTGGTTTTGGGAGAGGGGAGAAATGCCTTTTTTTCTCTCTTTAAAAAGATAACCAAGCTTACATAAAAGTCTTCCAAACAAACCCTAATCAACCACTCTAATTAACTTTAATCCAAGGCTCGCAAACAACCAAGACAAACCCCATTTAATCTTAGCCACCCAATCTCACCATCTTTTTATAAGCCTACTTAGCACAAACATAGTATAAGAATTACCCAATTAGTATAGTTCCAAAAGGGAAATAGATGATTTAAGGGAGAATGAGAGTAATAGGTTGACAAGGTGAGAGAGGAGGAAGGTGAGAATTGAAAATTTTCACTTTAATCCCTAAATTCAAATCTGAAAAAAAATATCTCCCCTAGATATAGAGATTTGGAAGAGATGCAGTGACTTGTGTTTTTATTTAAAAATGAAAGACAATATGTATATTTTTGTTTCCAAGATTATGTCAACCAATAAAATGACTTAAATAGTGATATAATTAGTTATATATTGAGATCTAATTAATTGTTTAAATTTTTTTAATAAAAAATGAACAATTAGATTTATTTATTTTTCTCCTCAATAAATAATTCTTTCACAACACTTGTGTTACATATTATTTGTAAGGGCACTCGGTCCATAAATTTTAATTTTAATTTTGTCTAGCCAAAGATTCAGGCATTAAATATTTTGTTCAAAAGAACAAGTTCAAACAAAATGATCAAAATACCATTCCTTATATATATCATATACACGGTACAATTTACACTCAAACCCTAACATTTACACTCCCCCTTCTCTCTTACCTCTACTCTCTCTCTCCTCCACCTCCCATGCAGATGTCGTCGCTTCCTCAGCCATCGCTACCGCCACCGCCACCATGACTGTCTGTGACACCCCAAAATTTGAGACCGTCAAATAAGTACAATAATACAACACAAGCAAGATAGATAACCAAAACATCTTAATATATATATATAACCAAAGTTAATATCACAGATAATTCGTTTGTGTTCCATTACAGGATTACAAAACATTGCCAAACCAAAAGTCAAAAGAAAAAAAAAACCAACTAATCTGAGTCTTCAAATGAACCATGGCTCCAACACTTTATCTTGTTTGCCTTCAAAATAACCTTCACCATTGTAAACTGCTTCATCACCTGGCATGACACTCCATGAGCTTGAAATGCCCAGTAAAAACGCATACACCCTCCTACCTTTTATCAACAAATCAACCATATACAAAACAAATTGAGTAACACATAATATAATACTACAATAAGGTTCACTGAATTAGTAGTTAGACTAGACATCTAGAATTTCCCAAAGAGATCCTTCCTCCCAACCACAAGGATTGGACACCAAACTAAGAACTCCCCCTTTTGCTGCTTTGCAGACCTTACCACCAATGCTCACACTGATTATTTATCGGGCAGCGACACCAATGGACCTCAAAAGGGACAGCCAAACAAGTGGGCTTGCTTACACCCAAATCGTGCCTAGGGCTCGCTTACACCCTACACATACCATACCAAAGGGCTCACTTACACCCTGAAACCACCACATAGAGTCTGAATACATCTGTGTCATCCTAGAGGTTCACTTAGACCGTTTGTGCAAGACTTAACTCATTTGGTATTAATTCCGTCACAATTCATCTCACTCATATATACATAAATCATTCTGAAACACTAGTGTTAGGACCCTTGTTGTCAAAATCCATGGAAAAACTGAGTTGTTAATCGAGTTGTAATTTTTCAGTTTTTGTCTTCCCGCTCGAGCGGGCAAAGTGACACTCAAGCGGAGTTTACACTCTCACAGTATTTTGTGTGTCTGCAAAAATACTGAGTGATATGTTTTTATGCTCGAGCGTGGGATCTTCCACTCAAGCGTGAACCCTAGTTTAGAACATGCGATATAGAGTCCCCGCTCGAGCGTCCATTCCCACACTCGAGCGAACCGCATGATCTCTACTTCTATAAATTCGCTTGTTACTCCAACTCTAGCGTTACTTTTCCTAGATCTTCTTTAAGGGTTTTAGGGTTTTCTTTTGGGATATTTTTCCTGGTTTTCCTTGATGTTTGATTGAGTTTTGGCTCATGTTCTTATAAGCACACATCAAGGAGTTTGTCTGATATTTTCTTTGAGAGTATTCTTCTTCGATGGAATCCGAAGATTCAAGCACAGAGTAATCAAAGGAGTCCGATGCTATGTGTAGTCGTTTATTCAACAATTGATGTTGCGGATTCAACTTCAAGTTAATCAATTCCGTGTGAAGGTTGCGGTGAAAGACGTACAGAAGATTTGAAGACAAATTGGAAACGGTTCTGGTAATTTGTTTGGTATCTTTGTAATCTTTCTTTCTTCAGTAGTGGATTGATTTGTGGCGTTTTGCTCGTAGTTTTTTATCACAATTGAAGGTGCTTCAATTGTGGTTTTTCCACGTAAAAATCTGTCACGACCCCAACCTGCCCCTAGTAGGTCGGCGCCGAGATGGCCAGTAACCCGAGGTTACCAAAGGCCTCTTACAAGAATTCACACACAAATCAGAGTAAACATATGGGGCTTACGAATGCGGAAGCAATAAATCAAAACTAAGTAATCCATAAGAGCAGTGCATAAGTTTGAATGAAATGTCATACACCATTACATAGCTTTAATACAACAAATGAAGTACAAAAATACATCTTGACCAAGAGGCTTCTCAGCCATCGAATACAAAATAAAATAAAATAACCAAGAAGCATGATCTTCAAGACGTCGCAAACATGAGTCCAAAACACATTAGCAAAATACTTCAGCAAAACACCTCGGCTAAACACCTCGGCAAAACATACTTAGGCGTCATCGCCGCCCTGCTCATCACCTACATATATATAGAGAGGGTGAGCTTGGATACTCAGTGAATGGCATAAACAATAAAGGTTTTACATGAATGATATCCGAGATCTTTTAACAAAACAGTACAAGGCATAAATCAAGTTCTTATATCAAATCTTTCAAGCTTCATCAATCAAGTCTTTCAAGGCTTTCAAGTTCCAAGGATGACCTCAAGAGTTGTGCTACAAATGCTTATAGTCCCCTAGCACGTACGGACTTTCAAGAGTTGTGCTACAAGTACTTATAGTCCCCTAGCACGTACGGACTTTCAAGAGTTGTGCTACAAGTGCTTATAGTCCCCTAGCACGTACGGACTTTCAAGAGTTGTGCTACAAGTGCTTATAGTCCCCTAGCACGTACGGACTTTCAAGAGTTGTGCTACAAGTGCTTATAGTCCCCTAGCACGTACGGACTTTCAAGAGTTGTGCTACAAGTGCTTATAGTCCCCTAGCACGTACGGACTTTCAAGAAGGTATAATACTTGGCATACAAAGTAGGGATAGTCATTCATGCTTGCAAATACTTTTCAAAACAAGGCAAAGTAAGACTTCTATCAAAAACACTTAAACATAGCTTTATTAAAATGCCACTCACATAGTTCTTCAGACGTCGGGGTCAAGGCAAGTCCAAGTCCTACAATCACATAACAAGTCTATTGAATGCACTTTCAAACAAGCTTCATATGCATGCAAATGACCTCGGCAGTCGCTCAAGCTAAGTCAAAACATATCAAACACTGCTTCTTACTTTGGGAAAACATGCTGGGCACCATCCAGGTCTTGGCCGAGGTTCCACACTCTCTCGCCGAGGTGTGGTCCCGAGGGCCACATTCAAGGATAAAGGAAGCCGGGGAAACCTGGGTTTCCCTCTGCTCAAGAACATGAACAAGATGAATGCAAAGATCATAACTTACATTTATAAAGTCTGAGATTTCGTGCCATGAGTTTGAAAACATGGACCTGGGTACCTATGCTAGAAGACCTTGGTAAAACAAACACAAAAGCATGGATTTCAATGCAAGCTTTCGGATCAAATCAAGGCTTTTCCTCAAGAACACATAAATGTCTTATTTTCTTTCTAAAACCGACTTTAAATCTATGCATGGCACACAAAACAAGCTCGATCATGCAATGCAGCTGGACAAACAATAAGAGTAATCAAAGGAGAGCAAGAATCTAACCTCAAAACTCAAATCCAACGGTTTGATCTTCAAGGATCAAGCTCGAACTCCACTTCTCTCTCTAAACTCCCTTTCCTAGAGCTTCTCTCTCTAAGACAAAGATTTGAGACCAAATGATGTGTTCCTAAGCCTGTCGGCTGCTTTAACCTACAGCTCGGACACGTGGCAGCAGGTGGTTGGCTCTATTCAAAAAGGTGACTGATTGAAGGGACAAGACTCTGACAAAGCGTATCTAACAAGTTTCCCAGTGAAACACTCCGGCGGGTAAAGACACCGGCTAACAACAAGACCTCGGCAATAAATAACATCGGCCAAAGGTAGGACTTCGGCTACAGGGTAACAAGGACATCGGCTAGGGAGGACGACACTTGACTAAGCTGTGCCACACCTTGGCCAGGGAGTGCCACACCTCGGCCTATGTCATACCATCCCGGGAACAAGGTCACTAATGTAACATACCTCGGCTAAGCAGAAACATCTCGGCTAGAATGCCGGGGTGAAGGTGAAGGTCAATCAAGTGGTTCTAACATGATTCTAAGCACAAGGGTTCAAAGGTGAACTAGTCCCAAGGTTACCTCGGCTACACACACACAACAGTAAGGAACAAACACTCAAGTAATACTTATGCAAGACAAGTCAAAGATGCAAGGCAAGTCAAGATTCAAGATACGACTTAACAAAGCAAAAATCATATAAAATGCAGATGAGTATGGCTAAGACAGTGGGAGGGTTATTACAAAATCGTTTGTGCCGATTTACTATTTTCGAAAACAACAATCTAAATCACTTTCGACGTGCTTGATGATATAGATTGTGAGTTTTAATTGATTGGGAATTGGAATAATTAAATCTCGATCTAATCACAAATCACTTAGGTTTTTCAACTAGTGTGAACGTCACCCATTACCAACCCCTTTTCATTTCCCGTTTATTAGATATTTTAATAAGCGAGTTAGTCACATTCGGTAATATAAACGAGCATGAGGCAAACATAAGAGAGGAAATATAGCTCATGATAATCATACAAAAGTATGGTAAGGCAAGCAAACAACATCAAGCATGCTTTGAAATACTTGGAACAAATAACCCAAAAAGGCATAATTTTCAACACTTTTCATAGCTGCAGAGTTAAAAAGAATGCTTTGGTAACAATACTTCTAGGTCATATTAGGGGTTGAAATTGCACAGAAACAATAAACAACATATCTATTTTCAATTCCAAATTTCAGAATTTGCACAGCACATCCGGAAAGTCATCTACAAGTTATGTTTGAAAACCTGTCCAAATTAGTCATCTTTTGGGAAAACTAGTGTTTCTCTCAATCTACCCGATGATTTTCACCCAAATAAATTCTGTTGGAAAGAGGACTCAGAATTCTAAATTCTGACAGAAAAATCAACATGAGATGTTTTTTCTGAAATTTTATAAAAGTGCAAGAAGTGGACTGTTTTCAGAGACTTAGGACTAGATTTTTTTTTTAAACAAAACATTTATGCCCTAAAAACACAATGAAGGGCTAATAAAATTATTTTAAGCTCTAAACACACCACATATCCCATATTACATTCAAATTTGATAAAAAAATAACTTTGATATTTCTTTTAAGATAGGGAAGTTGTAGCAGTGCATAGTTTGAACAAAATTGCAAGACAAAGTCACCAATTCATACCCACACTTGCAAGGAATGGGGAAAATGTTCTCAATTTATAGGCAAGGGATTTAAAAGACAATTTTACCCTTAATCAATTATTGTTCCTTAATGGCTAAGGAAATTATCTTAATGACTAAGGAAAATAGAAAACTAATAATTATCTTGATATTATTCTCAAATCTTTGAGGTGGTTCTACAACCAAGTTTTTCCCAAAATAATATTTATAAATACCTATGTAAATACTCATTTTCCAATAAATAATAAATAAAAGAAAAGAATAAAATGTATAAATTAATTTAGAGACTAGGGATTAAAATAAATTAAAAACTAAGTGTTAGGGGTATTTTCAAATATAAAATGATGTTCTAGGATTTAATTATAATACAAAATAAAATACAGAAAAATTATTCTTTATTGGATCATTTTGTTAAATTTTATGAAATTAGGACCTAAAATACAATTAACCTAAGGCTTGCGGAACTACGTCGGAGGCGATGGTTGTGGAGGCTACTCCTGCGATCTGAACTTGGTGAGCAAGGTTTGGTTCTTCTAGATGAGATCTGAAATCGGTTGCTCTCTTTCTCTGTGTTTATCATATGTATACACACATACACGAACATATATATGGCTTGTCACTAAGAGGACCTAGAGTTTGCATCACATCCTTCCGCCAACGAAGCCATCTTCCAGAAGAGACAATTCGCTTCAGATCTGAGCCCAGAAGAGACGAAATGGCCTCCTCTCTCTCTCTCTCTCTCTCTCTCTCTTGATCTCTTCGGATCTATTTCACGACATCCATCAGTACCTCCTTCCATCACGGCCACCAAACCCACTGCCAACGATCTACACATCGATGGTGGTCTTGATGGTTCAAAGCAGATTTCGTTCGATGATTCTGTTTTGTGCGATCTTTTTCGAATTACCAATCTATATGGGGTGATCTAACGCAAGGTTTGGATTTGATTAAAGAATTCGGCTCTTGTTGCACACCGATCCATGATGGCGGTTAAGATTGAAGTATTGTGGTATTTTTTTTTGCATATATGCCATGGATTTGCTACGTGAAGACCTCGAGGTATTATATATTTATGTGTAAATGGTTTCTATTTTTTTCTTGCTAGATGGTTTGGATCTGTTGTATTTATGTTGTTGTTGCTACAGGTATGGCGATTTGGTGATCTTTTTTGTATTTGCACAACGATCCAAAGCGATGCTGTTTCAAGTGCCTCTGTGGCATTAATGGCGGAGGCATCACTGCCGAGCCTATCATCCCCAGCATTGTCGCTTCATCTCTAAAAACCATATGCATGAAGGAGCTCTACAATGGGCGATGCTTTGGACAGATACATTGCTACATAGTAGGCCGAATTTACCTTGAAGATGATGATGAATGTTGGCTTAGATCTGAACAGATATTAATAGCATTGAAAAGATATGTGCAAAATTTGTAAAGATATGTGCAAAATTTGAACAGATAGGGTTTGTTTGGTTCAATAGATAGCAATCTGTCAAAAATTTTAAAAGTGAACAGATAAAAAAACTATTGTTGATGAACAAATTTACATAAATCTATTCCTATCAGAAATGAAAACGAGATAAAAAAACTATTGTTGATGAACAAATTTACATAAATCTATTCCTATCAGAAATGAAAACGTGATACATGGTACGATAGGAATAGATTTATATACATTACACTTAAGAATTTAAGGTATTTTTAAAATAATTTTATTTTAACTATTAAATATCCAATATATATATATAACAAATCATTTCTATGAAAATTAAGACTTATTTTTTTATATTTTGTTCTATCAAAACTTAATTCGCCTTAGATTTTAATTCATATATTTGAATTTTTTTTTTTTTTTCTCCTAAGGTTGTTAAAACTTTTAAGATCATTTTGGATCACTAAATTTATTGTTTTGGAACAAAAATGTACCATATTTCAAAATGTGCATCCCAGTACATAATTCGGTAAGGTATTAACGTTTTCTGATAACATAAGTATAAATGCATAAGATATAAAATTCAGATCAAAAAGCTTCAAAATTTTGTAGACACTGGCATGATTGGGTGAAGCTTTGGAGAGAGAGAGAGAGAGAGAAGGTCGCTTGAATTTATAGGGAAAAAGAGAACAGACACGTAGAGAGGAAAAAAGACGGAATTTAAAGGGTTTGTTGCTTGAAATCAGGTTGACTATTTTTAAATACAAAATCAACCAACCAAAGTTCAAAGCTATTTCCTATAGATTGCACAAATACTCGGTATATTAATAATCAAGCGCACTGTGAATTCACCACCTCACGTGCTCATATGTAAAGAATCATGCAGAGCCCATTTTCCTACATATTTTGATACAAATAAATTGAGCCAACATACCGCTTTGAAATCGTACTTGTTCCAGGAGGAGAGATGCAACACTCTTCATTTGAAGTCGCGGTCAAGACATGTTAGCACATTTATTAGCCAAACAGAAACAATATGAGATTTGCACAATTGTCCAACTCCAACGTTCATTCCACCATTCCAAGCATACGACGTACAATTTCAACAATTAATTTAGAACAACACAGCATACACCTTGCAATAAATGTCAAAATACTCCCAAGAGTCGATTCATTGTACTAACATAGAACTTGTTACAACATTTGGTTTTGAAACAATTGATGCAAATTCTAATGATACAAACGACAGGATTTAAAGAAGGCATTTATTTTAGCTGGTATTTTAGTGTCAGAATTTCATTTGTTCCCCGTCTCTCGTATATTTTTTAAAAAGCTAACCTATCCAGACAAAGCATGATTATTGTACAAGCAGCAATAATCATGTGAAGGACTAAGTGAAAATTGAAGCTCAAGAACAAATTAACTGATCTCCTACCTGATGCAGACTTAAATCTGTTGTTTGATCCATTTTTCTACATACATATACATAATGAGAATCCGGATCTTCCAAAACAAATCCAGCAGGAAGTAGGCCTTTTTCAGTGGTAGGTGTAGGTTCCAAGAACGATTTTGTAGAAGTAGAACCAGGTGGCCTCTGAAATCCTGGCCTAGCTGCAAAACAAAAGGATACAATGCTACAATGTTAAAAGCACTTTTCTTGTGATAAATAATGAAAAAAATAAAAAATAAAAAACACAGAAGTTTCAACGTGAGGTGTACCCAAATAAGTCCATACATCTTAGGCCAGGATGATCATGGCATCCCAAAATCTGTTGTTGAAAATTAATCTTGAGATCCCATGAACAATACAGGGCAACGACATGACATCAACATTCCTCAGTCAAGTTCATGCACATTGATGACCTTTATCTTAGGATGTACATAGGTGCCAACTTGCTCAATGCCAAATAACTAAACAAAAATGCTTTGATGTTGACTTTGATATAAAAGCCAATTTGCGACCTTTTTTGAACAAAAACACACACACACACACACACAGATGGCATTCTTTTGTTTTATGAAATTTTAACTAGAAAGAAGTATCCAACTGATGCAAACCAGACTGACACAGATACATGATTTAGGGTATCTATCAGGGCGTATAGAGACACCAGTGAAAATATGCTTCAATTAGAAAACACCAGTGAAAACTTATCTTTTAAGGAAGCAGAATATTATATTCAAAATCATAGACGATAACAATTTGAGTGCCTAACTCAAAGAGCAAGAGATCATGTTATTGATGTTGCTGGTAACCAATAGGAGGAGCAGAAGTCAAACGAAATAATGCATGAGAATCATTTGAACATGCATGATGGAATAAAGATCTAATTCAACCAGTATAGCATCCATTCATGTAAGATGGAAAAAAGAACCAAAATAATAATAACAATGTAAAACTTCAAGACAGCAGTATCAGAAATAGACCAAAACAAAAGCCATTACATGAGTAGGGTTCAGCATTCAGCAAGTACCAATGTGCTAGGACTCTGAATGAAACTGCTACAACACTAGGTTAAAATTTTATAGGTTCTTTATTCTCCTTTTTCTAAGATATGCTCTTTTGATTTTTCAAAGTTTAACCCTTTGGAGTTCTATCATTAGTTACCACTAAATCTAACATGGGAATTTCCCTTAGACAGCCCAGTCAACAAGCATATGTGCTAGACTACAAGCGAGAAAGAACACACATGTTTTTCTTATCAGGTAATATACAAAAACTAATCTGTTTCTTGGGCATACATGAAATACATTCCAAAATGAAGTTTGCTACAGCACAAAACTAATTCAAAAAGTCTTTCCGGTGAGGGTAAAAAAATTGCGTTTCAATATGGGGAAAAAAATAAAAAAGAACTATAACAAACCCATGATTTCATATCATAAGAAGAACCTAAAAATCACTTCCAAATTACACAATTCTCATAATAAAAAATATGTGATAAGCAACTAACTCAAACCGAAAGATTTGCAAATTAAAAAACATTGAGGTTATGGTTTCAAGTCTCACGGCAGCCACTTTGTGCACTATGCCAAAGGTTAGGTGTGTACCCAATCTTTCCCCTCCCAAACACACATTAATATGTACTAATTAGACGTTGTTTTTAGACTTGACAAGTATATATAAGAATAAAGAAAAAGTTCATGAAGAAATGCTATAGATGGGTGCCAAATAGTACCGTGAATTACAAAATGACAAGGGATTGCAATTAAGATTTTTGAAAGTAATCCTACAATGCCTATTTTAAATGCTAGCATGAAAACTTGGTAAAGCTGCCCACAATTGGATTCCAAGTAGGTTTATGGCAAAGAAAGATTCCAGGATTAGGGTTACTTATATGTAGAAGAAAGTTTCTAGAGTTCACAGATATATATATATAATAAAATAATTCAGAAGGGATTGATTGCTAGATTTTCAGGAAAGCTGATAAAATTTTGCGAACAGTGGTCACTTTCAGGGTTTTTATGCTCGATTTAGGTTTAATTGGTAACGGTATTAGGGACGAAATTAGGATGATATTGGGATGAACAATAAAACAATTCTCTCAGTGTTCTGCAAATAAAATTCAAATAAGCATAACCAATACCACCTCAAGTAGGGTTAAATACAGCATCATATAATGATCAAGAAGTTTCAACACAAATTTTGACAATCCAGACTGTTTAGATAAAATCATTATACAGAAAACTAAGAAATTTTGACTAATTGGCATACTTTAGACCTAATCCCATATACGAGTGAAAAACATGATCTGTACAAACCATGAAGCAAAAGCATAGCCCTTGTCCATAAAATCTTAAAATTGTCAAAATATCCTTAACTACTAAAATCTTATGAGGTGTAAATAAATATACCCATCAGCGTACTATTTTATAAATTCACAAAATTGAGACTAAAATTAAACACAATTATTTAATGACCAAGGCATGCAGCTTGCTTCACTTAGTTGCCATTTTCTCTTCCCATACTTCAAATCACAATTGATTCTCATCAAAGGCAACTGACATTATGAGGGGGAACCAAGCTCCAATTCAAAGACATAAAACGAAACAATTCCATGAGGACAGGCCTAAAACCTCAAATTTTCTGCACATACCTTCATAAAATGCATGCAAACATTAACCTTACTGACTCCAAACAATTGAGACACGGTTAAGAACATTGGTTTTGCATTCAAAACTGAAATTGCGGAAAACAAAGATCAAATGAAAACCCTAGCTTTCAGAAATCTATGGAATCATTATTAGTTCCAGATTCCAATTAAGTTTGACCAATCACATTGATCCTTAAAACATGATCATCAACCCACATCCAAAGGCTGGCTGAACCACCTTAGAGGCTCTAGGGGAATGAAAACAATTGAAATCAAGCATGGAAATCATTCAAGGATTAAATGAAATTAAACTCCAATCTTTTGAAAATCATTCAAAACATTCTAGGATTTCACAAAACCGTAGATTACAAACTGATTTTGTGCAAAACCAACATGGATGAACCTCTAAGGGTGAAACTTCAAAAACTTGAGTTTAAGGAAATTCAAGAACTCTACTCGAATTGTAGAAGAATAGAGATTTCATTCAAAACCTTTTCAATCAATTCCAGCCATGTTTAACAAGAAGGGGGATCTATGTTTGCTGATAAAAAAGTTAGAGATCCTCCATGTACGAACCAAACCATTCATGACAAATGAACTTGAACAAATTCAACTAGTGTTTCTATTTCTTGATATGTCTGAACCATTGTTGTCAAATCGTGAATCGTTCTGCTAAAATAGTGAATCATGAATCGTAAGATTTATTTTATTTAATATGATATATAATTCTATATATTTATATACATGTAAAATACATACAATATTTAAAATAAAGTAAATCATCAATATGACTAAATTATATATATGTATATATATAAACTCTGTTATCAGAATCTTACGATTCACAATTCGATTCATGATTCGCTTCATAATTTTTGCAAAATCGATACGAATTTATGAGTAAATCTATTTTGGAAGTAAATCTCTAGTGAATCGCACGATTCACAATCGATTCACGATTCGATCCACTTTTTACGATTCATGCAATTTTTGAAATTACTGTGTCCGACATATTTTCAATTCTTTTTTTTTTCCATCTTTTTAGTGAAAATGACATTATACAAACATATATACATGATTTGTTGTTATTTTAGTGATCATGGAGTTTTTAAAAGGATCCAATCAGATTCAGTCAGACCTAACATATTTTAACCTTTCTTCTCATTTTTTCTCCTTTCAAAAAATCATAATATATCTTCTAAAGATGTTTAAGATTAAAGTTACACTATGAATTATCCACTGCTATTTTATTAAATTGAATATAATTGAATATTACTGAATATTACATATGTGAGGTCAGTTATACATTTTAAAATACTTTAGGGTTTAAAATAAAAGATTATAAATAATTCTTTCTTATTATTTGCTCACTGTTACTTAGAAAAGTATGTATGCTTATTGTCCAAATATCAATATCATTGTTAATTATTGTTACTTTGGAAATTGATAGGTTGTCTATTTGGTTATAATCTTTATTAAGGTTGATAAGAAATATCTAAAAAACAAAAAAGGTAAGACGGTGATCTTACATAGGAACCTTTGTTAACTTCTCACCTATTAAACTACGTGATTATCATTCAAAATAACATTTTTATTGACTTAAGTCTAAATATTTCATATTCAACAAACATATTTAACATTTAAACGTCTACATATATGTTTTTAAGTAATTTAGAAAAGTGGCCGAATCTTTATGATTCACAATTCGATTCAATTCGCAATTCGGTACGAGACCATTTCGATTCACGATACGAATCCCGATTTGACAACTATGCATATAAATCAAGAGATATGAATCTCCTTAATTTGACTAAACAAATGGCCATCGATAGAGTCAAGTGGAGAAGAAGGATTCATATAGCCGACCCCAATTGACGAGACTTAAGGCTTGGTTTGGTTTGGTTATATACATATATATCACATATATCAATATAACTAATTAATCTCTTCTATATATCTTCATAGTTTGGCGAAAATGACATTGTTTCATGCATTATGAAAACAAAAATAAAAATATAACTAAACCGCAATGAATCGTAAATTGAACAATTCACTCAATTTCCAATTCAACACAATGATTCGAATTGTTTTTGTTGAAACTCGTATCGAATCGTATGAATCGAATCGTGAATCATACAATTCTAACCACCATGGTCTGAACAACCAGGTCCATCTAACATCTATTACACATACATGTAATCATGAAACGAACATAAAAAAATGCTCTATACATTTGTGGCCAAAACATGGACAGCCGTGAATAATTTCTTCACTCATCAAATATTAAGGTATAAACCCCAAAACAAGTAGATACACATAAGTCAACTCTGATACCAATTGTTAGATTCAAAATCCAATGTGGAATACTAGGGTTTTGAAACTTTTAGGATCTTAGACTTATGCTATCAATGTGACACCCCAAAGAATACCACGTGCTATATCTCATCATATGTATTTGAATACCTTAGGTTAAATTAACTTTACATCAATTATCTCATTTCACAAAATGCCTTGACTTAATTAGCTTACAATGTTTTAGAAATCAAAATATGAAATGGAAAAGAGGAAACCTTGAATATGAGCCTAATCAATAAGAAACTTAGAAATGAAAAGCATGACTTAATGAAGCAAACTTAAGAATAGAAATATTTAAAGATTATTAAGAGTTAGGGAATATCTTAAAATTTAGAATTTGTAAACGTTAGAATGTGCCTATGCACTAATTGAGGATCTTAAAGACCTTAGACTAATGTACTCATCATTTTAATAACACATGTCATTTTGCTAATTGAGATTCGTGTTAATCAAGTAGGATTAGCGAACCTTAATAGAGATTAATTAAGCTAAGTAAGATTAAGTTAAACCTTGATTAATTAGAAACTAACCTTGATTAATTATAATTAAGATTAATCAACTAAGCTAAGTGAGTGAGATTAGATAAATTGGTAAGGCATACAAATAGAGGATGCATACACCTCCCTCTTTTATGTTAACACCTTTGTCTTAACACCTTTGTCTTACCTTCCCTTATATAAGCTAACCAAATCAAGAGAAAGGAAGAAAAATCTGGTGGAGTCAAGAACAACCTAGAGAAAGGAAGAAGAACAGAGAAGAAGAGAGAAAAAGAAGAAAAGCCTAAAGATCTTACCAAAACTCAACTCTTAGCAAATCCGAGGTAGGATTTTTAGCCAAAAACTTGTAGTAATCATCCCTAACATCTAAAATCAACAAGAAACTAGGATCATGGTTATCAGAATCATGATCCGGATCTTACAATTCTACGATCTTACGATCTATTTAAGTACAATCGATCCGGATCGTGTAAAAAATTATTTATAGGTAGGATCTTGCGATCCTGGTAATGGGATCTTATAGGATCGTGGAATCCCGATTCGAATTCGATCCTATCCGATCCAATTTACAAGCCTTGTTTTGTATTGTATGACATATTTTATTGTAAATTTTATATTTGTTGTCTAAATACCAATTTATATGGTCAAAATAAATAATAAAAATTAAGTAGTATTGAATCAAATAGACTAAGAAAAACAAACTAGGAAACAAACATTCAAATATTGAGGTAATTCAAAAAAATTAACTAGTCGGAAAAACAAACTTAACTTTAGCGGAGTCTAAGGAGGGTAAGATGATTGTAGCTTTATCCCAATTTTTGGAGAGATTATTTTTGTGACTCGAATCCACTCCACCAGGAATGCTAAGGACAAACCTCATCATTTAGTTAAGCTGTTCTTTTGAGTTCTTAATCTATTTTCATATCCAACTTTGTTAAATATTTTTTCTTCACTTTTTATGCATTATTGTAGATTGTAAAGTATTTTGTTATAGAATTCTTCTTCTTCACCTTCTTTTTTGATGAAAAACTTTTACCATCGAGTTTTCTATTGTATAATATTATATGTATATTTTACATGGAGTATTATATTTTTCACAATATCTTCACTTCTTTTTAATAGAATATAGGCTCATTTTGTGTATATTTTTTAAAAAATATTTATTTAAAGTAAATTATTATATAATTTGTTTTTTTCAATAGGATCTTACGATCCTCGATCCAATTCTACGATTCGATCCTATAAATACCTCCGACAATCTAACGTAGGATCCCGATTTTAACAACCTTGACTAGGATTGATTTGGTTTAGAAATGAAGAAATTAGGAAAAGAATGGAAGAGATTGAGCTAGGAACAAAATCAAGTACAGGACTTCTAGGTTTTGTTGATTTGATCTTGTTCTTGATGTTCTTGATGCATGTAGACCTTCATCATCATGTGTTCCTTTGATTTTCATAAGATTTGTAGCTAAGAATCATGTTTTGAAAGGAAGGAAAAGAAAGGTTCATGGCAAGATAGGTTTTTCTCAATTCTTGTCAAATTTCACAAGTTTGATCCTTGATTCTTGAATTTAAACCGAGTTTTGAAGTTCTGATTTGGAAAACAATCTTTTTCCCATGTTTCTCATTGATTTTGCAAGGTTTATGTTGAGTTTTTAGAGACCCTAGCTAAGAACATGCAAGAAAAGAGAGTTAGAGCTTGACGATTTCTGGACCTCTTGCTGAACCCAGAACTCCACACATGCGGATTGCCCCTCCAAAAATCAAGTTTTAGACTGCATAAAAGGCATGTGCGGGCCAACCCACACGTGCGGATCAAATCCGCACGTGCGGAATTCACGTGTTTCAGCCCAACTTCAAATAGGCATATCTCTCATCCGGACTCGGTTTTAAGCGATTCTTGAGTCTAAATTCAAGCCTCAGAAGCCTAATTTCTAATTGTGGTGGTCTCATATCCAAATTCTAAGTATACAAAGAGATATGTCTAAATTAGTAAAGGCTGCTCAATTTCTTCTTAACCATTTCATGCTAATTCTTTTCCTTAGTTTTTTTCCATTTCTTCCTATCTTCTTAAACCTTACATATCTAAACATGATATGTTTCAATGCATAGCATATGAAATTGTTGTAGAATACTTGGGGCTTTTCAACGTAAGTTTTTGGCACACTTCGTCATTCTTCAAGCCTTAATCACTTAGAATACTTCTAGGCATGCATTCGATACATGTTTGACATTTAATTTAGACTCGAATTAGGCTCAGAAAGGTCTTAGATAATCTAAAGCAAGATTAAGAAACACTAAGCTAAGTTAGAGCACTTGAAATGAATTTATAAGCTTGCTAGTCTACATGTTTTCAATGTATTGTTTATGCTTTGTGTAGGTTAAACTTGGAAGAAGATACATCCTCGTTCTCACAGCCATTTGTGAGTAGTAATTCAGTAACTCTATGTTTGTCAAATTATGTTTTCAATGCAAAACTTGATTATGTTTACAAGCTTTGATATTTTTATTATGAATGAACATTCTGTACTCTTATCATGTACCTAGATGGCATTCTTGGATCATGTCCCACAATTGGGGAAATATCCAATCATGTATTATGGCCGAGCTCACACTTGATAAGTTTAGCCGATACCCGGGCCGGTTAAGCACCTTATAATACATATATAATGTTTGCAAAAAGTCATGCTTTGCCTTGTACAAGCTAATGATATATTTTGAAGTTATGTCTCTAGTGCTCTCCAATGTTCATTCATTTATCGCCTTACTTTATTACTATTCACTAGGCAATGGCTCACCCCTCTCCCTTATGTATATATATGTAGGTGACAAAGAGTTCAAGTATAGAAAGAAGTTCGCTAGAAGCCGGTCTTGTGGGCTTGTACTGATTTGTAAAGTTGTAACTTGAGTGCTATATTTTATTTCCTTATTGGAGCTATGCAGTGTTGTAAGATAATAATCCAAGAAAAATGTATGCTTTCATTTCATATAGTTATGCACTGTCCTAAATGGATGTTATAAATAGACTCAATATAACAGATAATGGCTTACACACATGAAAAAGAAATTTTGTCCCAATTATTTTAAGAGTCCGTTTTGTTTTTGCTTTGTTAGGCCTTTGGTAGTCAAGGACTACTGGCCGATCACCACACCATCCTGTTTGGGACGGGTTGTGGTCGTGACAATAAGTTTGTTCTTCATGGCTTTATTTAATAGCTAATAGATGATAAAATCTCAATCTGAACTCAAGAATCAAAATCTTGAATATCTTCTTTGAAAAATCTTGTTCTTGGATCTTCACATTTAAGAAGTAGACTTTTACTCTTGTTGAATCTTGATGAAGTAGAACTTGAAATCTTCAATCCAGTGTCCTCTAGAAGTACAAGCCAAGTAAGCTAGTTTGAACACTCCTTCCTTTTGTGCTTCTTAAGATTCTCCTAGTTACACATAATATAGAACTAACTTCGGAAGAATACCTCTATACATGGCCAACCACTAGTACTATATATCCATACGGATAATCTACTCCTTGCTAGGCTTGGATTGGGACCTCTAGACGGACTTCATTCTAGTTCCTAGTGGCATTTTCACACATCTCATTCGAGGAAAATGGGTTCCAATCAACTCCTCTAAATATTTGCAATCGTGCTCTAGAATTCAAGGAATATACAATTGCCCTATCCCACAATACCACAATGTAAACCCTTCTACCAACTAATGTGAGACCTCTAATTAATCTAGGTCATGACCAGCCATGAATCACAAGCCACTGCCTACAAAGCATGCAAGCACAACAAAGTCATGGCATAACAACACAATAAAACCCCACAAATAAATCTCCACCGAGTTAAGAAAAGAATAGATTATGTGACACAACCAGCTTCCATATGCTGAACTCTTAATTTCTCAAGCTAACTACCCAATAACTAACTAGAAGTACAAATTGACTCAACATCCTAACAGAGATCATAATAAAAATAGGAGTCCCCATCCACGGCAGGGTCCACTGACCCTCAGTGTGCTCACCTGAAAAATGTTAATAACAGAATGAGCTCACATCATAGACCAGTGAATAATAAAAGTTGCATAGTAATATACAATTTTGAAATCAAGGCAATAAGCATCAACTGTATACATGTTTCTTCAAAATAAATAACACAATATCATGGTATAAAACATATTTCTCATAGCTTCATAAATCATGTCCCAAAACAATGTATAGAACGCTGCCAATGCTCAATATCATGTATCTAAAAAATCTCATGTGTCATTAACCAATGCACAATATCATTTGTCTCAAACATCTCATGAATAAATTAGGACTTCTACAATTCGTGGATCCACACATATTGCACAACATCGGGATGGTGCACATGATTATTCCCTAAGACAATCCTATTGAGATAGCCCATTATGTAATTGTACAACCACTGAGACACTAGCAGCACTGGCATGGGATCTCCTGAAGGGTATCAGGACCCACCCAACAGTTTAAATCCTTGGTCTGGCTTCATGAGTGCAACGTAAAGCAGAATGAGAGTCCAAATCTGGCAAATCCATAGAAAATCTACTAATCACAAATGGACTGCTCCACCACCTAATTTTTTGGGAGAAACTAGGAAACCCTGACTCGTGTCAAAGGCCATAGTCCATCGTAATCAAAATGTCTCGGCTCGGGAGTTTAGGTATGAGGGGAGAAGGTCATGAACTGAACACCCCCCTCACTCGATTGAAGATCGGCCTCTACTAATTCTTGATATGAGAACTATTAACACAATATGATCATATAACCTGATTATTGATGTTATCTTTACTATGTGAAACAAACAAGTATAAACCAAATCACCTACTTTGGAATGCTCTAATCTCTCTTGCCATTTTGAAAGGGTTTGAAACCAGAAATCTCATGAAAAATTGAGATAACCAACACGTGAAGAGATCGAAGTCATTCCAACTTAGGCAATAAGGCCTCCATACAATAGGCAAACATAGAGATATATCACATAATCACTTAGCCTCATGGTAGTATGCTAGACATAATAAAAAACAATCACAGACTCAGGATGCAAAGATGAAAGAAGCTCACCCAGTACTTCTCTGCACTATGCCATGAGCGTAAAGGGTTAGAAATCAATGCATGATCTTAGATGCCAGGCTAAATGATATGCAAAGGAAGATAAAAACAAACTCACCAGGTACTCCAGCCAAGCACAACAGAAAATAACTAATTAAAAATATGCATGATCCTAGATGTGTTAGCTAATGCAAGAGTCACACAAAATGGGTCATAAGAGCTCGGATACTAATAAGATGGCATGTTAATCACCAAAGCTACACACCACTTACCCATCAAAATATAATGCTCTGAGCTCAAGGTTTTAAAAAGCGACTGCAACCGTTACGTAACGGTTGTGGTATTACCGCCACCTGTTACGGCCGCTTTTGCGGTGTGATTGAGATTCACAGGTGTGTTGGCCGTAGCGGCTATCGTAGTGGTCGTAACGATACCGTAACGGCCTGTTACGCACCGTTACATAACGGTTCCGAACTGCTTTCTTTCAAAAAAAAAAAAACTGAAAATGGAGAAGAGGGATAGAGAGAGGAGGGAAGATGGAAGAGTAAGAGACAAAGAGAGAGAAGAGGGAAGATGAAGAACATGTTATTGATTTGTTAAAACTGTAAGACCTATGTTATTCTATTCAGCTACTATCACTCAACCATTTTGTTTGTGTGTCTATCTATATATTGTTTGATAATAATAATAATAATAATAATAATAATACGTATGTCATTATCTATTTGGCTTGATTAAAATATATATATATACATATAGGCTCTTATTTATTCTCTTACTTTTGTCATTGTTTATCTTATATATAATAGTTAGTGATTAATTTAGAAAACATAACACCTATAATTATATATTAATACAAATTTTATACATGTCAATTTTTTTTTATTAGTTTATTTTATTTTATTTTTATTTACAGGTTATCCAAAAAGAGAATGAATATTCAAGTGATCTAAACTCAAAAAAAAAAAAAAAAAAAAAAAAAAAAAAAAAAAAAAAATTCTTTATAATTTATTTTTTAATTTTTATATGATTACATTAGCATGTATAATTTATTTTTTAAAACTATTCAAGTTAAAATTTGCATATGCTTCCACAAGTACAATAATTAAAAATAATAATTTTATACATCTAAGTCTAATAATTTTTTTTTTTTTTTTGGCCATAAGCGTAATATGGATTTATAACATATAAAGTCATTAATTATTAAAATAAAATGTAAAAAACTCAGTTTATAGTGATTTAAAAATATAAAATATATTGGATCATACTTAAAAATTTACAAAAATTGATCAATATTTATTTTAAAACCTAATAAATATGACTATGGAAAAAAAAATATGTATTGGTAAGTTTTTTTCAAATTGTGCGAAAAATAAAAAAATTCACGGTTCCAGTTACCTCAACCGTTATACTACGGCCTTTACATTCCGCAACTGCAACCGCGCTACTGCCACCGTTACGGGGACTGCAACCGCTTTTCAGAACCTTGTCTAAGCTCAAATGCATGATTCTAGACTAAGCATGTCAACGCCATGAATAAAGCTAAAACAAGATAAAGGGAAGGAGAGAGAGAATATAGGGAGGAAGAAAAGAGACCCGTTCCAATGCACACACAGGTACAATAAATGAGAGTTAGAAAAATGCAATCAAATAGAATGAAGAGAACTCCGACAAGGATAAGGAGATTCTCACCCTCTAATGCATGAAAATGGGTACAAACTACCCAAGTTCATGAAATATGGCAGCGAGAGGAAAGATTCAATCTAACCTAGAGAAGGAAGTCGTGCCTGGGCTTCTACATCAACAATAATCTATAAAGCAATAAAAGAAGGCTCCAACAAGGATCGAAAGATTCTCACCCTCTAACGCATGAAAATGGGTATGAACTACCCGGATGCATGAAATAGTGATGAGGGGGGAGATTCAATCTATACTCGCGAAGGAAACCCTGACTGGGCTTCAATATCAACAAAAATCAATTAAAATAACATAAAAACTCCTCCTACTCATGGAAAGGAGTATTAGCTACTCAAATCCATGTAAAATGGATTCGGGAGGAGAGAATCAATCTCTTCTCATAGAGGAAACCATGCCAGGGTTTCTAATCCATAATGAATCAAGAAAAAAAAAAAAGCAATTCAGACTTGGCCAAGGTCACTATCTAGGCCTCTACTAACTACAAAAAATGGGGGAAGAAGAGAGAATCCAATCATATTATCAACAACAACCCAACAATAATCTTAAAATCTCAAGAAAGCTCCAAAAGAAAAAGAATAGGGATGGAAATTGCAAGAAATTTAAAAATGGAAGTAGGGATTACCTCTAAGCTCGTAGAGATAGGGCCCAAGTTGATCGCAAACTCTAATCCAAGCTCCCTCTAGCCAATAGAGATCTCTTGCTCCAAGTCTCCACGCAAAGGGATGAAGAGGATAGTCCAAGTGTATCAACTCCAATGTCCAAATCTCACTCAAATTAGTGAATTACCTAATCAACTAAGTCATTATCTCAAAGTTTGAATCTCTTAGGGATTAAAATTTTTTGGAACCCTTAATCCTCCAAAGAAAGGGGGTTTTATAGGCTTGGGAGGCTTGGAATATGCCTCTAGATCTCTTAGGATCCGGATGACATATTCCAAGATCTTTGGACACCTCACAAGAAAGTTGTTTGGTTGACATCAAAACAGGTCGCGCCTAAAAGACTCGTGCGGCAGGTGTAGAGTAGTCTAGCGTATTCCCTCGAAAAGTTGTCCAGTAAAGCAGAAATGGTCCGGACGTGCGTCCCCGGACTGAAGTTGTTCGGCATGTTCCCTATCTTTCTCATTCATTCTAGTTCTCTAAGCTGACTCTTTTGAAAAGAGGATTAAACATTTTTCGAAAACATACTGCTAAGAATGGCCAAAATAAATGAAAAAGTGCCAATTGCCTTAAAATATTTCAAAAATAGGTTTTATAGTCCATAAAATCTTTTTGGCCAAAACACGTGTAGGGAAGGTTTGTCACTCTGCATCCTTGACTTGTTGCTTGAAACGATCTCTGATTTCTTCATCGAGAGCTTTTCATAGAGCGCCCAAATCTTAAGTCTGGTAAAAAATGGGGTGTCTACAACTAGCCTAGCAACCAAAGTCACCCACTAAAATATCCCTTGGATTTTTATCCATGCATATATGAGTCATGAAATATTACCAAAAGATAAATAAAACAATTATAAAACATATGAAATACTCCCAACAGTTATAAAACATGAATCCAAGATACTATATATATCATACACATGTTTCCAAAACAATTAATGAAAGATACATAGCATATAGAATCACTCACCTGGTGTCCAAATCAATACAAGAAACAAGAAAGCAGTGTGATAACTACCCTGAACCAAATAATCATGCAAAAAAATATTACTAAGTAATTCTAGCAAGAATCATGTTATTTAATTAGGTTATTAGGTGACAAAATGCTAAGTTCAGATCTAAACTCTCATGTCCCAACTCATCTACCCACAAGGCCTCTAGCAATCCTGCCAACATATTCAAAATGGTTTTAGGTATCATGCATCAAGGGTCAAGTCCTAAGTTATCCAATTCACAGATTTTCACAATTTATCCTACTAGACAGGCTTATGTTGTAACCTTGTCATTGTGGTTTTGTCACGCAGAGGTTGATTTGGTAATCCCGATTTCTTGTTTTCATGCTAATTATTGACTATAAAGGATTGGTTCCACTAAGAGGGCCTGAGCTCTTTTGGAAGAGTGTTCTTCATGTCGTGCTTTCGGTTATTTAGTCGGAAAAATGTTGAAGATTTATGGGAGAATTTTTCTTATTTGTCATCTCTGGGTTCTCGATCACAACCCTTTCAAAGTGGTGTATTTGTTTTAATTTCTAGACATTGAAAGGTTGTTTGTCATTTGTAAATTTCCTTCCCCACTCTCAGAGAACATCTTGTCCTCATTTGAGCATTTTGTATCCTTTTCTTTTTCCATTTTTAGTAAAACTAGTGTTGATGAGTTTGCAATTCTACATCCAAACTTATGGGCAGTTTAATGAACGAGGAAGATGGGTTGAATTTGAAAACCGTTTAGCAGTTATTTACTGGATGTGGAGTTTTAAATTAATGGAATTATAGTTTTGGAAAAAAAGTGAGAAGTTAGCAACTTTTTGGACATTCTTGATTGAGGAAAAAAATAAATCCGTAATCAAGCTTCATAAAACATTCATACCAAATCAGTTGTACACTCTGTATATGATAGATAGATTTTCATGTTGCTGCTCAAAAAAGAAAATGAACGGTTAGTTTCTGTGCAGGTTTCTCCCAATCCAAGAACTTAATTACTAGTAAAACCAATTTTGATTTAAAAAACTAATAAAGGAATCAAACAAAAAAAGCTTGACAATTTTTGGGTAAAAGATGAATGAGCCCTTAGCTTTTCTCCTTTTTTATTTTGGGGCCATGTTAGATCATCAATTGTCCTAGAAGCATAAGCTGCTCTAATACCATCTTAGATCACCAATTTTCTCAAAAGCTTAAGTTGTTAGAAAAGAGGCCTACAAAGTATATCAATATATCCAACAAAGAGAGTTCAAAAAGCTTCGAAATTTTCTGCAGTAAAAACCATATAGACCTACTAAAACCTTGGACTATCAATGTAAGAGGAGAGCTTTAGTTGGCAGCGTCATTGCGTGATGCAGTACTTGTGGGATAATAATAATAAAAAAAGTAAAAAAAAAAAAAACACACACACACACACACACACACATTCCTATGAGAATCTTGAACTCCTGCACATGGGTTCAAGCCTCAAAGGATCATTTTTTGAGGTTGTTGTTTGCAGCTCAACAGAAGAGTGCACCCGTCAATGGACAGCTTTTTTGGATTTTACAGAGTAGCATTTCGAGATATCTATAGATGTGGAGGGGCATAGTTTCCTTTTTCCACGCCCTGTATGCATGGATGGACCCCTTTACAGCTGCTTGATATAAGTCACTTCACTTATTAGAAAACCGTAGGAGGTCAGAATCACTGTGAAACAGGTAGGACCCAAATTTGAATGTGAACATGTAATTGTATGCCAAGATCAGAGTTTGAACCCATGGCCATAGGATACTACATAATACTATTTAAATTATAATTTGTCAAAAAAAGATGTTAAAATCTGAATTTCAGAGGAAAAAAATTCAAATTGATACCATAATAGAAATCTTAAGAGGGTATAGAGTGTTAGTTTCATATTACAATTATCGGGTAGGTGGGGAAATTAGAATATAGGATCTATTACCTACTCAGATACAATAATAAATTGTTGACCACTAGCTCATCTAAAAGCTTAACTTGTTACCGATATAGAGAGGAGTAATTTATAATTTATATATTCAACAATACCATTTAAATAGACCCCACTAATATACCAGAATGATTATCATTAAAATAAAAAGGAAGGACGCTACAACGGTGTCACACTATACACAGGCAATAGAAAATAAACAAAAAGAAAACCCAAAATACAAAATAGTATATGCACTCCCCCAAAATGTATGAATATCTGTAGAATTGAATTCTATCAAATTTTTATTGGATTTCTTTGTTTTAGAATTGCATTTAAACTAACAGGTCTATGCTAGTTTTAATTCACAATTGGTTTTACTGAAATTGGCTTCTCAGATAAGGAGAAACTGAATTTTTAGCAGAAGCTAACATTTCAATACTTATTTAATTGGAACTCTCTCATCCAAAAACATTTTTGCTTGAAACAAATTGGGTTAGAAACTAGACTATTAAACAATTATTTCTGGAATGTTTCATAATTTTTAGACTCTTGGATTAGGAGTCATGATTTTTCAAAGTTAGGATTCTGCACAGCATGAATTTATCCTGTAAGATAAGTTGTGAAAATTTGTGAATTGGATGGACTTAGGACATGACCCTTGATGCATGAGACCTAAAACCATTGTTTACATGTTGACAGGATGCTAGGAGCCTTGTGGGTAGATGAGTTGGGATGCAATAGTGCAAATCTAAACTTATGGCTCATCACCTAATAACCTAATTAAACAAGGATTCATACTAAAATTGCTTAGTAATACGGTTTCATGATTATTTGGTTTAGGTTAGCTACACATCGCTTTCTTGCTTCTTGTGTTTATGTACTTTTGGACACCAACTAAGCAATTTTACATTTCATGTATATTTCATTTAAATTTCTCATTTTCCCACAAATTGTTTTTGGGAGTACCTCACATGTATTATAATTGTTTTCCAGATATTTCATGACTCATATATGCATGGATAAAAGTCCAAGAGATATTCCAATGGGTGACTTTGATCGCTATGGGATTGCTCCTAGTATCTCATCTCAACAGTTGAACGATTATCTAGTGGGGTATGTCAACCATATCAGCTTAGGGAATAAATAGGGGCACTACCTCGATGATGCCTCTAAATGCAATATGTGTGGATCCATGGGTTGTAGAAGCCATGAGTTACACATGGTCTAGCAAAACCTTTATTTATATTATTGTTGATAACTATCACCATTGAGAGACGATACACGGCTAAATGACACATGAGATTTTTGAGATACATGATATTTTGCGTTGGCACATGCTTTACCATACACTGTTTTGAGACATGATTTATGAAGTTACACGAAACATGGTTTATACAATAATAGTGTACTCCTTTATTTTGAAGATATATACAGTAGATATTTATTCTTATTCCTTGATGTCAAATTGGTATATTGCTAAGCATGCTTTATTATTCACTGGGTTATGAGCTCATTCCATTATATCACTTATTGGGGAAATAATAATAATAACTATAATAAAACTAATTCCATTATTAACATTTTTCACGTGAGCAACTGAGGCCTAGACAACTATGGCGTGGACAAGAGCTCCTATTTCTATTATGATCTCTATTAGGATGTTGAGTCATTCTTGTACTTTTGGTTAGCTAGATAGTGGGTGGTTAGCTTGAAACATCTGAAATTTTAATATGTCAAGATTTGTTTTACTAGTTGTTGGATTTTGTACATGGGTTGTTTGTGTCCCATATCTATTGTCCAACCAATGAAAACTCTAACAATCCCTTGAGTAAACTCTTCATAAGAATGACCAATAGTAGATTTCAGTGAGTGATCTAGCATACTAACTCAAGGGAAGATTAGACTTTGCTGTTACACAAATATATTCCATCTTGACAAAAAAAAGTTTCCAACACCATAACATAGATGACCTAAGATATTGAGCTGTTGGTTAACTAAAGCTTTACTCATTGGTAAGTTAAAATGACCCAAGATTTGAGTCTATTGTAATCACAGGATTAAAAAATCCTTGCATTAGGCGGTATAAGAGTCACACAATGTTGCCAATAATTTTAATATGATATGATTCTCCATCAATGTATTCCAAACAAAATAACATATTAAGTCTTCTCCTTCAATAGTTGAGATATATCAGCCTATCATGTAGGGTTAATCATAGCGCAGCTATCCCGTGATAGATGGCCCACTTTTATTATGAACTCTTCAAAATAGATTAAATACCCGTGTCAGACAATGGAGACACCTAGACAAGGGTGTGAGATAGCCCATTTTTATCATGGACACTTGTATATTTGTATTAACACTATCACGACATGTATACATGGTTTAATAATTGCTAGAAAAAGAATAAAATACATTTTATTGTATGTTATATGGAACACCATTTTATCTCACATAACAAATTAAAAATATAAAAATATGATAGTTTTTTGCCGAGTCCTTGTACCCTTAAATTTGAGGTTTGATGGGTCCAACCTCTAGATACGTATCGGTACTGGTACCCGTACTCGCACCTGACACCCATACCCAAGTCCATGTTTACATGTAACATAGCTTATGACTTATATCTCTTATAAGTGAATCTCATTCACAAACATAAACCATATTTAATGTAGCTTAGGACTGAAGTCGCTAAACTATTCATCTCATGAATCATGCCCATTTTATGAATACAAACATTTCAAAATAAATAAATAAATAATATTTCATTTCTACTAAAAAATTAGAAATTCATTGGTTTTATGGCATACTTCCTAACATGAGTCATTCAAATCAAATAAATAAATTAGAAAAACTTAATCTCATTAATGGGAATAGCATGATTATGGACTTTATTTCAATTCAATTTGAGCCATAAAATTAAATCTAGATCAATTAGAGAGTCAGTATTAATCACATCACTAGTCTTTATGGACTTTATTTCAATTCCATTTGAGTCATAAAGTCAAATCTAAATCAATTAGAGAGTCAACATTAATCACATCACTTGTCTTGCAATCTTGGGCTTGATCTCCAATGGACCCTATTCATGCTCAGCCCCACCATGTTTTCATACAAGCCTTCAAATTTGTCTACAATCCTACTAAACTAGCATTATTTCTTATGCACTACAATAATGAAAAGAAACTTGATATGAGGCCTACAAGAGTTACAATAGAACAGAGATAGAAGATAACATCAAGGATGGCAGGATGCATGCAAGCCCTATTTAAGATTACGTAACTGAAAACTAATTGGTAAGTTTGACGGTGAGCAAGGGGAAATGTTTACTGATGTAGGTCGCTACCGACGATTGGTTGGACAATTGATTTATCATTGTTACTTGCCCAAAGATTACTCATATTGTTAGTGTGGTCAGCCAATATATGCATGCTCCTTGTTGCCCTCATTTTGAGTTGTTTGTTGTATCTTGTATTACCTATAGAGTTCACCTAGACACCGATTGCTATATCAGCATACTACTTTCGCACACCACACTTTATCTCAGTACACATCATTTGTGCCCATTTGGATATCAACTTCTAAACAAAGATGAACGGTTCAAATATCAATTTCTGAACAAAATCCAATTGTTCGAACAAAAATCTTGTTCAATAGTTGATATTCGAACAATTAAATTTTGTTCAAAAGTTGATATTCGAACAATTAATTTTTGTTCAAAAGTTGATATTCAAACATTTGTTCTTTGCTTGGAAGTTGATATCTGAACAACACAAATGGTGTACTGAGAGAAAGTGTGGTCTGCAAATAGAATTACCCCAAACCACGACATAAGAAGACTCCTCAGTGACATTCACATCAAGATGCTCAATCCAATTTGTAGGACCCAAATTCTTCCCTACTGAGGGGAATTGATGCAATTGAAATTACATACCAATTTCAAATTAGGAAAAATGGATGCTCCATTTCAAAAAAAAAAAGAGGATATAAAAGGGCTGATTAGATCTTGATTTTATTTAATTAAATGTAGAACCATATAGGATTATGGGCTTACTTTTCGTTTTTCTTGTTTTTAGGGGTGTAATGGGTATATTTTAGCAGCATGGGTTTTCTATAGTCAATGTAGTTTTTGTAATCCTCAAATCTAAAAAAAAAACATCGTAGGCTTTTAACTTAGCATCTCTAATTGTTTTTTAACCTCCTTATTAGCAAACTTCTCTCTCTTAAAATTTTCTTCTTTTTTATCCTTTTACCACTTTTTACGAACATAACTAATAAGATCCAAAATCAAAAGGGTTTTGTTACTATTTAATAATACAAACAATTTCACCTAATAGAAACATAAGAAAAGAAAGTTAAGTACTTGATCAAATCAACAACTTGACGACAAATAGGGGAACTTCATTTCTATTTATCTTATCTATTGGTTCATTTTTTTTGGAGGGGTACATTGAATTTTGCTATGAATTACATTATATTTTACACATTAGCTAAACCAACTATAGGAAAATGATGCAGTGAAATACAAGTTCATCAATATTTTATAGGATTGTACAGAACAACAATAAATCCGAGCTTTGAATTTTATCCCCAAATTATTATAATCTCGAGTTGGATATACAAAGTAAAATATAACAATTGTCATCCCCATTTCAACTAGATTATTGATCCAAAATTGGCAGTGGCATATTACATGGCTGCCGAAAGTCCATTAAGTAAATATTTGGAAGACAATATAAAGATGAAGGACAAATATAGGGGATGTAAAAGTCAACCAACTAAAAGCTTTAATCGTTACAATATTTAGAGTAAGTTGGCAATTTCAGTAAGATAAAACTTAGAATTTGGTCAGAAGAGTTTGAGCTTGATGGTAAGGGTAGCTAAGTTAGAAATGAATGCCCAAAGCGTTGTCGTATGAAGACTGGTGATGCAAAATATAAAAAGCTCAAGGAAGAATAAATTCAAAGAAATGGCAATATTTGAAAATTAGCATGATTTCAAAGAAAAACCAATAGGAACCATTCATAATCATGTTTCTAGTATTATTAGAATCTTATTTTATGATTAGTTTATATTTTCTAGGATTTTTAGATCAAGGGTATTTTCGTAATTTTTACATTTGCTAACATGAGCTGCAAGGGTCGCCCATGGATCATCTTGTGGGTCAAGTTATTTAATTGGGTTTTATTTATGTTTATTATTTGGTCTTAAATTGGTTTTGAAAGTCAAAAGATATTTTAGTAGTTCCCTTTTTTTAGTTCTAGTTTGTTTAGAAATTTTCTTAATCCTATATAAAGACACGTAATGCTTATACTTCAATAAAATTAATATTTTAAAGAATTTTTAGAGCTTTTGAAGTTTTTTTATGGATTGTGTAATGCAATGAAACCCTAGGTATAATCCCTAATTAATTCTAGGAGTGATTCTAATGAAAATCATGGAAAGAAGAAAAAGAACAAATCTGAAATTTCACATGAAACACATTTAAGGCATTAAGAATTAAAGATTTTGAATAATGTTGAGTCTTCATGTCATTATAGCAAGTTTTAGTAATTAAGGGTATAATGATAATTCCAATAATTGTTGGACATAGGTTGTAGGGGTCACCCATGGATTTTATTTTAGATCAAGTCATTACATGGGTCATTATACATGGGTTTTATTATGTTTAAAATAATCTTAATGGTTAAAAGTCCAAATTTTCTATTTTGATATTGAAGTAGAATTAGAAGTTACTAAAGTTTCCTATTATGATTAAAGTAGAATTGGAGAATATTAGTAGTTGCTAAATATTTTTTGTTTCTAAATTTGAGTTATAGTCCTTATAGAATTAAGAGTCTTTAACCTATAAACTAAGAAGCACGGACACAGATATGAATGTGGATGTAGATGTGGATGTGGACACGGATGCGGACATGGGACACGGCGATTTCAAAAAAATAAGGACACAGACACGTTGGGAACACGATAATAAAATATATTTTCATAATTTTTATTTACTATCTAGATTAATATTACATCCGCAAACGATCAATATTAACAAAAAGTAATTTTAAAAATTTTTTTTTTTTAAAGCACTTTTAAATTAACACTGATAGTTTATATCTTTTTTTTATAGATGATTTATTAAGTATTTAAATCTAAGAAAAACATAATAAATATTTAACATTCATCAAAAGTACTAAATAAAAAGGGAGGAAAGACAACTTGGCATGTCTTTAGTGTGTCCCTGAAGTGTCCCTGGCGAGTCCCCTGAAAATAAATTAATTAAATAAAGGGACACGCCATGTGGTGTATCCCATGCATGTCCCCAAAGTGTTTGTGTGTCTCTGAAGTGTGCATGTGTCCAACACGGATAAGGCACTTGTTTTGGAGTATTAGTGCTTCATAGCCTATAAATATATATGTAATCTCAATGATTCAATAGAAGAGTTAATATTATGAAAAATTGAGATTGTGTTTGTATGACTATATATCCCTTGTGAGGGTGAAGCGCCGCTCTCTCTCTCTCTCTCTCTCTCCTTCTTCTATCTGGCAAGGTTCATAGTGCTTAGAACAGTCATCCTACAGCCCCTAAAACATATGTTTTCATTCCCAAAACCCTACCCTTTTACAAACTCTTAAACTCATATATTTTTAATACTTTCGCAGCCACAAAATCCCACTAAATCCAGCCCTATAAATCTATTGTTGTTGCTGCCAGTATACTTATCCCGGGCTCACTTCTTGTGGGAAAGAAATCCCTACTAGTCCTACATCAGATTCCTAGACCTAAATTCTCCTTTCCCTCTTTTATTTTCTGCACTTTTATCAGCCCAAAATATTTTTCATGGGTTCTGTTCGCAGCATTCAAAACAGTGCCAAAATTCAATATTCCTGCTTATTACATTAAGCTCTTACCCTAATTCTTCATATACTAGTAAAGGCCCTAACCTTCCCATTACTTTTCAGCTTGAAATCACAATAAAAACCCACAAATCCAGCCTTACAGTTCTCACAGCACTGTCCCTAATTGTCCTACATCAACTGGCAAAGGAATGCCAGCATCGCACAAGTATTTTGCATAAGCATATTGCATTTAGCTTTAAGACACTTGGCTCTCAAATTGCAAAATTTGCCCAACATTGACCCCAGATTTTTCCTTTGATTTTTTTATGCTGAAACATATTGAAAACAAACAAAAATAACCAACACAAATGAAGTACACTGAAGTGCACCCTAAAAGCCGCTAAAGTAGATGTCAAGAGGGTTCTGCAAAGATCTCATGCCTGAAGCCCTCTCAAGCAGAGGACTTCCTGCAGAACTACTGGGAGATCTGACCGAAGTGCACTGCAACTTGCAGACAAAAAATTGATGATCTTGTGAGTGTGCTTGAAGCCCACTCGAGCACTCGTACAAACTTTTGTCCAATTAGGTCTTAGATTCCGGAAAACCTTAGGGTTTCTATTTGGTAAGACCATGACTTCTAACTTTTTTTTGATGAGAGAAAACCTTGTTTATTCGCAAGTTTTCAAAAGTTTTTGAAACCCATGTTCTTCATTCTATGAACTTGATTTTCATGTTGTATACATCACCTTAGAGAGTTCCAGATTAAGTGATTTCATAAAAACCAAAATACATCTTCGTTTAGCAAATTTTGGTTGTTTGGGTAATGAGGTCGCGAGGTGCGGAGATTGGAGCAAAGAATTCAATGGAGCTGTCAAATCAAGAGTTCTGAGGTGTTTAGAACCACAAGGAGTGCATAGCAAGTGAGGAGCTTTGTTGAAGTTGTAAGATTGAGGTTAGCAAGGGTTGGATTGCAAGTTCTTCATCTTTAGTCTAGTAAACCCTTGATTGATCATCGATTTTGTTTGATTGGGTGTGTTCATGATTTTTCCTAACAAGTGTTTTCCATACAACTCATGGTCTCCTATTTTACTTTAATTTGGGTGGTTGCCATTATTGTGACTAACTACAATCATAATTGACTTAATAAATTAAGTGGCCATAGTTTAAATTGAACTAGATACATAAATAATACTTAGATTTTGACCTATTCACCCCCCTCTAGATTATGCTACATAGATTTGACTACTGGTGTCTGGTGTGGCATGTACCCAAGTGTCGGATTCATCTAATTCTCATATACGAGGACAACAGGACCTGTATCAATTTAATATTTTTCTAAATATTTCTTTTATTTTTTAGGGTGAAATGATATTTACAAATTAATGTAAATCATGTTGGGTGTGGGCATGCATGTCTAATTAGACTCCTTGGACACACCTCATACCCTTGCCCAAGTGTCTTGCGTCTAGCATGAGTGCTTCACACATTTAGAGGAGTCCGAGTAACATACTACACAAATTCATTATGAAAGATGCAATCCAACCAACCGTAGAAGAGGGTGAGAGAAGGGAATCAATACAAGAAACCAACTATTAGGAACCAATAAATTCTTTAATTTATATCCAATGACAATACCAAGCAGAAATAGAAAATAATACCAAAGCATAAATGAATCTGCAAGACTGAACAGAACAGACAGGAAAAGAGAGGTACCTGAAAGTAAAGAAAGAAAAGGAAACAGGAAAGAAAGAAAACTCACGTATAATGTACAATTCAATTTTCCAATTGCATACTGGTCGACTCAAATGAGGAATCCTCACTGTAGGATCACCATAAGTTATCTGTAAATCACAATTTGGCAACATATCTATCGATGGCTTGCAGAACAAAGGGAGAAAATTATGGCAGGTAAAAAGCTTGGTGTTCGAGTATATGATTACCAGCATATAGATTCCTCCAGGTTTAAGAAGCCTACAAGCAGAAAGTAATCGTTCTTAATGAATAACAATACCATTATAAAGAAAAATAAAAAGATATATTGTAATTTATAAAAATATGCAATTGATTGATTCTATCAGATCCATTCTTCAGTAGTACATAGGCTCCGGCTTCTTCCTCTACCTGAGCCACTACTTGTGTGTGTAATTCATGGCAGTTTTTTATTATGGAGCTATGTGACCATTTAGTTTCTACAACAAATTGCAATCAACAAATAACTTTAGAAGCTCATCAATCACACAACCTGCTCACTTCCCCCAGCATTTGAGCAGCACTAATTGGAGCATCGGTACCGCACTTAAAAGTCAAAAGCATATGTAAAAGATTAGAACTTGCAAACAGTAGTCCGAAGATAACTAAAAGAAACAATTGGAAAACACAACTTACCATCAATGAATCAAGAGTTCCTACAATGGATTCCGGTGGACCATGCATGCAAATAGTGAAAAGTATCATCAACCCAATGTAGTTTAAAAAAATTGCAAAATTTGACAAAACATGTAATAGAGAGACTCCTGCATACCTTTATCAATGACACCATCAAATGATTCATCTGGGAAAAAGCTCATATCCCTAGCATCCATTTGCATGTCTGTTGACTCTTATAAGGAAAATACACTAATAAATGTGTTTGCTCAACAAAACACAATACACGATATCCTAAAATGAATAAACCTTCATAGGATACATTTCAGCTGTGGAATGTGCTCATACTTCCTTCTCATCATTTCAATGGCCACCGACGAAATGTCAATATTCATTATGTCTTCGTACCCATCCTTAACCATATCCTCTGACATAACTGCAAAGCATAGCACAAAGCTCATGGAAAAAGTACAACAATGACACCACAAATGCTACATGTGTTTTTAATATCATTCAGAAATAAACATCATCCATAGTTGTGAAGAAAGGCATTGTGAATTTGTGATTATTGTCAAAGACAAGATGCCAATTTGAGGAAAGAATGATTATTCTTAATAGATTGATTTGTTTTACAAGATTAGTCACCTTAGTTCTCCATCTAATGGCCCACCAAAACACACTAACATATCCAAAACTGAGAATTCTGCAAGATTACGTAAAATATAAATAGAACCTTAACAATTGTACTCTAATTCATTTATAAATTTAGAGATCCTCTAAATAAACTGAATGATGCTTAGCATAATAAAACATACAAAAACATACATAATTATTTTCTTCTATATAGGGAACCTGTTTACCTACCTGTAAGCTAACAGTTCACTGATAAACAAAATGACTGAAAGTCCCTGACTACGACTTACATGTGTCCAACCATTAGAAGAAATGCATAAAATGTAATTTAAACTTCAAACCTGATTCAAATGGTTCTCTCTCTCTCTCTCTCTCTCTCTCTCTCTCTCTCTCTAAAACTTCGAACTTGATTGGAGCTTGTTGTGGGCTCGAGTGCTCTATTGCCCATGCACGGTCATGCTACCAGCCACCCTGAGCTCCAACCATGGCATCATTAATTTTGGTCGTAAATTTTCCAGGGTCTGACACTTGATATGCACTCAAACCGCCTTTGCTTTAGGTGCTCACAATGCGCTTTAGAGCCGGGAAAATCCCCATTTAGATTTGTTTCATGTTACCATTACTTCATCATATATAAAGAGCTGTTAGTGTGATTAGCGCAAAGCCCTGAACATTAGCAACCATAACAGAGTACCTAGAGTATTTTTTATCTTTGCATCCATAGTTCAAGAAGCTCTCTTGTTTTCTTCAATCTAGTGTCATATAATTGAGTGAGTTTGCATTACATGACCAGGTTGAGCTGTTTACATAAAAACACCTCACTCTGCCCTGCATCATTCTGACAACCTGTGGCCATTAGGTAAATGGAACTGTTTCTGAACAGAGATCAAGACGAGGATCTTCATGGTGGACTAATGAATCAAAGGAAATTGTCTGGTCCAGAGCCACATAAGAGTGAAGATCAAGCTCATGGAGCTTTGAAGGAGGATTCCAGAGTTAGGTGAACTAGGTAACATTGCAATTTCTTTCTTCTAAGTCCAGTCATTGTTTGATTTTTGTAGATTTGTTTGGGTTGTTGAGATCGTGGTTTTTGTCCTAACAGTTTCCCTAGGGTTTTCCATGTAAAATCATTGTGTCATTATTCTTGTATTTATTTTGTGGTTGGTATATTATCATCAGCATTCCTCAAATTGAAGTTGATAATGGGTTGGTAATTTATCATATTTTTAAGTTCGGCCTATTCACCCTATAGGTGTAAACAGCTACAGACTCCACGATTTAATAAAGTGGTTGAGAGGAAGAATAGGATACTCCAAGAGATGGCTAGAGCCATGTTACACTCTATGAGAGTTGTCCTCGAAACTTGTGGGCCAAGGCCATTAATACTAAATGCCACACATATGGTGAGGAAGATGATGTTGGTGAAACTTTTGAGAGTGAGGATCCTAGTCTAATAACTTTGGAGTGTCTACCCACATCTAGTGAAAAGTCTAGAGAAGAAGTGAGTGAGGAGCTAGGATTCATATCCAGTGATCAAAACATTCCTTCCCAGACTATAAATTATAGAATGTTCTTTACTGCCTCGAGCAGGAACGAAGAGCTTAGTATGGGAGACTGGTTGACTACCTCTTGGATATGTGTTTTGTCTGATGGAGAGTGGAAAGAACTTTATTCATTTATAGAGATGAGGATGACAAGTTTTGCTCAAATCTATGTGGAAGACATTATTGTTGGCTCCACTACAGACCACTTTGCTCACTACTTCAAAGAGCAAACGAGACATGAATTTGCAATGAGCATAGTGTGTATTGGTTATCGTTCGTTCCAAAACAAATTGGTGAACTGAGCTACTTCTTGGGTCTCAATTTTAGACAAATGAAGGATGGGATTTTTCTATCTCAATCCACTCATGCAAAGAAGCTCATTAAGAAATTTGAAGCTTAGCAAGGACACTAACGGGAAATATGTTGATTCTAATCTCTTTAGGAGTATGCCTGATGGCTTGTTGTATCTTATTGTTAGTCAACTTGACATAGCCTTTAGTGTTGTATTGTGTGCTCATTACCAATCCTGTCCCAAGGAATCCCATATGTAAGCAGTTAACAGAATCATACATTATGTGAAAGGGACTCTTGGTTTTGGCTTATGGTATCCCCAACACCAATCTTGATGCCTATTCAAATGTTGATTGGGCTGGCTACATAAAGAGCACACCTTATGGATGCTTCTATGTGTGGAACAACTTGGTAGCTTGGTTCCAAAAAGCAAATTTTTTTCTACTCATTGCTGAGGTAGAGCACATAACTGTTTGACGCTCTTTTTATCAACAACAACAAAAAAATTATTACATAAAGATAAAGAAAGAATGTGGACCATTCACTCATCTAGAGTATTTTCTTGCATATCCAACTTTGATAAGATTATTGATTATCCAAATGCACCATTCTCAAATCCTCTTAATTTCATGAAGTGATTTGGAATGCAAATGTGCTACTTGAATTAAAAAAAAAATATGATATAGATTGGCACATAAGAAACTAAGAATCTTTTTAGGGAAGTTTGAAGTATAGAGAACTTGTAGGATAAATTTATTTACTTATTTATTTATACAGATTGGAGAGCTTTGTGCGAGACACAATTTCGTCATCATTTTACTTTTCTTGGTGGACTTCTTGTCCTCCAAAACTCTTCTGTACAAAGCTATTGGGAGCTTTTGCATTAAATCACTTCGGATGAAATAGATGCTCACAGGTTATGCCATTGTTAAGGGCATTACGACTATGTTTTGTGACAACACAAGTGTGTCAATGTTTCTAAGAAACATGTTTAAAACTCTGACTAAGAAAAATTTTCTGATGTCACCTAAGAAGCACAGACACTAACACTGACACAAATGTGGATGCGGATGCGGACACTAGGACTGGCCTTGGCAGCAAGCCAGCAAAGCAGCTGCTTTAGGCTAAAAAATAGGGCCCCCATTTAGAAACAATCCTTATACTAAGGCTAAACACAATTGTTTTTGTTAGGTCTCGATTAAATGGAGGGCCCCAATTATTTTGATTTTATCTTGCCAAAACCCACCCAAGTCCAGCCCTCAACACCAAATCCAAAAGCAAAACTAATTTTTTTAGTGGACACTCAATTATTTTGATTTTAACTTAACAAAACCCAACTAAGTGCAGTATTGGTTTGGGAATAGGCTATTTTAGTAACTTTTTGACTTTTTGGCTAAAATATGAGGTGAAAAAAACTAGCATATTTGGGATGATTTTTTGACTTTTTACGAAAAAATGTGTAAAAAGTAGAGAAAAAGAGAATCTTTGACCTTTTATATAGTTCTTTAACTTTTTGACTTTTTTAGTAACTTTTTTGCTTTTTGACTATTATACTGCATTGCCAAACCAACCGCAAATACCAAACCCAGAATAGACTTTTTATTAGTGGAGGGCCCAAAGTAATTGATTTTGACTTTACCAAACTTCTTCGTAACCCATTTTACCATTCTGAGATAGAATTTTTCTAGGTCTTGATATTCTCTCTAGAAGGTTCTAGTTCAATTGTTTGTCAACTTTGCTTGAAAATTGAAATCTCTAGAATTTGAATTGATTGTTGCTTCTTGGATTATGGATTCGATTGTTTATCTAATCATATTTCCTATAAAGTAGAAGAATTAATTCAATATCAAGCAGGAACTCTTGATTCAATTTTATGATTAGAAAAGAACAGTAATGTTTAGGTGATGGTGCAGCTAGTTTAATTTTTTGATATTGTAACTCAATTTTATTTTTTATTTTTTTGTAATTTATTTTTATTGTTTTAACAATTAAAATATAAAACAAGACTAAATTTTATCATTTGCAGTTATTGTATATTAGGGGTTCACTTAGGCTCCTGAAAGCTCACGCCGATTCTAACGGATACAGACATGGTAATTTCAAAAAAATGAAGACACAAACACAACGGGACACAATAATAAATTATTATTTTTTATATATTTTTATTTGTTATTATGTAGATCAATATTACATCTATAAACAATCAAAATTAACAAAAACTAACACTAATTCAATATATATAAACACTTTGAAGTTAACACTTATCGTTTATTAATTATTTAAATCTAAACAAAGAGTAATAAACATTCAACATCTAGCATCCACCAAAAAAACTATAAAAAAATGGGGAAAAAACAAGTTGCCTTGTCTTTAGTTCAATATGTCTCCAATATGTCCCCTGAGAACAAATTAATTAAATAAAGGGACATGCCATGTCTTCACCGTGTCCTCGTGTCCCCACCTTGCCACATGTTCAACACCACTACAGCACCCATTTTGGAGTGTCAATGGTTCATAGGATCTAGTGGAGAATATTGTTGTGTCCTCAAAGTTCATTGGCACAATGTCATCTAGCTGACCTAACCTTTTCACAAAACTTTTAGAATCTCTCATATTTGAGTCTATTTGAAAGTCTATTATATCCATTGGATAATCAAACTAGTAGTTATTTTTACTTCTTTATTTTTACTTCTTTTTCTACAAATTAAAATAGTTATCGTGCAAGCCATAATAGATCCATCAAGTACAGAACTAGACAATCAACAAAGCAATTTCATATTTACACATACATTTTTAATCTACAAAAGTTCAATCACTCTTTAGAGAAATGCTAGAGATCCACAACTTTAGACCCGAAGTGATGTGGCAAGGGAGTTGGATCCAATATGGTTGAGTGTGTGATGAATCAAAAGTTGACACCTATCATGCCACATCATTGTGGGTCAAATTGGGGTAACTTTTTAGGGGTCTCAAACATTTTTCCACTTTTTATTAGAATGTAACGAAGAGCTTCTTGTTTGTAACAAGATGAACTCATAATTCAAGCCAAGGGAGGGCCTAATATGATAGAAAAGAAGCATAATACCCATCACATGGTTGGAGGGACTAATATGATAGAAAAGAAGCATAATACCCATCACATGGTTGTTACAATAGATATTATACCTATATTACATGGAACGTGGATCGTTCCAATACGTGGAAAGGGAACGGGAATGAGAACGAGAACAAGAACATGGTACGCCACATGCTCTAAAATACGGTACAATAGGGGTAAGCTTGTATATATTACACTTAAGAATTTAAAGTACTTCTAGAGTAATTTTTTTCTTAACTATTAAGCATCCAAGAAGATGTAATTTTTTTTTTTTTTTTCATGTAGCAAAATATTTTTATGAGCATTATGACCCATTTTTTATGTTTTGTCTTGTCAAAACTAACCTCATCTTAGATTTTAGTTCAAATATTTAGTTTTTCTCTCCTAAGAAAAAATTGAAGGAAATATATTAGAAAAAACTTTTGAGATCACTTTAGATCACTAGATTTACCATTTCGGATTGGAAGTGTACCATGTTTCAGAACATTTGTACCAATACGTAATTTTGCCAGGATATTAATGTTTTTGGTAACATAGTATTATACCAGTTCAAAAGCATCTTCAATTTAGAACATATTTTTCTAGTAATTCAAATGTAAAAGAAGTTTTGTCACCTTTTTTTTTGTCTCTGCTTACCCAAAAATGGCCATGTTAGTGATTGCTTTTTGTACACTCTGTGCTGGTTAAGAAAAGGATCATCTAATAGTGTGCCTTTGTGATTCTTGCCGTGTGCTTCAATTCATGGGGCAGGGCTCAAGTCCCCTTCTCCCAATTTTAAAGTTTCGCTTAAGAGAGAGAGAGAGAGAGAGAGAGAGAGAGAGAGAGAAGAATGGTCAAGTTCATGAATTTACGTATACAATTTAACTTGGTCAACTACATTAACAATGACTTGTTACGCTGTAATGATCAAAGCTGTCTCAGTCACAGATTAGAGGGTAATATCTTTCTCTTCATGCAAATTGGGTATCCTAGAGCCTTATATCCCCTAGTAAACTACTAGCTTTGAATACAATTATCATTAATCAGTCAACAGAAGACTAAATATTGTCCTTCTATCGATACATGGACAAGTTCAATAAGTTCTCCACAAGTTTGATACATTCTTCCAATCTTTCCCAACGATTAAAAGTGACCCAAGAGAAGCATATATCACTTCTTCCCTTAAAGTTATAGACAGCCATTTGCATGAATCAACTTTTTTCATGGTAGATTCAAAGCAACAAAACAAAAAAGTTAACCCATTAGAAACATAAACTAGCTTTGGCTCCACAAGAAAAGGTACCAAAAAATAGAAGGAAAACAGGGTGTGTACCATATGTACTTCATAACTAAATGAGAAAATGCCATAACTTCATATTTTCTGAGTCATAACTAAAAAAAATGTCACAACTAAACACAGTATGAGGCATAACTAGAAAATTTTTGATTCATAATTAAAGAAGAAAATTAGTCATAACTAAATAAGAAAATAGCATAACTAATGGTTCATATCGTACACCCTTTACAAGGGTGTGTATGTTAGAATTTCCCAAAAACGAATTAGAGGCTTCAATATTTACTTACCTTCTCTAATGACATAATGGGGGTGTTTGGCATGAAAGTTTTAGCCTTTTGTAGGCTAAAATCCACAAAAAAACAAAATAGGCTAAAATAGCTAATAAGATAAAATATAACATCAAACCCATAATCATTTTACTTTTTCTCTCACAAACATCACATCCAACTACAAAAAAAAATCCAATCATCTACCCAAATACAAAAATTTTAGCCTACTAAAATAGCAACTTCTCAAACACCCACAATATATTCAAGACAAATAAGAATTGCAGGCTTAAATATTTTACATACCAAAAAAAAAATTAAAGGCTTCAATTCTTCCATCAGAATCTGTGGACATAAAAACCGTTCAAGGCATCATCCATTTAAGTGCCCAGCGCCCCTTGGTATTTGGGTTGTACATGTATTTTAGTATATATATATACATACACACACATGTATATATAGATATACATGTCAGCAAAGTCCTTGGTCATGGATATAAGAATCCTTTTTCTGCCTCAAAATTCATGACATGAGCTCCAAAGTGTAAAGGTTCTTGTATAGTTTTGGTAACACCACGGATGCGCCATTGCATTTTTAGAGCTTTCTCAGTCAGCCCCAAAATCAAATTGGCATAGAATTGTTTGCAATCAATAGTCAAATATGTCTGGTGCAGCCACTGTACAAGTCTTACTCTTTATTCTCAAGAGGATGGCTGCTGATTGTATTAAAAAACAAAAGCAAATAAATTTTTACGTTCTGCCATGACTCGTCAATGGTGAATATGCTAATTTACAACTTTGAAATTCATTGCTTATTGAATGAAACCATCAAAAATACAGTCTTCCTCAATACAATTAAAAAGGACAAGGGAAAATCCGTTTGGTTACTAAGAAAACGGGAACGAGGGACGACAACCGGGACAGAAAATTGGGGAATTGACATTCTAATTTCCAGAAAACAATCCACTCAAACAGTGGTATTCAGTTTTCTGGCATGATCAAGCATTCAAATTCATAGAAATTAAATAGTACAACTGCCAAAAAAACTTCAATTTTATTCTCTCTCTTACAAAACTTAATTAAGCAGCCTTTACAGAAAACAAGGTCTACACCAACAAAATAGAAAAACCCCTAAATTTGCAGATTCAAGGGAAGAATTAGATCGAAATTTCAAAGCACGAGAGAGAGAGAGGGGGATTGAGATTACCGGCATTGCCACAACCGACCATGAGGACGCGAGAAGAGGTGGGGAAGTACTTGCGGACGAAGGGGCGTAGGGCAGAGTAACGCTGGTACCAGTCGAAGGAACCGCCTTCCTGAATGTAACGAGCGTCCCAGTAGAGGGCGTCGCCGTAATTGTATGTGTTGCATGCCGACACGTCTCTGTACATGTTTGATGTGCTGGCGGCGATGGCGGCGGCCCCCTCTCTCTCTCTGTTGGCGTTTGTGTGTAGCAGTTTGTGGTTGGTGAGGGTGAATTCGGGTGTTTCTGTTTGGATTTCGGTTTTAGGGGAGCCTCTATTTACACCCACCATTCCCCACTTTAACCATCTTTTTCAGTAAATACATTTTCGATAATAAACAATTAGTTCAGAAGTAACATTTTCAAAATAAATAACTTGTTCGGAGGTAGTGTTCTGAATTTTTTTTATTTTTTCGACATTTAATTTTTGAATGAGTTTATTTAATGTTCATAATAGTAATTTTACTTAAAAATAAAATTATAATAAAAATAAATTTTATTAAATGTGTGTAAAGGGAGGATTGGGGATTTGCAAATAGAAGCTCCCGGTTTTAGGAGAGTGATGGGGCTGTTTGGCAAGTTGGGTTTGGGCTGCTTTGTGTTTTTTATTTTTTTTTCATTCTCTCTCTCTTTCTCTTTCTCTAAAATTTATTAAAAGATAAAATAGATTAAAATAATTAATAAGATAAAATGTTAAATTAATTATTTCACCTTTTTTTTATAATAAATATCACATATAACTACAAAAATAATCATCTTCCTAAGGCCAAGTTTTGCAAATTGCCAAAAAGTCAAAAAGTTACTCAAAAAGTTAAAAAGTTATCACTATTCATCAAAAGTCAAAAATTACGGCTGCACAACTCTCATTCCTAATTTTCTCCTACACATTAATTTATACAATTTTTTAATACACATTTTTCTATAAAAAGTCAAAAAATTAACCCAAACATCCATATTTTTTTCTCAATTTTTTAGTCCAAAAAGACAAAAAGTACGCTTATTTAGGATACCCCAAATAACTCCTAAATATAAAAATTTTAATCTATTAAAATAACTTATTAAAATAGCAACTTTCTAAACACCCATAATAAAGCGTGTGTGTGTTTTGTAGACTAAGGGTTGCTGTTGTGCTTTATGGCATAGTAGTCTTGTTGTGAGGTTCAGTAGAGGCATTTTTTTATTATATTTTGATAATCTGAATCGTTGATATTGTAAGGTTTATCGATTATATCATTCATACAAAAATTCAAATTAATCGGACACCTGTAACCCCATGATCAAGTCCTAATTGTTTTAAAAAAAACTATTAAAATCATGTTAATCGTTTATTTTTTGAAAAACAAATATACTCTTATTGTGAGGCTACAACTGTCCAATTTACTTGATTTTGTGCATGAATGATTTATTCGATGAATTTTACAATATGATCAATTCAGATTATCAAAAAAGATTCGAGACACGCCCCAATAGGCCTCACAGTAGCCTACTTTAAGGCACAACAGAACCCAACTCCGTGTTTTGTTGGTTGTGGTCTACAACGGTAGCTCTAGGAGACGAATAAATATGAAGAATAATGTTTGAGGGCCCGAAATGCTTGGCTCAAATGTGGCTCGAAATTTTCTTTTTCCCTCAAACATTTTCCTTTCTCTTTTCTCTCTGTTTTCTCTCAATGAAACAGACAGCATTTCTGATGAAGAAGAAAAGGGGAAGGCAGAGGTGGGTGGATGGATGGAAGAGAAGAAAGAGGGAGGGGGAATAGAGACAGAGAGAGAGCCGAAATGGATGTTGATGAAGATGTTCAAATTTTTCTGCAGATTTTTTTTTTTCTGCAGACTTTTTTCATCAACATCATGTTCAGATCTGACTGAAATTCGTTTTGATGTTTTTTTTTTTTTTTTTTTCTGCGCTTTTCTTCAGATTTTTCTGAACTCGTTGGGTCTACAGATCTTGTTTATCATCAAAATGGATGTTGATGAAGATGTTCATGTTGTTGATCAAATTATAATCTGCTCAAGCTCCGCTAGTTTTGAGCTTTCAAATTAACATCCTGTTCATCATCCTTTCCAGGCAAATTAACATCTTCATCAACATCAACTCGTTGGGTCTGCATATTCTTTGACATCAAGAACAAAAAAAAATCAGAAAAAAAAAAATCAGGAATTATTTATCAAGATCTGTTTGTTTGTGTTCCCAAGCTCTTCTTCCTCCTCTGTTTCTCTTCTTCTTCTTTCTTCATCTTCTTCCTCCTCCGTTCTTCTCTCCTTTGAGTTCTAAAAAAAAAAAAGAGAGGTGCCAAAGCCTTTCGAGCCGGAAGTAATTCGGGCTACCTACCAGAACTGAAATATGAATATGAATCGAGAATTCTCAATAATCATCCTTCTAATTAAAGTTCGGCCCTAATGTCCAAGTTTGACCCAGCCTGTTGAATTTTGAGTTTTTTTTTTTTAAATATTCTATAAAAAAAAAAAAAACAATTAGAGAATTGACCCACTTTTCAAATTATTTGAAAAACTAATCTGATTTTTGAAATCACATTTTGAAAATGTGATTTTAAAATTGAAATTACATTTTCAACAATTTCACTTGAAATCGCATATTGAAAATACAATTTATGATGACATGGATTTTACTTTTTGAAATTATATTTTTAACATGCGATTTACATGTTAAAAATCCAATTTCAATTTCAAAATCGCATTTTTAAAATGCGAATTCAAAAATTAAGTTAATTTTCTAAATAATTTGAAAAATGAATCAATTCTTTAAATTGTTTTTTTTTTTAGAATATTAAATAATAATAAAACTCGTTGAATTTTTACCCGACTTACCCGACTTAAGCATGTACCTAAATGTTGATGATTGTTGCAGCCTTGAACAAGGCCTCGTTTAAAGTCTTTTGACTAATTTGTTAAAATAGTAAAAAGTTAAAATATTCAATTAAATTATTTTTTATTTTTTTATATGTTTTTATTAAAAAGTCAAAAATTTTATTTTTTTATATGTTTTTGTTAGAAAGTCAAAAAAAAATAATTCAAATAGTCATTTTTCAAGATTTCGATTGGATCTAAATTTAAGTATTGAAATTCAATCTGTGAAAGGCAGCCGGTCGGCCACCGCCATGCCCAAGCATGCAAAACTAACAGAAATAGAAAAAACAAAAAAAGAGAAGTGAAAAACAAAAAAATCAAAAAACTAAGTCCGAACCATGACCAGTTGGCCTTAGCCCAGGTCTCAACTCAGTTAGCTTGTTTGGCCTAATTCATTGCAGCCAAGGTTGCAAAGGAAATAAATTAAGTCAAATTTTGCTAAGTTCGAGCTTGTTTATTGAGTTTAAACTCGACTTAATAACTAACTAGGTTGGAGCTTGACTCGGTTCAATAATTTATTATTATTATTGTTTATATTATTTAGAAAAAATTTATTGACAAATCCAATCTAAAAGAGAGTATAAGGCATTAGTTACATAAGTATTTTTTTTTCTTAATGAGAAATATTATAGTGAGAAGTATATTTTATTATTTTAGAGGGCATTTTAGTTTTAATTTTATCCCTTAATCTATATGTTAAATTTTTTTATCTGTTTAATTTGTTTGACTATTTGTTTAAATTTTTTTACCTACTTAATTTTTTTGACTATCTATTCAAATATTTTATCTATTTAATTTTTTTATTATCTGTTCAAATATTTTCTTATCTGTTAAATTTTTTTCTTATCTGTTGAATTTTTCTTATCTGTTAAAAAAAATTTGAAAATGGCAGACATATTGAGAACTAGAGATAGAAGATGAAAAGATGAAGAAGAACAGGAAGTGAAATTCATAGACAGACAGATCAAACAACCAAAATTTCGTTATCAAGTAGCAAATTCATAAACATACAAATCAAACCATTAAACCCAAGCTCAAGTAAAAGGAAAATATATCAGACAACAATAAATGGAAACCCACAAGTACCTCTTCAGCTCCGTCACCTTATCATCATCATCATCATCATCATCATCATCATCAACAACCACTATACCTTTTTCCCCAACACTACCATTATCATTTCTAGAGACAACATAATCTTCTTTCCCAACAACAACACTTCTCATTCATCCTTATCTTTGGGCGAATTAGCCTCCAACAGCTTCGTTAGCGGTTTGGTATCCAACTCAACTCTCTCTCCTCTCTCATCCACAACACTGACTTGAGCCCCAACGCCGCTCCACCTCATTCATCCTCATTTTTAGGCGAATTAGCATTGGACAACTTCGTCGGAGGCTCAACTTCTGATTTGGAGATATTGCCCTCGTTGCTAATACAACTACAAGAACAAGATCGAGTCCATGAAAAAGCGGTACCAATCGGAATCCTCCTCATCCTCCTCTACTACCTCCATAACCACCGCCTTAGCCACCGCCATTGCTGCAGTCGAGAAAGAGATAGAGAAGGAGGAGGAAGAGATGCATAAACTGATCAAAAGCCACGAAGTGTCCCAACCACCATCTGATTTGCATTTAACTTGATCTGTAGCTTCTTGTCTATGTATTTTTGAGATCTAGAGGCTAACCTGACCTCATTGCCATTCACTTCCACAAGAGAGTGAGATAAGAGAGAGAAAATTAATTTAGGAGAAAAGAGATAAGGGTTTAGAGAGAGAGAGAGAGAGAGGGTTTGAAGAAATGGCCAGAGAGATCCTAGAATATCCTTGTTTTATACGGAAGTCCATCGATGAGAATGGAGGATGGGTAATTTGGTTATTTTACAGAAGTATGTCTTTATAAACAAACTAATTTAGTGAGTTTTAGACTAAAGAAATTTAAAATTAGATTTATGGACCGAAGGCCCTATTATTTAATACATAAATAATGTATTTATGCTATTATTTATATATTAGATATAAAACTATATAAATAATACATTTATTATATAATTTAAATAAAGATAACAAGCTGAGCTTATTCAAGCTCGAGCTCAGCTCGTTTAGTAAACGAGCTGAGTTAAGTCAGCTCACAAACAATTAGGTTCGTTTGCAATCCTAATTGGGGCACCTACGAGCAGGTCTTGTTGATCGAACTTATTTACCTATAAGTCTTATTTTTTTTGTTAAACTTATTTATTTTGATGATTTATTTAATTATGTTTTTAATTTATTTGGAAGAGAAAAATAGAATCAAAATTTATTTTGATGATTTATTTGAAATAGAAAAATAGAATCAAAATTTATTTTGATGATTTATTTAAAAGAGAAAAATAGAATCAAAATTTATTTTGTCCTATTATTTCTTACCTAAACCTTTATCCTAAATGTTGTTAGAATGTATTTAATATTTGATTAAATCAGGAGTTCAAACAGCTCAAAACAAATGTTCAAACAGCCTAGCACAGCAGCAGGCCAAAAGGTTCAAGTGGAAGATATTCAAATTAGTAATGATGGAAGTACAACGGCTATAAACGGCTATAAAGGTTCAAAAGGCCAAAATGTTCAAAAAGTTCAAGTGGAAGATATTCAAATTAGTAATGATGAAGTGGAAGATATTCAAATTGGTAATGATGGAAGTACAACGGCTATAAACGGCTATAAATTCAAATGACTACAATGGTTATAAACGGCTATAAATTCAAATGAATACAACGGCTATAATTTTCATTATATATACCAAAACCTATAATGTAAACAAGTTACAAAAAATCTGAAAATATTCTTTGATCTATAATCACTCACATCTATTCTCAGAAATTATACATTAAGCCTTATAGCTTTAAATCCATCTTTCTTGTGTGAGGTTTACAAAAAAACCAAAGCTTCATTTTATATATCCATCTTTGAGAGATATTTACTGTAAGCTTTCTTTGAAAGCAAAAATACAATTTCATCTTGTAAAAGTGTTGCAAACAATGTGTTCTTGAAATCTTGAGAATGATTGTGAATCACCTAAGATTTGCAAGGGTTTGGGCTTGTGAAGTCTGTGTAAAATCCGTGGAGGATTGCTTCATTTGTAAAGAGGTTGCTAGCACCCCTGTGAAGCTAGAAGATAGTGGAAAATCTCAAGTGAAGCTTGAAGAGTGGATGTAGGTTTGGTTGAAGCCGAACCACTATAAATCTGTTTGTCTCCTCTTCCCTAATCTCTTTACTTTCCTACTGCTGCTATAACTATCTAATATTCATGTGTTAATCATTTGATTTACCCTGTATGTTAATTATACTTCATTGTTATTTTGCTTGATTATTTACTGCTAAGTTCATCATTGTGCTTATTAATAATTTGTTGTACTAGTAGTTAATTTTATTGGGGTATTATTAATTTTATTTTGTAGAAACCTAATTCACCCCCCTCTTAGGTTGCTTTTTGGGTAACACTTTTTTTCACCTATCAATCTCTCCAAAATGCCCTCTCTTCATGGGCGGAGGGAAGGGGGGTTATGGTCCCTACAAAGGATTTACTAACTCCATATGTATGTATCTAAGTTATGTTGTTCAATAGGTGTTTGCTTGTGTATGGTCCCTACAAACATTTGATTCTCCTACCATGACATAACGTAGATAGAAGACCAATCAGAAACATGACTAGATGATTATATAAAGTGTGTTGGTAAAATAATCTTGAGTGTGCATTTTTAATTGGCCCAATAGAAATTTAACTTTCACATCCATCCTCCATGGTTTGTGAATCTCATTAATAATGGAGGTTTCTCTTTTGCTGCTGCTTATGATATTATTGTGGAAAAAGATCAACATGTGTGTGATTGGAAGTGGATGTGGAAATTGCAAATTCCACAAGGTTTCCTTTGGGTGGTGCGTAATAGGAAACTCCTTACCAATAATATGCGTTTGAAGAGGGGCCTCACGAATGATTCGAGTTGTATTAGTTACAACAATATGGAAGACATAAACTATGTGTTGAGAACTTGTCCTCAAGCAGGGGAGTTGTGGTCCTCTGTTTTTAATACACAATGGTATGAGAATGCTAAATATGCCTTTGATGGATTGGATTAGAGTGAATGCTAAGAACGCAACTCTTTTTAACAGTTTCATTTCAGAAGGGACTGTTTTTATTGTTACTCTTTGGTGAGTTTGGATCAACAAAAACAAAAAAGATTTTCGAAAATAAAAATTACAATTCATTTGAAAGTGTGAAATTTATTTTCAAATTTTCTTTAGAAATACATCAGACTTTTAGTAGATCTATTGTTACACCTAAACAATCCTTTGTACTAATTTAGTAGCTTTTTCCTATTACAGGTTCAATTAAGTTGAATTCAGATGGATGCTTGCAAGAAAGATCAGGAATTGGAGGCTTCAAACGTCTTTTCCGTGATGAAAAAGGAGCCTAGATCAGTGGCTATTATGGTAGACTCGAAAATCGCACAAGTCTCAAAGCAAAATTGTGGGCGGTTTACAAGGGACTTACCATACTACTTCAAAGGGAATTCACCAAAGTTATCGTCAAAACGGATGTAGAGCAAGTAGTCCAATTGCTAAAGAAAGGCCTAGGCGACAACTTCCCATTCCGGGAACTAGTGGAGGATGCAAGAATCATTTTGAAATGATGTGAGTGTGAAGTTAGTCATGTCATGTGAAAAGGAAATATTTGTGTTGATGTGTTGGCAAAGCTCGGGACGGAATAACCTGAAGATTTACTAGTAGTTAACAAGCCTCCAACTAAGATTCGTAGCCTCTTGGTTACAAATATGCTAGGTGTTGGAAGGGTGAGCAAGTAGCTCACCTTCCTTGTTTTTTCTTTCCTTTGTAAATAAAAATTTAACTTTAAATTTTGCTTTTAATTTTTTACTTGAGCTATTGTAAATATTAATGATATGATTGATTCATATTTGTCTTAAACAAGTGGATGGTTTATATATTTTAAAATTATTTTGATGATTAATTATTTTAAAAATAAATATAATCTAATCATGTGAGTACATTGATATCTAACTAACTCGATTGAATCTGATAAAATAAATTATTTGAATTATAAAAAGGAATTTAGAGTGAACCTTAACAAAGGGGATAACACCCTTTACTGTGCCTCAGGGCATAACAGGACCTTAACTCTCAAAATACGATTCAATAAAATTAAACATTATCAATTTAAATCTGCACAAAAATATGGAATAATTAATGAATTTTAAGTAGTATATTAATCTTTTAGTAAATCAAAATGTATTGAAATTCGGCCTGATTAAATTTTTCATCTTGTGAGAACTTCTCTATTCCTATTCTTCCCCCCCCACCACTATGTTTCTGGCTCCACCCCTACCTCTCTCATATTTTTCATCCCCATTATTCATACTACTATGACTGCTTTTCTCTCGCCAAAGACCACCTTCGACTACTGGAGACCACCTCCGGCCATTGTCTTTGACCACTGATAACCACCTATCGACGATAGTTTTTTTGTAGTAATTTTTGACACTTTTTTGTCATTTTTCAAGAAAAATCAACATCCATCTCCACCACCTCACTCTCTTATACCTTCTTAGATTTGGTGGTAACAAGAGAAATAGAAAAGAAGTATAAGTATTTAACAATGATAAATTTATCACTATATCAATATTTATCAAATCAGTTAATTACTTATTCTCTTTCACTATCACATTCACACTTGCATACATACACCCTCACTCACTTATTCATTCATTCAAAAAAAAAAACAAATTCACACACTTATAAGTAAAAAATGAGTGAGATTGATAAATTTATCACTGTAACAGATTTATCTAGATTTATCACTGTATATTTATCAAACTAGTTAATCACTTATTTTCTTTCACTGTCACACTTACATTTACACTTATATACATGCACACTCCCTCACTTATCCATTCAAAAAAAACACATCCACACAATTATAGAAATAGTTTCCTCAGTGATAAATTTATTACTGACACAAATTTCTCCAAACATTAGTTTACAAGCAATTAACAGATAGAATAAGAAATGGATGTGTGATCTAAAGAGTCTTTGTCTCTTTCATCATTTTTATCATCATCATCTTACAAATCCAAAACAAAACTAACAAAAAAAAAAAAAAAAAAAGTGCTAAAAACCAAACCCAAGTAAAACCAAATTAAAAGGCAAAAACATCTCTAATCAAAAAGATTTTTCATGTTTCGAGGATGGTTGTTAAGCTTTTCTAGTGGATCATTAATGATAGAGTATAAATTGGCGACGATAGAGTGTAGGTCAGAGAAGATAAAGTGTAGGTTGAAGATAGCAGAGTGTAGATGAAGAAGATAAAAAGTAGATTGATGACGATGGTGGTAGATTGGCGACGGTAGAGTATAGATCGGAGATAGTAGAGTATAGATCGATGATAGTGAAGATGGTTGGTGAACGGTAGCAACGACAGCCTATGGTGGATTGTGGTAGTAGGTATGGTGGCAATGCGATGTGTAGTGGTGATGTGAAGCTTCAGAAATGGTTAAGAGAGAGAGAGAGAGAGAGAGAGAGAGAGAGAGAAAGAGAGAAAGGTTCTCTTAAAAATACCAGAGAGAGAAAAAAAGATATTTAATGAGGGTAATATAGACATTTGAGGAGTTATTGGTGCATTTTAAAAGTCAACAAGACTTATAAGTGTTTAAGTCCATTTAATGGGTCTAGCTAGTAATTAACCCTAGTCATTAGTTTTCAGCTCTAGACCCTTTCCAAAAAAAAAAGGGTGCACTTCAAGTTTAGCCTATAAGTGGGCGTGAGCATAATTTTCATAGGCTGAGTTAGCCTAGCCAAACCTATAAAAAATAAATAAATAAATAAATAAAATTAAGCCCAAACCATGACCAATTGGCTTTAGCCCGCGTGTCAGCCCATTAGTTGTTTGGCCTAATTCATTGGAGCACTTTTGGGCTAATGTTGTTGACCAAACTTATTTACCTATAAGTCTTATTTTATTTTTCACATATCAATATCTCCAAAATGCCCTCTCCTCATCTTTTTCATCCCCATTATTCACATTTCCATGACTGCACCATCTCCTGCCACAAACCACCTTTGACTGTCGTAAACCACCTCCAACCATTGTCTCTGACCACTGACAACCACCTCCAACGATATTTTTTTGGTAGTAATTTTTGACAATTTTTTTTGTCATTTTTCAAGAAAAATTAACATCTATCTCCACCACCTTGTAACATCATTAATTTTATTAAACTTGACCCAACAGATATATTACATATTCGACACCTATTTCCATTAATCAATATAATTACACATGCGGAAGCCGATATGTGTTTCTCAAAATGGAATAACAATCGTAAGTAAAACCAATCTCACCTGGTGTATGTATCCATTTCCATTTCAGTAATTCATTAAGATTACAAAAGTGCGATTACATGCATTAATAAATTCAAAACCTTCATGAGCCTGAATCTACAGCATGCAAAACTACAAGACATGAAAATAAATAACATCCAGATATATGCCTTAAAGGCTTACAAGTTCCTAAGGGACATTGCCCTCTTACAAATAAAAGATGGGTTTCAACCCAAAATATGTTAGCCTAAGGCTTTACAAAATTACACAAAATATGACCCTCAGCTCCCACAATCCTCCTAGCCATCAAATTGGCAGAGGCACATTGTCAATACTTGAAAATGGTTTTCTACATAGGGATGAGCATAAAGCCCAACAAAGATAACCTTAATAAAGTGCATGAGTCTTGATAATACTATGATTGTGAGATAATGTCATACCATGCTCAAAATATAAGTTTTCTAACCAAGAGTCATGTCAAGCACTTTTCTGAAAATCACAAGCCAATGAAATAAACTTTCATTTATGGTGGGAAATATGACTAGGGCAATCTTTAAGTATGTGTCTATTAGTAGTCTCTTAGAGCACTACCAAATATCACTTATAGCGTTTCTGGTTTAGACCCGACCCAATTTGTATTCTGGACTCGGGTTTTATGGTTTTGTATTGTTGTTCATGTCTTACGTCTCTTATATTGCCTTGAGTTTGGCTATTGGGTTGTATTGGTTGCGTTTGAAACAGGTTGGTAGCTTGGTTTTCAAACTTTTGTTACTCAAAATTTTACTCCTCTGCTCGAGCGTCACTTCTTACGCTCGAGTGGGCTTTGTGAACTCTCAGTACTTTTGCAAGTCTGCAAAACAATAGGAGAGTGTATTCTATGCTCAAGCGGTCTTTCTCACGCTCGAGCGTTGGTCTACTATTTACAAAACTACTGAAAGTGTGTAATTTGCGCTCGAGCGTCACTTCTTGCGCTCGAGCGGACTGTGCGTATATCAGTTCGTGATCAGGCCATTTCTCCTCACTTTTTCATCACTCTCTCTCTCTCTAAAACATTTCAAAATTCTAGATCTAGAGCTTCTCTTTCTAAAACTCCCTTTCTCTCTCTATATATTTTTTCACTTAGATTTAATGGTTTCTTTACCCGTGTGCCTTTGTTAAAAAGGTGAAGCATCTCGAGTGTTACGGTTTCATCCGAATAAAGTTGGGTTTCGGCTTCATCCAAGTTTTTTCCTTGCCTTGCTCATCTTCTAGCTTTAAGGTAGGGATTTTCTACACTCTTCTATAATTTTTAACTTAGTTATTTGTTTTATATAAACAATATTGTGAATTTCGGAGGTTTTGAACAAAACCTAGGGTTTTGGTTTAAATCAAAAGAGAAGTTTACCAATGGGTGTATTGAAAATGGTTATCGAGGGTGCATACGAGGTTGTATTGTAATACAATGGTTGATTTTGATACTTTGGTTGAATTTTGGAAGAAAATGGGGTTTACCCTAAAATCTCTTAAATGTTTATTTTGCATAAATAAATAGAATTAGTATTGGAAATGTGAGATAGGATGAGTGTTTATATAAATGGTGGAGTTGGATATGTATTATCACTCACCTACGCAATTTGGATGATTTATCTGTCTTGGAGATTGTATATCTGTTTAGGGCTATCAGTGAAAGATAACTATGATTGTTATAGAAATTGCATGAAAATTAGGTGAATTGAAACTAACTTCTCATTCATTTGCATTGTGGATTGTCACATCTTTAATACATTGTAAATGTATAATGTTTGGGAAGAGAAGGAGATGTACTCCATGCTTAGGAGAAGAAAGGAGATGTACTCCATTGAATTAAGCTGGCCGAAGTGTCCAGGGTGAAAGTCTTGAAAACCATAAGTATACATGAGTGTCAATTCCCGCAGACGAAATATCCGTAAAATGACAAATATAAGTGATTATATGATGGCTATATTGGTTAGAGACTTGCTGAGTTATATCCTCAGTTTGGTTGTCTGATTAAAATGAAAGTGACTCATGAATTAAGATAAAATTGATCGAAATATGAGTTTGGCATAGTATGATTTTGCAAAAGAGTTATAAATGATTTTATTACCGGCATTGTCTGTGTATGTTATACTTATATCTTTATTAAGATTCATATATTGTGTTAGATTATTTCTACTGGGCTTTCGCTCACCCTATGTGGGAAAAACATTTTAGGCACTGATGATATGTCTCCGTCAAGGCACTAGCTTGGGAGGATTCTGGAACAAGAGCTTCTTTTGTTGTGTTTGTTTTGTATAGCCAAGGGTTTAAATGTATTGGACATAAAGTCCACTTTTGTTGTAACCAAACCTTGTCTTGGAAATATGTAAGCCCTCAGGGCATTTTTTTTTATCTGTTTATTTTCCTTTCTCTCTTTTAACTTGCAACATATGTTATAGATTCAGGGCTAGAGTTTATGAATATATAATGCATATGTTTCTTTTTTGTATATCATATTGGATTTAATGGAAGACACCCCTATTATTGTTGTTGTTATATATTGGATATTGTGGATAGATTATTGTAATTATTTCGGGGCGTTACAACTTGGTATCAGAGCATACTAGGTTTGAATACTTTAGGTACGTGGGAAGTGGTTAATATCACAATGGGTTTGTATCGCTTAATAGAGACATTAGTGTGTATCGTATGCTATGTGATAACATGTTTGTATGATTATATGGGTATGGGATTTAGTTCCTAAGATATTGATTAGGTCTACGGGTTTCTAGAAGTCCTGTTAGAAGAGCACTTGATCACTATTGTTTCTAATCAGAACTCTGGCAACGCTACGGGACAGTCACTATCTAGGAAAGAAATTCGTATGTGTTTAGATGACTATGTGCTTATGTAGAGTGAATTATTGTTGTCCACCATATTAGGACACGAGTGAGTTAGATTCAGCACATTTGTAAATGTTCTAATCTCTTTTGTTACCTTTATTAGGATGTTAGGATGTAGTCATGGTAGTAGGCGTAGTAGGCCAGACGACAAGAGATGCCGATACCGGACGATATTACGACACAGGAAAAGGGAGTTGGCCAGGCCAATGTGGCCGAACCAATCGGTTAGCAGGCCATGGACGCCTTAGCCTACGAAATGGCCGAGGCGTTATGGGAGTCTATGGACATTCTTAAGGTTGAGAATCAAATCTAGGCCCAAGTAGTTGAGGGGGGGCCGTCATTCTTGAAGTGAGAATTTTTCCGATCGAATTCGAATGAGTTTTTAGGTGATCCCAAGGAGCCACTGAAAGTGAATGAGTGGCTAGAGCAGATAGTGAAGACATTTGAGATGCTCGGCATCGAAGAAGGAGGTTTGAGGGTGACCTTGGCATCCTTTCAGCTGAAAGGAGATGCAGGTCAATGGTGGAAGTATGCGTGAAGGTGTATTGGGGTGACTTGGGAGGCTTTCGTTGACGCCTTCCAGGACAAGTTTTTGCCTCCCACTATTAGGAAGAAGTTGAGGGATCAGTTTTCTCAGCTCAAGCAATTAAGCACACCGGTGGCCGAGTTTAAGGCCGTATTTACTAGTCTGTCGAGGTTTGCACTGAAACTCGTAGCGACTGAGGAGCACAGCTGCTTTGAATTCGAGAAGAGGTTGAGGACTGGGCTTATGTTCAAAGTGGTCGGGTCAATGATTATAGATTATGGACGCCTTGTGGAGGCGACGACTCATCTTGAGACCGTAATGCAGATGAAGAATAAACGAACAAAAGGAGTTAGGATGCTCAAGGAGACAGTAAGAGGCAAAGGGGTTCTGACCCACAACAGTCCGAAGAAGTTCAGTTGAGGTCCACTTTTTCAGTACTGAGTTTAGGTTCTGGAAGAGGTAGTTAGGGAGATTTCACATGTTTCAAGTGTGGCCAGTTAGGCTACAAGTCTCCAGCTTGTCCATAGAGGAGAGGAGGGTAACAGTCTGCATCGTCTTCAGTTCGTTCTCAGAGCCAGAGTCAGGGGAGAGGGCAACCACTCACTTGTTACTAGTGTGGGTAGGCAGGGCACATGAAGTGGTTATGTCCTCAATTGGGTGACACATCTGGTACGTTTGGTTCGAGGCCAACACAGAGTCACCAACCTGCACAGTCAGCATAGGCCTTGAGGGGCAGTCAGTGAGCCTCTTTGACTCAGTCAGTGCATCAGGCTTATGCTCCGAGGGGTGAGCAGGTTAAGCAGAGACCTACTAGGCGTGTTTATGCTGTTACTGCGCCAGACTTAGTACCAGCGCCTTCGGTAGTGAGAGGTACTTTTTTGTTATGCAATTCTATTGCAAATGTATTGATTGATACATATACATCTCATTCATTTATCTCATCTGCATTTGCATCGGCTTTGGGGTTAGAGTTGGCTTGGTTAGCATCTCCTCTCAATGAAGAGTCACCTATTAGTGGAGATATTATTTTGGAGCAGGGGTGTCGGGGTTGTGATATAGAGGTTGCCGATTGCCGACTTCCTTTTGCTTTTGTGTTGAATGACATGTCTAGTTTTGATGTTATATTGGGTATGGACTAGTTGTCATCATATCGGGATGTTATAGATTGTCATCGTCAAAGGGTTGTTGTATGTACCTCGAGCGGTGATTGCTTTTATTTCTTGGGAGATCGAGTTGATAGAGCCTTATCATCAATGTATGATCCGTGTGGGTGGAGTGAACTTAGTTGTCTTCTTGCTAACTTCTTGGGTAATGAGTGTGATGAAGTCCGAGTCGAATTGCCAAGAGTAGTTTTGAATACCTGGACGTTTTTCCTGAGGATCTCACCAGTTTACCACCTCACCGTAAGATTGAGTTCTCAATTGATTTAGTGCCTGGTACGGCACCGATTTCTATGGCACCATATAGATTTGCACCTGCTGAGTTGAGTGAGTTGAAAATTCAACTCCAAAAGCTACTAGATAAGGGTTTTATCCGCCCTAGTACTTCGCCTTAAGGAGCACCGACTCTCTTTGCCAAAAAAAAAAGATGGTGCACTGCGACTTTGTATCGATTACAGGAAGTTGAACCGGGTAACTGTTAAGAATAATTACCTAATGCCTCGTATAGACGATCTATTTGATCAATTGAAGGGGTCTTATTGCTTTTCTAAGATAGACCTAAGATTGGGTTATCACCAGTTGAGAGTAAGGAAGGAGGATATCCAAAAAATGGTATTTCGTACGCTGTATGACCATTATGAGTTCCTAGTGATACCTTTTGGACTAACCAATGCACCAACCGTACTTATGGATTTGATGAACCGAATTTTTCGTGAGTTCCTAGACCGTTTTGTGGTCGTCTTTGTTGATGACATCTTGATTTATTCATCCTCTGAGGAGGAGCATGAAGAACACTTGCGGGTAGTACTTAAGTTACTTAGAGCCCACAAACTTTATGTCAAGTTTAGGAAATGCGAATTTTGGTTGAGAGAAGTAAAGTTCTTAGGCCATGTGCTATCCGGGGAAGGGGTGACTATAGATTCATCCGAGATAGAGGTAGTACAAGATTGGAAACAACCTAAGAATGCTTTTGAGATCCGTAGTTTCTTGGAGTTAGCCGGGTATTACCGTCGGTTTGTGAAAGATTTCTCTAGATTAGCTTCACCATTAACTAGACTGATGAGAAAGGCATTAAGTTCGTGTGGAACGAGACCTGTGAGAAGTCTTTTCAAGAGCTTAAGGTTAGACTTACCACTGGTCCAGTGTTGATTATTCCGGAGAAGGGTTTGGGCTATTCGATGTATTGTGATGTTTCACGGGAAGGTTTGGGTTATGTATTGATGCAAGAGGAAAAAGTAGTAGCTTATGGCTTGCGGCAGTTGAAAACACATGAGAGGAATTACCCTACTCATGACCTAGAGTTAGCGGCGGTGATCTTTGCCTTAAAGATTTGGAGGCATTATCTGTATGGCGAGAAGCTTGAAGTGTTTTCTGATCGCAAGAGTTTGAAATATCTGTTTACACAGAAAGACTTAAATTTGAGACAGAGGAGATGGATGGAGTTTATAGAAGATTATGACTTTGAGTTACATTATCATCCGGGGAAGGCCAATGTTATGGCTGATGCTCTAAGTAGGAAATCCATTGGGAGTGTGGCTAGTATTACCATTCGAGAATGGGAGATGTTGGGTGCTATTGGTGAGTTTGACTTGCATCTTGGCAAGTTCGTGGAGTCCGCAGCCTTGTTTTCAGTATTGGCATAACCTACACTTGTGAACCGAGTAATAGAAGCACAAAAGAGTGATCTTGAGATAGAAACCCTCTGGGAAAAAATCTTTAGTGGAAAGGTAGAAAAAGGCTTGAATGTGTATCCTGACTCGAGTGTTAGATACCGTGAACGTCATTTCGTGCTGGAGTCTTGTCAAAAGGAAGTACTCCGAGAGTTTCACCATTCATGCCTCGCGGTGCATCCGTGAGGCATAAAGATATATCATGACCTTAGTTTTCAGTTTTGGTGGAGGGGAATGAAAAAGGATGTGGCCGTGTTTGTATCGAGGTGCCTTACTTGTCAGCAAGTGAAGGCTGAACATCAGAGACCAGTAGGTTTGTTGCAATCCTTGCCTATAGCCAAGTGGAAGTGGGAGCATGTCACGATGGATTTTGTTGTGGGCCTTCTGACGACTCAACGGGGTAGTGATGCAATTTGGGTGTTAGTTGACCGGTTGACCAAGTCGACGCACTTTATATCTATATACGTGAGTGATGCGGTATATTATATTGCCAACCTTTATATTAGGGACATAGTGAGGTTGCATGGGGTCCTTCTAACGATTGTTTCAGATAGAGATCTGCGTTTCATGGCTCGGTTATGGCAGAGGCTACAGAGTGCCTTGGGCACAAAATTGACTTTTAGCATTGCGTATCATCCTCAGATTGACGGGTAGTCCGAGCGTACTATTTAGATCCTTGAGGATATGCTTCGGGATTGTGTTCTTGACTTTAAGGGGTCGTGGAAGAGACACTTTCCCTTAGTGGAGTTTGGCTATAACAATAACTTCCAGTCGAGTATTGGCATGACACTGTTTGAGGCCTCGTATAGTTGACCATGTAGATCTCTTGTATGTTGGGCCGAGGTGGGTGATGCACCAATGTTGGGTCCAGAGTTAGTCCGAGAAACGATGGAAAAAGTTGCACTTATTCATAAGACGTTGGTTACGGCCCAGAGTCGCCAGAAAAGTTATGCTGACCGTAGGAGAAGACCCTTATCTTTTAAGGTAGGAGATCATGTCTTCTTGAAGATATTACCTAGGCGGGATTTGATGAGATTTGGAAAGAGTGAGAAGTTGTCCCTTAGATTTATTGGGCCTTTTGAGATCCTTGAGCGAATTAGAGAGGTAGACTATCGTTTAGCCTTGCCGCCACAGCTTTCTAGGGTTCATGACTCGTTTCATATTTGTATGCTTCAGAAGTATGAGCTAGATCCATCACACGTGTTGGATTAGACTAACTTAGAGGTAGATGAGGATGCCTCGTATGAGGAGAGACCGGTGAAAGACTTGGATACTCGAGACCAAGTCTTGCGAGACAAGATAATTTCCTTAGTTAAAGTATTGTGCCGACATCACGGGGTTAAGAAAGCAACTTGAGAACGTGAGTTAGAAGTCCGTGAGAAATATTCGGACTTGTTTGATGATGTTTGAGCATGTATTGAGATTATGTTATATTAATGAAGTATGAAAACATTATATATGTTGTATATGTTTTGGAAATACAGGTTTAATGTAAACATTGTATATGTTTTGGAAAATATAAATTGTACTTTCAATGTTGAAACTTGTGTATCGAGTTGATGAGAATGGATAACCGGAGAATGGGTCATGGTAATGGAATTAATTAATTGTCATTATTGTAATTGGTTTAATCATGGTTTTAAAACTCTATTTGAAATTTCGGGGACGAAATTCCTTAAGGGGAGAGGTTATAGCGTTTCTAGTTTAGACTCGGCCCAATTTGTATTCTGGGCTCGGGTTTCATGGTTTCATATTGTTGTTCATGTCTTACGTCTCTTATATTTCCTTGAGTTTGGCTATTAGGTTGTATTGATTACGTTTGGAACAGGTTGGTAGCTTGGTTTTCAAACTTTTGTTGCTCAGAATTTTACTCCTCCGCTCAAGCGTCACTTCTTGCGCTTGAACGGGCTTTGTGAACTTTTAATACTTTTGCAGGTCTGCAAAACTACTGGAAGAGTGTATTCTATACTCGAGCAGTACTTTATGCGCTCAAGCGGTCTTTCTTGCCTTCGAGCATTGGTCTACTGTCTACAAAATTACTAGAAGTGTGTAATCTGCGCTCAAGCGTCACTTCTTGCGCTCGAGCGGAACAACCTATTGTGTCTGGACGCTCGAGCATCACTTCTTGCACTCAAGCAAACTGTGCGTATATCAATTCGTGATCAGGCCATTTCCCCTCATTTTTTTATTACTCTCTCTCTCTCTAAAACATTTCAAAACCCTAAATCTAGAGTTTCTCTCTCTACAACTTTCTCTCTCTCTCTACATTTTCACTTAGATTTAGTGGTTTCTCTATCCTTGTGCCTTTGTTAAAAAGGTAGAGCATCTCGAGGGCTACATTTTCATCCGAATAGAGTCGGGTTTCGACTTCATCAGAGTTTCTTCCTTGCCTTGCTCGTTTTCTAGTTTTAAGGTAGGAATTTTCTACACTCTTCTATGGTTTTCAACTTAGTTATGTGTTTTGTATAAATAATATTGTGAATTTGGGAGGTTTTGAACAAAGCCTAGGGTTTTAGTTTAAAATCAAAATAGGGGTTTACAAATGAGTGTATTAAAAATGGTTATGGGAGGTACATATGAGGTTGTATTGCAATACAATGGTAGATTTTGATGATTTGGCTGAATTTTGGAAGAAAATAGGATTTACACTAAAATATCTCAAATGTTTATTTTGCATAAATAAATGGAATTGGTATTGGAAATGTGAAATGGGATGAGTGTTTATATAAATGGTGGAGTTGGATATGTATTATTACTCACATATGGAATTTGGATGATTTATCTGTCTAGGAGATTGTATATTTGTTTAGAAATATCTGTTTTGGGCTATCGGTGGAGGATAGCTATGATTGTTGTAGAAATTGCTTTAGAATTAGGTGAATTAAACTAACTTCTCATCCGTTTGCATTGTGAATTGTCACATCTTTAATACATTATAAATGTATGATGTTTGAGAGGAGAAATGGGATGTACTCCATGTTTGGCAGAAGAAAGAGGATGTACTCTATTAAATTAAGTTGGCCAAAGTGTCCACGGTGAAAGTCCTGAAAACCACGGGTATACATGGGTGTTGATTCCCGCAGACGAAATATCCGTAAAATGGCAAATAGAAGTGATTATATGATGGTTATATTGGTTAGAGACTCACTGAGTTGTATCCTTAGTTTGGTTGTATGAATGAAATGAAAGTGACTCATGAATTGAGATAAAAATAGATTGAAATATAAATTCGGTATAGAATGATTTTGCAAAAGAGTTATAAATGATTTTATCACAGGCATTGTCTGTGTATGTTACACTTATATCTTTGTTAAGATTCATATATTGTGTTAGATTATTTCTACTGGGCTTTCGCTCACCCTATGTAGGAAAAACATTTTAGGTGCTGATAATATGCCTCCGCTAAGGCACTAGCTTGGGAGGATTCTGGAGCAAGAGCTTCTTTTGTTGTGTTTGTTTTGTATAGCCAAGGGTTTAAATGTATTGGACTTAAAGTCCACTTTTGTTGTAACCAAACCTCGTCTTGGAAATATGTAAGCCCTCGGGGCATTTTTTTTTATCTGTTTATCTTCCTTTCTCTTTTAACTTGCAACATATTTTATAGATTCAGGGCTATGGTTTTTGAATGTATGATGTATATGTTTCTCTTTTGTATATCATATTGGATTTAATGGAAGATATCCCTATTATTGTTTCAAGGCGTTACATCACTTTATCAGCTCTTAACCGGAACGAAATTGAAACTTACTCCATACGTGTTTTAAGACTTTCACCATCGACCTCAAACCAATTTGATTCTCAATACAACTACACTATCCTAATCAGATTTACCAATGTGTTTAACCTATTTCTCGACAATTGTCAATGGGCATTAACAAACGAAATCACAATACATTTCTCAAAATATGATATGATATTGAAAATATGAAATCATGGAGTGTCAATGAAATGTATGTCTTTGAAAATGTTTCAATTTTCCTAATTCTCATGCAATTTCTACAACAAGTCAATGCAATCCTCCATTGATTGCCAAAACAATTATCTTTATTTCAATATTCCAAAATAGGTAATAGATAGAGCATAATTCAACATTTCCAAAGTAGAATATGATTTTTTGAAAATCTCATAATTTTATGAAGTCTTAGTATATCCAATACTCATAATATTCTCAAGAATTTAATCATACATGAATCACATTCTCGATTTTCACAATTTTCTAGGGTTTGGAAATTTTGGGGATTTCTCTTTTAAAATATGATTTTCTTCAATTCTCACATCACACAACAATCATAGATAAAACAATTGAAAAGTTTTGACAACACTTGAGAATTTTCCTAATTTATGCATTAGGAAACCCTACTTCTCCAAACAACTCTAACTATTGAAATGGCACATAATAAAGCTAAAATACATGTGCAATGTTAAGAAAATTCCTACCTCAATAGTTGAGAGACAAAGATAAGGAAAACCTCAAAATTTTGAACTCGGTAGAATTTCAATCACTCCAGCCTAATTCTCCAAACAACTCTAACTATCAAAATAGCACATAATAAAGCTAAAATACATGTACAATGTTAAGAAAACTCCTACCTCAATAGTTGAGAGACAAAGAGAAGGAAAATCCCAAAATTTTGAATTCGCTAGAATTTCAATTGCTCTAGTCAAAATGTGGCCCTCGCCAAGCTCGTCACTTTGGTCTAAAGAACTAGGGTCAAAATATCCATTGATTTGATTGGATCGAGAGATTTGTGTGGGATGGGTGGTGTTTACAGAGAGAAAGGAGAGAAAAGAGAGTTTAGAGTGAGAGAGAATGAAGAAAAGTGAGGGAAAATAGGAAAGGGGCATCTGGTCAAAGAGGTTGGGCACAAAAATCGAGACAGAACTACATAAGACCGCATGTACGGAGGACTCCCTTTTGCACGTGCGGTGCCCCTTGGTCGCATGTGCGGTTTACTGCAGAAGGAAAATCGCTTGCTGATCCATCTCACTGCAAATGTACGCCGAATCCACAGCATATGCAGCCCCAAGCCCTGAAATCCTAAAACCCGCTACACAAAACCGCACGTGCAGAACACTTGGTTGGCCAAAATTTTCGCTATGGCATTCCCACACTTTTCTGTCCTATCTTTACGCCCGAAACTTGAGAATTCTAACTCAATGAAGTGTCAAGAAGGTTATATGTAGCTCGCTTTGCAAACACTAGGCTATTACAAGATGCACAAGGCTCCGAAAGTGAAACGATAAGTCTGAGTATACAAGTTCAAATCGGGTCCAAGACTAAGGACATCACATGGTTGGCTAACCTCAATCACTATTTGAAGAGAAAAATGGGTTGTTGGGCACAATTTGTATAGATAATGCGGACCAAGCAAAGTATGCGCTTGTCCTTATGGACCCAAACAAAAAAGCCTTTGGATCTATGTGAAACCCCGAATTTTTTATAAATAATAAATTTTCCAAAATTTTTGTATAATTATTCATATTACTTTGAATTTAATAATCTGTATGTTTCTATATTGAAAATTTATTCCGAAAAATATTTTTAGTTTTATATTATTGCTCAAAATTATTTTTTGAAGCTTAAGGTATTTTTATTATATTTTTCTCTATATTTTTTCTGGACCAAATTACACTAAAACATAGCATTTTCTGTACCAAAACCCTAACTTGTTGCCCAAGTATGCTTGGAGCCCATGTCTTTTACCACCCCTTGTAGTCTCTCCCTTACCTTTGCACTCCTTTTTTTTTTTTTTTTTTTTTTATCAATCTGTACAAGCACAAAATATTCGCCGTACGCGTATTGCTTGTGATCAAGCTAGAACCTGCTCCAAACGATGTCGTTTGTCTTGTAAAAATAACTTCGATGAGCTAACCGGCGGGTGTGTGCCGGAAAACCCCTCTGATGCTTAAGTTAGCTCTCTTAAGATCAATATGGGAAAAGCTCTTAGTTCTGTAACAAAGTTGCATTACTTAGATTAGGTTAACTTTGAGCTTTTATATGTTCTGCTCGATAGAATCCTAACAGGACTCTAATTTCTCTTCTTAAAATCCCACTAGGAGTCAACTTCCTAAAGGATATAATGCCCCATATTTAAAAACCAATTATTATTACCAAATCCATTAGCAATATCCATTTCCAAAATAAAGATGCAGAAAACACAATCATTACATAAGTAAAGTCCTCTATAGACATAAAAATTCACTCTCGTTTATACATAGGATGAAACAATAAATTACAATTGAACAGAGATGCCCTTAGGTTTACAATTGCATAAAGAAAGGGTTCAGCCCTTAACACAACAACGACATTCCGCCTACAAATAAAATGGCCCCATGGCCAAAATTAAAGGGGCTTCTTAACTTTCAAGCAAAATCTCCATCACTAAACCTGAAAAGTTATCAACAATGTGAGATGAATATATTGTCTAGTAGGAATCCCAATAATTTTAATCAATATAGTACAATATATATGATCATGAATGTTCCACATAAATACATATATCAATAGCGTTCATTGTTTGATATTCAAAATATACATATACTTTAGATACTCTTTTCTCAAAAGGCCAATGCTTATTATTTCGGGAAAAACAATCCACATTTTGTTTTCTTCTTGTTTCAAAGTTATCAAGAAATTCTTCACTTTTTCATATTTGAAAACCAATCCTAAAATATTCTCAACTTTTTATGATCAATCAACCAAAAGAACTTAATGGTTATAAAACAGCTTAGAATTTACACAAACCCCATGAATTTGAAATAACTCTCAATAGCCAACACGTCAAACAATTCACTAAGACCACCACATTACACCCCAATTCACTATACTCTCAAAACATCTACTGTATTTTGTGGCCATAGGCGCAAGGGCAAATGGAACACCGATCACAATGAAACTCCAACTTGATAATTAACACATATTCCCATGTTTTACCGGCCACTGGCACGAAGGGCAAATGGTACACCCTCATGACACGTCACATTTACATAATAAGCTAGATAATAGCATCACATAAGAAAGTCCGACTTCGTCAAGCCATAACTATCTACTTTACTAAGCACTAGCTAGAGGGAACTTGGAACCCATCATTTGAAGTGCATTCCATTTTACCAAGTGCTAGTTGGAAGGAAATTGATACCTCTCATTCGAAGTGCAAACCACTTACCAGGTGCTAACTAGAAAAAACTTGGGACCTCTCATTATGTCACTTTCATCACATATACAGCATAATCATTCCCTTTCATTTACTTACCAATCAACAAATTTAAATATCACATGTGTAACACTTGTGTTTTTTAAATCATTAGAAAGTGTGTTTGAATCCTTTTCTTTTGTTTTGGAGATCCTTTGGGAGGTGTATTGTTATTTTGGTAAGGTGAAAATCCAATCTAGACTTTAATAGAATTGCTCATTTGCACTCAGTTTTGTCAAAAAGAGTATTAGAACCTTGAAATTTTATCCAGAGTGTCAACACGAGCCTTCCCAGGATCGACACCAGCGTTTCCTTTCCTTTTCTTTTTTGTTTATGCTCTCTAGGGTTGACACCATCATTTCCAGTGTCGACACTGTTAAACCTGTGTAACAGATTTTGGGGACTACTTTTTGGTGTCAACACCAAGGTTGGTGGTGTCGACACCTGGTCTGTTTTATTCATATTTTGAAACACCACGCCACCAAGGTATCGACACCCATCTTGGTAGCGTCGACACTTGACAGAAAACTTAGAAAAATCTTAGCCACATTTTGGGCCCTACTTCTGGAGGGTTTTGACTTTTTTTTTTGGTTGACTTTGGCGCTAATATTCTATTATTGCCCAAGTAATATAAATAGACCTCCATACACTCTTTTCCTCACTTTTTTCTTTTATTTCTCTCTTTTCCCCCCTCTAAATTGTGAGCTCCATTCTCTCTCTCCAAAACTCAAGCTTTTTCACTTAGATGTTTAGATCTACTGATTTCGGGTCATCCTCTCGCCCTAATCCTTTGGAATAGATTAAAGATCTCACTAAGGGCTTTCTCTTGAACCAAGAAGTAGGTGATTTCGTCACCGTTGATTATCCTAGGTTTTCCTCTTCACTTCAAGAGGTAGAGATTTTCTTGATTATTTTCAATATCTTGCTATAGATAGACTTGTGGTATTTTTCTATTACATAAAATCATGGTTTAGAAGGAGATTTGTGAAAGGCATATAGATGTTAGTTAGGGTCTTGAATCCAAAGAGTAAATCTTATGTTTTAAAGCTGATTTTGAGAACTTGATGTTAATAAAACTTGATTTTGATACTTTAAATAAACAACCCTAATTATTTCATTGACTTAATAATATGAAGAATGAAACTGTGGTTAACTCTTGTATTATGGGATCAAACTAATTATTGTGAATAGGAAATACCTTTGAGAAAGAAGGAAATGATTTTTATGAAGTGGGATTACATCATGAAGGTTGATGATTTAGGATTTATAACTAACTAATGGGTTATGTTCGTGGTAATTAAATCCAAGCTCTAGTTTGAATTATTTAACAATGTTTCTAAGAAATTATGAGTTATGTTGGGAATTGAAATGTTAGGGAGACATTGATGATATATCAAGAATTTTATTGTTTGATTTTGATGGTTTGTGTTATCTACTATGTTGAGATTAGTCTTTGGCCATCGATGAAGTATGGTGTTGATTGTTATAGAATAGGCCTTGAGTATTATGTGTATACATTATTTGTGTATTTTAGAATGTTGTGATGATGGTTTAAGAATTATATCATATGTTGTGTATTGGCTTGGTACCTACACGAGAAGTTAGGTGTCCATGTACCCGATCATATGAGGACGATAAATGGGAAATGTTTTGAGATGCCTATCTGCTCAATTGTGTGAGGACAATAAATGTGGGAAATGTTTTAACGTGTCCATGTGCCCGGTTGTGTGATGACAACAAATGAGAAAAGATGCCTGTCTGAGGTGCCTAACTACCCATTTGTGTGAGGATGAAAAATATGGGATTGTTTTGGTGACTTGTCGTAGTCGATATTTTGAAATAGATTGAAAAGTGCCCAAATTGCTTTCCGTCGAGGCCGATAAATGTGAGAGTATATTAAGATGTTATATTGTTGAATGACATGTGGCATGTGATAGACACATGGTGAAAAATGAATGAATGTAATTAGTAAGTTTTGGGTTGTTAGTGAGTTAATGTTTAGTTATATGATTTTGTAGAATGATATATTGGTAAGAGAGGAAGGTATGTTATTAGTGACTTAATGTTTAAAGCAAGAATATAATTAACTATATACGAAATCGTTTTTGGTGAACCTAATGGAGTTGAGAAATTGTTTTTATCACAATATGAGAAATGACTAGTAAGAGTAAGAATAGAAATGAATTATTTGATGACGTTAAAAATGGATCCTCTTTGAAAGGTATATGTAAGTATATGTATTTTGATTATATATAAAGGACACCTTACTTATATACTTATAACATCGAGTATCATAATTATTTTTATCCATAAGGGATTATTGTTTAGAATCATTATAGATCCTTACTGGACCTTTGTGTTCATCCCTGTTGTTTAACAATTTTCAGGTGTTGAGTCGGAGGCATCGACAAAGAATCAATGAGTTATTTTGCGATGGTTTATACGTATTGATTTATTGCTGACGAAGTGCCCATGTATTGGAAAGGGAATGTATTTCTGTTCGTGATAGTTATTTATTTTGTAATGTAAGCCTAAGGGCATGTATTGTAATATTCTGTATTCATGTATTTCATCATTTGTATAATATGAGAGAAAACACTATTATATATTCATTTATCCTCTTGTTTCCGCAATTGTATTATGTAATTGGATTTTAATAAGGAACTTGGTAACATTTTCGGGTAATAAATCTAGGGGTGTGACAACATATGGTTTCAGTTCACCTAATTCCATGGTCATTCTACAACAATCATTACAATCCTTCACTGAATGCCAAAACATATTTCTGTACACATGATTTCAATATAGAAGAGATAACATTCATAATCCGATTACAATATGAAGATGTTGACACTTCCAAAGACATTAAAGATTTTCTTTATTTTCAATGTGTCCATGCCTTATCATTTAAATCTCATAACCTTGGCTCATTTCATCGACAACACCCTAATTTTTATTCCATGAAGTTACACAAATTAGGTTTAACTTTTAATGGGACAATTCATCTTAATCAATATCAAAACATAATTAAATGGGCTTAAAGCAATTTATTCACAAGGATTCCAATTCGATATCAACTTTCAACATGGTAGAACCACCCATTACAATAACGAATAAGAAAGTGAAAAGGCGTAGGACGAAGTACAAATTAAGAAGAATAGATGGGTGAAAAAACAGAGTAACATCGTTAAGAATTGAAAAAATTATGGAGTTCGAAAAATGGGTCAAAGTAAAGTAAAAAACTAGAAGAACAAACAAATTGTGTGCGCTGCTGGTGGATGAAGAAGAAGCTGAATTTTATCCAACGCTTCTTGGCCTATGGTGCATCCTAGTGCATTCGGGTTAATTGGATGGTCTGATGACTTTAAGGATACCACTTGTAACGCCCTCAAAATAAACCCATAAATCATGCATTCGCAACATCCATAAACATAAGAGAAATAAACATATTTCTATTCATCAGAGTATTTAATCCAAAAGTATTACATGTTGACAACAAAAGTAAATGCCCCACAGGCTTACAATTTTCCAAGCCAACACTTGGTTACAAAAAGGAGAGTACTAACTCTACACAAAATAAGCCCCTAGCTTGATATACATGTAATACACAAAAATAAACAAAAGAGTCTTCAACTCCCACAACCATCCAAGTTATGACCTCGGAGGCGGCATAATACCTGAACCTGAAAATGATGTCCCATATAGGGTGAGCCAACGCCCAGTAGAGATATGCTAAACATAATATGAGTAATAACTAAAACATTAGCATTTGATAAATGTTTAACTCACATAAATCAATTCTTAACCCATTTCAATTTCATGACAACTGTGTCCATGTTCATTCTATTTTCCATTTCTTATCCAATTTCTCAATACATAACTATGGCTCAGAACCTGGCGAAACAATTTAAATGAGATTACAACTCATATTAACAGTACTTCCATTTCAGTTGAGATAACAACTCAAATTAAACACTTCATATTTCACAATGGATACACATAATTGCTGTATCAATCTCAAATAAAACACTTCCGTACTTCATATATGATACACGGATTTGTTGTATCAATATTTCAATAGATACATATTTGTTGTATCAATGGAGTCCATCCTCTATCTCCTCCCAAACAATATCTGGTTTAGGAGTCCATCCCCTATCTTTTCCAAAATCGTAGAGTACATCCCTTATCTCCTCCCACACAATACAATGTATACAAACACATATCACATACATAATCAATCAATACATAACTATGATGTATTATTCCAACCGTCATATTCGATAACATATTCAATTGATTAGTTTTAGTTCGCCTAATCATCATGCATTGTCTACAACAATCAAGACTATCCTCCACCGATAGCCCAAAGCAATTATTTCTAAACAGATAATAATTTCATCAACAGATAAACCATCGACAATTTCCAAAGGGTGAGTGATTAATAAATCCAACTCCACCATTCTATCTCATATTATGCCAATTTCATTAATTCCAACTCAATCTCATGTTTCCATAATTTCCCAAATTAATTACATGAATTAATTTGTCATAACAATTTAGGGCTTTTTCCCTATTTTCTCAATATTGACCCAAAGGCCCAAAATAACTTCAATAACATCAATACTATTATTTTAAGACCCAAAATACACATTTATGAGTCAAAACAACAAAACCCCTCTTTATACATTTAGAAACCCTAACATCCAAAATCACCTAACTTCAACATTAAATCAAAATGACTAAATACTTATGTCAAAGATCATAAGAATGAGTAGTTATCCCTGCCTCAAGAGATGAGACCCAATGGAAAAGATGAATAATTTCGAGATGCTCCAAATCCCAAGATTTTCGGATCAAAAGATAGCCCACACCAAGATCAACACCTTTTACAAAGGCCCAAAGGTGGGAGATCACTAGGGCTAGATGATTTCTTAGAGAGAAGATGAGGTTTTAGAGAGAGAAGCTCTCCAATGGTGGTTTTCGAAAAGTAAGAGAGAGAAAAGATGTTAAAAAGTGATTCAAAAAGTGAAATCCCGAAGTGATATAAAAGTCTCCCCGCTCGAGCGTGGAAACCCCCGCTCGAGCGTCAAACACAGACTCACACTCGAGCGTCAAAACTCCCGCTCGAGCGTCGGATGCACACTCACAGAAGTTTTGTAGGCGATGGTCCCTGCTCGAGCGTCAAACTCCCCGCTCGAGCGGAGTAACAAAATCAAAGGTTCACGCTCGATCGTCAAAACTCCCGCTCGAGTGTCCGAAGACCTGCAGAGAAAAATATTGGGAGATAGGAAATCACGCTCGAGCATAAAAACTCCCGCTCGAGCGGAGAAACAAAATCAAAGGGCCCGCTCGAGTGTGAAGGCCAAATTCTGGGCATCAACCTTTGGTTTTAAAGCACAACCAACCTGTTTCACACCTGCCCAACATAACCCAAGACTCAAATACAAAGAGAAAAGGATGGAAATGAGAATGAGACAACAACACATCCACGGAACCAAGTCCGGAATACAGTAAATAAAGAGAGGAAAAACCAGGATCGCTATACCACTCTAGGGGTTTTTGATGTATAGAATTCATTTCTGAGGTTAGATTCTTCAAATTTCAAGTCTAAGATGATGATTAATAACTTACCAAAGAATCAAATGGAAGATCAACGGTGAGGTGAGATTGTGTTCTATTGACATGACATTTCAAAAGAATGATCATGGAGCTAGGACGGATATATCCAACGATCAGAATCATAAATAGAGACAGTTTGACTAAGAAGTCGAATAATAAAATGTTAACAACCTGATTGAAGTAAGAATATTTTAACCGTTTCTTTTTTTTTTCTTTTTCTTTTTTTGTCTACCTTGTCTTGTTTTTTTGCTCTATTTGTAGATGATGATATATGTGATATCATATGTTGGTTGGATAGTATAATTATGTAATACATGAAAATGATGATTATAACTTGATTTCTTATTTGTTCGATAAACATCCCTACTATTTTAGAAATTATTAAAATAACAAACCTTTATTAAATCAAAAATCTGTTTAAATAAGTGCATTGTTTGGTGTATGTATAGCATGTGTGATTTTTGATAAAGTCTAAAATATGTGTTTTAATAGTCTAAATAACTCCTCAAAGTTATTTTTTGGCAAAAAATATCTGAAATTAAAGGATTCTTAGTTGTGAATTATCACCTCTATGTCATATCACTTGTGTGTTTCAACTTTGTGATATCATATATACTTATTTTGTGAACTTGTTTTATCATGCCTTAGTTGTCTCATGATTAGCTTTGGTTAACTCTGTTGTGATTATCCATTGTTCTAACCGAAAACATAATGAATTAAAGAAGTGGAAACTTAATTGGGATGATAATGGCTTTGCGTTTTCTTGTAATGATTTGAAAAGATTGTTGAACTAATTGGTTTAATAATGGAATTGATGATGAGAGTGTTTCCTTTGAGTTAAGTCCTGTGCAAGCGATTGTTGTGTTAACCCTAGGATGGAACGGACATATTCGAACTCTCTGTGGTGATTTGTTTTGGTGAGATAAGGTTAGGTCCAAATGAGACATTCAAGAGGATAAAATCTTTTTGCTTTGGAGGGATAATGTTAGGTTCAAGATAATAAAACATTTTTCTTTTGGCCATCCTTTTTGAGGTTTATCAATGGGAGATCTGTAAGGTTTGTAAAGCAGCAAAAGGAGGAGTTCCAAATAGTCTGGTGTCCAATCTTAGTGGTTGGGAGGATGGGTCTCTTTAGAGGACTCTAGTGGCCTTGATCTCATTGTTGCAACTAACTATTAAGTGTTACTAACTGACTGTTGTTTATGACTGTGCATTGTTGTAATTGTTCATATTAATTACTGTAACTCTACCTTTACTTATTCATATTGTCTATACTTGTTCGCATTGTACGGGGGTTGTAGAAAGTTAGGGTTGGATGTTCTTATTGGGCATCGCAGCTTACAATTTTTGCCTTGGCATTTGATGTCAAGTTTTGAAGAACTCGTCGGCGAAGAAGATTTTGTGAAAGAGCTTGAGAAGTTGCGATAGGCATGGACTGACGTCAGATTTTCCATCTTACTATTACAATTTTATTTTTACTTATAATTTGTAAAATTAAGGCAACGTTGTCTATAATATATTAAACTCTGATATATTATTATTTATAATTGGATATGTAACCTTAGAAGTAGGGGTGTATGCGGTGCGGTTCGGACGGTTTGAGAGTAAAATTACAAATCGAATGGCGGGTTGGCGGATTAGCGGATTGACAATTTGCGGTTTGGGCGGTTTTTGGCGGATTGAAGAATATTCTAACTAATTATCATACATTTGCATAATATATAATACTAATTTGTATAATATTTTTTAGATATATAACACAATGTAATTTTAAATAATATGTTTCATATATATACTCACTAATTTATAATAAATTTTATATCTTAAATCTCTCTTACACTCATTTTTACATTGATATTTCATTGGAAGTTGAAAAATATATATGTATTAACTATAGCGGAGCGGAGCGGTTCGGTTGGCGAATTATAAATTTTTAAGTTTAAACCGCGGTTAGCGGTTAGAGCGGTGCGGATAGATGTGGATCAGTGCGATTTTAGCGAATTAGGCGGTATTTTGCACAGCCTTACTTAGAAGAACCCTGTATTTCTTTGTTATTATATCCCCTGATGTTCCCAATTTTTTGGGCATCACAATCTATATCCTTAAAAGTCTATAAAACGGACTTATTGCTTGAGCACCCATTAATTTAAGTGATGTTATGACATACCCATCACGAAAATTTGCAATATTGAAAGCTATAGGCAAGCAAATTATATCTTCCAATGTTGGACTCACCAATATAATATTAATATACCCTTTTTCTTAGTCATTAAGTTGCTTCCCCTAGTGTTTTTATATGTCATTAAGAACTTGTCCCTAAAATTGTTTAAATTCTGGTGAGGCGAACCAAAATCTTCTTACAATAGAATTGCCCTATTAAATTTCACATCTTTTAGTTTTAAGAACATTACCAAGGGGATAGCTTTCTCTCCAATTGAACCAGACATATAGTCCACTATGAGATCTAATGACCCTTTCATATTAGAGTCCGGATCCTCGGCCGCACTTCCCTGCGGCCCTCGCTGCTGTCCTCGCCAAAATGACGTCGTTTTGTTTAGTGTTTTTCCCCCCTTTCAAAATTTGAGTTTCCCTGCCTTTTCTTTTCACTTTCATCTTTATCTCTGTTTAGCCCTAATAGAGACGAAAGGCGTAGTTGGACAAAGAGAGAGAGAGAGGCGGAGAGATGATCGACGAAGATGGAGAAACGATCTGCAAAGATGGAGACAGAAATGAATTGAGAAAGATCTCTTCTTCTTCTTCTTCTACTACCACTTCTCAACATACATAATTCTACCCAATCATTGAAAAATTACTCTGAAATGCAAGTATATGGTGTAAAGTAGTTTTTTTGATAAATTTTATGAGTATGTAATGCTGTTGCTTTGCATTGGACTTTATTGGGTTCCCTATTTCTTTACAAATTGAGAGCTAATGTTTGTTGATTTTGGTGAAAATAGAGAAACTCTTAGCTCCAATTTCTGGAATTTCAAGCATTGAGGACGAACCCAGAAGAGGAGGAAAAACCTTTTCAATAGAAAATCCTTGTAAGTAGGAAGGAAATGAATCTTTCATATCATTCACATGTAAGACAATTTGTAAATATAAAATATTGTATTACAAATAAAAAATTAAACAAACACTAGGTGGAAAAAAAAAAACAACTTTTCTGAAATAGATATGTACAAGTGCTAGATTAGTTTGGATACCCAACTCACAATAACTTCCTCACTAAATTCAATTACTACAAAGAAATGCTAAATATAACTCTGTAACTCCATAGATCACTAATAGTGGGTAGTCAATGATGGACAAATCTTGGGTACTTATTAGTCTTATTTAAAGAATCAGAGCCTTCACAGAAAACCATTTTCTCCGTCCCCTTGTCTCGCCTTGCCTTGCCTCTGTCACCTCTCCGTTCGTTGTTGTCGTCGTCGTCTCTCGCTCTCTCTCTCTCTCTTTCTCGTCCAATTCGTCGCCTCTCAGTTTGTTTCTGTCCCCGTCTTCGCAGATCGTCTCTCCATTTTCGCCGATCGTTTCTCCGCCTCTCTCTCTCTCTTTGTCCAGCTGCGCATCTCTTCTCTGTTAGGGCTAAATAGAGACGAAGATGAAAGTGAAAAGAAGAGGCAAGGAAACTCAAATTTTGGAAAAAAAAATTCACTAAACAAAACGACGTCGTTTTGGCGAGGGCCACAGGGAAGTGCGGCCGAGAATCCGGACTCCTCAAATTAATGTTAGCTTCGTTTCCTAAAGTTAGAGACAATGTGGTGGAAAGTTCTGTTGGAAATTGTTGGAAAATTCTGGGTAAAACCAGAATTTTTTCCTAAATTTGGTCTATTTTTTAGGTGGGCCCCGAGCGTCGATTTTTGCGGGTCAAAGTGGTAACGCGTTCTATGTCGCATTGTGATTCACGTGGTATATTTGGTTGCTCAAAACCATTACCAGGTGAATGGGAAATTGAAGACAAAGTATGCTCTATAGAAATGGAGTTTTGGTGAAAAATCCTTAAAAGTTTGAATAAGGCTTGTCTCACATTGATTTGATGGGAAGTTTTAAATGGGTTTATAAGGCATGTGATTGGAACTTGGGGTGTGCCCCAAGGGGTACCCAACTGTTTTAGAGAGGGAGGTTATGGGCTAGACCCATTGGACTAAAAAATCACCACACGCGCAGCCGCCGCCGCCCGTCCGTCCGGGCGGGCTGGACTAGGCTTGGGTGTGAGTGTGAGGTTGGGTTGGGCTTGTTCGGCCTAATACTAATCTTTTTGGGCCAAAAACATTTGAATTTAAATTTTATTTTTTGAAATAAAATTTGTCCAAAAATTAATTCCGAATTTCTGTCCAGATTTAAATTTTAAATTCAAATTGTTGCTCCTCTTCACAGACAGACCCGAATCTGTCCAGATTCAAACCCAAAACCGAATTTGTTTTGTTCAAATTCAAATCCACCCAAATTTCAAACCAAACAGTGCCTTAAACAAATTTGTATCTGTTTAATTCAAATTGAACAGGTACAGTACTTGTTTAATTCAAAATGAAAAGCGACCAATCCATCTATAAATAGACTAGCCCTCATTTGTTATCAGATAAACTAATTTTAGTCCATAAAATTCTGCATTCATACTCTTCATTTTGCTGCATTATTTTCTTGTCAGAGAGAGTATAAAACACTTAGTGTGTTCATTGTACAAATATATTGTAGTGCTGCATATATTTGTTATTGATCATTTCATCCTGGGAGATAGACGTCCATATTCTGAAAGTACCGAGGAGAGGATAAATCTGTCTTAAGGACACAGTGTCAAACACTGAGATTATTATTCGAAGAAATTAATCAAGTAAATTGTTTAATTAATTTTCTGTTTTATTTGTTTATTTAAATCCGATTTTAATTTTGTTTTTGTAACAAAATAAAATCTGTTTTTATTTATTTATTTATTTATTTCTAGTTTGAATTTTGTAATCAAACAAATTCTCTCATTTCCTTTATTTTATATTCTTGTTGTTATTTAGTACACAATAGAATTTAATCTATTTAAATACAGTGAAAATTGTCCAACAAGTTCCTTACTTTGTTACCTTATGAATAGTATTCTAATGATCTCCAAATGTGGAGGAATCAAGATGTTCAACTCCTATCGCACATGTTAAGAAATTGTTGGCTAAATCAAACATAAATACAAACAAAATCTTAAAAGTTTCACATAGAAAGGGCATATCATTATTTATTTATTTATTTATTAAAAAGGTCTAGAGACCATTTAACTAATGCATTCTTCTGGCCATGGCAACAGGTCAGCACGAAGTGATTCATCATGTTGAAACATGATTATTAACAAACAACCATACAATTCTAATAGGCATGAATTTCAACTTTGGATGTCTCATCAGTACCGTGTCCATGGTAACTAAGTTTTGAATGCTTGTGGTGGTGGTTTTTAAGGTGGGGGTGGTGCTTATATCCATGTTTTTTTGGATGCTCATGACGGTGCCTACGACCTTGCTTATTCTCTTGCAAATCGTCTGTCTTCATGCCATCCTTTACAAAAATAGAGTCATGGTGTTCATTTTTCTTTTGAGCGAAAATAAATAGTTGACTTTTTTTATTAATTAGCATTAAATCTCTTATATTATCACATTTTTTAACCACTTGGCAATATTAGTAGGGCCTGTTAACATTAGGATTCCAAACTTATAAAGGACATTTGTTCACTATGACAAAAAATTTAGACTACTATCGATCATAGATTTGTTGATAGAAAACAAAATGAAAATGAAAAGATCAAAAGAGGACAAGGTGAAAGAAGCTAAATTTATTTCTTTTTCTTGAAAATTTAAAATCTGAACAAAACATTAGGATTTTGGATAGCAACACATAATTTGACTACATAGTAGGCCCTCAACTAGAAGGGATCTCTCTTGTAAATGTGACATATAACAAATATCTTGAACCTACTAATGAATGTATGTATATATGTTCAAGATAATTAAAAAAAAATAGTTAAATAAGAAACATATATTTAGGAGAGGATCAAGAAAGTGCGGAACTCACGTGTTTGGCCTTCCTCAATAAGCTCTCTAGCTGAAACCTCAGAGATGATAAGCATGATAGCAAACACAAGCCCTAGAAGAACAAAATGCTTTGAGTGAGCCATTTTTTTCACAAAATGAAAGTAAAGACTATTAGAAGTACTTCAATAAAATGCTTTGCTCAGAGGATAGATGATATGTGCAACATCATACTTAACATTTATAGACATGAAAAAATAGAAGATGGGAAAAGAGAGTCTTTGACATTGTGGTACAATTAATACTTGACTAGTAATACACACATATATTCTAGCAAACTTATAGTTTTGTTGTAAGCAGTTTTTGGTTATTTCTTTATTCCTAATATTTCTCCACAAAATTTTCAAATTGATTAAACCATAATGTTACGAACCCAGACATAAAAACCCAGAAATTATTCAGAATTTCACATCAAGGCTCATATTCATTTCATATATGAACCCTAATAGAAAATGGGAAAAGGGAGTCTTGACATCGTGGTACAATTAATACTTGACTAGTAATATACATATACATTCTAGCAAAATTATAGGTTTGTTGTAAGCAGTTTTTGGTTATTTCTTTATTCCTAATATTTCTCTACAAAATTTTCAAATTCATTAAACCATAATATTACGGACCTAGACATAAAAACCCAGAAATTATTCAAAATTTCACATCAAGCCTCATATTCATTTCATATATGGATCCCACACTTCATCAATTCAATCTCCACCATCCAAACCAATTCTGGATACATTCGAGGTCCCAAATTCTAGGACCCTAGCTTTTTTGTTCATAAAATATTCATTAGAAAGGAATTATTATTAATGTATCTTGCTAACTTTGTGTTATTAAGGGATATTGCATTAAAGTTTTAATCTTGTGCCTTGCAAACTTTATGTTATTGAGGGATATTGCATTAATGTTTTAATATTGACAAAACAATAAAGGAAAATAAAAAATTGGCATCCAATAAAACTACAATCTTTAAGGTTATGTACTTATGTTTATGATTAGATTCTCTCCTATCCAATGCAAAATATGTGAGACATGGGCTGTGAATTTCATAATGAGATCTACTGTTATACTGACCACAACCCTTTTTTATTTTTAAATTAAATCATCCAATCGAGTAAATAGCGCGGAATCTTTAAAATAAATCCCAGAATATTTAATAACCAAAAGTGTTTTTTTTAATAAAAAAATACTAAAGAATCCATTTTACCTATTGTGTTGATTATGACATAGTAACCGTAACATTTGCATTTCTAATCAATTATGGCACTTTATACAAGTATATATATATACTTAGTGGTAAACCCGTGCTATGCACGGGATTGGTTTAATAATGTGTAAATTTTTTAATAACGCATTAATTTCTAAATTTACTCATAAAATTATAATCATAATGCATAGAGATCATCTTTTCAAATTTCTTAAGTGAAGACAATATTTCAAAGTAAATATTCAAAAAATATTTAAATCATCCAATTGAGTTATTTTTGTTAAAACAATAAACTTGATTTCTAACAAACGAAATAATATATATTAACAATAAATAAGATGTTTCTCAATAAACCTAATGTCTAAAACATATATATGCTAAAAAAACTAATAATAAACTAAATGTCATAAATCAAATCTATTTATATTTGATAAATTAAAACTCAATAGATGTCGCTCATCATGTCCAAATGTTCCAAAAAGTACCTGTAAAATAAAAAAGTGTTAATTTTTGTTGTTATCATTTTTTACATACAAACAAACTTTTAAAAAAAAAATAGATATATTACCTAATGAGGAGTGTTGATTATTTGTCCTCATTTTTGAATTGTTGCTTCACTTCATTCTCTTCACAACCATTATTTTGTTGTTGTTGCTGCTGCTGTTGTTCCACTTTAATATTTTCATTACCAACGCGTTGCTCCACTTCATCCAATGCTTGTACACAAATCATATCATTTTCAATTTCCTCCAACATAACTATCAATGCTCTCATGTCCGGAAAGTCTTTTTTAATTTTTTTATGAATTTCTTGAATAGGCCATGAGGTTGGAAGTGTGTTAACTATAGCATGAACTAATATTGCAATGTGGGGCTAGAAACCTTTTTTCCTAAGCTTATAAAACACTTGCTCTTTATGTAACATATGCTCTCGTACCGTTAAATTTGGAGTCATCCGCGCTTGCTCAAGTTCAATCCATAGAGGATGAACTTCACGCTCCTCCTCCATTAAAGCATCCATTAAGTCTGAGGCATCTTTGATTTCATGTTTTTGAAAAATTGTTTCCTTTACTTCATTCCAGCTCGATGGTAAAAGGTCTAATATTGTTTCCACCAATTTTTTTTCACTTATTTTTTGTCCTAATTTTTGCATTGCTCGACATATTTTGATTTTCCAATCAACAAATTTTTCTACTGGTAAACCCTCTTTATGTGGTACAGTTTCAAATTCATTTATGGCATTTTGCATCGCCAAACGATCACTACGGCGCAAATTTAGAGGAGGCCGCATATTTATCTGCACAATGAATTTAACACATTTAACATACAATTACATAATGTTAGTCAAGTTGTTTTTAATAATAAACCACATTAATTATTATTTGAGTAAAATTTATAATGATTAAAAAAAGAAGGGTACTTAATTATAAAATTAAATAAAATAATTGTATGAATTAAACATAGTATATGTACAGACAATTAAATTAAATATGAACATATGACTCATGCTATTAGTTTATAGTATAGATAATGACTTAAGGATGTGTAACATATGACTTTCATATAAAAAACCATGATAATCTAGATATATTTATAGTTAATTTTGCACATTGAAATGATTAACTCCTACATGATAACATCTACTGTAGAATCCATATAAATAGAATGTATCAAAGATCTAAAATCATGCAGGTTATATATTTATTATATATATAGATATGATAGGCAATAATTGTTTCTAGTCATATTAAAATCTTCTAAAAAAACCCACAAACATGGTAGTCTATAATTGTTTGTAGTTAATTTTGCACATCGAAATCATCAACTCATACATGATAACATTTGCTATAGAATTCATAAAAATGATATGTAACCAAAGATCTAAAAATTTGTAATTCAACTTCAAACCTGAAAATATCAAATGGTTAACCAATTGTTGCTGATTTATTTAGAATTTACCTTAAGTTTGCTTGCCTTATTCTTCAATAGAATTCAAACTGAAATACAAAAGATAAAAAATACAAAATCTCAGTAAGTACCGTTATTTGTTGTAAGTACATGAAAAAAAATTAAAAATCTATTATATTATGTATATATGTTTTTAATTTATTTAAGTTACAGATATTTGATTTTTTTTTAAATAACGTGATAAACATTGAATATTTGTAATTTTTATATTTTATATATTTTTATTAATTTATTTAATAATTATAGATTTTTGTTAAATCAATTAAAATCACAAATGGTTTGAAGAGCCCGAGAGCAATTTTGAATACTCCATTTTCTAAAATCAAAACCTATTTTATAAAGATCAACCATTATTTCAAACCTAAAACTTTTTAAGAAATTAAATCCAAATCCATAAGCTACATTAAAAATAAATATAAAAAAAAATCTATATAAATAAAAAAACAAACAGAACACAGACATAAAAAAAAAAAAAATCAATTTAATGGTATGAAGAAAAAGTCTATTGTGTGGTCAATTACTACTCACCATTTTCATAGAGATAATTAATAAGGTAGTAGATATGATTTGGGCTTTTCATTTGGGTATATTTTAATATAAATAAACAAAAAGGGAAGATAAATCTGCAGACCAAATATACATTAACGTGATATAAGTTTTGAAAAGCAAACGTATAATTTAAATAAAATAAAAGGAGAAGCATTTGAAAAATTTAAATATATAGCAGTAACCCGTGCTATGCACGGGAATGTATAATTTGATATCTACGTATATACATATAGCAGTAAATATATAGTTTGATATCATATAAATTTTAAAGAGTAAAAGATAGATATATATTTTAGATATCAAATGTATATTTTAAAGATACATTGTTGGTATATAGATATAGCAGTAAATATAGATATACCAAACTCTATTATAGTTGGTATATCTATCAAATTTGGTATATCAGTAAACTATTAAAATATACATTTGATAGATATATCAGTAAGTTATAGACATAACATCAAATGTCTATTTTTTAATATAGCAGTAAATGTCTATTTTTTAGCTAGCAAAGATACCAACTATATATTTAAAATCCCGTGCATAGCAGTAACCCGTGCTATATATTTAAAATTTACTGCTAGCTACAATTCCCTGATATCTATTTTATTGTTACATTATTTTAACGTGATATAAATCTACGTTTAACGTGATATACTTTATCTTTAAGCTTTTAAATCTTTTATTATCTAGGACTTCTTATCTCTTTTTTTAACGTGATATAAGTTTTTCTAATGTTTTTCTAAAAGCAAGTGCAAGCTTTTCTAATGGATGGTTATAGACTGGTATAGGATTTTTTATTATTTGCTGATAAACTGGTGGAACAATTGAAGAAAACAGACCAAATATACACTATATTAATTGAATGGAACAGGAAATCAAGTATTTATTTGCTAGTGGAGCATGAATGAAATCAAAGTTCAAATAAAGCTTTAACTAATTTTAGCCCTTCTTTCGAATATATATATCTGCGTGTTTCATTGAGTATTCTCATTGAATCTGCCAAAGTTGGTTGAATGTTTCCTATCACAGGTCCGGTCAATTTTTATTTTACAACATCATGATAATATATCCAAAAACAAAAACAGAGACATGGAGATTACAATTTTCTGAAAACATTAGACCAAAGAAAAAGAAAAACAAAAACAGAGACACGGAGATTACAATTTTCTGCAATCTTTGTAGCCAAAATACAAAATCTCAAATGCTTGGAGAAAAAATAAATTATTAAAGCAAAAGAAAAAGAAAAACCGAGCAAAAGAAAAAGAAAAATCGAGACTTGCCTTCAATGGCGGACTGCGGACTGTTGGGTTCACTGCTGATGCACGGAATTGATGAGGTAATGGTTTAAGGGGATGGGTTCACTGCTGATGCACGGAATTGATGAGGTTAAATGAATTGATGAGGTAATGGTTTAAGGGGATGGGTTCACTGCTGATGCACGGAATTGATGAGGTAATGGTTTAAGGGGATATGGAATTGATGAGATAATGGTTTAAGGGGATATGGAAAGATGGGTGGGTTTGTTTGGATAGGTTTTGACAGATTTGTTAGTTTTTTATGGATAGGAGTTGTGGGTAGTGGGAGAGTGGAAGTGAAACTCTTTGAGGGTAGGGGAGAAACGTATGGCATGTTTGGATAGGTTTTGTATTTTATTTTTTATTTTTTTTTGACAGTTTGTTATGGATAGGAGTTTTTAATGGTTTAAGGTTTTGTATTTTTTTTTTTTTTTTGACAGTTTGTTATGGATAGGAGTTTTTTTTGGTTTAAGGGGATATGGAATTGATGAGATAATGGTTTAAGGGGATATGGAAAGATGGGTGGGTTTGTTTGGATAGGAGAAACGTATGGCATGTTTGGATAGGTTTTGTATTTTATTTTATTTTATTTTTTGACAGTTTGTTATGGATAGGAGTTTTTAATGGTTTAAGGTTTTGTATTTTTTTTTTTTTTTTTTTTGACAGTTTGTTATGGATAGGAGTTTTTTTTGGTTTAAGGGGATATGGAATTGATGAGATAATGGTTTAAGGGGATATGGAAAGATGGGTGGGTTTGTTTGGATAGGTTTTGACAGATTTGTTAGTTTTTTATGGATAGGAGTTGTGGGTAGTGGGAGAGTGGAAGTGAAACTCTTAGGGGAGAAACGTATGGCATGTTGTATGGCATGTTTGGATAGGTTTTGTATTTTTTTTTTTGACAGTTTGTTATGGATTTGTTATGGACAGGAGTTTTTTTTTTTGACAGTTTGTTATGGATAGGAGTTGTGGGTAGTGAGAGAGTGGGAGTGAAACTCTTTGAGAGGGGAGGAAAGGAACTATAAACAAAAAATGAGCTGCCACGTATTTTTTGAAATTATGAGAATTTTAGAATATCATTTTGAAGGCTTTTGGAAACACTACTACATTCTATAGTATAGATAGTATAGATATAGATAGATAGATAGATAGATAGATAGATTAGATGAATCAACTGCTCTACAATTGGAGAACAGTCATGTTCAATACAATTGGGCCTATGAGCTCCACCTTGGTTTCACTCTAATAATTTAAACCATTTATTTGCCAAGCCTATAAATGTAGATAATCAATTAAAAATATTAGACTAATTAAATAATTGTAACTAAATGATTTTATTAGATTTGTTTTTGAAAAAAAATGTAAAACCATTATTGTTTTGAAAATAGTCATTTTTAAAAGAAAAATCTAATAAAATTATTAGATCAATTTGATCTTATTATGGATTATTTACACGTAGAAGCTTATAAAATGAATGCACTGAATTATCATAATGGAATTCATGGTGGAGCTCAAATACCCAACCCAACTTCTATCCATTCATTTTTTAAGCCCTTGTATGTAGCTCATCCATAAAAATTGGATTGATCTAATAATCATTGTCATATGATTTATCGTATTTACTCTCATCAAATAAAAGAATGGTTTATTTTTAAAGTCATAATTTTTTTTTAAATTTAAATGCAATGAAATTATATAACTATGATTATCCAATCAATCTAGTACTTTTTCTCATGAATGATCTTCACATTGGGACCTAAAAATAATAACTCAGGTCATCAAATTGGGCTATGGACTGGTACTTTACCCCTTATCCCGTAGCACCTTTTAGTTTGTTATTTTCATGGGATTTGAAGACTAGTTTTTTTTTTTTTTTTTTTTTTTTTTTTTCAATAAAAAGTTATAGTTTGAAAAGTTCGATAGGAGGAGCTTAAATTGGGTCGACAAGATGAGGGTATTGCACATGGGGAATTGTAAATGCTCTCTCAAAACGAACTTATCTCATAATCTGACCCCAATCCTATCGAAAACATAGTACCAAGGACTTAGTGGCTCAGGATTAATGCATACAAGTCTCACCCAGAGCATTATTCTGAAGACTCGAACCCATATATTCTTGGTCACCAACTATATGATAGGATAGGATTCCTTAGCAACAATCATAAATTAGATGGTAAAATTAATTCATTAAAATAATAATTGATATGGTAATTAAATTAAATGTCATAATAAGTAGAGTATTAAAGTATTTTACATTTATTATCTCTATACAAAAAAAAATTATAACTTCAAGTTTAATAATCTCTGTGGGGTTATATTTATGAGCATCAACACGTGGCAAGATGACGCCGACGTGTCATCAGAAGAGCTGCGTGTCACAGTAAAGTTTTGCCAAGGTATTCTAGTATTTGCCGAGGTAATTTCTGAAGGCATCTTAATTCGGGATAAAAGTCTACAACCTCGGCCTAACAAACAAAGGCCGAGCTAACCGCAGAAGAATAATGCTGAGGTTGATGTTATAAAATATTATCTTGGTTAGGTGGATGTCCAGCCTAGTGGAGAAAGCCATGAGGCCATTATCTCATCAACAAGGCTGCCTTGAGGCCATGTGAAATAGCCACGAGGCCATTGGCGGCCATGTGCAGAAAGAATGTGCTTTTACATGGAAAGCTGCCAAAAGTGCTTTGGTGGGCTGGCAAGACAGCTCAAAAGCTGTGAGCTTCTCCATCTCCATTCCGTTGTATATATAGAGATTGGAGGGGATTCGGACCGGGGGGGGACTGAACTGTTCTTAACTACATAGAGAGAGATAACAAGCTAATTGTAAGACTTACAATTACGAGCTTAGAGAGAGTTACTGAGAGTAAATTGTAATTCTTGTCATTATTCATAGTGAATTACCTCGGCTTCACCCGTGGACGTAGGCATTCTTTGCCGAACCACGTTAAATCCCTCTTGTCTTTGTGTTATTACTTGTGCCATCTATTCTGCCTGTGTTTTTACCGCTGAAATCACTAAGATAGGCAGTGTGGTCAGAAAATCACTCACACAATCTCTAAACCCAAAAATAAAAACTATCAATTCACATTTAATTATCTCTAAGAAATCTAGTAGTATTTAATGTTTTTGTGTATCTTTTGAAGTAAACGTGTGTATTATGTTAAAAAAAATTCAAAATAGCTTATTTTATCTAAAAGATTTTTTTTTTTTTTGAAAATGAAGTTTTCAGATATGTGAACTATCACGCTCTAATTTCTAAAAATAATTAAGTAGAAGATTATAGACACCTCAATTTTGACCGCCCGCAAGACTTAGGCGCTTTGTCCTGAGCACTCGATGATGAAGTTGCGTTGTGCGTGATTCGAAGTCTCAACGAAGGAACGTAAGCTCGCGTTCTAGAACAATCCCAAACCCTTCATATTCATACTATTCTTACCCAGAAATTCATTTTTGACCATTGTGCTATCTTACACTGAGTTTAAAACAGGGGAACACATTAGAAGCCGTGGCCATTGGGAGCCGGCTAGCTCCTTTTAGCGAGAAACACTGTTTTGGGCAGAAATGGGCCAGTTGTCCATTTTTGAAGATATTTTTGACTTATTTATGCTCAAATTCTATAAATACGAGCATATATTTCAGTGTTAGAGGTTGGAAAAATTTCAAAGAAGCCAAATAACTCTTGAGAGCTCCTTCTTCTTGTGCAAGCTAACTTTGAGATATTTGATCATCCTTATACTATATCTATATACCATACACAACCTTGGAGCTATAACTTAGAACCTTGGTTGAGCTTTGTGAATCACAATTCAAACTTGAGAGTGTGCTTGGACCAAGTTTGGTTCACAAACAAGAGCTTACCTTCTTCAAGAGGTATAAGCTCACCACCTTTGTATTGCTTTCATTTCTGTCTTTCTCTGCTTATTTCTTATGTTTTTGTATTGTTTTGATTCTATTTCAAGTGTTGAAACTTGGGTTTGAATAGCTACCAAAAAGTAGAGAGGGTTAACACCCTTTCTTGCACTCTACTTCATAGCTCACACCCTTGCTTTACACTCTCTTCTTTGCCTTTGAAACTAATTTACATAGTTTAAAAAAGGCTAAAAAACATGGTTTGAGGTCTCAAAAATAAAGAGGTTAGCCACCTCTCCTTACTTTTGTTCACTATCCTTGCATTGCTTTGTTCTTTCCTACCTTTTTATGCTCTTTAACATGATTTTTAGCCACTATTTTTAGCATATTAGGAGTTGTTTTAGGGCTGTCCTAATTTATTTAATTAGTGTATGCTTTGAATATCTAGCTTGTTTTGTTGTGTTGTAAGTCTTCACATCTAGCTTGTCGTGTTGTAAGTCTTCATATCTAGCATGTTATGTTGTGTTACACATGCTTTGATAGCTTTTCTTTGTTTAATTTTCATGTTGAGGAGTCTTATTCTAATAATTGATCCCGCAATCATTTCTGCAACCTCCCTCTTTTCTTTCATTTCTTTTGTTTGAGAGTCACTTCAACCGATCAACGGTTATTCAAAGCATGAGAAAGAAACCTATGCTTAATGGCTTAATCTCTACGGAGATTCATCGTCAAGGCATAGGCTCTCTTTCATGCTTAGGATCACTTCTCGTTTGACGTTTCGTTTCATTTAGTGGACTTGAGCATCACTTTGGACAAATTGATTACAGAATGGAAAAGACTAATAAAATCAGCTTAAAATGAACTAAACCGACATAAAGAAAATGTTTAGAGTTGGTTGGATTCAGCCGGACATTATGCCGAGTCCATTGTTTCGAGAATTGTCACGTATCAATTCAAGATATGTTGATAAGACTTAGAGCGTGTCTACTTCCCTCTTTGAGCCTTCATGATAAGAGGGAATGGTGGTTTTCCGTTACATTTATTCAATTTTGTCCAAAAGTGTTCGAAATCATCAAGCCATCAAATTGTGCTTGTTGGTGGTTTCGGACTCGAAATCATTCTTCTCTTGAGTTTCCCATGACAGAGAGGGCAAAAGGGACAAGCAGGGCCTAGAAAGGCTCTATCTGTACTGTTCTCACCACATTTTTTAGCATAAAATTTAGTGCTGGCTGACACTTTTTTGGCCTGGCCAGAGCCCATTTAGGGCCGGCTGGCTCCCAATGTTTGGCAAGCAGCGAGTTTTTGGCAGAAACAGAGGGCAGTGGTTGAGGGTGAGACAGAGCAGCTTCTGGACACTGTGCATGAGATCATTATGCCTCGTTGTTGCTTATATTTTGTAATTATTATTGTTATAAATAATTATTGTTGTAATTAATTATTATTGTTATAATTAGTTGTTGTTGTAGTTATTATTGCTGTTTATTTGTAATTGCATAACTAGTTAACTTAGATTGCTAGTTTATTGCTCATTCTAATATCATTGTTGTAATGAATTAGATAGGTAGCTTACCTTGAATTCGTAATAAGTAGTTAATTAATTTAGCTAATTAGTATTCGCATTTGGGTTTGTAATAGTTAGCTATTAATTCGGACATTTAGACACTTATTCAAACCCTCTTGCACGAGGGCAAAATATGTAATAATTATGTATGTCTTCCAACCCCCATTTCTTTCTCCCTTTTATTTACTCCCTTATGATGGTGGCGTAGAGCATCATGTTTTCTTAGCATTCCCATGTTCGCATACACTTGTTTCATATACATTTGGGTTCGGCTCATCATACGAACCAATGTCAATTTCAATTTCATTGATTGAAAACGTGATTTATCACATGTCTTGAATTGGATCATATACCATGCTCATAGCCGAGCCTATAAAAATTGCATAAATATGTGTGTTGCAGTAGTCACATTGTATCGTTTAAGAACATGCATATTTTCTAATCATTTTCCTTTATTTGGCTTGCCTTGGAATACTAGGTGAGCACTTATTGTTTTAGCATGCCGCATAAGTGTGATTGTTGCCATGCCAAGCATAATACCATGAGGCTAAGTACTTAAGTGACACACTTGTTTGAATGCCGGTGGATGAAGGCTAATTGCTAAAATTAGGATAAATCGATTAATATACGAACTTGCCTTTTCAAGTAACGAGTATCAAAAATAATTTTCAAACAAACATGAAATCAAAGCGTTCTAACTTTTAATTAGTCTATACTTGTGTGCATCACGTAGTAATGTTAGCGAATAAACCGGAACAAAAGCATATGATGTAAATAAAAATCACATCATAATTAGTAGAGGCCGATCTTTGATCGGACCAGTTGGGTGTTCAATTCATGACCTTCCCCTCCCGTACCTAAGTTCCCCAGCCGAGACACTTTGGCGATGACGGATAAGTGGCCTTTGGCATGAGTCTCGGGTTTCCTAAATTTTCCAAAAATATTTAGGTGACGACTTTGTATTTGGCAAAACAGTTCATTTTTGACATTTGATTCAAATATCGCTTTTCGAAAAGATTTGCTGGATTTGAACTCATTTGTGTTTATCTATTTCACAATGAACTTGTGAAATCAGATTCAGAATCACGGGAGTCCGAACTGTAGGGCTAGTCGTATCCGAGAGGAGCACGAAAAGCAAGCTACAAAGATCTAATTAATTTAAGCGTTATTTATTAGCGAAATTTTTTTGTTTGGCTTCACAAACACTTAGTTTTATTTCCAACCTTCATTTATTTTCAATCAAATTAAGTTATTTTGTTTTGGAAAACAAGTTCAAATAAATCCACTTTGTTAAAAGAAAAATTTTATGCATCCCTACAAAATTACCAAAAATTCTACATGCCATTTTAAACCCTAAACCCTAGAATTTCTAATTACCAAAAATTTTCAAATTTTTCTAAACCCTAGAAGTTATGGAAGTTAAGAAATTGATTGTGTATTAAGAAATTCATTGAATTCTTGGAAAATCATGAATATTGGATATGTGTATTGAGAAATGATGAAATTGTTGAAAATTCAAGTGTTATTTCAAAAGAATTGAGAGTTTTGAATTATACTCTGTATATATTACCTTATTGGAATATTTTAATAGAGATAATTATTTTGACAATCGGTAGCATTGATTTGTAGAGAAATTGCATTAGAATTAGAAAAATCGAAACATATGCAAAGGCATACATATCATTGACATTCCATGATTTCATGTTTTCATTTCATATTGCATCTTGAGAAATGCATTGTGATTGGTTCATTGAGAACTTTTGAAAATGTTGAGAAATGGGATAAATATCTTGGTAAATCCGGTTAGGGGATGTAGTTGTGTTTGATAATTAAGTTGGCTTGAGACACACGGGGTTGGTTTCAATTTCCTTCTGGTTAATAGCCTTTAAAGTGGGTATTTGGTAGTTCTTTGAGAGACTACTAGTAGACACGTACTTAGGAATTTTTAGTGTTGTATTTATCACCATATATTTTGATAAAATGAAAGTTGCGGATTCGTTTACGATTTTAGAAATGTACATGGCATGAACTCTTGGAAATAAAATATATATTTTGAACATGGCACATTATTGCATCTCATAATCATGATCCTATTAAAACTCATACATTTTGTTAAGATTACCTTTACTGGGCTTTTGACTCATCCTTATGTGAAAAATCATTTTCAAGTATTGACAGCATGTCTCCGCCAAGATGAAGGCTTGGAGGATTTTTAGAGCACAAAGCTCATTTCTATTTTTCTCTTGTATAGCCAAGGGCTTAAATGTATTGGAATTGAAACCCACATTTACTGTAACAAGGCAAGGCCCTTGAAAGATATGTAAGCCTTTAGGACACATACTTGAATGTTATTTACTTTTGTAGTTATTACATTACATGCTATAGATTCAAGTCTTAAGGATTGTGAATGTATAATCGCATATAATTATATATTTTATAAATCTCAAATTGGAACATTTGAAAGAAACACAAGTGATGGAGATTTATTTGATTATGGTTATTAAACCTCGTTAATCTATTTAATAGCTTCTAATTGTGTAATCCAATTGATTATTGGAAATGGGTAATGAATATGAAATATATCTATTGGGTCGAGTTTTAATAAATTGAGGGCATTACATAGTGGCTACCAAGATGAAGAAAATGATATGTACCTAACTATACATTTGAATTTTATAATAATTAGTATTTCTATAGAAAGTTTTCTTGTTAATTAAATATTAACAATTGGAGATTATGTTTATTGAATTTGACTTAATTTTGGTGGTGTTGTTAGTTTAGAGATGATGTATAATTTATTTGTGATTATTGGTTATATTCTTAAAATTTTAATATATGTTATATTATGGGATTTGGGTATAAATGCCTAATAAATGATGATAAAATATGAGTGTAATAAAGTTTATGATTTGACCTAAGTAATTAATTCTTGAAAAATTCTGTAATTTGAAAATGAAACTTTTTAAGAAAGAATCTATTTTTATGAAACTTAAAGGTGAATGAAGGAAATAAAATACTTTGTAAAGGAATGAGAATTTCTTGAAAGTTGAACTTGGTTGAGTTTAGATAAATTTTGGAATATTGATTTAGCTTTGGGCTTGTTTGCTTTGTTTGGGACTAGTTTGGCTGTTTGGTTAGTTGTGTAGCTTGTAATAAGGATGGATGTCACATCATTCCATCTGTAAGAGCCCGTAGACTTGCACGAAGTTGGTTTTCCCATAGTCCATTGGTCTAGTAAGCCATGCATATGAGATTAGGGACTTGGATAGTTGCATAGGTTGAGGACATGATTGTATTCTAGTTAGACTCAACGGGGTTTGACTAGGTTATTGATGAGATATTTCATTGATTTTTGATAGTATGATTTTGTCTTAAATTTTGTAATATTTGAGCAATCAATTCTCATAGATGAATTTTCAGATACTTATGTGGTATGATATTATCCTTGTTAACACTTTAACAATGTTAGTTGTATATTATTATACTTATCTATTTGTATTGTAGATATATCTCTACCTCTATCTCCTTTTATACTTATCTCTATCTTCTTGTATCTCTATCTTTTTTTGTACCTATCTAGGTTTCATTTTTGCCTATATATACAGGCTTCTCCTATTGTATTATTCATTCAATTCAATATAGAGTTTCTGTTTTCTCCTCTCTCTCTACTTTCATAACATGGTATCAGAGCCTAGGGTTCTCTTTTAGCCTCAATTTTTTTTTCTGGCTCTGTCCCCGATTGGTTTTTGCTGGCTTCTGCGTATCTAGTCCATCCCTGTTTCAACGTTTGGACTATACCAACCTCTTCGTCTCTTCAAGACAAAGCCAACGCCACCAGATTCACCTCCATCAAACGTCACATGCGCCCTCACACGCCTCCCAAATCTCGGCGCGTCGGTTACCTTTGGTTCCACTCTCACCACACTCTAACACGCGTCTTCTCAGCCAGCTTCCCTCGGCTTCTGCTCTTCGGCTTCCACCTCAGTCGCTCCGTCCTCTACTTCTGCCTCAGCCGATTTGCCCTCGGCTTCTACTTCAATTGACTGTCTTTCGGCTTCCACCCGACTTCTCTCAGCCGCGTGCCTTGTTTGATTCAGCCGCTAACGTCATCCCTATTCAGCCGCTAATGTCAGCCATTTTCAGCCCCTACTTAGCTGCTGACATCATCCCAGCTTAGTGCTAACGTCAGCCCTACCTGTTCCTAAGGTTTTTTGGCCTTCTGAATTTGTTGGTGACCTCCGTTTTGGAAATTATAGATCGTACTAACAGCATCCAATCTGTTTCTGTTATACTTGATGGGTCTAATTATGTTAGTTGGGCCCAAGCTCTCTCTAACTTCATTAAAGGGAAACGTCTTTGGCGAATTATTACTGGTGCTCTTTCCAAACCCAACCAGAAGGAGGATGAGACTGACTTTGCCTTTGATGACCATCTTGACGAATGCGAAAGTAAGAATTATCAACTTATCACTTAGTTTTAGGCTACCTCAGTTCCTTCCATGAACCTTCAATTTGGCCACTTTCAGGATGATGATTCACTTGCCTCTCTTGCCAAAGCAATTTGAGATTTCTTGAAGGAACGTTATCAGACCACTGGACATGCTCACCAATATCAACTGTTGCAGACTCTTCATCACATGTGCCAAGCACCCGGTCAGTCTATCAATAACTTCTTATCCCAGATGTCATCTGTTTGGGACCAGCTAGCTTTTTCTGAGCCTACATGGGCACATTCTGAGGACGCACATCTATTTATTACTTATCGGAATCATCAGCGACTCTTACAGTTTCTTTTGGCTCTTCATAGCACTTTTGAGCCCGTGAGTGCTTTTTTGCTACATCGTTTGCCCTTACCCACTTTAGAGCAAGCCATTACTGAGCTACTATTAGAGGAGACTCGTTTTAGGATTCTCAAATCTCAAACCATGAATTTTGTTCTTGCTACGCCATCATCTCAAAGTTCTTCATCTCCCCAGCCCTCTAGTATATGCAGTTATTGTCGTAATCGCGGCTTGCTAGCTAATCATTCTCTTGTTCAGTACCAGGTTCGCAAATGCTTGACGTGTCACAAGACTGCTCTCTAAAGCAATTGTGCGTGAGCTTCTTCTACTGCTTCATCTAAGGCCAAGTCCTCTCGTTCTAGGTATTTGTCCAACTCTGCCCAAGGTTCTCGCTTTGCTGTTGTTGCCTCTGAGGGTTCTTCTACTGAAAACTCCACTGATTCCACTGCTCCTTCCTTCTTTAGGGATGATGTTGATTCCATCATCAACTAGGTGCTCACCAAATCTGGTACTCCCTCCTCTACTACTCTTTCAATGACCTCAGGTAACTTTTCATGGTATTTTGATTCTGCATGCTGTAATCATATGACTTCTGACTCCACTATGTTTTCTTCTTTATCACCATTATCTTCTGTTCCCACTATACACACTACTGATGGTTCTCATATGTCTGTTAGTCACATTGGCCCAATCTCTACTTCTACTGTGTCTCTTTCTGATACTTATCATATTGCTGCTCTTCACTTGAATCTTATCTTTGTTGGTTAGTTATGTGAACTTGGTCTAACCGTTACATTTTCTGCTAATGGTTGTTTAGTACAGGACCCTTAGACGAGACAGATCCTTGGGATAGGCCGTAAGCATGGACGTCTGTTCGAGCTTCTACATCTCCGCATTCCATATAAATCATTTACTGCTACTTCCATTGCTTCCTCTATTACATCTACTATGTATTCTTTTCATCTTTGGCATTGTCACTTAGGACATGTCTCTTTTAGTCGTTTGAAACCTTTGGTTTCTAGTGATCAGTTAGGTCGTGTCCGTCTTGAAGATGTCGATTGTTTATCTTGTCAAATTGCTAAACAACTTACTTTACCTTTTAATCAAAGTACTTCTATTTCTACTGCTCCTTTTGATCTTATACATTTCGATATTTGGGGACCTTCCCCCACACCGACCATGGGGAGGTCAAGATACATTGTGATTTTTGTTGATGATTTTTCTCGCTATACTTGGCTTTTTCTTCTCAAAAATTGCTTTGAACTTAAGCAGATTATTATAATTTCTCTGCCATGGTTCGCACACAGTTTTCTCGTATTAAGATTTTTCATTCTGATAATACTAAGGAGTACTTGGATTTTGATTTTCTTTTTTTTCTTCTGGCTAATGGTATACTATCTCATCGATCCTGTGCAGGCACATCCCAACAAAATGGCCGAGTCCAACGGAAGCACCGTCATATTCTAGACACTACCCAGGCTCTTCTCATCTCTTCTTTTTGTCCTGAAAAATTTTGGGGGAAAGCTGCCCTCACTGCCATCTACATCATAAATCGCGTCTCTACCCCTGTCATCGCTAACACTTCTCTTTACGAGCACTTGTATGGTTCTCCTCCTGACTATACCACTCTAAAAGTTTTTGGTTCTGCTTGTTTTGTTCTACTCTAGCCTCATGAACACACTAAACTAGAACCTCGTTATGGTATAGAACATAGAGGGTATCGTTGTTGGGATCCTATCTCCAAGCGTATTCGTATTTCTCGTCATGTGGTCTTTTAGAAACACAAAATGTTCTCAAATCTTTCCCAGTTTCACCTATCACAGACCACCCACTCATCAACATTTACCAATATTTCTATAGACTTGTTTTCTAATGAATTTGATGCAGATTCTGGTTCCATGCTTCCACAGTCACCTACGCCTCTCATCCATCCTGAGGATCCTGTGTCTGCTGATGGTCCTATGCTTTCTCTAGCTCCTGTGGAGGTTTTTTCATCCTCACCTCCCATTGAGGTTCCTCCTCCACCGGAGCGTCACTCTACACTGGTAAGGCAACCTTCTATTCTTCTCCGTGATTATATTGTTGGTTCACTACCTTTTCCTCTCATGAACCTACTTCCTATCGAGAAGCTTGTTCTAACCCTCTTTAGCAACAAGCTATGACTGATGAACTGTAGGCTTTTGAAAAAACTTATACCTAGGATATGGTTGATCTTTCTCCTATAAAGAGTACTATTAGTTGTAAATGGGTTTACAAGCTCAAAACTTATTCTGATGATTCCATTGAGTGTTACAAAGCTCACCTTGTAGCCCGGGGAATTTACTCAAGAATATGGGATTGACTATGAGGAAACATTTGCTCATGTTGCTCGTCTTACTTCAGTTCGCAGCTTACTTGCAGTTGCTGCTGCTCGCCACTGGAGTCTTTTTCAGATGGATGTCAAGAATGCATTTCTTAATGGTGACATCACTGAAGAAGTTTATATGCAACCTCCTCTTGGTTCTTCTGTTCCATCAAACAAAGTTTGCAAACTTCGACGTGCTTTATATGGTTTGAAACAGGCTCCGCGTGCCTGGTTTGCCAAGTTCAGCTCCACCATTCGTCACTCTGGTTTTTCCTCCAATGCCCATGATTCTGCCTCATTTATACGTAAGACGGAGCGTGGTACTATTCTCCTTCTCCTCTATGTGGATGATATGATTATCACTGGAGATGACACAGTGGGCCTTTCTAGTCTCAAATAGTTTCTCAATCGCCAGTTTGAGATGCAAGATTTGGGTTTACTTAGCTATTTCTTTGGTTTGGAAATTTCCCAAAATTCCTCTGGATATTTTCTTACCTAGGCCAAGTATACTTCTGATCTCTTGGCTCGTGTTGGTCTTACTGATTGCAAGACTGTCACTACTCCAATTGATCCTCAGACTCGTCTTACAGCCCTTGACGGTCCCCTATTGACTGATGCCACTTTATATCGTCAACTAGTTGGCGGTCTTGTCTATCTCATGGTTACTCGTCCATATATTGCTTATTCTGTTCACATTGTCAGTCAATTCATGGTTGTTCCTCGTTCTCCACACTATGATGCTCTGGTTCGCATTTTACGTTATCTCAAAGGAACTCCGTTTCATGGTCTTCACTACTCCCCTCACTCTTCTCTATTGCTGCATGCATTTTCTTATGCCGATTGGGTAGGGAATCCTACTGACCGTCGTTCCACTACTGAGTTCTGCTTTTTCATGGGCAACTCTCTCATTTCCTAGCGTAGCAAGAAGCAAACTCTTGTTGCTCATTCTAGTATCGAGGCTGAGTATCGTGCTCTTGTTGACACTACTCAAGAGCTTATGTGGCTTCGTTGGCTTCTTCTTGACATGGGAGTTTCTCATTCTGCTGCCACCAATCTTTATTATGACAATCAGAGTACTATTCAGATTGCACATAACGATGTCTTCCATGATCGCACCAAACATATTGAGATTGATTGCCATTTCATACGCCAGCATGTTATTAGTGGCCTTGTTCGTCTTCTCTTTGTTACCTCTGTTAACCAGGCTGCTGACCTCTTCACCAAAGCTCATCTTCCGGGCCGCTTCTCTGATCTCCTCTCCAAGCTCAAGTTGATATCTGTCTTACCACCTTGAGCTTGAGGGGGGTGTTAGCTGTATATTATTATACTTATCTATTTGAATTGTAGATATATCTCTATCTCTATCTCCTTCTATACTTATCTTTATCTTCTTGTATCTCTATCTTTTTCTGTACCTATCTAGGTTTCTTTTCTGCCTATATATACAGGCTTCTCGAATTGTATTATTCATTCAATTCAATATAGAGTTTCTCTTTTCTTTTCTCTCTCTACTTTCATAACAAACAAAGATAATAATAATTAGGATAATGTGATTCTTGCATGTAATTTATTCATTTCAAATGTCTTAGATGATTAGTAGTGAGCCGTTGTATTTTCTCAACCCTTCAATTTCAGGTACTACACCTTCAGCGCCATAGAGTTGGGTGCTTATAACTAACAATTAATTATCTTGTGAACTTACATATGTATATCTATACTTAATTATATCTAGGCCGTTTTGAGTTTTGTTATTATTCTAGGCATCGTCATGTAAACCTAACTAGTTTGTTTTTGAATTTGTAAAATTAGTTAGTTAGCATATGCAATACTGTTGAAAAACCATGTTCACTCGAGCACAAGAGCAAGCACTTGAGTGGTCTTTTAGACTATCCAGTACTTTGCTCTACAGTCTGAGATTCTGGAAGATTGCACTCGAGCACAGGTTTTACCACTCTAGTAGTTTGTCCCTCACGTGACCTGAGATACTAGGAGTTTTCATTCTTTGCTCGAGCGCAAGATTGAGCACTCGAGTAGTCTATTCAGGATCAGTCACTTAAAATCAACTTTTTGTCCCAATCTTCTCACTTTTTCTTTCACTCTTCTCTCTCTCTCTTCTCCATTTTCGGAAAATCCTAAGCTTCCACCTAGATTTCATTTACTTTTACCAAAAATCCACCCATAGTTCTTAAGACACAAATGTAGAACATGAAGAGATTGATGTTTTATACTGATTGGATCGCTTTATTGTCGAAGTCACCTCTTGGGTCTTCAACTTTTCGCACTTATCTTTGAGGTAGGAATACTTTTAGCATTGTATATCCATGATTTGATTTGAATGTATAGTATTTTCTTAGTTAAAAAGATATATGTGTAGACACCCCATTTTTGACCAACCTTAAGACTCAGACGTCATTGATTGAGCACTCGGTGATTATGCATGTTGTGCTCGTTTCGAGTTTCCGGAATTTTCGGCTGAGTGCCTTGCCTCCGGGCCTCTGAACTCTTTGTGTTTTGGCTCAGTTTGTGGACCAAGCCTTGTTTTCCTTCCTTAGAAGGAATGGAAGGTCTGTAGACCACCTTTTTGTGGTCGTAGACCACTTTTTCCCCTTGGAGACTAGTTTCCGGTTTTCGGAGCCTTTGGCCGCGCGCCTTGTCTCGGGACCGCTTAATGTTCTCCGTTTGGCTTGGTTTTTGAACCATGCCTTGTTGCCTCTGCCTAGACTAGTTTTGGGGTCGTTGACCACTTTTGATGCCCATAGACTAGTTTTCGAGGCTCCCGGCTGCGCGTCTTGCCTCCCGAACTTTCGTCTTGCATCCTTTTTGGTTTGTTTTTGGTACAAACCTTGTTTTCCTTGTTTGGAAGGTGATATAAGGGTGGGAGACTAGTTCTTCCCCTTGGAGACCACTTTCCTTCCTGCCAGCCAGTTTTCTGGTCGGCTAACTGGTTTTCTTGGTCTTTGGGCCATCTTTTCTGGTCGACCACAACACCACTGTCTTGCTTTCATGCTGCAGACCATCTCCCTCCCATGGCTGACCACTTTCTTCCCTGGTCGACCACTTCCATTGGTCGGCCGACCAGTGTAAGTAGCTTTCCATCACCTTTTTGGAGATATTTTGGAGCCAGTTGTAACAGCTGGAGGGCTCTAAAACCATCCTTCATACACCATGGAGGGATGGCTCTAGACCTTAAGCTTGTTCAACAAGCTTACACTTTGGTTCTCTATATAAGAGAGCCTCCCCCTTCCTTATCCAGGTTTAGAATTTTGTGCTTGAGAGATATAGATACACATTTGTCTCTATCTTGCTCTTTACTTCACATTTGTGCTTCCAAAGTGCCTTTTTATCACACTTTAACACACAAACACATAGTGAAACACCATACTCTTGGAGTTGAGGTCCCTTGAAGTTGTTTTTGAAGTTTTTGGACTAGTTTTGGTCAGAAAAAGCTGCTGGAGTTGCAACTTTGAAGTTGTTCTACAAGGGTGAGAAACTAACCTCTTAAACCCTTATTTTTGCTTAAGCTTTTGGCCCTACTTGCTTGTTGTTTTAGACCTAACTTTCTACTGTAAAAAGTTCTGATTTTGCATGCTTGTAATGTTTGTTTAAGGCCTTGTTGGTGTTGGGGGTGGTCTACCCCCTCTTAGGCCTTGTTTGGCTTTGTTTTGTACCATCCTTTTAAGCTATTGGGACCACCTTGTTTTGGCCTTCTCACCACTGAAACTCAGAGGAATTTCAGTGGTGGAAATGGTGTTTTGAGGTCCCAAATAGGAGAGGGTCATCCCCTCTCCTTGTATCTTGTATGCTTGCTTCATTTGCCTCATGTTTGAGCATGTTTGTCAAGCTTATGTTGGCTCCATCTTAGCATGTATTTGGGGTTATTTTGACATGGCATACCACTGTTTTGATTTGGTTTTGTCAACTCATGCATGCTTTGTATACTTGTAATGTAAATTTTGCAAACTAGTCTTGCATGCCTCATGAAGTAGCTTGTCTTTCTAGCATGTTTTGGCTCTACCTCAGTGGGTTTTTGGTGTTGTCTTAACATACCTTAGATCTGTTTTGGGTTGGTTTGATGGCCCCATGCATGCTCCATGCACTTGTAGTGCAATTCCATTTACTAGCCTAATGTGTATCATGCTTTAGGCTGTCATTCTAGCATGATTTTGGCTTAACTCTAAGAAGATTTTGTCCATGTTTTAGCATGCTCTAGCTCTGATTTGTGTTGTTTTGGTCATGCATGCCATACTTTGTATAGCTATAATTTATTCTAGCTTGTTAGCTTTGTGTATCAAGTCCACTAGTATGCATTGCTTGGGCTATTTTCATGATTTGGCATCATTTGAAATGTGATTTCAGTACATGTAGTGTGGTCATACACTTGCATTTGTTACTCTTTCAATGCTTTGGAAGGTTGGTCCTTTATGCCTAAGAATGAGTCATTGCGTATGCCTTCATGCCTAAGCTTGCGAGCTATCATTTCAGTGTGTTTTTGGGGTTATTTTGCCATGATATACCTCTGATTTCTATTGGCGAAGCCATCCCATGCTTGGTCTTGGTAGGTGTAGTGTAATCCTTCCTTTTGGCCTTGTATGCATCATGCCTTATGCCCTTCATGCTAGCTTGTTTTGGCTTCCTTACATGCATGTTTTAGACTTATTTTGATATGTTCTAGGATTGTTTCGAGTTGTCTCAACCATATGCTTCATGTTTTGTATAGCTATAGTGCGAGTGCCTATGCTAGCTTTGAGTTTTGAGCACCATAGCATGCTTTATTTGCATCGTGTGTATGATTTGGCATCATTTATCATGATATTTCAGAGCATATAGCACTGTCATGTTCCCATTTCCTTCACCCTTTGAGTGCCTCTAAGGGTTGTGCATTGTTGCCTTGTTTATGGCCTAGCTTGTATGCTTGTATGCCTAGGCTTTTGAGCCTTTATTTTAGCATGTTTTGGTCATTATCTTGACCTATTTGAGCTCTGTCCATGCTGGGTTCATGCATTTGTGCCATGTATTGCATGTCTCTAGAGTAGTCCTCTTTGCTAGCTTTAGTGCTTTAAGGACTCTTGCATGCCTTGCTTGTAGTACTTGAATGATTTGGCATCATTTCGTACCTAATTTGAGAACATATGGTGTTGTCACACTTCCATGTTTATCGTTTCTTCATCATGCTTGAGAGTTGTGTTCTTAGGCCTAGTTGATAGGCCAATACATGTACATGCATGCCTTGCCTTTTTGCACCTTTGTTTTGGTGTTATGGCCACTGTTTTGGGCATGACTGAGGTCTATCCATATTCAGTTTAAGTCCATTGAGCATGTTCGTTTGCATGTTGTTTGCATGCTTATGTTGCATTGCATTGTGTATGCATGCCATTAGGTTGATCATGTCACATTGCATTGAGTATGCCACGTTGTTCTTTGCATTGTGTATGCTATGTTATTGTTTGCATTGTGTATGCCATTTTGTTGCTTTGCATTGTGTATGCATGCCATTAGCATTGGTAGTTTGATCATGTTGCATTGCATGTTGTTGCATGCTTGTCCCTTGCATGATTGTTTGCATGCTAATGTTGCATTACATTGAGTTGCATGCATTACATTGTATTTGGCATACTCGTGTTGCATTGTGTTTGGATAGGGTGTTAGTCCAAACACGGGAAACGAGGGACGTTTCATACTTGAAGTGATGAAACGTGCCTCATTTCTCGGTCGCCGACGCTCTTGATCATACATGATAGAGTTCAAGGCTTTATGTGTTTATTTGTGCATTCATTTCATATTGAATTGTGCAATTTGGCTTCTCGGCCATCATGCATTGAGATGCGTGATTGGTGGCCCGAGGGTCAAGAACCACACTCCCTTGAGCTCATGAAATGATAGGGAGGGTGGTTGTGCACACATACTTTGCAAATACATTGCCATGCCCTTTCTTGTTCTTTGTTGCAGCAAACTGGAGAAGTGCAGCAAAAATTGGTCGGCCGACCAGTAACACTAGCTGGCCGACCACTTTTTCTAGTCTGCAGCAATGGCAAGGGGTCGGCAGCTGGTCTACACCACCAACAACTGGTCGGCAGCATCCTTACAGGTTCCTATGGTGGAGTGGAAGCTATCTGGAGCTTTGTGCAATGTTCTGAGAATAATTGAAAACAGAGGCAAGTTGGGGCATCGCGATGGATTTCCGAACGAGGCAACCGAGCATGTATATACTTCTCGCCTTGAGGCTTCTGTTTTATTGCTTTACTTAGCTTCTTTACTTAAGTAGCTAATGCGTTTAGCTGCTTATTTGTGTTGTAATAACCTAATTAGTTAACTAGGATTAGTTAATTAGTTTTGTGATGTAATAATTAGTTTAATTAACTTAGATTAGCTAGTTAGCTCAGATTAGCTAGTTAGCTCATTATTCGAACCCTCCGTCAAGAGGGCCAACTGTTGTAATAAGCGTGCGTGTGTGTGATGCATGTCTTCCAACCCCCATTTATTTCTCCCTTTTACTTAACCGCTTACGATGGTTAGTTTTAGGGCATGTTTCAATTAACATCCTTATGCTTCGCATGCGTGCATCCATTCATATGTTTTGCATGCACCGGGCTCGGCGCATTATACAAACTGCATTGTACTTCAATACATTTACTTGAATACGTGTTCAACAGCATGTTATCAAGTTGTATTTCACATGACATCTTAGAATAGCCGAGCCTATCTTAGTTGCATTTTTGCATGTGTTGCATTAGCCATCTTAACATGGACTAGGATCATGCATGATTTCTAACTAGTTCTCTGTTTTGGCTCGGAGTACACTGTGAGTGTTTACGCTTTAGCATACTGCACGAGATGTGTATGTTGCCATGTCAGCATGCTTGCCATGAGGCTAACTGCTTAGTTGATTAACTGCTTGGATGCCTGTGGGTGAAGGTTGGATTGCTTAAATTGGAACAATTCATCAAAATGTGTTTTCTAAGCCCACTTGAGGGTGGCAAAATCCGCGTCTTAGCCTACTTGCGAGTACCACCTTCAAACCATTTTCAAACAAACAAACATGAGATGTTTTGTTCTAACTTGAGTGATTTAGTCTATACTTGTATGTTGTGCGCATCACATAGTAATTCTAGGTTAATAACCGGAATAAGAACGCATGTGTTTTCAAAAATAAAATATCATGTTAGTAAAGACCGATCTTTGATCGAGCGAGCGGGGGTGCTCATTGCATGACCTTCCCCTCTCGTACCTAAGTTCCCGAACCGAGGCAACTTTGGTGATGACGAACACGTGGCCTTAGGCACGAGTCAGGGTTTCCTAATTTCCCCCAAAATAAAATATTTAGGTGGCCACTCTGTATCTGGCAAAGCAGTCCATGTTTGGCACTTCTTTATTAAAATCAGTTTTCCAAAATGATTTGCCGGATTTGGACTCTTTGGTGATTTATCGGTCTCACATCGCACTTTGTGAGATTAGATTCAGAATCGTGACACGAGTCCGAACTGTAGTAGCTAAGAACAAACGACTCGCACCCTCGCGCGCGGAGCTAGGAGTTCTCGGGCGGTCTACAATATGAGTTGAAGATTGTTAAGTAAAAGAGATTGTAACAAAATGAAGAAGTTTTCACTCAAAATTTTGAAAGATCTTGAATAGTATTGTACAAAAATGGTAAATGATTGATGATTGTTTGATTTGATGAAGAAAATGAGGAAAACCACAATTTTCTCAAAACCCTAGTTTGTGATCTTGATTTTGAAAACGGGCTATGAAACAATTGAGTGTTGTAGTGTGAAATTGAGATTGATATTACATTGAAACACATGAAAATGTTGAATTGGAATAAATCTTGAATTTGTTGTTGAATATTGAGGCTTGTGAAGTTAAAACCATTTTGATTATGTTTATTAGTATTATTATCTCTTGTAGTTTTTAATTAAACCATAGGGAATTGGAACTTTTGTAAGCTCATGCATCATATTGCATTGCATGGTTTTGCTTTCATGTTGGTTTACTACCTTGGAAAGTATTGGAGTATTGAAAGAGGGTAAATAGCATAGCGATTCCATGTGAGGAGTCAAGGTGCTCAATTGCCCTATCGTGTGTTGTGACCCGATGAATGTGGGAAATGTTTTAATGTGTCAAATTGTCCTTCCGTCTGAGGTCGGTAAATGTGGAAAAAGTGTTATTTTTAGGTGCCCAACTACCCTTTCATCTCGAGACCGATAAATGTGAGACTATTTTGAGATATACAATCCATATATATGTATTTTGGCTCTTACCCCGGGATTCTAACGTGTATTTATTGCCCCTTGTTTGATGTTGGATTTGGATTATAAAAATGCATGAAACGTCATTCTTCTAAAGGATAAAATGATAGATCTTATTATGGCATTGCATGAGCATGATCATATTTTTATCAAATGTTTATATATTTTGTTATATGTATTTTCTAGTGGGCAATCTTGCTCATTCCTATCATAAACAAATATTACAGGTCATGATGGTGTGCCTTCACCCCATTGAAAGATTAGTGGAGAATTTTGATAGACCACATAGGCTTGTTTGATGATATATGTGCCATAGCAACCGAGCTTATTTATTTTGGATAGTGCTCCACTTTAGTCTTGAAATGTGTAAGCACTTCGGGCATATTCATTGTATTTTGTTGTACTTTTCTAGTTTTTTGAACTACAACTATCTTTTGTTAAATCTTGACAAGAACTTGATGAAATCTATAGATGTAACCTTTGGAAGTTCAATGAAAAAGAGAGGTGCTTTTGAATGTATGGACCATTGTATTCTATTGATTTTCCCCAAATCCTCACCTTTATTATGAAATTGGTATAAGATAAAGGATTAATAATTATAATATGGATTAAAATATCAGGGCGTTACAACATGCTTATATTAGTTGGATGTTAATGTAATTTGCATTTGGGGTTGTGAGCTCATTCATGATTTTTAAAGCCTAACCTTAGAAGTTGTAATTTCATGGCTAAATTTTAATTATCTTTATGTATTAGTATTTTATCCTAAGCAGTTGTTATAAGATTTGAGCTTAGAGTATTTGGAGTTGGTGAAAAATAATATTTTATTTAAGTTTTTCTCGAATTGGATTTCATTACTAATAAAATATTTTGGAGTTATTTAACTCCTAAATGCCACATTCTTCTAAAATTAAATTTTATTGGGTTGAATCACCGTAATTATCATAATTAGTAATAATCCATTGGCTTATAAACCGGGGCGTGGAATAAAAGTTGTCAAAATTCGATTTAAAATAAAGATTTGGTAATCGTTTTCCGATCACTTGTCGATTTTAATAAGTAAATTCACAAAATCTCCTTCCCTAAACTCGATTTCTAATAAATTTTATGTCTAAACCGAAGTCTCAGAAGTCTAGTTTCTAATAGTGATGGTCTCACATCAAAATTCAAACCATTGAGAGATATGTTCATTTTAGTGAAATTTACTCATTTTATTTTATATAATCATAAGGAAATTGTAGATGTTTGCATAATCGATGTAATTCAGAGACTTCAAACCCAAATGAAATTACAAATGTTTGATAATGATAAGTTTTTTGCCTTCTTTAGTTTGCTTTCTTTTCTCTCTCTTCTTCCTTTCTCCCTTCTTCCTTTCTCCTACCTAAAGTTTTCTTTTCGTTTCTCTATTTTCTTTTCTTTTTCTTTTTCTTTACTTAGTATATTTATATACAGAAGAGATAATGGTTGTGGGACAGTGACGGTGGAATTGGTGACTGAAATAAGGAGAGGAAAATTTTCTTTAGGAGAATTTACACTATAATCCAAAAGTTTATAGTAATTATATTATTACAACAAATAACACCAAACTATTATGTATATCACATCTTTCGATGCACCCATACGTCAAACTGTGATCCTACTCATGAATCATCAAGATGTATAATGGCAACTACACTCATTGTCAAAATAGATCAATTTATACAAAAGAGTCACCGCCTAATTTTCATGGGGAACTATGAAATTGTTTTAACTCCAATTAATTAAGGCACTGATTTGTCACAACCGAAGAACTTGGTTCGGGAGTTTAGGTGTAAACGGAGAAGGTCATTAATTTCAGCATCCCTCTTGTCTAATTAATCAATTGACCTCTAGTAATTTCTTTTTATAAAATTTGTTGCTATATTTGATTTTCACAAATTCATTTATTTTACCTAAATCCCTTAAACTAACCTACTATCTTTGTGATTTAAAGGAAATAGGCAATATCACATATTTTGAAAACTTTTCTTATAATTTTTTTTTCAAAAACGATTTTAGCAAACTTTCCAAAGTGAAAGGTTTCCAAAACAAATACTTTCCAAAGGAGCATGAGAATATTTCCAACATAGGCAATAATACAAAAATACCCAAAATAAACATTGCATACACGACATTTAAGCATGCTATTTGGAATTAAAAAACAATGCAGACGCATATAACATGCAAAAGGAAGGAAGATGAATCATCAATATCCTTAGCACCATGTCATGAAAAACACATTAGTATACATTATACATAACCTAAAACATAGACTCTAATGCACAAAATACAAAACATGAACTTAAAGAGTGTCTAGTAGATATCTAAACATGACCTTAAAGAGTGTCTAGTAGATATCTAAACATGACATGTGTATCAAACCCATGGATTAAACACATAATTCAAATAAGAGTAATAAAATACAACAACGAGCATGAATGGAAAACAACTAAATGGACTTTATTCATGAATATATGAAATGTAACCTAAACTAATGATATAATACAAGTAATCAATAAAAGCAACAAAATATATTTTATATGATATAGCATGCATATATATAATCCTAACCATTATCAAACACATAGAACATGATAAATATCTTAAAAGTAATAGCTAAATAGAAGAATACCTCAGTTTGGTGATCAAATTGGTTGAAAAGTGAATAAAAGTGAGAAATTGAAGACTTGGATGCTTCCCTCAAGCTTTAATTGTTGTTTATTTTGATTTGTTTGACTTATGGTGTGCAAGAGACACTAGTTTGCTTATTAGAAGTGGTGATTTTCAAAACTATAGAGATAAGAGTGATTGAGAGAGAGAAAGAGAAAGAGATTTCACTCAATTTCTTGGTTATCCTAAAAAAGGAGGAAGGAAAGCGTATATACACATTAGGAGGCTTGGAGGGCAAGTATATACACATTAGGTCCAAACCCTAATGTCTATATACATAACGGCACAACGCAATACATCAAAATTGATAACAAGATCTTCTGAAAATTGAATTTGTGTATGACCATAATCCCATCATTTGTGGATTTGCAGCTTGATTGAAGATGTGCCCATGATGCTTTAGTCAACAATTTTGACTTTCAAATGATTTTGTTTTTTGGTTATAAAAATAAATTTTTTCTTGAAAAATTGACAATTCAAAATTGATTTGGCAGCCCCCCTTTCCTTTTTGGAAAGATGTTTTGAAAATACAAATTTTTTTCAAATGAATGGGCCTCAAGGAATAGAACATGATCCAACAGGTTCAACAGTGGTCCAAGTACATCAAAGCATTGGAAATGTATTGGTTTCATCATCGAGAAGCATCCAAGTGCCTAAATCTTAGGGTCAATCAAAATGGAGTGTCTACAATTACATTTTATACTTTTTATGTAATATGAAAGAACCATACGTTATAAATAATTTCTAAATTTTACCAAAATCACAATTAAATAAATTTTAATGCATGATCAAAGTTAATTTAAGAATAAAAATGTTACAATTAATATCGAGATAACAAAAAATAAAATCTTCAACTTGTGGTTGACCGAACATATGTCTCAACCACCCGCATGTAGTTTGGGTCAAACAATTTGAGCGAGTAGTTCAGGTAAACCAAATTCTTGTACTCTCCTCCTTGCAATAAACAATTACAAACCAAAATAAATTATGTTGTATGACCCGACCATAAGTGTCTAACCCTTATCTAATTAGATCAATCATTGAACCAAATCACACGTTATATTGCAAAACAAATCAAACTATTTAAGTTTGACATATATTCATCTAGTTAAAAATTTATTCGAGATCATCTCGTAATATATACAAGTTTGAAGATATTTTAAAATCTATTAAGTTTTTAAATTAAACTTATGCTCCATTTCTTTGGGTGAAGAGCATTTTCTATGATTTTTTTTTCTAGAAAAATATTTTTCTATGTTTGGTTGGTGGTGGTGGAACAAAGGTGGAGGTGGTGTGTCACGACCCAAACCCGTCCCTATGGGTTAAGGCCATAACCGGCTAGTAATCATGAGATTACCTACGGCCTCAAAACAAATAAGACAAAACTCATCAGAGTAAAAGGAGCCGAACGGAAGCAATTTAAAACTTTGTCCATAGAGCCGTGCTTATATGCACATCATAACATTCCATAAATACATATGTTAATAACTCACAATAGAATTACAGTACCAAAAAGTTCCATACAACAGGATCATCCAAAAACCAAGTCAACCCATGGGAACTATATACAGATATGTACAAAGGCTTCGCCAACATGACAAAATTACATAGAATGGCAAAAGGGCGAAGATATATCTCGTACATGAGACGCAAAGGCTGACTCTCCAAACCTTAGTTGTTCCACACTGGCTTCACTGGGGCGGGGTCTAGACCTCTCTTAGCTCACCTACAAACACATGAATGAGCGTGAGCGATAGCCCAGTGAATAATATCAAATAACGAATATACATTTGAACAATATACATCGAACAGCCTTGGGCCCAATTTGCATTTCTACCTAACACATACATACATACATAAACATATGTAAGTTAAGTAACTGAGGTTCCAAACACATCATACGGCCTTGGGCCCAATTCATTCGTATTATTCAAATCAAACTGGCTTTTGGCCCATTTGTTTATGTCAAAACGGCCTCTGGCCCATTCATTCATGTCCATCGGTCTTCTGCCCAATCGTTGATGTCAATCGGCCTTCGGCCCACATTTATGTCAAACGGCCTTCGGCCCATATTTATATCAAACGGCCTTCGGCCTACATTTATATCAAACTGGCTCATAGGCCTTTCATATCAAACTGGCTCATAGGCCTTTCATATCAAACTGGCTCATAGGCCTTTCAGATCAAACTGGCTCATGGGCCTTTCATATCAAACTGGCTCATAGGCCTTTTATATCAAACTGGCTCATAGGTCTTTCGTATCAAATTGGCTCATAGGTCTTTCATATCAAACTGGCTCATAGGCCTTTCATATCAAATTGGCTAATAGGCCTTTCATATCAAACTTATTATGTTAAACTGTGTCCATTATTCAAAATTAATGAACTTTACAAAACTTACATAGAAGTGAGCAATTGGATAACAACATATTTCAGATATTACTCACAGTGATTCGGCTTGTGAATTTGCCCTAGAGCTTGACCCTACACATCACATAGCACATATGGGTCACAAATAATTCAATCCGTTCTTTAATTCACATATTCCTCTTTAGGCTTTCATTCTTATCTATTTAATTCAATTACAATGCTCAATGTATGCCTAAGAGTGTTTAGAAGTGAAAGGGAACGGCAAAACAGAACACAGAATGCATTTTCAGATTTTCAGAAAACAGGGGTCCCCCGCTCAAGCGTGTACTTTCCCCGCTCGAGCGGTACCCTTAAAGGCCTGCAAAGTACTGGTTGCATGAAAAATACACTCGAGCGTGTAATAGGACGCTTGAGCGGAAGGCCTGTCTAAATAGCTCCCCCGCTCGAGCGGACACCAAGTCTACAAAAAGTACTAGGAGCACGTTTTTTTCCCGCTCGAGCAGCCATTACCTCCCCGCTCGAGCGGAAATCAAAATTCTAGGTTTCCCAGATTGTGTTCTTGAGGTCCAAAATTGACGATTTAACCAATGTTTCTTGCATACTATGGCTCCAATTTCACATATTCTTGTATTAACATGGTATAAAACACCAAAACACACCATCATGGGGGCTCAATTTCATGAATCAAGCACATGCACGGCTCAATTTAATTCAGTTCAACTCTATTCATATGTATTAATGCATTCAAAGCTCCTATCTTTAATTATTCAAACATGCATGCTAATCTTGACTTCATTTCCATTCCAATTAATGCAAATGGTGTTTCATTCTCATGGAACACAAGCAAAAACATGCTTGCATGTAGGATTTAAACACTCATATTTCCACATTCAACTTAATACATGTTTGCTTATGCAAAATCATGGTGATCACTATACATGCATGTGCATTTCAACTTCAAATACATCAATTAGAGCACAACTCTTGTTCTTGATCACCAATTAATCTTTAATTCACAAAATTACAAGTTCAAACTCATGAATTCATAATCAATCACTTACCTAAAAGCTCAATCTTTTCAATTTATGGTCTAGTTTTAGAGTTGGACTTCATTCTCCAAGCCTTAAGACCAAAATTGCACAATTTCTCCCATTAATCTCCCATAGCCGACCCTCTCTCTCCCTTTTCTTAGAGTTCTTATCAGCCAAAAATGAGAATTAAAGAGGGAGTTTTGAGTGTATAGAGTCCCTTTGTAATAACTCTCACCACTGATTACTGGTTAACCACTGATTACTGCTAAACTGAGACTGATTATGATAAGTAATTTGAATCGACTGAAATACTAAACTCACTGATTGAATGTACTAGTTTAAATGCACTTCTATCTGTTTGACTGTTAAATTATCTGTCCATGTTTTATGCTTTAAACTGCAAATTGAAGGCCTTGTCGGCGGCTGAATCCGAAATTGATCGATGCTTTATGATCATTAGAATTTATGTGATTTTATGGTATATTTAATTAAAAAGTGATTTGGTATGGTTAAATTAGATTAAATTAAGTTAAATTACATAAGTTGGGCCTTTTTACTAAATTGCCATCTAGTGGACTTAGCTAGGCCATTGTTTAGTCTTCAATTTCATATGTTGGCATCACTTTTCCTTATCCATTTTGAGAGACCAAAACCGATTGAGAGAGGGAGGTAGAGAAACTTGGCTTCATCTTCAATTTTGCTTGGAAATTTGAAGGAATTGAAAGATTAAGTGCATATTTGAGCTTGTATATCTTACATCCTAGGACCTAAGGTAAGAACTCATCTTCTTGATTGCTAAATTAAGTCTTATGTTGCATGGTTCATGGAAGTCTAGAGATTAAGGTCATGAATTAGCTTAATTTGGTGAGTTAAAGCTTGAATCATGCATGCATGTTTATATCCTAGCATTTTGAGGTTGAATACATGGAATTTGGTACATGTATGTTCATATTTTTGCATTGGACCATGAATTCATCTTGGTTTTGAAAGAATTGGCTCATTTGAGCTAGTATTTGAAGCTTTGAAATTGTTGAATTCATGCATGTTACACATTCATCATGCTCTTGAAGTGGTTGTTTGAAATTGGATTTAATTGATCTTCCTTTGGGACTTTGATTTTACAATTGATCCTTGAAACATGTAATGTTATGAGTTTTGAAGTGTTTTCCAGCAAATTAAGCCCAAAAAGGATCGAATTTGATGCATTAAAACTTGGTTTTGAGCTTGAGGTTCAAATATGGAATTTTCAAAATTTGGACTCACGCTCGAGCGGGGAAATTGGCGCTCGAGCATGGAATTCGTGCTCCCAGCACTTTGCATTGTTTTGCAGTCTGCTCGAGCGGGGGAAATGTATGCTCGAGCGGGGGCTTGTATCACACGCTCGAGCGGGTGTCGAGCGCCCATCGAGCGTGATTTTCAAACATCCAGTACTTTTTGCCATGTTTTGCAGTCCGCTCGAGCGGGTAAAGTGACGCTCGAGCGGAGGAACCTTTGTCTGCATGTCTGCTCGAGCGGGGAAAGCCACGCTCGAGCGAGACCCTATTTTTCTGAAAATTCTGAAAATATTTTTAAAGTGCATCTTTGCATCCTCATTTCATTCTAGGCATTCCTAGGCCCTAGTTTAAAGCATCTTAATGAGGATATAGATGTAGAACCGCACCGAGTCTAAGTAGGGACTAAGTCTTTGATTCCCGAATGTGAACTTAGTGTGTGTTCATTCTGTAAACTGTGTAGGGTTGGCATCTGAGGACGCGCTCTAGCTTAACTGTAGCTCTGAACTCTGTGAGTAACAACTATGTAAAGATATGTTCAAATATGAATATCTTCTGAATGGTTAAATTGTACTGTTTCTGAATTGATACTGTTAACTGAATAAATGTATGTCCTCTATTCTGAACTGTATTGTGACATCCATAGTAACTACTGTTATTGTTACTGCTACTGTTACAGAGATCTCTGTTAGTTTCTATATTGGAACTTCTGTTTACTGTTATGATGGCCATCATTGACTGCTCGGTCTTTCAAGACCTACTGTTTACTGTACTGTTCTGCTAATGGATGTACCACATATGACTGTTATGACTGAATGACTGATATACTGAATCAATTGACTGTTTTCAATACTGAAAGGACATTCATTCTTAACCTCTTTACGCATTATGTTATTCACTGGGCTTTAGCTCACTGTTTATATATATATGTAGGTGTCCAGGCATCAGACCGGAGCTAGGAGCATGGGTTAGACTCCCTTTTGTCAAAGCCAACCACCGTGCCTCACTATGAGGTTCTAAGTCCGTTCAAGCTACAGCTTTGGGGTGTTTTAGTTTCCCTCATCTGTCTCTGTATCTGTTTTGTAGTATTGCACCAACTGATAGCACTGTATTGTACTGTCTCAATAGGGATTAAGTCCCTGACCTAGATGATTGTAAATACTGTACATACTGTTTTGGTACTGATAGTATATATGTTATGAAAAGTCTTTTTGCATACAGACTGTCACAGCTCATTGGACATTGTTTAATTACTGTTTTGGCTTCCGTCATGCCCCTATACTCTGTAATACTATCTTACTGTTAAGCAGGTCTTCGGTAATCACGGATTACTGTCCGATTACGGTGCTAAAACCCATAGGGGCGGGTTTGGGTCGTGACACCCTTACAAGCTCCCACTCACACATTACTTTAATATAAAGCAATTGGGCACTAATTAATCAATTTAATCAGTTTAATCTGACCCGAGTCAATTTTCAATTAAATTCCACCGTAGGTTCTAAAAATTATGCCAATCACAATGGCGTAATCAATTTCGGGTCTTGTGGCCGATAAGGCCTTTAATTTAATTTCCAAAGCAGATAATGAAACAGATATTCCTACGGTGGACAGATAGAATTTCAAAACCACATAATGGCACACAAAATCATATTAAACACATAATCATACTCATATTAAGGACCAATTAACATATTACGAAACAGGGGTATTACATGGTGGCATGGTGATGGGGTGATAGTGGTGCTGATGGTGATGGTAATGGTGGCAGTAGCCGTGGCGATGGTGATGCGGCGGTGGAGATGAGAGTTGTGGTGGTGGTGTGCTAACATTGGTAAAATTTTAATCTGAAAAACGTTTTCTGCCTTTCAAAAGTAGAAAATATTTTCTGCCAAAATAGTCTTGTTTTCCATTGACTTTCGTTTTTCATTGTATCAAATCAAATATGAAAAAAAAAAAGAAAAATATTTTCTACCTAAACAAATGGAGTGTTAAATAAACTACTAAGTTTATATACTATGAAAACTAAATTATTCGAACTTAGCTCTTGATAATGCTGATTGCTCAATAAGCTTATTTTTAATTAAAATAACCAAACTACTCATGCTTAGATGTTTGTTTAAGATATGCTTGAAAGTTGAATAAATTAAATTTAAATTTATTAAAATTTTAATTAAAATTATACAAAATATTATGAGCCTATTTGGTAATGTTTATATTTATAGTTTTCTATTTATATTTACAGAATTTTTGAAAGTTGTAAAGAAAAACTCGTTTGATTTTTGTCTTCATTTTCAAAAAATTATAAACAGTTTCTAAAATTTATTGAATTTTGTAAACACAAAAGAGTTGGTTTCACTTTTTTACTTAATTTTTTTTTCATTTCTTCTTTGTCTCCTACCATTTTTGACCACCATCTATTGTTCGTCACTATCGACTATCGTCGCTAATTACCTACTTCGGCCACCACCTTTCTCAACCACTAATCACCTGCTATCACCAGCAACCATCTCTCACTGGTGGTAATCACCTTCAGCCACCATATTTTGTTGAAAACCAACTTCAACTACCACTTTAGTTGGCCGACTAGCTACATTATCTCCAACCACTGTCAATCACTTTCGACCACCACATCCCATGGCCATCAACCACCTCTCCCTAGTGGCAACCGCGTGTTCAACCACTATCTCCTGTGGTTGACCACTACCTCCGGTCATCATCTCTAACCATCAACAACCACCTATTTTCACTTGTTTTCAAAACAAAATTTTAAAATATTTACGCACCAAACACATTTTTTGTTCTCCTTTTTACCCAAAATAAACAAACATATTTAATGTTTAGTGTAAACTAAAAACAATAAACTATAAATGTTGCCAAATGACACTTAGGCTTTGTTTGTCATAACCTAAAAAAGTCAAAAAGTTAAAAAGTCACTATCTTATTTGAGTCACATCATTTTATTTAAGTTACATTACCTCCCTATCACATTATTTTAAACCCAACCTATATTTCATAAAAAGTCAAAAAGTGCACTTATTTAGAACATTTCAAACTACCCCTTACTTGACTCGTGGCACCATTGTAGTTAAAAAGGGCTCTTATGTCCTTTGACACAAAACTCAAGTTCTAAGGGATTTCTATTTTCACACATTACATTATCTCCTTTTACACATTTATCTTTTGAAATTTTGTTTTGAAAATTAAATGATTTTGTTAATTTTTGTTAGAAAATAAATGATTTTATTCATTTTTATTTAAAATAACCAAGTTATTCACACTCATATACCTGTTTAAGATACTTTTTGAAAGATAAATAAATTAAATTTAAAAATATTTTAAAATTTATTAAAATTTTAAATTAAAATTAGACAAAGTAATTTTTTTGGTCACTTGATAAAACCTAGACTGGCTTAATCCTAGGGAAACGAGAAAGAGGATTACCCCAACGTCCATACGGGACTCAAATATGCAATCTCTATTACGAGGGTTGGAGAGCATACCATGGGGTACAATCCCATGGGTTTAAACGAAGTGTTAGTGCTCGGTTGGCATATGGGTAGAGTTAAATTAATTTATTAAAAGATAAAATAGGCTAATTTCATTAGTAAGATAAAATGTTACATCTTAATTATAATCATTTTACTTTTTACTCATATAACTATTAAATCTACTACAAAAAAAATTAAAAATTTATCCTAAACAAATTTTTTTTAATCAATCTAAGATAACAAAAAAATTAAGTTAATTTTTTTTTATCCTAAATGAGACTTTACTTAATCCGTTTAGGCTATAGTAAAAAAAGGTTCTTATTGTTCTTTGACAATGAACTCAAGGGTGCCTTTATTTACACACCACATTTAGTCTCAAGGCACACCATTAATTGGTTATTTTTTATTACAATAATGACCTTACATAAAATGACCAAAATAACCACAAAAGAATATCAATACACCCCCCCACACCACCACTCTCTGCCAATTGATTCTACTTCCGGGCACCGCCACTAAAACCCAGCCACCATCGCAACCCCCACAGCCTCCCTACCTGGCCGACGACCTCTTTCCCCTATGCAAACCCTTCTCCTTCTCCCTATCAATGAACAACCTAGTCTCCCACTTCGGCCATGGCTGGTTTTTCTCCATTGCACATAGAGAGAGAGAGAGAGAGTCCTAGGGTTTTCAGATCTAGATCTAGAGCTTGTAGGAGTTCGATCGTACAAACCAGATTCAATGCTTCAATCTAGGATTTCAAGCTCTGATTCGAAACTTTGCCGCTGCAGTTGTCTTCGGCGAGAAGCTCCTCTTCGATGGGTTGGGGAAGATCTCTGTAGAGAGAGGTTTGCGATGGTGAGGGTAAGTTTGATAGTTTTTAGAGAGAGAATAAGAAGTTGGATATGAGATGGGATGAGATGAGAGGTTATAGCGGCAATGGTGAAGAGGTGGTTGTGCCGGTGGTGAAGGGAAGAAGGAGGTGGAAAAGGTTTGAGAGTGTGGTTGAAAGTGGTAAGGCATGGAGAGTGATGGATAGAGGAGTGTGGAAGAGATTCGCTGAAGAAGAAGGAGAGAGAGGCGACGGCCTGCGGCGAGTGGCGGCCGCTAGGGTTAGGGTTAGGGTTAGGATTGGTAGGGTGGTTGAAGAAGATGAAGATATTTTAGGTATATTTGAAAATGGATGGTGTGTATTGAGCAAAAATAATAAAGTTAAAAATTTTGTTTGGTGTACATTAAGTAAGTGATGTGCTTTAAGACCAAATGTGGTGTATAAATAGAGACACTCGAACTCAAGTTCTATAGAATTTTTATTTTCACGTATCATATTCTCTTAATTTATGTATTTATTTTTATAATTTTAATTTAAATTAGAGATATTTATCAATAAATCTCATCTCATAAATAAGTACTCTAATTAGTGGGTGTTTGTTTCAGCTTTTCAGAGCCAACTTATGGCTTTTAGCTTTGAAAAAGTTATTTTGGACTGTTTGGTTAAACTTATTTCAAACAGCTTCTGATTCTAACAGCTTATTTTAACTCAAAAAAGCTGATTCTGAGAAGCTGCTCACCCCTTGCTTCTGATTATCAGCTTCTGCTGTAGACATGTTAATTTATGGTTATACTCTTAAATTTTTTTATTTTTTATTTTTTTAAAAATAGAAAAAGACTCAAATGGACTATAGATTATTTTATTATTTTTTATGAGAAATGTATACAAATAAAAAATAAAAATTAATTGAAAAAGCTATTTCACAGCTTATTTAACAAACACTACTCAGCAACTTAAATCTATAATCCAACAGCTACACCAAACAGATTAACAACTTCTGATTAAAGTCATAATCTATAATCTGTTAAGCTATAATCTATAAGCTGTTTTAACAGCTACACCAAACGGGGCCTTAGTCATAAGTTTTTTTTATTGATCTGTTAAGTCCTATTAGTGGAGAGTTTATTTCCGTGTGGTCCTATTTTTTATTTTGGTAGTGTTTTGGTGGACAGTTATACATTTTTATTAATGTGACATGTATGATATAATATTTCAATGTGATAGGTATTAACATGACATTTCAACGATGTGACACTCCAAAAATACTAAAAATTTCTTAGTGTACTTTTCTTAAATGTGACAACGTGGCATGTATGATATGACACTCAAAAACTTTTATTTCAAAAAAACTAAAAATTCCTTAGTGTACTTTTTTTAAATATGGCAACATAATGAGTATGATGTGACACTTCAAAAAAATAAATCTCCTTAGTGATATGACACTCTAAAAAAATAAAAATATTTAGTGTACTTTTTACAAACATGACAACGCGATAGATATGATGTGACATTCTAAAAAAATAAAATTTTTTTAGTGTACTTTTTGCAAACGTGACAACGTGACGAGTATAATGTGACATTCTAAAAAAAAAATAAAAACTCTTTAGTGTACTTTTTCCAAACGTGACAACGTGACGGATATGATGTGACACTAAAAAAAATTAAAAACTATTTAGTATACTTTTTTCAAATGTAACACTCTAAGGTGACGGGTATGATGTAATATTAAAATTTTTTTTAGTGTACTTTTTTTAGTGTACTTTTATCTTATATTGTTTCGTATAATGTAACACTATAATGTGGCGGGTATGATGAGGACAAATAAGTTACTATACATCTAAAAAGACTAAATAAATCACAAAAAAAAATATAAAATTATATAAATTATAAGTCTAAAATACGAGATTAATCAATATCCATTTAAACAATTTTATTTAAAAATCAATATAGACGAAGAACGCCCGGCCGAGCGATGGAACATGTCTGACTCCGGCTTCTATGCACCTGCTGATTTTAAACCAAATAATTTTACTTTGAAAAATTGTTTTTTCAACTGATTTTGTTTTTTTTTTTTTTTTTAAAATCTTTTTTATAGAATATTCTGAAATTAATTTAAAAAAATAAAAATAAAATGCATATGAGTAAAATTCAAAGAAAAACCACATACAGGTAAGAATTAAAAAAAATAATTTTTTCCCCCAACTTCTCAGATCGAAAAGCCCCTCCAAAGTCCAGCGTGGCGTCTCCTAATTAGCTTAGTGATGAAACACACACGCAAAGTCTGACTGATAACTCAACTCAACCCGCTTCCTAAATAAAACCCTCATAAACGCAAAATCAAAGAACTGGAAGTGAAGTAACATAACAGAAGAGAAGAGGAGAGAGAATACTGAGAAAACGACTCCTCTCACACAACACAACAAACACACACAACCAGTTTCCTGATCTGTTTCTCTCTCGCATCACATCCAACTCCTTCCTCAATTCTCAATAAGATCACAAACCCTATTCACTCCTCGCTTTCGATTTTCCAGATCCCCAAATTCTCTCTGATTTTGGTTATGGCGTCGATAAAGGGGGTGAACAGATCGGCTTCGGTGGCGTTAGCGCCGGACGCGCCTTACCTGGCGGCGGGGACGATGGCTGGGGCGGTGGATCTGTCGTTCAGTTCGTCGGCGAGTCTGGAGATCTTCAAGCTCGATTTCCAGTCCGACGATCATGACCTCCCTCTGGTCGCCGAGTGCACCAGCTCCGAGCGCTTCAATCGCTTGTCTTGGGGGAAGAACCCCTCAGACTCTGAGGAGTTCAGTCTCGGTCTCATCGCGGGTGGTCTGGTCGATGGCAACATTGGGATTTGGAATCCTCTCGCTCTCATCAGGTACTCGTCTTCTTTTGATTTGTGTTTATGTGTTCAATCAATTGAATCGGATCGTTTATAGTGACTTAGTTTGAGGACTGTTTCTAGAAAATGAATTGAAAATACATAAACTGCAACCATTTTATATACCTTGTTATATGCTAACATCGAAATGGGTATTTTACATTTGGTCCAAATTTATGTTTTTTTGGTTTCAATTTTAATTAGTGAGAGGTGTAGACACTCACAGTCCATTTGGATTGAGGAATTTGGTGAGAAAAGAAAAGAAATAGTGAGATATAGAACTCTCATCACTTGTTTGGATGATTAAAGATGTAGAAATAATGAGAGGTGGAGAGAAATAGTGACATAAATAAAACTCTTAAAACTCATGTTTTGTTCTCACTAACATTGGTGACATTTGGCGAGAATCGTAAGTTGAATTATATATATACACATTTTAGATGCTTAAATTTCCCATCAAAATATGAAGAATTAAAAATGAAAAAAACATGCATCTGTTCATCCAAACACAATGTTAAGAAACCATAATCATTTCTTTTATTTTCTCACCTAATTAGAAGTCATAGTCTTATCATTTCTTTTCTCACGTAATCTTATCATAGTCACTGAAGTATGATTTTTGATTTAAATTGGTTGAACTAAACAACATTCTTTACCGTTTTCTCATTCATCTCTTGTTACTGGAGGGATCCTGGTGTGTTCTTTTGATAAGAAAACTCGTTACCATTGTAAATTTATTAAACTAACTTCTGTGCTTGGGAAATTTGCCTTTGTATCTGGTGACGCCTTTTATTAGGATATCTCTGCATTGTATCGAAATTGGTAGTTGCTGTTTTTCTGTGTGGCTCCTTGTTGCCCATTGAGTCCCAATTAAAAAATTAACCTAAAAACTAATCATGTTGAGTTTAAGGAATTACTTGTAGTCTCAAGTGTGATAATGCAATTTAGTCTCTCTCTCTCTCTCTTCTTGGGTTATATAAATTTGAATCTAATTCTTGATAAAAGAAGATTTTGAATGGATTCTGTACTGCTCTCTTGTCCAATAGGTGCTTTATGAATTCCAGATGAAAGTAATTAATGGTGCTTATTACTTCCTTGAAACCTTGATTTATGTATTATAATTTGTTCCCCTTCAGCCCTGCAGCAAGTGAAAATGCTCTTGTTTCGCAGCTTTCGAGGCATAAAGGGCCTGTAAGTTTCACCTTTATGCATTTTGGGATTGCTGGTTCATTTCTGGGGCATTTGATGATAGAATGATTTAGTTACTCTTACAATATCTCTCCTTTTCAGGTTCGTGGTCTTGAATTTAATGCACTTTCTCCTAACCATCTTGCTTCTGGAGCTGATGAAGGTGAAATCTGTATATGGGATATAGCAAATCCAACAGAACCTACTCATTTTCCGCCTCTCAAGGTATGTAGGAATTCAGCCATGCTCTCGAATATATTACACTTGATTTCCCAAAATATTTATCAAATAAACATGTGAAAAGTAAGTTTGTCTGTTCGCTAGAATGTATCATGATGCTAACTATAGTACTATATCTATACATCTCTATTGTAAAAAAATGTTGGGCCTTGATTTTCTTGTGAACATGTACAAAGCTAAAGTTTATTTTGTCACTGGTATATATTGTGATGCAAAGTATAGTACAATATCAATAGAGAAGTGTTGGGTCTCAAGTTTGTTGTCATTAATATATATATGTTGCAAAACACTGAATTTTCTTGAAGAATTAAGGGTCAAAATATAACTTGCTTACTAGGGCTGTTCACGGGTCGGTTTGGATCGGGTTTACCATTGAACCGTGGCTCAAATCGACAGCTTCGGGTTGAACAAAAGTTAACTCGATTTCGATCGAAGGTTAGTTCAAAACCGAACCGCACATCCCACTCGGCTTGCGGTGGTAGCGGTTGGGTGCTTCTAAATTGTTTGCTTCATTACAATAAACAGAGGAGAAAAAATAAAGTTGAAAAAAATGTTGAGACAAACGGGGATGAGATCAACTAAAACTCTTAAAAATTTTCATGGGATCAAAGTCGTGATGCTTCAAGGGCTTGAGGATGAGTGCAATGGTAGAGATCAGCAACAAGGGGGTCGAATGAAGGTTAGAGAGGCATTTTTCTGAGTGTTGTACTATCGCAATCCCACCACAAATAGCTGCTCCTGTGTTGCTAAAGAGACCCACTCTGCCGGTTTGTTTTTGCCTCTGCTCATTGTTTAAGTGTGTGAGAGAGTAGGGAAAGTGTTAGGGTTTGTGATCTTGATTTGAGTGGAGAGAGGAGAGATTCGTTCAAAGTGAGTGAGTGAGAGAGGAAGAAAAAGGTTAGGGTTTGTGATCTTGATGAGAGAGGAGAGATTTGATTTTAATATCAACATTTTTTTTTGATATTCACATAATTAGACCTTGATTTTATGAGAGAGAATGGAAAGCTTTTATGACATGGATAAAGATGTACCAAATTTTTTTTATTTTATGAGAGAGAATGTAGAGTCATAATGGCATGGATAGAGATGCAATCAGCCTTTTTTTTTGTTTTTAATATATTTACAATCACATCTTGATTTGATGAGAGAGAGTGTAGAGACATAATGGTACAGATAAGATCTAAGTAAACTTTTCTTGATATTGATGCAATCAATTCTTGATTTGATGAGAGTGAGTGCAGAAAAACCCTGATAAAGATAAAATATATATTATATATGCAACATAATCTTGCCATATGTATGGAAAAGATGTATGTAACTGTTAAAACTCGGTCGGTTCGGGTCAAACAGGTGACTTTCTCACAAACCCGGTAACCGACTGGCCACTCGAAAATTTTATAAACTTGCACCTGCAACCAACTCGCCGGTGCTGCGAAACCGCCCGTTTCATCATTTTTCGGGTCGGTTTGGTCGTGTTGGGCGGGTGATTCGGGTTTTTGAACACCCCTACTTGCTTCTTTAATCCTAAAGGGAACTCACTCTCTCTCTCTCTCTCTCACACTCATGTAGTTTGAACTCATCTACCCATTGAATAGTAAGAAATAAGAACGGAGGTTGTGGATTAAGAGTTATTCATGTAAGCAAGATGCTCTAGTTTGGAATGGTTATGTATGCTACCTTGAGCGAGTTCGGAGTAGAATTGCCTACATGAGCATATGTGGTGAGTTTAGGGCAAAAAGACTACTATATTTAGGGTTCTACAAATTAAAAGAAGGCCTCTAGGGTTTTTAGATTAAAACAATGAGTTATGCTAGCATTTGTAGTGAGTTTAGGTCAAGAGAAGCTTCTACAGTTAGGGTTTTAGAAAACAAAAGAAAGCCTCTTGAGTTTTAGATGAAAAATGATGAGTTTTGGCTTGGTTTCAGTTTGTGATTTCTGGATTTTCGGAATTGCTTGTTGGACGTCTCTAGACAACTTAATTTAATTTTCATTTTTGTCCCTAATAGGTAAGTTAAGGAGACTGGAACTCGAGTTTATTTGGGTTAATGCGACATTGAAGCAATTGGGCTGTCCTAAGACAAACTGTTTGGTTGAGTTTTTAGATTTTTTTTTTCCAAAAACTAGTTTGGTGAAAAAATTAAATCATTCATTATTTTCAAATGGTTCCTATTTTTTGTGGCGAAAATAATATTTGAAATTTCAAAAATATATTTTTTGCTGTTTATTTTTTTCAAACTAGTTTCTAATTGCCCCCCCCCCCCCCCAAAAAAAAAAAAAAAAAAAAAAAAATCGAAAACAAGTTATGAAAACTAAACCAAAGAAGTTATTTTTTTGGTGTGTATTAATAGCTGAAGGATAAGGGAAATTGTTGGTGGTGATTGCTTAATTAGGTAAGGATTTGTGGCTGAGATTGGCACCATTCTAGTGTTGTGTAGAGCAGCTCAAAATAGTGTTTTGTGATGAGTAGAAGAGGATACACAGAGAAAACTTTAGGAATTGCACCTAGAACTTGTTAGAAATAGCCCCCTAAGGTTAGACCACAATATTTTGTAACTTATGATGAATTCTCAAATTATTATCTCTGATAAATAGTTCTCATTAGTATTTATGGTTGACTGTGTTCCATAATTTTACTACAATTGCGACTCCAAAATAGGAAACTGCTTGATGTTGACTACCGAGTATATATTAGACCTAATTAAGATTCTATAAGATTCAATAACATTATTTGATCTGCATGGAAACCCGTGGGCCTATTCTATAGGCCATGTTGAGTAAATGTGAAAATTACCAACTACCCTTTTGTCCTTTAACTCCTAAAAACCTAATAATTGTAAATAAATCTTTGTAGCAACATTTTAACTTATATAAACATATATTATATACCAATTTTTAATTTTCCTTTTTCATTCTTACTGTCACAGGGCTAATTTTCAATCTATAAAATTTTCTTGTGATGGCACTAAGTCCCAACACTTAGTCTTAGCCAATGTATGCAACTCATACACAGAAGTTAAATTTATTCAAGCATACAAGTCAAGCAACACAACAATTACGGGAAAATCCAACCTTTATTATTGTACCAACAATTTACAAAGGAAAGCCAATTGTCAAACTCTCAAACACTTGATGATTTCGAGTTTGCATGACCATGCCTATATATAGGCTATAATTAGAACATTTGAAATTCAAACATGCCACAAAACATAAGGGACACATGCCATCTGGCACGGTAGTTGACACCTCCAACTGCCAAGAGTTTAACATAGATTTGAAACAAGCCTACAGAAATAACTGTCACCAATTACTCATTTATTTCAGCCTTTCTTGTTCCTAGTTAGCATGTTTGGTTCTGTTCATAATAGCGCACAACTGCCCGTATATTTTAGGAAGCCTTTGTCTTGCCTAAGACAATTTCAAATTTCTCAAGCCATTAGCCAAATAGAGCCCGGAGTGTCATATGTTGGTCTTGGTCAAGTCTAACCACCTTGCTACCTAGCTAAGTTGTGTACCGCGCTTTGTTGTCTAGTCAAGTCAAGCCATTTGATTATGTTAAACCCCCAAGTATGCTGCAGCCTAGCATTAAGGTCATATTAATGCCTTGCACATGCCATGCTGCCCATACTTTGGCCAAGGGTTAAATGTTGCTGCCGAACAACACAACTGATTGCCCACCTTGTTGTTTTGGCATGCCTCTTTCATTTTGCAGTCCAGGCCTGACATAGGTGTAAGGTGCCACCAAGTGTCAGGCTGTTAGCTCCCAAATATCAAGTTGCTAACACTTACCATGCTTAGCATTGAAGGGATTGGTTGATATTTAGTTCAAGGTTCATCTTGAGCCTACCAAATTGCTAGTGTGTTGAATAGGTTTGATGTGATTATGATCTAAGTTTGTTTTTGGTGGGAAATGTAGGTTATTGTGATGTTTTTTTTTCTTTAGTAATGAAGTTTCTTTTTGTTGGCAATAAAAAAAAAAGGTGTGTTATTGTGCTTTGCAAGAGCGGAAGGAACATTGGGTTAATTGAGCATGGTTTTTTTTATTAATTTAGGTATGTGATTATGTTTTATTGTTAGATTTAGGTTATAATTTTTTATTTTATTTTTTTTACAATTTAGATTTAGGTTATAAATTATAAATTATAATATCTTTTGTTAGGTTTATTTTCTTTATTTCCTGAGCCTTAAGGTACTATGTTGAGGAGGTGGTTGTCACTTGTCATTGAGGTGTTGCATGCACATGGTTTTTCACCTACTTGTATGATTTAAGATGGTTGTATGTAAATCACTTGACTTCCATGTCAGCCACTTATCAACTTCTTTTTATTTAATTTCTACACGTCCACTTAACACCTTATTATCTAATTCCAATTTCGACCTTGTTCTAAGTGTTATTTGTTTTTTTGATAAATAATCAAACTTTATTAGAAAAATATTAAGGCGATGTAAGGAATACAAAGAGAAATAAAACAGCCCACATCGGGCCCAACAAAAACTAATTAATCAAATCCTCTACAAAATTTACAAAAGTCAAAACATCAAGATCAATCGAACCTGTCACCCAAGTATGCAACACCATGAGAAGCCTACTTTCTAACCAAGGAACTCGAGCGGCACACATCCTGAAAAACACGTCTATTACGCTTCAACCAAACCAAACCAAACCAAACCAACCACACCAAATAATGGGAAGCGAGTAACCCAGCTTTCTGACGCCTCTTTCTCACCCTTTGCCCACACCAACTATGAACCACACCCAACACGAACCACAGTTGCACCCAAACCAAACCAAACAAAGCGATAATCAAACTCCAAAGCCGAGACACAACCGGGCAATGAATAAGCAAGTGATCTACTGTCTCGGCATCTCCACAACACATACAACACCAATTTATCAAAACGTGCCGCTGCCGGATTAGGTTGTCAATAGTCAGGATACGACCCAAGGCAGCTGTCCAAACGAAAAAAAACTACCTTAGGCGGTGATCTTGCCGCCCAAATACTCTTTCAAGGAAACACATCAATAGCACCCCCCGCTAACACACCATAAAATGAAGACACCGAGAAAACCCCTTTTGATTTTAGACAATCCCACACCAAAGAATCCGTCCCATTCCCCTTATGCTTCAACTCATACAAAAACCTCAAAAGGTCCACCAATTGGTCCATCTCCCAATCCTGCCCATCACGTCAGAGATGAACATTCCAAACGAATGACTGCCCCTATTTGTCCCTGACCAAAGCAACCACCTCCTCTACATCAATTACAATAGCATATATCAATAGAAACATGCGAGCTAAGACACCTCATCACACCACCTATCTTGCCAAAAACGGAATGGACCCAATCCCCAACCCCTACCTTAAACTGCACCCTATCCCAAAATTCCTTCCAACCCAACCAAATCACCTTCCATAAATCTTGGCCATGAGGTTGGCCCACCCTATTTGAACATTAAGCCCCCCCTCTCCATCCCATACTTAGCCCCACCACCCTTCTCCACAACCTCTCATTTTCCGCTGCAAAACGCTACAACCACTTCTCGAGAAGAGCTCTGTTAAACACAACCAACCTCTGAACACTCAAATCCCCTGTCCTTAGGAGTACAAATCTTGTCCCAAGACACCAAATGGTAATGAAACCCAACCCCTCCCCTTCCGTTACCTCACCTCCCCTCCCCTACCCCATAAGAAATCCCGTTGTACTTCTTCAATCGTTTTGCCACCGCCATAGGAATCACATGCACTGACATAAAATACAACAGAATACTAGAGAGAACACTTTTGATCAGCCTAATTTGCCCACCTTTTAGACAAATACTGACGCTTTCACCCCGCCAACCGCTGCTGCATTCTATCGACCACCCCATCCCATGCTGTTGCTTCCTTAAAAAGTAGCTCCTAAAGGCAGTCCCAAATAAGATTTCGGCCTTACAGCCTAGAATGGTTGCCAACACCAGAAGTTGCCCCACTTCACCCATTGGAATCAATTCTAACTTTGCAGATTAACCCGGAGCCCTGACATTGCCTCAAAACATAGCAACACACACCGTAAATGCCCAATTTGAACCTGCATCCGCATCACAGAAAATTACCGCATCATCAGTATAGAAGAGATGAGAAACCACCAACGATACAGGCCCCGTCCCCACATCAAAGCACAATAACAAACCTCCTCGGACAACTCTAGATAACAATCGGCTCAGAGCCTCCATAACCAGAATAAACAATAACGGAGATAGTGGGTCCCCTTGTCGTAAACCTCTTCATGTGGGAAAGAAACCCACCGGCGTCCCATTAACCAAGACCGCTATCTGCACAGTAGAAATACAAAATTGAACCCAACGCCTCCACCTCTCCCCAAAACCCATCCTCTCTAGCACATATATCAGAAACTGCTAATTTACATTATCATAGGCCTTCTCAATGTCCAACTTGTAGATTATCCCCTTTTCCTTGTCGGAGCCGCGAGTCCACACACTTATTTGCCACAAGCACAACATCCAAAATCTGTTGGCCACCCACAAAAGCATTGAGTCTCTGACACCACCCCCTCTAAAACCCCCCCGAAGTCTATTAGCCAAGACTTTAGCCAATAAGTTGTAAACACTACTCAATAGACTAATAGGCCAAAAATCTTGAATATCCTTTGCCCTTCCTTTCTTAGGAATCTATGCTATAAAAGTTGCATTAAGACTTTTCTCAAACTGCCTCGTTTGATGGAACTGCTCAAACATGGCAATCACCTCCACCTTCACAACCCTCAGCACTGTTGGAAGAAGGCAATGAATGTGTACAGATAACTCAACACTGTCTTAAGTTGTTTTTTCTAAACCAAAAATCTCATTCTGATTTTCATTGCTTCAGTAAAGGAGGGAGTACGAGGGTAAGGCTTAAATCCTCATAGATTGGCCTCTAATATCCTTTATTCAAATACAATAAGAAATTTGATGGTGCAAGGAGTCAGCTGTTGGATTTAGATATGGATTTTTCTTCATTTATTTAGAATTGTATCTCTGATTATAACGTCAGTGGCTGGATTTGGATGAGAATTAATTTAATCTATTTAGTATTCTTTCTTGTTACAAAGGTTTTTCATTGTTTAATAGGAGCAAATGTTTTAATGGTGCATGAAATAATTTAAATATAGTACTTATTATAGAAGAAGTATAATATTTAGTACAGTAGTCTGTTTAGTATAATAGCATTCTCTCTTGTTACAAAGGTTTTTCATTGATTAATAGGAGGAAATGTTTTAATGGTGCATGAAATAATCTAAACATAGTTCTTATAGAATAAGTGTGATATCTAGTACAGTAGTGTACCCACTTAATTATTATGTTGCGAGGATGGGATCTGACTCTAGTATTGGATAGGATTTGGGGATTGGATCTGACTCTAATACTGGATTGATGGATCTCATTTCTGTATGATTGCAATTGTATATATACCTTATTGCTCTGACTCTAGTATTGGATAGGATTTGGGGATGGGATCTGACTCTAATGCTGGATAGGATTTGAAGAATCTCATTTCTGTATGATTGCACTTGTATATATACCTTATTTGCATGGAAGGGTGGTCGTGCATCTGGTGTTTATTTTTCTTGTTTTTTCAACAGCTTGGCGTCTAAAGCCATTCATTTGTGTTCTTGAATCTGTTATATTCTACTCTTGAAGGTGCCTATGTTTTAAAATCCTTGCTCTTACATCTGAAATATTACTCAAGAGAACTGTATGTGCATTTATGTATAATGTGTACACATGTATGACTGTTTTGTTCGAATTTCATTGTACAGAATCTACTGAAAGCAACTAAGACAGTTTATTGGACCTTTTTGCAGGGTAGTGGATCTGCTACTCAGGGTGAAATTTCATTTTTATCTTGGAATAGCAAGGTTCAACATATATTAGCATCCACTTCATATAATGGGACAACTGGTGAGGAAAGAAATTATCTAATTATCTTAATTAGTCACTTAATTCATAATTCTCAGCGGGAAATAAAAGGTATTTTCTGTGGTTTCAGTGGTTTGGGACCTGAGGAAGCAAAAGCCGGTGATTAGGTAAATTGCTTTCAATAATGTGAAGCATGTTGGGTGCTTCTGCATGAGATAGTCATAACATAATAACCTAAGATTTCTGGTTTTTGTTGGCAGCTTTTCAGATTCAAATAGGAGGCGGTGCTCTGTTTTGCAATGGCATCCTGATGTGGCCACTCAGCTTATTGTTGCTTCAGATGATGATAGTTCACCTGCTTTGAGGGTAATGACTACATTTTTTTGACTTACATGAGTAATATATGTTGTGTTCAATTATTTTGCTCTTGTTATTCACATGGAAATTTACTTGCAGCTTTGGGATATGCGTAATATAATGTCACCAGTGAGGGAGTTTGTGGGACACACTAAAGGTATATCATTCAGCAAATTCTTGCGTTATCTTCAAATTACTGATGTCTTTGAGTGTGAGATTTTGGACTATTCTATTTACTATGGAAATTAGGGATTTGTTGGGGTTCTCTCTTTTTCTGTCCGTGTCTAAAACATGCAGACAATGAATACTACTTTCAAATATGTGTTAGCCAGAATGGTAAAAGTATGGAAAGAGTTTAATAGACTTCTTTGTGCAATTCTATTACAATTAGACCTTATAATGTTTTGGTTTACTGATTTCCTCCCAAGTGAAGGGAGAAATCATAAAAACTATGTATTTCTTTTATTGGTCTTTCATCAATTATATGTTCTTGTTAATTTGCTGTTTTATCTGTTGCTTCCTGCATATCTTTCACCAGGTGTGATTGCGATGTCTTGGTGTCCCAGTGACAGCTCCTATTTGCTTACTTGTGCCAAAGACAACCGCACAATTTGCTGGGATATTGTTTCAGGAGAGGTAGAGTAAGATGTCAATGCCTCTTTCTTTTCTTTTATTCCCCCCTTCTCCCCCGCAATGGTAAATATATGTAAACAGGCTTTAGCCTCTTTCCTTGAATGTGTCACTTTCTTTACTCTTTTTTTTTTTTTCGTGATGAGTACATGTATTATAATGTAAAGGGCCATAAACTCTGCCTATATATCTATGAAGATGTGCAAATCCCCCCAAAACTTTATAAAAGAATATAAATTTTAGGGAAAGTCATCCCTAAGCCAAAAATCATGGATGCCAAGACTGTTCCTTCCAAGGCATCGTGAAAAGATCTACAATTCTTCTCTCTGCAAATGCACCACGAGGCATAAAGAGCCACACCCCAAGCCTTCCTGTTATCTCTCCTCGGATATCCTCTTTTCTAGCAAGTGAAAAGACCTTAACCCGTCACTGGCATCACCCAGGCTATACTAGTAACTGATAATAACAAACTCCATATCTCCCTGGCCATTGTACATTGCAACAAAATATGATTCATTAACTCCCTTGTGCATGTACACATATGACACCAATCAAGTGGGTGGGTATTCCACTGTCTATGTTTGCTTGTGATGTGATATGACATGGACCATGGTGACATTAGTTTTGATTTTGAATTTGCGGCAGATTGTCTCTGAATTGCCAGCTGGAACCAACTGGAATTTTGATGTGCACTGGTATCCAAAGATACCTGGGGTCATATCGGCATCTTCCTTTGATGGAAAAATTGGGATTTATAATATTGAGGTAAGCTCTTTTGCTTTTATGTTAATGAGTCTTTGTATGGTAAATGTTGTTACATGCTTTTCATGGGAAGTGTTATAATAAGTAAACAAAACACTGAATTTGGTTACCTCTTTGTTTATTGTCACTCGTCCTTTTACCCTGATAATTATACTTTTCATTTCAATGTCCAATAAGATGGGCATCCTTATAACATTGATGCATGTGCAAATCAGATGAACTCTTTACAAACTTAATTCATGGCACATAACTAGATAATTATATATTCGCCTAAAAAAGTAATTTTATTTAAATATTACTGTAATTAGACTCTGTGATGCCTAGATAAGAGTTTTTGTTGTAATGATATGTGTTAACTAGATATTACTGTAATTTTATTTTTGTATGCTAACCTGATGATCAAGGAAATACTTTTTTTTGTTATCTTGTTGCATTTAAAAAATTTGATGTTTTTTCTGCAGGGTTGTAGCCGATTTGGAATCGGGGAGGGTTTTGGTGCAGGTGATGTACTTTTTAAATGTTGCAAATGTTGTATTGTCCAGTTATATCCGAAGTTTTTAGTGTTTAACATCAAGTAATAAGACTCATCTTTCTTTGCTGTAATTGGGCAATTCATGTACTTTTGTTTTTGTACTCCTGACTATGGTTGTGTACTTTTAGATGCCAGGGTTTATGTGTCAGAGCATATGCTGCATATAGTTTTGTTTTCTTGCCTATATTTATTCCCTTCTTCAGTTGTCTTTTTTGAAGTATGTAGTTAAGTATATTTGTAAAAAAGAGTTGTAAAACATTAATATTAGTGGAGATTACATGTACTATTGGGGGAAAATTTCTGGTTCCAGTACATGGTTACAATCTCAGACTTGGCGTAACCAGAAAATTCATCCAGTGGGGTTATTAACAAGTCATCATAAATGTCATTATGTAAAAACTTCTAATTTTACATAATTTATAAAAAATCAACTTTCACATAATACATTAACTTTATATATTGTCAATCACATCGACAAAAACAATTTTAGTGTCAAATCATATGCAAAAACAAAACTTGAGTCATTAATATTACGGTTTTAACAGCAATCAAGCAAAGAGTTACACTTTTTACCAGTTATGGTAAACTAAACTTCTGAAAATGCTTAATTCAGGCCAAACTGCAAATCTTCAAGACGTTGACCACTGATTGGTTGTTTTTTTTTGTTGGTGAAGATGGTGACAAGAAGAGTCAGCATAAGGAAATGAAAATTGCGAGGAAGAGAGAACATTGCATGTTGGTTGCTGCAATCTTGATGGGTCAATTTCAGTGTTTGGTTCATTAGAATGAAACTGGAATGAAATAATCATATTCCATTAGAATGTTCATTCATTGTCATGTTTAGCTTACTAAAAAAAATGATAAAAAAATGCATTGCAAGTAGTGTCATCATTTACGATTATGAAGGAATGGTTATTTCATAGAGAGGTTAAAAAAGATAACCATTTTGTTTCATTTGATTCCACCTTCCTTCTAGTGACCTAAACAATACCTTTATCCCTTGTTATATAGACCTCTATTTTTCATTCCATTGGGGTCAATTTGTGAAATTTATAAAGTCCCTCCCCCCCCCCCCCCCCCCCTCTAAATTCTATTGGGCTCATCTTGTAAAATCTCCAAAAGTTTTAGATAAAATCTACATATGGTTCAAAAACATTTCAACTCGGTGTCACTTGACACCACTACCGTAGCTGTGGCTCTGCCGATGATCTGAGACATGGAGGCTTATATTGTTGCAATATGCCACTAGAATTAGACATGGGGTTTTATGTTTCCCTCCATGCATTCTGAATTCAGATTGTTGTGGTTATAAGAAATAAGATGTTCTTAGGCAGAATGATGATTAGGGAAACCAAAATGTACATAAGAAAGACAACTTGATTTTCTTGGGTGATGGAATAAAAGAGAGCCAATTGAAATGGTTTGGATAGATGTAATATCTGTTGAAAATGTTTACCTGAGATCGGTAAGGATGCGATGGAAGTACCGGGAGAAAAATTGAACACACAAAAATCCCTAAAAATTGTCTAATGAAGTAGTCACTTTGTCACTCTTTCTTGATCATCCACTTCTTGAACTTGCTCTATTTTTTCCTTAGTTTTTCAGTTATAATTTCTGTAGTGTTTTATACATAATACTATGTTACTTTATTTTGTCCCTAATTGTCACAACCCCGACTGTGCGTCAGGGAAATATCTGAGACTATGGGCTTTCATTTTGGTTGTTTTTCTGATATTTTATCTGTATGATGCAGCACCTTTGAGAGCCCCAAAATGGTATAAATGTAAAGCTGGGGTGTCTTTTGGTTTTGGAGGGAAGCTTGTTTCATGTTGCTCTAAGGATTCTGCTACTGGAGCTTCAGAGGTATGCTTAATGAGTTATTCTGTGCTACTTGGTTCTTTTTCTGTGATCTTATTTGGTTGTTTCCTTTATACTTTTCCAGGTTTATGTGCATAACTTAGTTACAGAAAACAGTTTGGTGAGCCGCTCATCTGAATTTGAAGCTGCGATACAAAATGGGGAGAGATCTTCGCTAAGGCTTTTATGTGATAAAAAATCTCAGGAGTCTGAGTATGTTTTAAATATGAGGGAATGAAATTGTTTGTATTTTCTCTCATTAAAATAATGTTAACTGACATGTTACTTCAAATCTATGGGTTCTATTGAATTGTCTGAGCAGATCTGAGGATGACAGAGAAACATGGGGCTTCTTGAAGGTTATGTTTGAAGATGATGGGACAGCAAGGACAAAACTGCTTAGCCATCTCGGTTTCAGCCTACCAATTGATGCAAAGGATACCTTGCAAGATGATCTATCTCAGGAAGCAGGTGCTATGGGTCTGGAAGAAAAAGTAGCAGATAAAGGAGGATATGCAGCAGATAATGACATTGCCACCTTCCCGTCAGATAATGGGGAAGATTTCTTTAACAATCTTCCAAGTCCTAAAGCTGAAACACCCGTGTCAAATTCTGGGGATAACTATACTGTTGGAGGCTCTGTTTCCAATGTGGACGAAATGCAACAAGAAATTGACGGACAAGAGGAGAGTGCTGATGAATCATTCAATGATGCCGTTCAACGTGCATTAGTTGTTGGGGACTACAAAGGGGCAGTTGCACAGTGTATATCTGCAAATAAAGTGGCTGATGCGCTAGTTATTGCTCATGTTGGTGGTGCTTTGTTGTGGGAGAGCACACGGGATCAATACCTTAAGATGAGCCATTCTCCTTACTTGAAGGTAGATAAAATTTTGTTTTCTTTTCTTGGAAGTTGTCAGTCCATTTCTCTTCTTATCAGAAAGATATGGTTCTAATTGTGTGTAATGATTAAAGACTCATCCTATTCATATGGAATTATTAGATTAATGTTTGACTTTCAAGGATTCTACTGATTTTTTCTTTCATTATCAGGTTGTTTCTGCAATGGTAAACAATGATCTCATGAGCCTAGTGAACACCAGGCCCCTGAAAACCTGGAAAGAAACACTTGCTCTACTTTGTACTGTAAGTTCCTCAACCTAGAAGGATGAAAGTATAGCTTATGTGATAGTGCAATGTCATGTCAAATCCAACTTTAGATTTAGTTTAAAACGTCACTTATGCTTATATATTCTAAAAAGCACGGACACTTCTAAGAGGGTGGCGTGTCCTTGTCGGGCATGTGTTGGACATTGACACCCATCGGACACTTCCCAACACATGTCCAAACATTGCCTATTATTTTCAATTTTTTTTTAGATTTGGGTATACTTCAAACACTTGGGGGACACAAGTGTCTATTGCTTAGACACACATGAAACGCATTACGATTTACAAATGTGAACAAAATAACTTCAAATCCAATGGTAAAAGAAAAATAGTTGTAGATTTATGCTATTAATCCTCCTTCATACTTCGAAATTGGTGATTGTATTTTTCGGTTATAGTTGAATGGCATTCATATGTATGACATGTAGTAAATATATGAAACTACATATTTTTCTTGTATCCTCATGTGTCATGTCCTGTGTCTTTTGAAAATTGCTGTTGATATGTCATGTCGTGTGTCTATGTCCATGTTTCTTAGCTTGTGTTAAACATGAGGAGTGAAATTTAAACAGTGTCCTTTTATTTAATTGTTGGGAGGAGTTTTAGTTTTATTTTCCTTTAGTTTGTTTGTGGAGCGGGGGTCTTTTCTGTACTTTTATATTTATATATACAACTCCAGTTTCGATTTTTACATGATGATTGATGATGCAAGTATTTCTAGCTTGGATGAGGGAACTAGAATCACTGGTCCCCAATTTCTGTTGCAATTGCTTGCAAAAAATGCTCTAGAATTTCTTGCTTTCCTTAGTGAAAATTTTGGTCAAAATTATGACAAGTGATTCAACAGTCCCTTGATATGGTTTCGAATGGAAGAATATCTTTGATTTTAGAGGATATGATCCCCTTAACTTGGTTCTGGCCGTGATATCTTTTCCAAAACATAGTAACATACACAGATCACACTCTTAATTTTTGCTAATGATGGAAATAAGAAGAAAAAATAGCAATACTCTTCCTTTGATTGCTCTCATTTAGAAAAATGTTTGTGTTAATCTTTATTATTTATCATCCAAGAACAGTTTGCACAGAGAGAGGAGTGGACTTTGCTATGTGATGCACTTGCTTCTAGGCTCATGGCTGCTGGTAACACACTAGCTGCGACTCTTTGTTATATATGTGCTGGAAATATTGACAAGGCGGTGGAAATTTGGTCACGGAATCTGACATCAGAGCATGAGAGGAAATCCTATGTTGACCTTCTTCAGGTAAGTACACTATCTTTGAATGTTTGTTCAAAATATTTGTTCTAGCTTGAGAGTTGACAATATTTATGTTTTTATTTCATCAGGATTTAATGGAAAAGACTATAGTCCTTGCTTTGGCATCCGGGCAGAAGCAATTTAGCGTTTCTTTGTGCAAGCTTGTTGAGAAATATGCTGAAATATTGGCAAGTCAGGGGCTATTATCCACAGCAATGGAATACTTAAAATTGATGGGAACTGATGAATTGTCTCCTGAGCTTACAATCTTACGAGATCGGATTGCGCAATCAACAGAAGTTGGTATGTGCTTTTGACTTTGTATGTGGGCTTTTTTTCTTTTTCTTTTTTTTCTTTCCTATATTCTGACTGTTGTGGTATATAAATAGGTGATGTCATCTCCGTTGTATTTAGTTTTAATTGAAGAATATAAAATATTGATTAGAGCTATACTTGCTCTGATTCTCTTTCCACGCTTAGGTGTTTATCCCCAAGTGGGGATTTTTCTTCTCTACAGATTTGATCATTGATTTGCATTGTAGTTGCATTAGGAAAGCTACCTTTGCATACTAGTATACCATGAGTGCAGAATCTGCAAACCATGAGTGCAATTGAAAATGATGTGCAACAAAAAATATGCTGACCAAATGTGTAAGAGGCTAAAATTTTGAGCCATGCGGTGTGGAGTAAAAACTTCAGGTGGCCTTCCCTGTTATTTTTGGATTGTGGTGAAAGAGATTGGTGAGTCGTGAATGGACTGTTATTGTTTTTGGATATTTCATTTGGGAGGGATTCAAAGAATTTTGAGGTTGACAAGTTGGTAGGTTTGTGTGGAAGGTTGGTTATATCATATTTGAACATGGAGAATGATATGGATGTTTTCCAGTTTGTGGTGTTGTAAGGTGAAATCGCTTGATCTTGAGGGGAAGTTGGGAGTAGTCTTTTTGCCTTGGAAGTGATTTGGATGTCACAAGCATTTTCTAAGGTGCCTTTGTTTTATGGGCTCTAGCTCATGGGAATGTTCTCACTTTAGACTCTGTGATCCTGAAGAAATATTGTTGTTAATTGGTGTTAAATCTGCAAGCAAGCAGGTAAATCTGTCAACCATCTACGTATTGGGTGATGATTTTAGCTGCGTTTTTGTCTCAAAAAAATAAAAATAAATAAATAAAAAAAATAAAAAAATAAAAAATTCTTAGCTGTGTTTGGGGTTTAGTGGGTGTTTCTTGAGTAATATGCCTGGCTGTATTCCTAGTTTGAGGGGGTGAGCAGTTGGGACGAGGTGAAAGATGGCCGACTTTAAAATAAATTTTAGGCATTAGTGTTATGTTTATATATATGTGAGTTTTGAATAAGATTCATATATATATGACATAATAAATATATAAAATTATATATTTTTCACGTGTTCCTCATGTGTTGTGTGTCCTATAAATTTTTTAAAATTATCTTGTTAGCGTGTCTGTGTTTGTGTCTTTTAGGTTCCTAGGAATGTGATGCAAACAAGGTAGTGGGTCAGTCTAGTTCTATTACTGTTTGATTATTGGAGGGGCAAGGAATCCTTTGCCTTCAAAGATCATTTGCAAATCTGGAGTACCAACAAAAGTAGCTTTTTTTTGTTTGGACAACTGTTTTATACTCTATTCTCACTATCGGCCACCTGTCGGTGAGGAATGATGTATTCTTTGACTATTTTTTATGTTCATTGGATGATGCTGGGCTTTGTTTCAAGTGACTGAAGTATTGTGGGATGAATGTTGGTTGAATAGGAAGGAGAAAGCTCAGACGATGGCTGCTTTGTGTGTAATGTAGTGCTCGTGAAGAGAAATGAATAAGCATACCTTTTGAAGACAGAGTTGGGTGTTCAAAACTATGTTACCAAAAAACGCTAATACCCTGGCGAATTACGTGTTGTTATGCCCGTTCCGAAACATGGTACACTCTCGTTCCAAAACGGTAAATTTAGTGATCCAAAACGATCCCTAAAGCTTTTTCTAATATATTTCCTTAAATGTTAAGAGGAAAAAAATCAAATATAATGAATTAAAATCTAAGTTGACTTAAGTTTTGACAAGACAAAAACTTCAAAAATGAAAATATATATATATCATTGGATGCTCAATAGTTACAAGAAAATTATTCTAGAAGTACCTTAAATTCTTAAGTGCGATATATACAGGTCTACCCCTATTGTACCACATTTTAGAGCATGTGGTGTACCACGTTTCCGTTCCCGTTCCACATACCGAAATGATCCATGTTTTGGGTAACATAAGTTCAAAAGTTTAAAGATGTATTTATTGGATAGCTTTAATTTTTAGTGTAAAGGATTTATTTATTTTTTTAATTCTTTTTTGCTCTTGTAATTTTTATGAGAGAGCCAAACATTTGTGTTGAGCTTTTTTGAGTTTGTTTAGTTTTTGTGCAAATGTGCCCCTTTTGGTGTCTCCTGTAGTATACTTATTAAAAAAAAATGTAGGTCTTGCTAACAGTTCTTCCTTTAATTCTCAAGCAAGTAAATCTGGGTTAGAATGTATTTTTTAGGTGTAATGAGTTTTGAGTTATGTTAAGCTTGTAACTTTAACTTCTGTTCTTAGATTAGATAGATTCTTCTTAAGAACTTCTAGGGGATATGGAGGAAGATATGGGAAGACTATTGAAATTCTCTTTGGAGGACCTCTGGCCCTCCTTGATCATCTTTGTATTTATTTTTTCATTTATTTGTTATATTTTAAAATAAAATCCTCTTGGTGCAGCCATTCTAGCCGTTTGGCCACCAAGTCTCTCCTAGGGGGAGGTCTTGGGTTCCACTCTTAGGAGTGGAATGGGAAGCAAGACTTGAGTGCTTGCAAGGAGAGGGGGAGGGTGTGAGTTCAATTCCCTCCAGGTGCTAATCTAACAACCAACTATCGACTTTCGCCGATTAAAAAAAAAAATCTCTTGGTGCCAATTCGAAAGAGGTTTGGTGGGCCTCAAAAGGAAGTTCCTGTTTCTTTTGTTGATATCTAGCTGTAGCAGCCTCCTTTAGACCTTGTAGCAGTTAAACAATGGTCATGGGCTGTGAAGCCGCTTAAAGTCGATCTTGCTTCTTTTTATGTTATTCTGTTTTGTCTTTTTTGAGTGCAGTGTCCTACCTCTAGTTCCTCCTTTTGTACTATTATATGATTCAGAGAGTGGCTTGTTAACTTTTGATGCCGTTCCTAGTTGATTAGTTTTATATTATGGTGTGTGGACATATGGTTTATTGTTTTCTTGCTTTTAGTTGTCAAACTTGAAAAGTGAAATGAGCTTTTCTACTGCATGTTGAAGTAGGGGATATGTTGCTACTACTTTATTGCCAGATGATGATCTAGATTCACTGTGTGGCAGAGAAAGAAGTTCCCAAGTCTATGGCTTTTGAAAACTCTCAATTACAAACAGGACCCATATATGGTTCCGATCAATCCAATTTTGGTGCAGTTGAGGCCTCTCAACATTATTATCAGGTGCTTAATCCTTTATCTTTTCAACATGAGATAATATTTTTGTATCAGCTTTCTAACCGTAGAATCTTGTGCTTTGCAAATACTGACACATTTTAGTTGTTTGTACTTCCTTTATTGGGTAGGAAACAGCACCGTCACAACTGCAGCAGAGCATTCCAAACAATCCTTATGGTGAAAGTTACCAACATTCATTTAGGTCTTCATATGGTAAAGGATACGGTGCACCAGGCCCTTATCAGCCAGCACCACAACCTAACATGTTTCTTCCATCACAGGCACCTCAAGTTCCCCGGGTATTTAATTAATTGGGTTCTTGTCTACTAGGAAATAGTTTATTCATATTTATTGATCCATATTATATGAATCATACTTGTAATAATCATAGTATTCTTGATTTGCTGAGAGATGTTTATTCTTCCAGAAAGTTTATTGGCTGCGTAAAAATGCTTGGTTTAGTTATGTATCTTCCAGCTAGAAATGGACTTTTCAATTTGACATATATCTAACTTATCTAAATGTCTGCTAGGATTTCTGACTTTTCAGACAGTCATGGAATATGAACCTGTTTGTTCATCAGTTTCACTTGGATAATATATTATTATTATTTTCTAATTTTATTAATTTAGTTATTTATTTTATCATTCTTTATAACTCTAGTTATTGCCAAGGAAATTATGCTGTAAAGTCTGATTGTATTAAGATTTCTTTTCTATTTAACTTTCTTTTTTTGAAATGTTTTTTAATCAGATGGACTTTACTGCACCACCTGTTACCACTCAACCTACATTGAAACCCTTTGTTCCTGCTACTCCTCCTGTGTTGAGAAATATGGAGCAATACCAGCAACCCACGTTGGGTTCTCAGTTGTATCCTGTATGTGTATCTTTCTTTTGAATTAAATTTATTTGGGTAAATTACACTGACCTCCCTTGAGGTTTAGGGAAAATACAGCAAGTCCCATAGTTTTGCCATAATTACATTGACCTCCCGTTTAGTAAGGTTAAAAAGGCCAAAACTAATGTAATGCAGATGGTATGAAGACACAAAGATACACAAGGCAAAATATATATTTCAATGTAAAATAGATGATGATATCATTTTTTCATTCATATAGATAATGAATTTTTTATGAAATAGGAGCCAATGTTATATGAATTAAAACCTTAAGGGAGCCTAGTGTAATTATGGCAAACTTGTGGGGCTTACTATATTTTCTTCAATAGTTGGGAGGTCGGTGTAATTTACCCAATTTATTGTTCTTCAAATGCTTCAATGTGGTGGTTTTACTAACATTTGCTTTTCATATTTGTCAGGGGACTGGCAACCCAAATTATCAAGTGGGACCTCCTGGCAGTGGCTCACTTGGGCGTATTCCATCTCAAGCAGGTCCCATTCCTGGGCATAAGATGCCTGACGTTGTGGCTCCAACAGCATCTGGGGGATTTGTGCCTATTACTAGTTCGGTAGTTCAACGACCTGGGATGATGGGTCCAAAGCAACCATCCAGTCCTACTCAGCCAGCACAAGCCATAACTCCTGCAGCTCCCCCACCTACAGTACAGACAGTTGATACTTCAAGTGTACCTGGTAACTTTATTTCTTTTCTGTTTCTTTTTGCATTGCTAGATTTTTAATTTTTTTTTTTATTTGTACTCCGGCTTGACAGATTTTAATCACTTGTGTGGTTGACATTATCAGTTTTGTTAACATTTAAAAAGACCTAAGAAGCATAGGCACTTCTAGGATTGTGGCATGTCTGATGCCGACACTTGTTGGACATTTCTTGATAACTGTTGTACACACGTCCAAACCTGTTCTATTATTATTTTCGACCCGGATACACTTGGGGGACTCAAATGTCCAGTTTTGTGTGCTTGTTCAGTTTTGTTATTTGTTGACCTTGTTTGGAAGTCATCCCATTTAACAAAATGATTCTCTGCTGATTCACAGTTGATCTAATATGTTTTGCTTGTTTGATGTGCTCCAGCCCAGCAAAGGCCTGTTATCACAACGTTGACAAGACTTTTTAATGAGACGTCAGAAGCACTGGGCGGTTCACGTGCAAATCCAGCTAAGAAGCGAGAAATAGAGGACAATTCAAGGAAAATAGGTGCCTTGTTTGCCAAACTTAACAGTGGTGACATATCTAAAAATGCAGCTGAAAAGCTTGTTCAGCTCTGCCAGGCTTTGGACAGCGGTGATTTCAGTACTGCCCTCCAAATCCAGGTAATTACTCTTCATACCTCAAACATTTTATTCAACGAAGCAATTAGAAATGAGATTTTTTCAGTGCACCTTCTTTCCATTTGTTTGTGTTTTCCTTGTTTTGTGTGTGCTTCAGAATTATGAGTTTCTTTTTTAATTCTCTGTTGATCCTTGGTTTGGACAGGTGCAACTTACCACTAGTGACTGGGATGAGTGCAATTTCTGGCTTGCAACTCTCAAACGAATGATCAAGACTCGGCAGAATGTGAGATGAATTGAAAGGGTAAATTCCATCCACTATCCAAGCCCCAATTCGCAATTCTTCACTTGTGGGGATATGTCAGGGCACTTGTCCCTTTCTCTATGTACACAAGAACTCACATCTTCAGATAGGTGATGACAGGCTTTGGGTTTGTTCTTTTTTTAGTTCCCTATGCTAATCTCTTATTGCTTCCAATTTCATGCTGTTTTTTGAAAGCAGTTAGAGAAGATAGTTATGAGGATATTAATGAACTTCATTTTCCGTTTATATTTTGTAGCATTGAGAAATAGAATTTGGGTTTGGGTTTGGGTTTGGGTTTTGGTTTTGGTTATATAATGATTTAGTTATTTTTTTAATCTACACTCCATTCAGTGACTTGTGCTTTAAGTGATCAATATTGTGTCCCTTAGGTATTTGTGAGGCCATTGGTTTGTACTTCTAATGATGAAATATTTTTAATAAGATCAGTTATGGTTTTCTGCTTTTGTTGATGATGATTGACATCAATTGGTCTATCCATCCAAAATGTAGTGTGTTTTCAATTTATGCAGCTTTACTCTACATCTAGGTTGTATAGAGTTGGTTTCTCACACAAACATACCAGTGTGTGTACTTATAAAAGGAATTTGTTAAATTCACAATTATTATTCTTATTCTTCACATTGAATGACTTGGTTGTTTCATATAATTTGCAAATTGTAAATAAAATATGAATTATCCATAATCGTAATGCAATTTGTGTGCTTGACCATACCAAACCCAAGCCCATCTGTGTCCACAAGCCACAGGCTACAAGCTACTACCTGCTTCTATTGAGCTACAAGCTACTATCTCTTTTATTAAGCTACAAGCAACACAATTTACAGTCTTGACCCAACCACCTCCACAACGCTGTCTCTGCTAGCCACAGTCAGCCACTCATGCGTGCCAACACTATTTGGATCCACCATCCACCTTTCTGCCTCGAAACCTACCATCCACCCCCATCATCTACCACCGCAAGCACTTTTTCGATCAGCCCATACGCACAATTTTCCTCTCCCTCTCTCTCTCTCTCTCTCTCTCTCTCTCAAAGTGGTTGGTGCACAATTCTCCTCTCCCTCTCTCCTCACTCTCTCTCTCTCTCTCACTCTCAAAGTGGTTGGTGCGTAGCAGACGCTATATTGGGTTGGAGTCATGAGTTTTGAGGGGTAGAATTAGAAATTTTATAGGGTTCAAGGTATGTACATAAAAATAGTTTAGTTAATTTTGATACAGGACTAATTAAAAATAGAGAAAATTAGTGAAAAGTCATTTTAAATAGGGTGGAAGTCATTAGGACTGGTGAGTAATTTTTTTTGGTGAGAAGTATCTGTTTGTGAAATATTGTGGTGAGAAGTACATTTTATTGTTTTGAAGAACATTTTGTTTTCAATTTTACCCTTTAACCTATCTGTTGAAATTTTTTTATCTGTTTAATTTTTTCGAACCTATCTATTCAAATTTTTATCTATCTGTTCAATTTTTTTGAACCTATCTGTTTAATTATTTTTCCCTTATTTGTTCAATTTTCCCTATTCAAGTCTATTTTTTTCCCTATCTGTTCAAATTTAGGTACATATATATACAAATTTGAACAGATAGGTTCAAAAAAAATTAAACCTATCCAATAATTGAACAAACCCACTTCACGTTTCAAAAAAAAATTAAAAAAAACCCACTTCTCTTTTCTATCTCTATCTGTTTCTATCTCTACTTCTATTTTCTCTCTATCTGTGTGTATGTCTGTCTCTCTCTATTTGTTTCTTTGCCTACTTCACCCTCTCTTCCCATCTCTCCTGCTCCGGCGTCGGTGCAGACCTTTTACGCTAGTGGCTCTACCAGACCTACTAGTCTTTCAATTTTGATCCTTGCTTCCTCATCCTCTGATTCATCTCTCATATCTATTTCTCTTAGTCAGAATACAAAGAGCTAGTGTGCCTCTTTCTCTCTTTCATTTTCCTTTTTCTCTTTATTCTCTCTCTCTCTCTCTCTCTCTCTCTCTCTTCTTGTACCTTGTATGTTGATTTTAATTCTTTCATCTCCTCTTGTCCTCGTCCTCTTCCTCTTCCTTTTCCTTCTTCTCCTCCGTTGCCGCCATGTTTTCCCTAGCCGGATTTGAGGTCGCTCTCCTTTCTCTCTACGCCATCAAGACTAAATCACACACTAGCAAACTAGTCCTCGTCTTGATTCCTGATATATCTCAACCATTTCTTTACCACTTCGCTCGAAACAAATTAAACCCTAACCTAACTCCTTAGATCTAGAGATGGCGATGATGATGAAGCGGCAGAATTCGACTGTCTGATCTATTGAATCTCCTGCGACAATTTTAGAGAGAGAGATGAAAGAGAAAAAGAGAATGAGGTATTGTGATGAAGGAGGAGCTGTTGTGGTGGAGGACAATGGAGGAGGTGCTGCATTAACCTGGTTTCTAGAGAGAGTGTGAGTGTGAAATAAGGATGAGAGAAAAAAGTGAAGTTAATTTGAACAGCCAGAGAGAAAGATGGAGGATAGATGCGCTTGAATACAAACCGTGTAGATAAATGTATATAGGTAGTTTGGTCGTTTTGTAGAAACATGTCCTTATGGACACAATATTTTAGTGCTTGGATCTATGAACATACAATTTTATAAAATGGACCTTTGGACTGAAAGCTCTTGAAAATAATTCTTACATAAGCATTGTGAAAATAATATTTCATAAGAACAAATTTAAATAAGTCTAACAAGTCATTTCTTTTTCTTTTTAATTCTTTTTCAAAATTCTGAAAACAAATAAAAAGTATACATACTTCTTTAATTTAAAAAACGAATTGACATATATCACTTGTATAAATAAAGTTAGGGCTGAACAAGGAATCCGTAAAATTCGTAATCTGATCTAGTCTAGTCCAATCCAGTAGGTTTGGATTGGTTTTTTGAATCCGTGGTTCGGTTCTGGATTGAAAAATTAAAAATCCGTGGTTCACGGATTGGTTCCGGATTGAACTCCACGGTTTCGGATTGGAACCGATCCGAACCGTATACAAATAGTCTATATTTTTATTATACACTCTCCTACAGAGTATCTTCTCTTATTTCATATAAAACTTAAATCCAAACCTAAACTCGCATGGTATCTTCTTTTATTACTTTTGTTTGCTAGTTTTTAGTGTTAATTTGTAATAGTCTAAATACTTATGGTGGAACTAGTTTTCTTATGATTGTTTAATTTCTAGAACAGTATGTCGCTATTATGAAAAGACATGTTGCTATTGTGAAACTAATATGGTGCTTTATTTATATTTTTATGAAATTAAAGTGTTATATATATTTTTTTGTTATTTAATTATGTAAATCCGTGGTCCTAAACCGATCTAATCCGTATTTAAATAGATTGGTTCGGATTGGTTCCACGATTTAAATGGATTGGATTGGTTTCGATTTTTCAGGAACCGTAGATAACGGATTGATCATGGTTTTACTTCAATCCGGTCCAATCCGGACCATGCTCACCCCTAAATAAAGTCAACTCGATTAAGTCTATTCTATTAATAGAAAATTAGGGGAAATAATCATAAATGTAGGGGAACTAATCTAATTTTTAAAATTTTAAACTATGTAAACAATTATTAAATTAAAATATAAACAATTTTTTGAAGGGTTCTGTCTAGAATCTAGACTAGAAGTGTTGTCTGGTCCCTATTTGTATGATTTGAATTGTTTATCTTATAAGATTTTATGTGTATATTATTTATGAAAAAAATAGACCAATTCGATAATTGTAACCTATTATTTTATCACACATGTTTTCAAAAAAAAAAAAAAAAAAAAAAAAATTTTCGAACGCACTTATCACTCATTTTGTAAATAGCGAGTAATAGTTTATCATAACTTTTTATCAGTCTTGATCATATGATTCATATTAAAAGAGATGCCCTACTGTATACTCGTGGTATTTTTTATTTTTATTTTTATTTTATTTTATTTTATTTTTTTAAAATCAAGCAAAAGCACAAAGGCACTGAGTACTTCTTTCAATCATTATACATATCAAAAGATAAAAGAGAAAATCGCCCAAGAATGAAAAGAACCAAAGTAACTAGAAACAAGGAGAATAAAAAAGGAAAAACTAGATACAGGTGGGAGTTGGGGAAAAAAATTTCAAATACGTGGGGATGTAAGTGTATTTGTGGTGAGGTGTAAATGAAAAGTTGTGATGTGTTGATAATTTTGTTTCTCAACTCGCACATACATGTAGTTCCCCCAATAAAAGTTCATAGTTATATGTATGGAAATTTTAAAAATAATTACCAAAACATGATAGAAATTATATTTTTACCCTATAACACGTTTCTCTCTTCTCTTCATTTCTTCTCTTTTCCTTCTCCTTTCCCCACCATCTACAATCATCGCCACCATTCCTAACTGCTGGTCACCTCTCTTCCACCATTCCCAACCACCTAATTCCATCAACGCCCTCCTCGACCCCTTTCCACAACCATCGATGCCATTCCAACTCCTTTCTACAGCTTTGTCATTGTTATAACCCCAACCTCCGTAATATTCTATTACATTATTTCAATAAGCTTAATTACATGATTGTGTGTTTAGTTGCGTGATTACATACTTAATTTCGTGATTATCTGTTGTTACGTAGAATAGTTGTTTATTTAATGACTTAGAATCAGAAATTGGAAGCCCAAACGGCTTCAGAAACTGAAATTGATTGACCCGATAGATTAATTAGAATATTTAGAATTTTATGGCAACATTAATTCTTCTTAAGCAAACTTAATTAGCCTAAGCTAATCACACCCTATATAAGCCTAATTCATGTCTTGAACTCATACTTACAACACTTGAGCTGAGAATTCTAGAGAAAAGGAGAGTGAACTCAACACTTCAGAGAAAGGAATGAGAATTTGAAAGAAATTGTGGAAGACTTGGAGAATTAAGCTAGAATATACTTGAATTCACACTCTAGGTATGAAATTCTCCCTTAATATTGATTCTAATATTTCAACTGGTGTCATATCTAGTTGTCATTGGTTCAAGTTGTGTGAGTGCGAATTTTTGGAGGTTGCTGAACTATGTTTATGGCCATGGCACAAAGGCTTGCTCAACTTGGAGAAGAAATCGAACGCGTCAAGAACCAGCTCCACGAACGCTGGAGGCTCATCTTCACCTTTTGGCGATACCTACCAAAAGACCAAATAATAAGAGAAGCCGACCTCAGGCTCCAAATGTTGCGAGCTGCACAGTACTCGCTCATTCTCTCATTGGCATTGTGGTTCCGCGGTGGCCCAAGAAATTAGAAGAAATTAACAAGACCTTATCTTTTCATGTTTTGTAATCGAGCAAGACACTTGCTTAAGAAATAAAATAATTGCGCTTGTTTTTGGGTGGAAGTAGTTTGTTTGTTGTCCTTTCTAGTCTGGTGCAATCAAAAACCATAAAAGCCTTTAGATCAACTAATAAGGAAACAATTTACTCTCTCCTTACTCACTTACGACAACAAACTCATGCAAAAAAAAATGAAGAACAACATCTCTAATAAAAGAAGAGGCCGTTTATTTATTATTTTAGAATTTTTTTGTTTTTTCTATTTGTTATAATTAATGATTTGTTGGCCGTCAAAAAATAGTCTCTCAAATATCATATCCGGACAGTGCTACAACTGCGCTGGCTCCACTCCCACTTACCAGGATCTCTGAGGGAAAAACCCCTATTCCAGGAGTCTTGCAATTCACTTTTAGATGAATGAAAGATGGTCATTGAATTCACCAGCTTCGGCTGAATGAAGGGGCTGGATATATGCATTTTTACCCTCACATCTGTAGACACCCCATTTTGACCAGCCCTATGACTTGAGCGCTTTCTTTTGATTACCCGATGATAACAATTAGAATGTATTTCTCACAGAATCCTCAGTAAGAGAGATGGAATTTGAACTTTAATCCCAACCTTTACACATTTTTTTGGTCAAACTAGTTTTGACCTTAAAACCTTCTTTTCAAAATATTTTTTTCCAAATGTTTCTATGATGTTCCGAGGATCCTATTTCGTTTAAAATATTGCACTTTTCAGTAAACTGAGTAAGGACAAAGTGGAAACAAATGGAAGGGAAGTGAACTCTTTGAAAAAATATTTAAAAACATCTTCTTTATAGGTTTGGATTTGAAGGAAATAGGAGGGGATGAAAGAAAACTAGTTTAGGAAAAGAATGAGCATCAAGTCATTAAGAAGAAAATGAACAACCTTTACTAAATTAGGCATATCTCTTTGTACACTTAGAATTTAAATGTGAGATTACTACCATTTGAAAGTAGACTTCTGGAGCTTCAATTTAGATCCAAGAATCACTAAAAACCGAGTCCAAATAAAGATATGCCCGTTTGAAGTTGGGCTTAAGAGCAGATTTTGTTGACCTGGCCTGAGGGAAACGAACAACCTTCACTAAATTAGGCATATCTCTTTGTACACTTGGAATTTAAATGTGAGACCATCACCATTGGAAAGTAGATTTCTGGGCTTCAATTTAGACCTAAGAATCACCTAAAAACGAGTTCGGATAAGGGAGATATGCCCGTTTGAAGTTGGGCTTAAGAGCAGATTTTGTTGAACGGGCCCAAAACAGCATGAGACCCGTTTTTTTTGGTTTTGATTCGGTTGAGACACCTCATTAACTTATTTTCTGATATATTCATCACCAAATATATGTACACTCAGCCTCCGTTATCTAGTGCTTGATCCATTAGAAATAATGCTCCACTTTTGTCTCCCATTAGCTCCAATAGTACTTCATTAGCTTCATTATCTTCCTTTTGCCTTCCACCTTGTCTTCCACCATTTCTTTACTTGCTTAGCCTATATATATACATCAGATTGTTGAGAGAAGCAAGATGATAGATTATGGAGAACAGTTTCTAACCAAAATGCGTTTAAAGTATCTTCAATAGTAGCATATTTGTTATCTCTCCTTAGTTACAATATGCAAGCAAATATTCAAAATTCTATCCAACAAGTTTCCTATCCCTAGAGAATAAAAACTCTATCTCTATCTTACAAATTACAATAGAGAGCATTTTTGTAGTTCTCAATTAAAAAATAGCTACTTACTTTTAAAAAATAATGTTATTTTCCTCTGTAAAGCTTGACTTGTAGCGAACACACTATGCACATGAAACAATACATCATTTTTTAATTTATGTTAAAATTTTAAAATATCATAACTTTTGATCTACATACTCAGCTGTTATAAATTAGTGTTTTTAGAATCTTCTCATTGAGATCTATAAAAAAAGATTCATATTGAATACGAAATTTTGAAGAAGAAATAAAATGAAATTTCATTGTGTTCATTATTCTCAAATGGTGAAATTTTACCATTTCTCCAAAATTTTCATTTAAATCAGCATGAATTTCTAAGAATTTTCCTATGAAACCTTGAAGTATGAATCAAACTATAATTGACTTAAATAATTTAAGAATGGGAATTCTTTGCAATGTTTATGGGATTTGGTTTAATAATTTTCCATATTAAACCAACCGAAAAATTTTGATCTCTCAAGGCAAATTTAGCCACCTCATGGGTTACGCTGTCACAGTTCCTTGAAACAAAGAAGGAAAAAAATCACATCCAGCAAATATAATATGTACCTTAATTCCTAACCAACACTACACTCAAACAAAGGTTTATAGAAATAGAATAATAGTTTAATAAATAATCACAATATATGTTTCTCGAATCTCACATTATACAAGAAGACTTGCCTGCCCTTCCATACGGACAGTTACAAAAATGCAGGACACGTGTGCTTGCGCTCTCAAGGTTATTAAACCAAACCAATAGAGACAACAGACAAATGGATAATACTCTGAGCAGTAGCAGCAGTGTGTCATCATGTCTAGCCAGCCAGCTAGCTAGGTATTTGCCATATATCCATAGCTGCTGCTACCTATCACCCACAGTTTGGCAAACCCCGACGCTAGTCCATTACTAGGAGGGTGGTAGCACTATGAGCTAGCGCTCTTGCCACAACAAAAACATGGAAAATCTGATGGCTGTGCCCTGCAATATCAAATGTACCAGGCTTCCATCGCTTTGGTATCCTACTCATATAGAAACTTGCTCCTACAACGTATAAAACACCTATGAAAAGCTCATATTCGAGGGCCAAAAGCATCTGTGGGTGGCCCCAAAAGAGAACCACGGCATGTGCTGCTGGAATCACCCCTGAGAAACCCATGGCCAGAAAGAGGGAGGCCCTGAAGGATCGGAAGCGGGGAGTGGACAGAGCAGGTGCAAGGAGGGTGATGATGACAAGGATACCAAGTAATGAAATGGAGGTCAGATAAAGGAATCGTGAATATGGATTGCAGGAGAAAGCATAGTAGATGGGAGCAAAGAAGGAGCAAACTATCATTAAGGAGATGCCAGCATAGTCTAGGTGCCAGAAAAACACATTCCAGCGTTTGGAATGGAAAGCAAAGAGGTGGGAGAGGGAGCTGCAAAGTAAACAGCCCATAGCCCCAGCTAGAAATACAAACCAAGGCCACTTGGGAATTGCCTTATTAGAAGCGTCATCCATATCTAATGCTGCCACTGCCGATGATGCACGCGTGATGTTGTCCTAGATCTGAATCCTGCTAGGCAAACCATGTTTCAGAATGACTTTAGTATATGCATAGACGTTCAATATTCAGCTTATAAGGAGTACATTATACAAACGACATAGTTCACCTAATTTTGCATGTTTTATATTTCCTTCCAAAATATTAATGACAATTAATGAAAAACCATATTAACACCAAATTGAAAACGTGAGAGAAATGAATAAAATTATATCAATAATCTCAATAACTTCTTAAGAATCCTAGTTTAGTTCTTCTAATTTTGCATGTTTTATATTTCCTTTCAAAATATTAATGACAATTGTTGAAAAACCATATTAAAACCAAATTGAAAACGTGAGGAAAATGAATAAATTATATCAATGATGTCAACAATTTCTGCCGAATTCTAGTTTAGTTCTTCTAATTTTGCATGTTTTATATTTCCTTCCAAAATATTAATGACAATTACTGAAAAGCCATATTAACACCAAATTGAAAACGTGAGAGAAATGAATAAATTATATCAATAATCTCAATAACTTCTTAGGAATCCTGGTTTAGTTCTTCTAATTTCGCGAGTTTTATATTTCCTTTCAAAATATTAATGACAATTATTGAAAAACCATATTAACACCAAATTGAAAACGTGAGAGAAATAAATAAATTATATCAATAATCTCAATAACTTCTTGATCTCTCATTTTTCAGATTCTCATCTCTAGGCGGTTTGGATTGATCTCCTCCACCAACCACTTCAGAAGTTGCTCTCTCGCTACCATTTCGGTGAGGGATTTCATGTGTTTTTTCTTTGTTATGTGCCTCGTTTGTAGTAGAAAATAATGTCTCATACTTCTTAACTCTATCTCTCATTTTGCAGATTCTCATCTCTTAGCGGTTCGAATCGATCTCCTCTACCAACCACTTCAGAAGCAGTTCTCTCGCTATCATTTTGGTGAGGGATTTAATGTTTTTTTTAATTGTTACAACAAAATGTCACATCAAATCCATAATCATTTCATTTTTTTTCTTCTCACAAACATCACATCCAATTACAAAAAAATCCAACTATCTTTCCATACACAAAAATTTTAGACTCCTAAAATCGTCAAAAACTAAAATAGTTTGCTAAAATAGCAACTTCCCAAACACCCATGTATTCAACGCGTAATACACGGAAGGAAAAAAAAAGATTGACTCAAGAGATGGTTTGGTGTTCAAAACTAGGGAGACACATTTTGGTACCATATATTCAACGCGTAATATTGTCTTCCACAACGGTAAAAAGACACAGCTCTCTCTCTCTCCATCGTCAACAATTTGCTCTGCATATAATTGTGGTTTGTATTTATGTACAACATTATTATTTTGGATGTTTATTATAATTTTATGATTTGCATAATTTTCATTGTCATAAATAATTAAAAAAACAAAATAAACATTTTATGCATTAAAATTAACAAACATGTTTTTGAGTTTTTGTTTTTAAATTTTTTTAAATATTTTGTTTTTATTTTTTCAAAAATAAACAAAAACTAGTTTATAATTTTCTCATAAACATAAACAAAAAAATGTAAAAGTTACCGAACGGTATCTAAACATTAATATTTAAAAAAAATGTCCAACATGTTAAAAAAAAAAAAAAAAAAAAAATTGTAGTTGACTGGTTGACCGGGTGGACGACCGGTAACACCCTAAGCCGAACAGACTATTTTCTAATATCACATTCTCACCCAGACTAATAATACCCTCGTCAAGGCCTATCGTAGTCTGAAGGAGACTACCAATCCGAAACTCCAAAACCAAAACAAACATGAGACATTTCACTGTTCATCATTCACAGTCTGAAATAGACCGTGAAATGGACTGTGATAGAGGAAAACAAACGGGCCTTAAATCAATGGAGTGGTCTTATATTTGTGAGTGTTGCTATTCACTCCAACAACTCAACCCACTCTGATTTGCATGTAATGCTAAATCACATTGAGTCGGATTCGGAAGAGAATGCAGACTGTTTATCCATTTTTTATGTTTTGTCACTAAGCGAAAGGTTAGGCAGTTGAGTTGATAGAAAGGCGACCTCTTTAAGTTGTAATTTAATTTTATTAATAAATTAATAATTGATAATCTTGAGAAAAAAAATTAAATTAACATCTATTGATTTATGCCCAAACACTGCCATATATTTTCCCGTTTCATGTCTTATTGTGTGGAGGAGGGGAGGGAGGGAAGACAGCTCATCGGGAAGAAAGAATTTGAGCCGTTGGCGTTTGTCTTCTTTGTCCATCATCAACATCATCCACAGTGTTTGAAGCGTAGGTTTGGTGTATCTCCCAACATAAGCTTAAGAAATGATTTTTCAATGGACAAAAAGGAACATTAAAAAATTACGATACCTGAAGAAACTCACGATCAAGCTTTCGTTATTATTCTTCTCCAACGGGCTCAACATGGTCAATGCAACAAATATAATAAACCCCCCCAAGTGCTTGCGAAAATTCAAATTCAAAAGAAAATTGATTTCAATTTCGATTTACGATTCATTCATGAGATTGAGTCGATTCGGTTCGAACAACAATGAATGACTCACGTCCAGATGTTTAGAGTTTCGTTGTGCCAAGTGAAGACGCTGAACAACGTCTCCTTCAACGGCCATTTACACCGGTAATAGTCTAATATGAACTCGTTGTCCTTCAAGTACTTAGGCAAGCTCTCGTACTTCACCAATCGTCTCTCGAATCCCTGCTTCATGTTTTGGCCCGAGTCAACTCGGCCAGCTCTCTCCTCTTCGCCATTACCACCGAGCTTTGCGTTGTTCTCGCCTCTCCATTTTATCTTCACTGGAAAATCCCCCAACGTTTCACTGTTTCTGGCGAGCTATTCGTCGGAAATATCTCTATTTTCCGACGCCTCTCTCTCTCTCTCCCTCTTATCTCAAAATCTATAAATATGCAATTATTTCTGTTTGTGCATATATAGTAGTAGATAATATATGTATATGTGTGTATGTATGTCAAGCTAGTGCCGAGATTGGAGCTTCAGAGAATTTATAGCTAGCGAGGAACGTGTGATCGAATTAAATAGAAAATGATTTTTTTATTTTTGTTTAAAACAATTAATAATTAAAAAAAAAGCAATTACTAGTAGAAATAAATAATCAGCCAGGTGGAAAAGGATGAATGGCCACGTGTCAGAATTTGGTTGATTTGACTTTAGAACAAAAGTCAATAAGTGAATGCATGTGGCGCGTCGTTTTTGGTTTTTCAAAAGTATTTTTCAGAAAATTTTATTTTATTATTTTTTGTATTTTTATATTTTTACTGAATTTTTTTAATATTTTAAGTATTTTTTTTTAAATTTTTAGGCGCACTTAACATAAATACGTATAAAAAGTATAACTTTTGTGAAAAAAATCTTTTAAAAATTCACTAAATACCAAAAATGCAAAAACAATACGAAAATTCAGTATATTTTTCATATTTTTATGTATATATTAATTTTTTAAAATATTTTTTCACAATTTTTTTACTTTTTAGATACATCTAAGTAAGGTACATATAAAAAACTAAAAAAAAAAATGCTTAAAATTTCAAAAATATTCACTAAAAACAAAAAAACACGAAAAACAAAAAACTCAATTTTTAAAAAACTTAATCCAAAAAATTCAAACCAAACATAGAGAATGGTGGGCTCGTGCTAGGGGGGTCTACGATATTAACACCATGTTTAATCTTTTTGCTTTGAGCGCTTGCTTGTTTCTAAATTTAAACATTTCAAATCAAATTTAGGCATTAAGGAAGGTGAAAAACATAATTTGAGTGATTGGATTTTGGATTGAACAATTGGAAAATGATTTCATAACGGGATATTGACACAGTTATCATAAGCCCACATTTTAAGTTTGATATTATTATTAAATTAACACACACTTGCTTTTTCATTAATTACTGGCAACAATCTTTGCACAAGGTTAGAGTTTCTCGAGTTTGTTTGATTGAAATTTTGTTATTGGAATTGTGATTGTTATTAATTTGCAATATGATATAATATTTTAGGAAAAATAATTAAACCAAAACAAACGTGATGGTAACATATTTGGAATGGTGGGATCAGATGGAATTGGCATTTGAAAATGGACTTTGATTTGGTGGGATTTGGAATTAATAAAATCTTATCTAGTCTTATTATCCAAACTATACTCCACATCTTTGGTTTTGATATAATCTTATCTAGTCTTATTGCTTCTTGAAGTGAAGCAAAAGCAAGCACTGAGGAACAGGGAAGAGGGATGCAATAAAACTGACATGCAATAATAATCACGTGTCATGATGGGATAAAATGAATAAAAACTGACATAAAAAGAAATAATAATAATAATAATAATAACCATTATATTTGATTTTAGTTTTTTAAATTCAATTTTTTAAAAATTAAAATTTTTATTTTATTTATTTATTTGTTTTTAATGAATATTTTTAAAATTTTAAACAATTTTTTTACTTTTCTAGATGCATCTTACTTAGATGTATGTAAATAGTAAAATATTTGTCAAAATATTTTAAAAAATTAATAAATACACAAAAATACAAAAAACATATTGAATTTTAATATTTTTTTTTTGTATTTTTAATATTTAATGAATTGTTTAAAGATTTTTTCGCAAATATTATACTTTTAAAGTGTATTTATGTTAGGTGTGTCTAAAAATTAAAAAAATTGCTTAAAATATTAAAAAAAATTCATTGAAAAAAAAAGGAGAATTAAAAAGTGGAATTTTCTAAAAAATATTTTCTGAAAATCAAAACCAAACAAGCAAGTAACTAATCACACCAAATCTTGACCAGTGATTATGCCATTTTCGTTTCTCTCACATGCTCTCATCTTTTGGTGTAGTATCAAAAAATGTTTCATATTACTCCTTAACTCTCTCTCTTTCTCTAAGACTCGTTGATCACCACTTTTCAGATTCATTAATCACTCACTCTTATCTCTCGGCGGTTCGGGTTGATCTTTCATACTTTTTTTTTTTTGGTTATGTGTTTCTGTGTTTCATTTGTGGCATAAAATAATGTCTCATAGTCGTGTTTCATTTGTGGCATAAAATAATGTCTCATACTTACTTCTTAACTCTATCTATGAGACTCTTTGATTTCTCATCTGCTTATTGAATAAATTATATCAATATAATGTCAATAAATTCTTACGAATTCTAGTTTAGTTCTTCTAATTTTGCACGTTTTATATTTCCTTCCAAGATATTAATGACAATTATTGAAAAATCATATTATCACCAAATTGAAAACGTGAGAGAAATGAATAAATTATATCAATAATCTCTATAACTTCCTAGGAATCCTAGTTTAGCTCTCCTAATTTCGCACATTTTATATTTCCTTTCAAAATTTTAATGACAATTATTGAAAAACCATATTAACAACAAATTGAAAACGTGAGAGAAATGAATAAATTATATCAATAATCTCAATAACTTCTTGATCTATCATTTTTCAGATTCTCATCTCTCGGCGTGTCACGCCCCACTTCTTAGTACTCGAAGTATTACCAAATTCATTAACTTAATTCCATTTCAGAGATAACATGTGGAAATAAACTCATATATTCAACTCGTAGAAGTGAATAACAACACTCTCATTCGTATGCAAAATAAATACTGTTGGGTTGGGTTTCCTTCCTGTGTGGAGGAAGGCCCAAAACATTTAGTAAGCCCATGTGAATTCCAAAGCCCACGTGGAGAAGTTATGTTTTTGAAAAGATCTGCCCCATAAGTTTAGGATTACAAAACCCTTTCTTTGTAACACAAAAGTAGACTAGAAGCTGCCACCAAAAACAGAGGAGAAGAAAATTTCTGTCCAGCAGTGATCAAGCTATCCGATCAATAAGCATCTGTGGTCCGATTGAGCTGAAATTTGGTAGGCGAGTTCACAACTCAAGACTCTAAATTCTGGACGGTGGAGATCAGATTTGGAGTATTCTACTGCTGGTTTTTGGCCCGTGAACAGTAGCGTTTTTTGGTGAGATTTTTCCTAAACTTTGTAGTTTGATCTTTTGGTTGCCAAGGAAGCTTATTTGTAAGTTGTTCTTGATTGTTTGCCTCTAGTTCTATCTAGAGAGAACTCTTGTATGCCCATTATTTGTTTATAGTGGAGATATTTGGTGGACTACGGTCCCGTGGTTTTTCCTTTCCACATCGGGAAGGTTTTCCACGTTAAAATTTTGCTGTCGCCTTATTGTGTGATTGTTGGATCATCGCTTTCAGATTCTTTTTCAGAATATATTGTGCTCTATTAAATTGTTTCCTAATAGGTTCACACAAAGAGGGAGAATAAACTACTTCCGCTATTTTTGTGTCGGATTCGGATATTTCAAATTGGTTTTTGTTTTGTTTTCTCCCAACATAGTGGTATCAGAGCCAAGTTCATATTGTTGTGGGTCTTGTGTTGAATAATGGAAGCAAATTTAAGTAGAATGGTTACTTTGAATGGTTCTAATTATCACACATGGAAAGGAAAAATGGAAGACCTCCTTTATGTGAAACAATTTCATCTACCGGTGTTTGCTACTGAAAAACCAGAAAATAAATCTGATGAAGAATGGACATTACTACATCGACAAGTGTGTGGGTACATTAGGCAATGGGTGGATGATAATGTTTTGAATCATATTAGTGGAGAGACACATGCCCGTACACTCTGGAACAAACTTGAACAATTATATGCTCGGAAGACTGGAAACAATAAAATGTTTCTAATAAAGCAATTGATGACCTTGAGATACCAAGATGGAACCCCATTGACAGATCACTTGAACACTTTTCAAGGAGTAATTAATCAGTTGGCTGGAATGGGTATCAAGTTCGACGATGAGGTACAAGGGTTGTGCTTGCTTGGTACATTGCCGGACTCTTGGAAGACATTTAGAATGTCATTATCTAACTCGGCCCCAGATGGTGTAATCAATATGGATCTGGCTAAGAGCAGTATTTTAAATGAAGAGATGAGGAGGAAATCACAGGGATCTTCTTCACAATCAGAGATTTTGGTTACAGAAAGGAGGGGGAGAAGTAAGAGCAGAGGTCCAAAGAACAGAGATAGAGGTAGAAGCAAGTCCAACAAGTTTGCTAATGCTGAGTGTTATCATTGTGGCATGAAAGGGCACATCAAGAAACAGTGCAGAAAATTGAAGAGAGAGAACAAGGAGAAAGGGATTGAGCATGATGGAAAGGATAATGATCAAGTTGCCACCGCTACTTCCGAAGACGTTCTCATTGTTTATGATGAAGATGTTATTAACATAGCATGCCATGAGACCAACTGGGTGATTGATAGTGGTGCCTCTATTCATGCTACATCTCGAAAAGATTTCTTTACATCCTACATACCTGGTGACTTTGGTTCGGTAAAGATGGGTAATGATGGCTTGGCCAAAATTATTGGTGTTGGAGACGTGCACTTGGAGATGAATAATGGCACGAGGTTGGTTCTTAGAGATGTAAAGCATATTCCTGATATCCGCATGAATTTGATTTCTGCAGGTAAACTTGATGATGAAGGGTATTGCAACACTTTCAGTAATGGTCAGTGGAAGCTCACTAGGGGTGCTATGGTTGTGGCTTGAGGCAAGAAGCATCTACTTTGTACGTAATGCAGGCAAGGCTCCCCAAAGAAGTTATTAATGCAATGGATGATGAGTCTACAGTGGAATTGTGGCATAAAAGGCTTGCTCACATGAGTGAGAAAGGCCTGGCAACATTGGCAAAAAAGAATCTTCTGTCTGGAATGAAGAATGCACTTTTGAAAAGGTGTACTCACTATTTGGCAGGAAAGCAGAATAGAGTTTCCTTCAAGAGTTCCCCTCCTTCAAGAAAGCCAAATGTACTTGATTTGGTACATTCAGATGTTTGTGGTCCTATGAAGACAAGAACACTTGGTGGCTCCCGTTACTTTGTGACCTTCATAGATGATTATTCAAGGAAGTTGTGGGTCTACACTTTAAAAAGCAAAGATCAAGTGTTGGAGACTTTTAAACAGTTCCAAGCCTTAGTTGAGAGACAGACTGGGAAGAAGCTCAGGTGCATCAGAACAGATAATGGGGGAGAATATTGCGGTCCTTTTGATGATTATTGCAGACAACAGGGTATTCGACATCAAAAGACACCCCCGAAGACTCCTCAGTTGAATGGTTTAGCTGAAAGGATGAACAGGACACTGGTTGAAAGAGTTAGATGCTTACTTTCACAGGCACAGTTGCCAAGATCCTTTTGGGGTGAGGCTTTGAGCACAGTTGTACATGTTCTTAATCTCACACCATGTGTTCCTCTTCAACTCGATGTACCAGACAGAGTTTGGACTGGCAAGGATGTTTCCTATGATCACTTGCGTGTCTTTGGATGTAAAGCATTTGTTCATATTCCCAAAGATGAGAGGTCTAAGCTCGATATGAAGACCCGACAATGCATTTTTCTAGGCTATGGCCTAGATGAGTTTGGCTACAGGTTGTATAATCCAGTTGACAAGAAATTAGTGAGAAGCCGAGATGTTGTGTTTATTGAAGATCAAACTATACAAGATATTGAAAAAACAGAGAACACAATGACCTGGCATAGTGATGGTCTAGTTGACTTGGATCCGGTTCCTCTGACAGATTTGCCTGCACAGGCTGAACATGATGTTCAGAATGACCAACAAGGTCTAGGTGATGCTGATGACCCCTTTCAGGTCGAGACAGGTGATGAGACTCTTGAGCAGTTGGCAACACCAGAGATACCACCAGATGTTCCAACCAGGAGGTCAGCTAGAGACCGACATCCTTCCACTTGGTATTCTGCAAATGGCTATGTGTTAATGACTGATGGGGGAGAGCCCGAGGGTTATGCAGAAGCCATGGAAGATGATCATAAGCTGGAATGGGCTGATGCGATGCAAGATGAGATGCAATCATTGCATGACAATCACCCTTTTGAGTTGGTGAAGCTGCCTAAGGGCAAGAGAGCTTTAAAGAACAAGTGGGTGTACATGGTGAAACATAATGAACTCACTTCACAACCACGATACAAAGCTAGACTAGTTGTTAAAGGGTTCAGTCAGAGAAAAGGCATTGATTTTGATGAGATCTTCTCACCAGTTGTAAAAATGTCTTCTATTCGTGTGGTTCTTGGCTTAGCTGCTAGTCTAGACTTAGAGATTGAGCAAATGGATGTGAAAACTGCCTTCCTTCATGGTGACTTGGAGGAAGAGATTTATATGGAACAACCAGAGGGTTTCAGGGTGAAAGGAAAAGAGGATTATGTGTGTCAGCTAAAGAAAAGTCTTTATGGTCTGAAGCAGGCACCCAGGCAGTGGTATAAGAAGTTTGAGTCAGTTATGGAGGAGCAAGGCTACATGAAAACTACTTCTGACCATTGTGTATTTGTGCAGAAATTCTCTGATGATGATTTTATTATTTTACTGCTCTATGTTGATGACATGTTGATTGTTGGCAGGAATCCTTCAAGAATTGACAAATTGAAGAAGCAACTAAGCAAGTTCTTTGCCATGAAAGACTTGGGGCCAACAAAGCAAATTCTTGGTATTCGAATCTATCGAGACAGAAAAGAGAAGAAGTTGTATATGTCACAAGAGCAGTACATTAAAAAGGTGCTTGAAAGATTCAATATGAATAATGCTAAAGTGGTTAGCTCACCTCTTGCTACTCATTTTAAGTTAAGCACTAATCAAAGCCCTTCTACAAATAAGGAGAAGGAAGATATGGAAAGAGTTCCGTATGCCTTAGCTGTGGGAAGCTTAATGTATGCAATGGTCTGCACAAGGCCAGATATAGCTCATTCAGTTGGTGTAGTTAGCCGATTTCTTTCAAATCCAGGAAGAGAGCATTGGAATGCAGTAAAGTGGATAATGAGATATCTTAGAGGCACTTCCAAGTTGACACTCAGTTTTGGAAATGGACAACCAATTTTAGTTGGCTACACTGATGCAGATATGGCAGGAGATGTGGATACCCGTAAGTCTACTTCGGGTTATTTGATCACTTTCTCAGGTGGAGCTGTTTCTTGGCAGGCGAGGTTGCAAAAATGTGTTGCACTCTCTACAATAGAGGCAGAGTTTATTGCGGCAATGGAAGCTTGTAAAGAGTTGCTATGGATGAAGAAGTTCTTGACGGAGCTTGATTTCAAACAACAACAATATGTGTTGTTTTGTGATAACCAAAGTGCTATTCACTTGGCTAAGAACTCTACATTCCATTCGAGGTCGAAGCACATCGACGTGAGGTACCATTGGATAAGAGAAATTCTTAATCATAAGTTGTTGGAACTTGAAAAAATTCATACTGATGATAATGGTGCGGATATGTTGACAAAAGCTTTGGTAAGGGAGAAGCTTGAGACGTGTTGCTCGATTGCCGGGATGGAGAATCCCTCCACCTAGTCGGAAAGGGGGAGATTTGTTGGGTTGGGTTTCCTTCCTATGTGGAGGAAGGCCCAAAACATTTAGTAAGCCCATGTGAATTCCAAAGCCCACGTGGAGAAGTTATGTTTTTGAAAAGATCTGGCCCATAAGTTTAGGATTACAAAACCCTTTCTTTGTAACACAAAAGTAGACTAGAAGCTGCCACCAAAAACAGAGGAGAAGAAAATTTCTGTCCAGCAGTGATCAAGCTATCCGATCAATAAGCATCTGTGGTCCGATTGAGCTGAAATTTGGTAGGCGAGTTCACAACTCAAGACTCTAAATTCTGGACGGTGGAGATCAGATTTGGAGTATTCTACTGCTGGTTTTTGGCCCGTGAACAGTAGCATTTTTTGGTGAGATTTTTCCTAAACTTTGTAGTTTGATCTTTTGGTTGCCAAGGAAGCTTATTTGTAAGTTGTTCTTGATTGTTTGCCTCTAGTTCTATCTAGAGAGAACTCTTGTATGCCCATTATTTGTTTATAGTGGAGATATTTGGTGGACTACGGTCCCGTGGTTTTTCCTTTCCACATCGGGAAGGTTTTCCACGTTAAAATTTTGCTGTCGCCTTATTGTGTGATTGTTGGATCATCGCTTTCAGATTCTTTTTCAGAATATATTGTGCTCTATTAAATTGTTTCCTAATAGGTTCACACAAAGAGGGAGAATAAACTACTTCCGCTATTTTTGTGCCGGATTCGGATATTTCGAATTGGTTTTTGTTTTGTTTTCTCCCAACAAATACAACAGGAGCATGCTAAATAAATTGCCCTTGGGCTTACATCACTAATCAATCAAGAAGAAGGGTGCAACCCTTTTACACATATGGCATTCCGCCAATACAAGGGAGGCCCCGTGGCCAACAAATAAGAAGATCCAAATCTTGCAGCACATCCTGCTCAACACCTGAAAAAGATTCAACAACGTGGGATGAACATATAGTCCAGTAGGGATCTCAACATGGCCCTCAACAATAACAACTTACAGATAGCTATGATCATGAATGCCCAATCTCATACTAGAATAGTAATGTAACAGTTTATACAAAATATACATAAGTATGAACTTTCTCGAAAACAGTCATTTCATTCAATGCTATAAGCGATTCATCTTTCCTTTTTCTTTCATTAACCCTTTCATAACATTAACAATTACTTAGGAAGTAATCTCACTAAGCCCATTACTCTCTTCCATTTTCCACACATACAACAGATGTGCCTTTTCAAAACATATTTTTAAAATGTTTGATCTTCTTCACACTTTTCAAATGACAAAATGACATTTTGGTTAGTTCCCAATAGAATCATAACTATACATGCGTACCTTTATAAAAAGGGAAATAACAACTCACTAACATGTATACAATCAACCAATGAGGTAACTTGGCCCTCCGAAACTGTAACCAACCAAATCCATGATATCCTCAGATACAATGGAACAACAACAACAAAACTTTGCTTTACTAGCTATGTGCATAGTAAGCCAAAGATACACCTCTCACAACAACATACCAGTTTACCAGGCGCTAGCTGGAAGGGTGTCGTGCCTTAGATTCTCAGCGCAGTCAGTTCTCCAGGCGCTAGCTGGAAGGTCACGGTACCTCTGATTCTTAGCGCAAGGTATAACACCACCAACCAAAATACAACAGGACATAACCAACATGTATAACACATATACATAAACCATCAAGATACACACAATGTGTTAAAGTATATGAACACATAATTAATTCCCCCTGAGCAAGTATACATTTAATGTATCTCAGCACTTCCTCACATACAATGTTCAATCAACAATGGTATAATGCATACACGACAATTCAACACAACCATGTCATCCTCCACCGATGACCAAGGACAAAACCTCTAGATGCAAGTATTTAGTACATCTATTAAAGACTCAATTACTATGAGACCACAAACCCAACAACAACACTAACACGGTAGTTAAAGATACAACCCCCACGTGTGTGTATTTAACACTCAAGAAACAACAATCCAATTTTCGTACTTATATCAAAGGTACTTTTCTCATTTCACAAAACAAATTCCATTTCCTCTTGTTTTCACAAAACCAACTCCATCCCTTTTGTTTCCACAAAACCAATTCCATTCCTTTTGTTTTACAAAACCAATTCCGTTGATAATAAAGCCATAACTCACATTAGTCCACTACATTCATTTCAAAACCATTCCAAAGCCCAAGTTAACCCCTTAGGCATTAACACCTTCACCCAACTCACATTAACAATAGAGATTTACAACATAGGTTAACTACCCTCCATTTTAATTTACCAAATCAAAATATAATTTGGGGTTTTTTCTTCTTTCAACTATAACATGCTAATTTACACTCCAATTAGCCCAAAACAACCATCAATGATAAAATAACCATGTTCAAACAACCAACCCTAGGTTCCTTCTCATGATTTCAAACAAATCCAACGTGGATATAATTTTCATGCAATACAAAACTACCACATGTCTATCTATAGACGAAGTATTGAAAAAGAACAAGGAAATCCCTACCTCAAATGTAGAACCCAAGGAGAAGAAGAGCAAAACTCGGAAGTGCTCCAAATCCTAAATTTCTTGGATCAAAACGAAGCCCTCGACGATCAACACACTTTTTACAAAGGCCCAAGGTGAGGAAAACACTCCTACTAGATCAAACCCTAGAGAGAAGTTAGGTTTTAGAGTGAGGAGCTCTCAAAAATCAGTTTTGGGAAAGTAAGAGAGAGAAAAGAAAAGTGAAAAGTGATTCAAAAAGTGATTTCACGGACTGATATAAAACAGGTCCGCTCGAGCGTAAAACACCCCGCTCGAGCGTCAGACATAGGTTCACACTCGAGCGTCCACAGATCCGCTCGAGCGTTGGATGCACCCTCCCAGAATTTTTTGCAGACGACCAAAATGCTGAGAGAAGGAAATTCACGCTCGAGCGTCCAAACTGCCGCTCGAGCGGAGAGGCAACAACAAAAGCCCGCTCGAGCGTCAAAGTGCCGCTCGAGCGGATAGACCAAAACCTGGGCAAAATTCTAAGTTTTAAAACACAACCAACTTATTCCCAACTTGCCCAACACAACCCAAAACTCTAAAACAAAGAGTAAGGGATAGAAATGAGGATAAGACAACAACAAATCTATGGAACCGAGTCTGGATTACAGTTAAACAACAACAGGAAATACCAGGATAGTTATACGGCGGTTCGGATTGATCTCCTCCACCAACCACTTCAGAAGCTGCTCTCTCGCTACCATTTCGGCGAGGGATTTCACGGTTTTTTTCTTTGTTATGTGCCTCGTTTGTAATATAAAATAATGTCTCATACTTCTTAACTCTATCTCTCATTTTGCAAATTCTCGTCTCTCAGCGGTTCGAATCGATCTCCTCCACCAACCACTTCAGAAGCGGTTCTCTCGCTACCATTTTGGTGAGGGATTTAATGTTTTTTTAATTGTTACGTGCTTCATTTGCAGTAGAAAATTCCTAGATTTTTATAAAACTCTCTCTAGATTGAACTATTCTTTTGTATTGAATTTAACTTGTATTGATCACGAATTTTCCTCTTATTTGATTTCATTGTCCATATGCATGGGGAAATGGCTTCAATATCAAATTCTATGAACCCAAGAGAAAATCCTTTCCATTGTGTGGCATTGAACCTAAATCATCATGAACACAAACCTCTCCTAAGAGGGAAAAATGAAGATATGAAGGCCATAGGGGTATGGCCGTTGTTTCAATGTGAACCCAAAATGGTATAACCAGAAAGGCAGTGCAACCTAATAGTGGTCATCATGATTTCTCCTTCTATAAACACTATTATCATATCCATATTAGAACTCAAATGGTAACATATTTGGAATAGTGAGATTAGATGGAATTGGCATTTGAAAATGGAATTTGATTTGGTGGGATTTGGAATTAATAAAATCCTACCAAGTCTTATTACCCAAACTACACGCCACGTCTTTGGTTTTGATCTAATCTTATCTAGTCTTATTGATTCTTGTAGTGAAGCAAAAGCAGGCACTGAGGAACAGGAAGTGGGATGCAATAAAACAGACATGCAATAACAATCGCGTATCATGATGGGATAAAGTGAATAAAAATTTATATTATAATAATAATAATAATAATAATAATAATAATAATAATAATAATAATAATAATAATAATAATAATAATAATAATAATAATCACTATATTTGATTTTAGTTTTTTAAACACAGTTTTTTAAAAATTAAAATTTTATTTTTTATTTTGTAATTTTTTTTACTGAATAATTTTAAAATTTTAAACATTTTTTTTTAGATGCACCTTACTTAGATGTATGTAAATAGTAAAATATTTTTCAAAAAATATTTTAAAAAATTAATAAATACACAAAAATACGAAAAACGTATTGAATTTTCATATATTTTTTTGTGTTTTTAGTTTTAACGAATTGTTTAAATATTTTGTCACAAATATTATACTTTTTAAGTGTATTTATGTTAGGTGTGTCTAAAAATTAAAAACATTGCTTAAAATATTAAAAAAATTTCATTGAAAAAAAAATGAGGAGAATTAAAAAATAAAATTTTCTAAAAAATATTTTCTGAAAATCAAAACCAAACAAGCAAGTAATTAATCACTCCAAATCTTGACTAGTGATTCTGCCATTTTTGTTTCTCTCACATGCTGTCATCTTCTTGCTGTAGTATCAAATAATGTTTCATATTACTACTTAACTTATCTCTTTCTCTAAGACTCGTTGATGTCCACCTTTTGGATTCATTGATCCCTCACTCTCATCTCTCGGCGGTTCGGGTTGATCTTTCATGCTTTTTTTTTTTTTTGGTTATGTGTTTCTATGTTTCATTTGTGGCATAAAATAATGTCTTATACTTACTTCTTAACTCTATCTATGAGATTCTTTGATCTCTCATTTGGTTATTGAATAAATTATATCAATAATGTCAATAAATTCTTACGAATTCTAGTTTAGTTCTTCTAATTTTGCACGTTCTATATTTCCTTCCAAAATATTAATGACAATTATTGAAAAACCATATTAACACCAGATTGAAAACGTGAGAGAAATGAATAAATTATATCAATAATCTCTATAACTTCTTAGGAATCCTAGTTTAGTCCTTCTAATTTCGCACGTTTTATATTTCCTTTCAAAATATTAATGACAATTTTTGAAAAGCCATATTAACACCAAATTTAAAACGTGAGAGAAATGAATAACTTATATCAATAATCTCAATAACTTCTTGATCTCTCATTTTTCAGATTCTCATCTCTCGGCGGTTCGGATTGATCTCCTCTACCAACTACTTCAGAAGCTGCTCTCGCGCTACCATTTCGGTGAGGGATTTGAAGTTTTTTTCTTTGTTATGTGCGTCATTTTTTTGTAGAAAATAATGTCTCATACTTCTTAACTCTATCTCTCATTTTACAGATTCTCAACTCTTAGCGGTTCGAATCGATCTCCTCCACCAATCAGTTCATAAGCGGTTCTCTCAAAATCACTTTGGTGAGGGATTTAATGTTTTTTTAATTGTTACGTGCTTCATTTGTAGTAGAAAATTCCTAGATTTTTATAAAACTCTCTCTAGATTGAACTATTCTTTTGTATTGAATTTAACTTGTATTGATCTTGAATTTTCCTCTTATTTGATTTCTTTGTCCATAGGCTTGGGGAAATGGCTTCAATATCAAATTCTATGAACCCAAGAGAAAATCCTTTCCATTGTGTGGCATTGAACCTAAATCATCATGAACACAAACCTCTCCTAAGAGGGAAAAACGAAGATATGAAGGCCATAGGGGTATGGCTATTGTTTCAATGTGAACCCAAAATGGTATAACCAGAAAGGCAGTGCAACCTAATAGTGGTCATCATGATTTCTCCTTCTATAAACACTATTATCATATCCATATTAGAACTCAAATGGTAACATATTTGGAATAGTGAGATTAGATGGAATTGGCATTTGAAAATGGAATTTGATTTGGTGGGATTTGGAATTAATAAAATCCTACCAAGTCTTATTACCCAAACTACACGCCACGTCTTTGGTTTTGATCTAATCTTATCTAGTCTTATTGATTCTTGTAGTGAAGCAAAAGCAGGCACTGAGGAACAGGAAGTGGGATGCAATAAAACAGACATGCAAAAACAATCACGTATCATGATGGGATAAAGTGAATAAAAATTTATATAATAATAATAATAATAATCACTATATTTGATTTTAGTTTTTTAAACACAGTTTTTTAAAAATTAAAATTTTATTTTTTTGTACTTTTTAGTTTTTAATGAATATTTTTAAAATTTTAAACAATTTTTTACTTTTTTTGATGCACCTTACTTAGATTTATGTAAATAGTAAAATATATGGCAAAAAATATTTTAAAAAATTAATTAATACACAAAAATATGAAAAACGTACTGAATTTTCATATTTTTTTTTTGTATTTTTAGTATTTAATGAATTGTTTAAAGATTTTTTTCACAAATATTATACTTTTTAGGTGTATTTATGTTAGGTGTGTCTAAAAATTAAAAAAATTTCTGAAAATATTGAAAAAATTTCATTGAAAAAAAATATGGAGAATTAAAAAATAGAATTTTCTAAAAAATACTTTTTGAAAATCAAAACCAAACAAGCAAGTAATTAATCACACTAAATCTTGACTAGTGATTTTGCCACTTTCGTTTCTCTTACGTGCTCTCATCTTCTTGTTGTTGTATCAAATAATGTTTCATATTACTACTTAACTCTCTTTCTTTCTCTAAGACTCGTTGATCTCCACTTTTCGGATTCATTGATCACTCACTCTTATCTCTCATCTCTCGGTGGTTCAGGTTGATCTTTCATGCTTTTTTTTGGGTTATGTGTTTCGTTTTTATGTATTTCATTTGTGGTATAAAATAATGTCTTATACTTACTTCTTAACTCTATCTATGAGACTCTTTGATCTCTCATTTGCCTATTGAATAAATTATATGAATAATGTCAATAAATTCTTACGAATTCTAGTTTAGTTCTTCTAATTTTGCACATTTTATATTTCCTTCCAAAATATTAATGACAATTATTGAAAAACCATATTAACAGCAAATTGAAAACGTGAGAGAAATGAATAAATTATATCAATAATCTCTATAACTTCTTAGGAATCGTAGTTTAGTTCTTCTAATTTCGCACGTTTTATATTTCCTTTAAAAATATTAATGACAATTATAGAAAAACCATACTAACACCAAATTGAAAATGTAAGAGAAATGAATAAATTATATCAATAATATCAATAACTTCTTGATCTCTCATTTTTCAGATTCTCATCTCTCGGCGGTTCGGATTGATCTCCTTCACCAACCACTTCAGAAGTTGCTCTCTCGCTACCATTTCGGTGAGGGATTTCTTGTTTTTTTCTTTGTTATGTGCCTTGTTTGTAGTAGAAAATAATGTCTCATACTTCTTAACTCTATCCCTTATTTTGTAGATTCTCATCTCTCAGCGGTTCGAATCGATCTCCTCCACCAACCACTTCAGAAACGATTCTCTTGCTACCATTTTGATGAGGGATTTAATCTTTTTTTAATTGTTACATGCTTCGCTTGCAGTAGAAAATTGTTAGCTTTTAATAAAACTCTCTATTGATTGAACTATTATTTTGTATTAAATTTAACTTGTATTGATCTTGAATTTTCCTCTTATTTGATTTCTTTGTCCACACGCTTGGGGAAATGGCTGCAATATCAAATTCTATGAACCCAAGAGAAAATCCTTTTCATTGTGTGGCATTGAGCGTAAATCATCATGAACACAAACCTCTCCTAATAGGGAAAAACTGAGATATGAAGGCCATAGGGGTATGGCCGTTGTTTCAATGTGAACCCAAAATGCTATAACCAGAAAGGTAGTGCAACCTAATAATGGTCTTCAAGATTTCTCCTTCGATAGACGCTATTATCATATCCATATTAGAACTCAAATGGTAACATATTTGGAATAGTGGGATTGGACGAAATTGGCATTTGAAAATGTAATTTGATTTGGTGGGATTTGGAATTAATAAAATCTTTCCTAGTCTTATTACCCAAATTACACTCCAAATCTTTGGTTTTGATCTAATCTTATCTAGTCTTATTGCTTCTTGTAGTGAAGCAAAAGCAGGCATTGAGGAACAGGGAAGTGGGATGCAATAAAACTGACACGCAATAACAATCACTTATCATGACGGGATAGAGTGAATAAAAATTTACATAAAAAAATATCATCATTAATAATAATAATAATAATAATAATAATAATAATCACTATAATTGATTTTAGCTTTTTAAATTCAGTTTTTTAAAACTTAAATTTTTTATTTTTTTGTCTTTAATAAATAATTTTAAAATTTTAATCAATTTTTTTTACTTTTTTAGATGCACCTTACTTTGATGTATGTAAATAGTAAAATATTTGTCAAAAAATATTTTAAAAAATTAATAAATCCACAAAAATACGAAAAACGTATTGAATTTTGGTATATATATATGTATATATATATATTTTTTGTATTTTTAGTATTTGATGAATTGTTTAAAGATTTTTTCACAAATATTATACTTTTTAAGTGTATTTATGTTAAGTGTGTTTAAAAATTAAAAAAATTGCTTAAAATATTAAAATAATTTAATTGAAAAAAAAAATTTATGGAGAATATAAAAATAGAATTTTCTAAAATATTTTCTGAAAATCAAAACCAAACAAGCAAGTAATTAATCACACCAAATCTTGACTAGTGATTCTGCCATTTTCGTTTCTCTTGCATGCTCTCATCTTCTCGCTGTAGTATCAAATAATGTTTCATATTACTCCTTAACTCTCTCTGTCTCTTTCTCTAAGACTCGTTGATCTCCACTTTTCGGATTCATTGATCACTCACCCTCATCTCTCGGCGGTTCAGGTTGATCTTTCATGCTTTTTTTTTTTTTTTTTTGGTTATGTGTTTCTGTGTTTCATTTGTGGTATAAAATAATGTCTCATACTTACTTCTTAACTCTATCTACGAGACTTTTTGATCTCCCATTTGCTTATTGAATAAATTATATCAATAATGTCAATAAATTCTTACGAATTCTAGTTTAGTTCTTCTAATTTTGCACGTTTTATATTTCCTTCCAAAATATGAATGACAATTATTGAAAAACCATATTAACACCAAATTGAAAACGTGAAAGAAATGAATAAATTATATCAACAATCTCTATAACTTCTAGGGAATCCTAGTTTAGTTCTTCTAATTTCGCACGTTTTATATTTCCTTTCAAAATATTAATGACAATTATTGAAAAACCATATTAACACCAAATTGAAAACGTAAGAGAATTGAATAAATTATATCAATAATCTCAATAACTTCTGGATCTCCCATTTTTTAGATTCTCATCTCTCGGTAGTTTGGATTGATCTCCTGCACCAACCACATTTTAAAGCTGCTCTCTCGCTACCATTTCGGTGAGGGATTTCACATTTTTTTCTTTGTTATGTGCCTCGTTTGTAGTAGAAAATGTTGTGTCATACTTCTTAACTCTTTCACTCATTTGGCAGATTCTTATCTTTCAGCGGTTCGAATCGATCTCCTTCACCAACCACTTCAGAAGTGGTTCTCTCGCTACCATTTTGGTGAGGGTTTCAATGTTTTTTTAATTATTACGTGCTTCGTTTGTAGTAGAAAATTTTTTGCCTTTGATAAAAGTCTCTCTAGATTGAACAATTATTTTGTATTGAATTTAACTAGTATTGATCTTGAATTTCCTCTTATTTGATTTCTTTGTCCATAGGCTTGGGGAAATGGCTTCAATATCAAATTCTATGAACCCAAGAGAAAATCCTTTCCATTGGGTGGCATTGAACCTAAATCATCATGAACACAAACCTCTCCTAATAGGGAAAAACTAAGATATGAAGGCCATAGGGGTATGGCCGTTGTTTCAATGTGAATCCAAAATGGTATAACCAGAAAGGCAGTGCAACCTAATAATGGTCTTCAAGATTTCTCCTTCTATAAACACAATTATCATATCCATATTACAACTCAAATGGTAACATATTTGGAATAGTGGGATTTGATGGAATTGGCATTTGAAAATGGAATTTGATTTGGTGGGATTTGGAATTAATAAAATCTTACCTAGTCTTATTACCCAAACTACACTTCAAATCTTTGGTTTTGATCTAATCTTATCTAGTCTTATTGCTTCTTGTAGTGAAGAAAAAGCAGGCATTGAGGAACAGGGAAGTGGGATGCAATAAAACTGACATGCAATAATAATCACGTATCATGATGGGATAGAGTGAATAAAAATTGATATAAAGAGAAATAATAATAATAATAATAATAATAATAATAACCACCACTATATTAGTTTTTTAAATTTAGTTTTTTAAAAATTAAATTTTTATTTTTTTGTAATTTTTTGTTTTTAATGAACAATTTAAAAATTTTAAACAAGTTTTTTACTTTTTTTTTTAAGAGTATTTATGTTAGGTGTGTCTAAAAATTAAAAAAAAATTTGCTCAAAATATTAAAATAATTTAATTGAAAAAAAAAATATGGAGAATATAAAAATAGAATTTTCTAAAAAATATTTTCTGAAAATCAAAACCAAACAAGCAAGTAAGTAATCACACCAAATCTTGACTAGTGATTCTGCCATTTTCGTTTCTCTCACATGCTCTCATCTTCTCGCTGTAGTATCAAATAATGTTTCATATTACTCCTTAACTCTCTCTGTCTCTTTCTCTAAGACTCGTTGATCTCCACTTTTCGGATTCATTGATCACTCACTCTCATCTCTCGGCGGTTCAGGTTGATCTTTCATGTTTTTTTTTTTTGGTTATGTGTTTCTGTGTTTCATTTGTGGTATAAAATAATGTCTCATACTTACTTCTTAACTCTATCTATGAGACTTTTTGATCTCCTATTTGCTTATTGAATAAATTATATCAATAATGTCAATAAATTCTTACCAATTCTAGTTTAGTTCTTTTAATTTTGCACGTTTTATATTTCCTTCCAAAATATGAATGACAATTATTGAAAAATCATATTAACGCCAAATTGAAAACGTGAAAGAAATGAATAAATTATATCAACAATCTCTATAACTTCTAAGGAATCCTAGTTTAGTTCTTCTAATTTCGCAAGTTTTAGATTTCCTTTCAAAATATTAATGACAATTATTGGAAAACCATATTAATACCAAATTGAAAACGTAAGAGAATTGAATAAATTATATCAATAATCTCAATAACTTTTGGATCTCTCTTTTTTTAGATTCTCATCTCTCGGTAGTTTGGATTGATCTCCTGCACCAACCACATTTTAAAGCTGCTCTCTCGCTACCATTTCGGTGAGGGATTTCACGTTTTTTTCTTTGTTATGTGCCTCGTTTGTAGTAGAAAATATTGTCTCATACTGCTTAACTCTTTCACTCATTTGGCAGATTCTCATCTCTTAGCGGTTCGAATCGATCTCCTCCACCAACCACTTCAGAAGTGGTTCTCTCGCTACCATTTTGGTGAGGGATCTAATGTTTTTTTAATTATTACGTGCTTTGTTTGCAGTAGAAAATTGTTACCTTTTGATAACACTCTCTCTAGATTGAACTATTATTTTGTATTGAATTTAGCTTGTATTGATTTTGAATTTTCCTCTTATTTGATTTCTTTGTCCATAGGTTTGGGAAAATGGCTTCAATATCAAATTCTATGAACCCAAGAGAAAATCCTTTCCATTGTGTGGCATTGAACCTAAATCATCATGAACACAAACCTCTCCTAAGAGGGAAAAACTAAGATATGAAGGCCATAGGGGTATGGCCTTTGTTTCAATGTGAATCCAAAATGGTATAACCAGAAAGGCAGTGCAACCTAATAATGGTCTTCAAGATTTCTCCTTCTACAAACACTATTGTCATATCCATATTACAACTCAAATGGTAACATATTTGGAATAGTGGGATTTGATGGAATTGGCATTTGAAAATGGAATTTGATTTGGTGGGATTTGGAATTAATAAAATCTTACCTAGTCTTGTTACCCAAACTACACTCCAAATCTTTGGTTTTGATCTAATCTTATCTAGTCTTATTGCTTCTTGTAGTGAAGAAAAAGCAGGCATTGAGGAACAGGGAAGTAGGATGCAATAAAACTGACATGCAATAATAATCACGTATCATGATGGGATAGAGTGAATAAAAATTGATATAAAGAGAAATAATAATAATAATAATAATAACCACTATATTTGATTTTAGTTTTTTAAATTCAGTTTTTGAAAAATTAAATTTTTATTTTTTTGTAATTTTTTGTTTTTAATGAAAAATTTTAAAATTTTAAACAATTTTTTTACTTCTTTAGATGCACCTTAATTATATGCATGTAAATAGTAAAATATTTGACAAAAAATATTTTAAATAATTAATATATAGACAAAAATGCGAAAAACGTATTGAATTTTCATATATATATATATATATTTTGTATTTTTAATATTTAATGAATTTTTAAAATATTTTTTCACAAATATTATACTTTTTAAGTGTATTTATGTTAGGTGTGTTTAAAAATTAAAAAAATTGCTTAAAATATTAAAAAAAATTTGAATGAAAAAAAAAAATATATGGAGAAATAAAAAATAGAATTTTCTAAATAATATTTTCTGAAAACCAAAACCAAAAAAGCAAGTAATTAATCGCATCAAATCTTGACTAGTGATTCTGCCATTTTTGTTTCTCACATGCTCTCATCTTCTTGTTGTAGTATCACATACTGTTTCATAGTACTACTTAACTCTATTTCTTTCTCTAAGACTCGTTGATCTCCACTTTTCGGATTCATTGATCACCCAGTCTCATCTCTTGGCGGTTCAGGTTGATCTTTCCTGCTTTTTTTTTTTGGTTATGTGTTTCGTTTTTGTGTGTCTCATTTGTGGTATAAAATAAGGTCTCATACTTCTTAACTCTATCTATGAGACTCTTTGATCTCTCATTTCTCATTGAATAAATTATATTAATAATGTCAATAAATTCTTACGAATTCTAGTTTAGTTCTTCTAATTTTGCACGTTTTATATTTCCTTTCAAAATATTAATGACAATTATTGAAAAACCATATTAACACCAAATTGAAAACGTGAGAGAAATGAATAAATTATATCAATAATCTCAATAACTTCTTAGGAATCCTAGTTTTGTTATTCTAATTTTGCACTTTTTATATTTGTTTTCAAAATATTAATGACAATATTGAAAAACCAAATTAACACCAAATTGAAAACGTGCGAGAAATAAATAAATTATATCAATAATCTCAATAACTTCTTGATCTTTCATTTTTCAGATTCTCAACTCTCGGCGGTTCGTATTGATCTCCTCCACCAACCCCTTCAAGAACTGCTCTCTCGCTACCATTTTGGTGAGGGATTTCACTTTTTTTTTTTTTTTTTGGGTTAAATGCCTCGTTTGTAGTAGAAAATAATGTCTCATACTTCTTAACTCTATCTCTCATTTGGCAGATTCTTATCTCTCAGTGGTTCGAATCGATCTCCTCCACCAACCACTTCAGAAGCGGTTCTCTTGTTACCATTTTGGTGAGGGATTTAATGTTTTTTTAATTGTTACATGCTTCGTTTGCTGAAGAAAATTGTTAGCTTTTGACAAAACTCTCTCTAGATTGAACTATTATTTTGTATTGAATTTAACTTGTCTTGATCTTGAATTTTCCTCTTATTTGATTTCTTTGTCCATAGGCTTGGGGAAATGGCTTCAATATCAAATTCTATGAACCCAAGAGAAAATCCTTTCGATTGTGTGGCATTGAACCTAAATCATTATGAACACAAACCTCTCCTAACAGGGAAAAACTAAGATATGAAGGCCATAGGGGTATGGCTGTTGTTTCAATGTGAACCCAAAATGGTATAACCAGAAAGGTAGTGCAACCTAATAATGGTCTTCAAGATTTCTCCTTCTATAAAACCTATTATCATATCCATATTACAACTCAAATGGTAACATATTTGGAATAGTGAGATTAGATGGAATTGGCATTTGAAAATGGAATTTGATTTGGTGGGATTTGGAATTAATAAAATCCCACCTAGTCTTATTACCCAAACTACACTCCACATCTTTGGTTTTGATCTAATCTTATCTAGTCTTATTGATTCTTGTAGTGAAGCAAAAGCAGGCACTAAGGAATAGGGAAGTGGGATCCAATAAAACGGACATGGAATAACATTCACGTATTGAGAGGGTAATTTATACTTAAAGTGGGCCGAGCTGGGTAAATGGGCTGACATGGGCCCCAGTGCAAAGAGAAGTAGAGTTGCTCCGGTCCGAAAGAGAAGTAGGGTGACTCCGGTCCCAGAGGGAATTAGAGTTACTCCGGTCCGAAAGAGAAGTAGGGTGACTCCGGTCCCAGAGGGAAGTAGAATTACTCCGGTCCGAAGAAGAGACGTTGGAATTAGACCGGTCATACGGCCGTGGTGGTTAGCACGGTCACGTAAGGTCTTATTTTCTACTCCGGTTGAGTAAAGTAGCAAGAATGTTTCGGTCTTCAGTGATTACTTCGGTCGAAGCGTGTGGAAAACCGAGGTAGGCCATGATGCTGAATGTAGTTCGGCTTAACTCCCTTTTGGATAGCTCGGTCTTAGTATGGGAAAGCCGAGGTAGGGGAGAGTATAGCGAGGACCGAACTAGCAGTCACTCCGGTCATCTTGGAGCCCGACCATGGAAAACCATCTCACTTGGTTTAAGCAGTGAGGGGGGTGTTGAAGGATAAGCATTGTCCTTCAAGAATGTGAGTCCTAACAGGACTCTACATGGAAGAGTTAGAGTCCTACTAGGATTGTGCCACACGAAACCTATATAAGCTCACCAATATCACCTAAGAAGAGGTAATGCAACTTTTGCTCCCTGACCACATTGAGCTTTTGCCTACTTGTCTTGCTTACTGACTTAGGCATCGGAGAGGTTTTCGGCATACACCCGCCGGCCAGCTCACGTTTGTGTTTTCAGGTGGAAGACCAACGACGTACAGAGGAACGCAGGCTTGATCAACAGGATTATACGAGAAGGTGTATCTCTTTCCCGTACACGTATCATGATGGGATAGAGTGAATAAAAATTTACATAAAATGAAATAAAAATAATCATAATCACTATATTTGATTTTAGTTTTTTAAATTTAGTTTTTTAAAAATTAAATTTTTTATTTTTTTTTATAATTTTTTGTTTTCACTGAATAATTTTAAAATTTTAAATAATTTTTTCTACTTTTTTACAGGCACCTTACTTAGATGCATGTAAATTGTAAAATATTTGTCAAAAAATATTTTAAAAAATTATTAAATGCACAAATACGAAAAACGTATTGAATTTTCATATATATATATATATATTTTGTATTTTTAGTATTTAATGAATTGTTTAAAGATTTTTTCACAAATTTTATAATTTTTAAGTGTATTTATTTTAGGTGTGTCTAAAAATTTTAAAAATTGCTTAAGATATTAAAAAAAATTTCATTGAAAAAAAAAAGGAGAATTAAAAAATAGAATTTTTGAAAAAGTATTTTCTGAAAATCAAAACCAAACAAGCAAATAATTAATCGCACCAAATTTTGACTATTGATTCTGCCATTTTCGTTTCTCTTACATGCTCTCATCTTCTTGCTGTAGTATCAAATAATGTTTCATATTACTCCTTAACTCTCTCTCTCTCTTTCTCTAAGACTCGTTGATCTCCACTTTTCGGATTCATTGATCACTCACTCTCATCTCTCGACGGTTCGGGTTGATCTTTCATGCTTTTTTTTTTTTGGTTATGTGTTTCTATGTTTCATTTGTGGTATAAAATAATGTCTCATACTTACTTCTTAACTCTATCTATGAGACTCTTTGATCTCTCATTTGGTTATTGAATAAATTATATCAATAATGTCAATAAAATCTTACAAATTCTAGTTTAGTTCTTCTAATTTTGCGCGTTCTATATTTCCTTCCAAAATATTAATGACAATTATTGAAAAACCATATTAACACCAAATTGAAAACGTGAGAGAAATGAATAAATTATATCAATAACCTCTATAACTTATTAGGAATCCTAGTTTAGTCCTTCTAATTTCACACGTTTTATATTTCCTTTCAAAATATTAATGACAATTTTTGAAAAACCATATTAACACCAAATTTAAAATGTGAGAGAAATGAATAACTTATATCAATAATCTCAATAACTTCTTGATCTCTCGTTTTTCAGATTCTAATCTTTCAGCGGTTCGGATTGATCTCCTCTACCAACCACTTCAGAAGCTGCTCTCGCGCTACCATTTCGGTGAGGGATTTGAAGTTATTTTTCTTTGTTATGTGCCTCGTTTGTAGTAGAACATAATGTCTCATACTTCTTAACTCTATCTCTCATTTTGCATATTCTCAACTCTTAGCGGTTCGAATCGATCTCCTCTACCAACCACTTCAGAAGCGGTTCTCTCGCTACAATTTTGGTGAGAGATTTAATGTTTTTTTAATTGTTACGTGCTTCGTTTGCACTAGAAAATTGTTTGCTTTTGATAAAAATTTCTCTGGATTGAACTATTATTTTGTATTGAATTTAACTTGTATTGATCTTGAATTTTCCTCTTATTTGATTTCTTTGTCCATAGGCTTGGGGAAATGGCTTCAATATCAAATTCTATGTACCCAAGAGAAAATATTTTCCATTATGTGGTACCTAAATCATAATGAACACAAACCTCCCCTAATAGGGAAAAACTAAGATAGGAAGGCCATAGGGGTATGACCGTTGTTTCAATGTGAACCCAAAATGGTTTAAGGCAGTGCAACCTAATAATTTTCTTCAAGATTTCTCCTTCTATAAACACTATTATCATATCCATTTCGGAACTCAAATGGTAACATATTTGGAATAGTGGGATTAGATGGAATTGGCATTTGAAAATGGAATTTGATTTGGTGGGATGTGGAATTAATAAAATCTTACCTAGTCTTATTACCAAAACTACACTCCACATCTTTGGTTTTGATCTAATCTTATCTAGTCTTATTGCTTCTTGTAGTGAAGCAAAAGGAGGCACTGAGGAACATGAAGTACGATGTAATAAAACTAACATGCAATAACAATCACGTATCATGATGGGATAGAGTGAATAAAAATTGACATAAAAAGAAATCATAATAATGATCAAGATATTTGATTTTAGTTTTTTAAAAGGTAAATTTTTATTTTTATTTTTTTGTAATTTTTTGTTTTTAATGATTTTTTTAAAATTTTAATTTTAATTTTTTACTTTTTTAGATGCACCTTAGTTAGATATATGTAAAGAGTAAAATATTTGTCAAAAAATATTTTAAAAAATTAAGAAATACACAAAAATATGAAAAACATATTGAATTTTCATATATATATATATATATATATGTGGGGAAGTGGTTTTAGAAATACTCTTCTGATCCTGGGAGATGCTCGTGATACTCAGCTAGTCACCTGAAAAGAAATGAACACTCTGGTCGGGGGTGCCGGAATTAGCACTCCGACGGATAAGTCAGTGTATATTCTCCTGAATGCTTGTATCTTAAGTTAAGCACATTAGTTCTCACATACCTTTCTCTGACTGATGATCCTGTATTTATATTACTCTCTTTGGGCCCTAGGGCCAGGCCCATCCTCGATCCTTTACATGTACTTCTACTTGGCCTTTGTTCTATTGATTGGAGAGTCGATTATTTTATTCGGCTCTTCAATTGACTAGGATCAATGCCGAATAAGGATTATGTCCCGGACTGGACTCGTCCATTCGTCCCTATTGATGCAATTAAATTCGGCTCCCACAATTGCCCCCCAAACACCCCACTAGCATCAGTTAGTCGGCGTGTTTGGCTTCGAGCCTGGAAAGTCAAAAACTCGGTAGTTAATCCTCCTCCCAATGCCTGTCAGAACGCGTACACGCTTTTTGGTCATTATAACGATTTCCCGCCCCTTCGTACACTGCCTCCATTTAATGTGATTTGAAATTGTCTCTTCGAATGTATGTTTTGAACACTCAAAAATATCTGGTTCGCCTTCTAATGCAACACCTTCACTTCGCGGCTTCTGCAACTCCTTGTTTCTCGTTTTCCCCTTCATCTCTTGTAAGTTTTCTTTTCCTTCACTTCCGATCCCACTTCCTTGTTTGCTTTTAGTTTCCCATAATCCTTGGGCTGGCCGGGATGGCAAAACATCTGAAGGAGCCCCTTTCAGCGGATCGAATCTCCGGCTTTCGACGCCATTTTTCCATCCCCGGTGACATCCATCTGTCACTTTTGGCAGACAGCACCACTGATATGGAGAGGGATGATGAGAGCACAATCGTCTTTCCTTTCCTGTCAATTGCTGAGGGCGGAGTCCGCTTTCTCCTTCACCCTTTTTTGAGGGCCGTTCTTCGATATTGGGGTCTAATCCCTTCCCAGCCCAACGTGAATTTTTTCCGCATCATAATGGGGATTGTAGAGCTAAATCGGCGTCTTAGGATTAATTTAGGTATACCCGCCGTTCGGCACTGTTATATCCAAGCCAAATCTACTGGCCGGCTAGGACGCTACTTTCTTAGAGCCAAGGATACTGATCATCACTTAGTGACTATGCTTGCCAGCTCTGGCAAGCGTGTTGATGATGTGATGGTCGTTGTTCGAGGCAATTGGGAGTTCGGCGAGGGTGAAGATCGCCTAGACCCCATGCCAAGGCGAAAAGGCGAACCAGGTGGCCGATTAGATTACTTTTGTTTTTGTTATTACAATACCTGTATTCGGCACTATATACATCAAATCGCTTTGTTTATGCAGGCAGCGACTTGAAGAGAGTATTGGTTTCAGACGACGACGCTGTGCTTGCAGAAATTAAAACCGCGCTGCAGTTTGTCGGCCGTGCAAACCTTCAAAAACAAGGGAGGGCGGCCCACATTCTCTTGCGGTACAAGCCGACTTACATGACATTTTCGGCGACAGACAACATTCCAATCGCGCGAGGCGATAACCATCTTACAACCCTTATCTTCCTCAGCTTCAAGAACTTAAGGCAGATTGGTTTAGGGTTTAGAAACATCTGATTCAGAACACGTAGAAGAGCAAGCGGCCGAACCAATCGCCTAGGACCCGGACCAGTTGGCAGAGGAGGTTGACGAAGCTCTTAATTTGACCTTTGAGGAAGCCGGACTCAACTCGTTTGATCCTCTGTCCACATCAGGCCGAGGGGACGCCTCCTTGGAAGATATTTTTACAAATTTGGGAGACCTTCCCGGAGCTTATTCTAAGGGTATGGCTGGGGAAAGTTTCACGCAGTTGGCACGAAAGAAAAACGCTGAATGCATGGCCGCCTGACGGAAAGCCGAGGCCATCCGTTCTGGACCTGCCCCGACTGAATCTTTCGAACCCATTATTGTAGAAGAAACGGCTCAAGTTCTGGTTGAGACGGAGAAGGATGCCGAACGGCCGATTCCTGAAGAACGGCCAATTCCAGAAGATCGGGGAGAAAAACGTACTGCCGATAGCGAGGCCAGCTCTGAGGAGAACCCCGTTAATAAATGGCCACGCTTAGAGGAGTCAGGTGTGGTTTCTCCTTTTGTTGTTGAACCAAAAATAAAAAACAAGCCGATCTCCTTTGAAGCGTCGGCCTTGAAAGATCCAGCTGTGGCGTTGAGCTTGGCTGCCTCGGTCTTATTACTGGCTGACAAGGCAACCTTTTGCACGGAGCCAGATTTGGTAGTAATAGCATTAGCTGCCCAGTCGGCCCTTCTGGTATGTGACTTGATCCTAACTCCTTGATTTGGTTTGGTTTGCAGATAGTATTTCTTGTTATGTGACGATCCCAACTTGTTTTGCAGACGGTTGGAAGGATAGCTGAAATTGGCCACCGCCAGCATGATGCCATTGAAAGAATTAACCGTTTGAAGTCAGAAGTTGAGGGTGAGAGGAGCAGGGCCGAGTTCGAGGCGGCGAGAGCCACAATGGAAAGTGCACGAGCCAAAGCTGAGAAGGAGAGGGGCAGACTGCTGACCAGCTCAGATCCGACGTCGAGGAGAGGGCAAATGCAAGCAAGGAATCGCTCAAGTTAGCCAAGGAGGCACTTGCCAAGCTGGAGGCCGAATTGGAAGAGTCGAAAAAAGCTAAGGAAAAAGCCGACTCCGAGGCTTCCGCGGCGTTCGAGGCTAGGAAGAGCACTGCCCTTGAAAACTATGTAGAAGAAGTCCCCAAATTTAAGAATCGGGGATTCAAACACGGCTGGCTCAAAGCCCTTGTTGCTGCTGGAGTGACATTGGCCATGCCAATTCCATACCAGCAAGTGGACGTTGAGCCGCTTGAGTCTGATCCCGAGGATTGATTTGGGAGACATTTTAGTTTTGTTAGGTATTTTCAATGTATGTTCTTGTAAACATGTTTTGTTTTCTTAGTAGACATCTATTTGCTTAGGGTAATCTTCATGTATAAAATGATGACTATGCTGTATTCAATTTATGAATGAATATTTTCCTTGCCTTGCATTATTTCCTGCATTTAGTTGTTGTTATCAATGAAGATTACTGTTTTGTTTTTGCTATTTTGGGTAAAACTATTGCTGTCTGTTGTGCGGTAGATAACCGTTCGTGTACACTTGCCGATTAGATAACTCAGGGTTAATAATGTGATCAGATTAATAAATGTGATATTGCCGAATCTAATTAGTTCATGGAGTGGCTACAACACAAATTGATCGGCATCGGGCTTAGGTATTTGGCCAATCAGATTAATAAATCTGACCTTGCCCCAGCCATTGTATGAACTCCGAAAGCTGAATATAATTAGTTCATGGAGTGGCTGGGGCACAAATTGATCGGCATCGGGCTTAGATATTTGGCCGATTAGATTAATAAATTTGACCTTGTCCCAGGCAATGTATGAACTCCGAAAGCCGAATATAATTAGCTCATGCAAATCGATCGGCATTGGGCTTAGGTATTTGGCCGATCAGATTAATAAATCTGACCTTGCCCCAGCCAATGTATGAACTCCGAAAGCTGAATATAATTAGTTCATGGAGTGGCTGTGGCACAAATCGATCAGCATCGGGCTTAGGTATTTGGCCGATCAGATTAATAAATCTGACCTTGCCCCAGCCAATATATGAACTCCGAAAGCCGAATATAATTCCTAGATCGGAATATATTGACAATGTCGAATATAATTAGTTCATGGAGTAGCTGTGGCACAAATCGATCGGCAATGGGCTTAGGTATTTGGCCGATCAGATTAATAAATCTGACCTTGCCCCAGCTAATGTATGAACTCCGAAAGCCGAATATAATTCCTAGATCGGAATATATTGACAATGTCAAATATCGGGATGAATCAACAATGCCGAATATCGGTGGTTGCAGGAGTGCGCACATTGATGAGGTCGCCTTGGGAGTGGGGTGCACTCCCGAGTGATTAAAAGGGGGGTTTCCATTTGAGAGATTCCATTCGAGTTTCATAAAGCGACTCAATTCTGCTCGTCCTTCGTGGCCGAAAAAGTGTGAATGTCAACCAGACTTTTCTTTAATAGTAAGGGAGAGGGCAGGACTCTAGCGGAGTTGGACTCATCAATGAATCGAGGTGGCGAGCCTCCCCGTACGGGAGGTAGGGCATCTGCAGAGCACGAGAGGCGCCACTCTCTGCGTTGACGAAGCTGGTCACCAAGGATGGAGAAGCGTTAGTGGGGGAGCTCCCCTCGTTTGCGATGTGAGGCCAGTAGACCACCACGCCTATTGAGCTTTTCTGTTTTCGTTGGGAACAAACTGATGACAGAGGTAGATTCCATCATCCGTGACCCGAACGTGGCTGTCGAATTTGCGTGACAGGTTTTCCCACCAGAAGTCCAGCAATCGATGGTTGGTCAACCTGACTTCGAGGTGTTTCGAGAGGGCGTTCATGGGGTGTACACCGCCTATGAAATCGGCATGCGCCTTCGTGCTGCGCGACAAGAAATAGAGAAGAAAGATGAATGCATTCGAAATTTGGAAGCTCGAGCAGAAGCGGCTGAGCGCGAGATAAGGAAGGTTAAGGCCGGCTAGACACAACTCACCGGACAAGCTAACCCAGTTGTGGAAGATAGGGTGACCCAGCGCCTTATCAGTAATGCAATTGCCGATCATGATACGGCGAGCATGTTTGCCATGGAGTCCGCGAAGGGGAGGGCTTATGAAAAAGGCTTCCATGAAGGGCGGAAAGTAGGGATAGAGAAGACCAGGGAAAAGCTCGCCGAGGAAGTTTGCCGATGTGAAAAATCGTGGATTTAAGCACGGTTGGATCAAGGCACTTCAAGCCGCAGAGGCTCTCCAAGCAGCGACGTTGATTCGGCGTTACCGCTGTACCAATGTGATCACTTCCCTTTTTCCGCCTTCGAAGTCGAGAAGAGTGATGATGAGGGAGACACCGGATAAAAGTAGACATTGTAATGCTCAAAGTAGACATTGTAGACATTGCAATGCAAAATTATGTAATTATTGGCTAATTGAATAATAGTACATTTTTTACTTCAAGTGTTTTCGAGTGTTAGCGTACTTTCTAATTATATTAGTACACTGTATGCCAATCAATTAATCTAAGGACACATTTTATTTTGAATGTTCGCATGTTTCAGCCTACGTTTATAAGACATGTTTTACCACGCGTTTATACGGCTTGCCCCATTTCTTTTTGAATGCCAATCATGCACTAATGGGGATCCGAATTCGGAGACTTGGCCAATCGTGATATCCACGAAGGGCGCTCCGAATCCGGAAACTTAATCGGCCCAAAGGTGTCATGCAACAATGGGGCTTTGAATTCGGAGATTTCATCGGCCCAAAGGTGTCATGCACCAATGGGGCTCCGAATTTGGAGACTTGGCCAATCTTGATATCCAAAAAGGGAGCTCTGAATCCGGAGACTTAATCGGTCCAAAGGTGCCGTGCACCAATGGGGCTCTGAATCCGGAGACTTGGCCAATCGTGATATCCATGAAGGGCGCTCTGAATCCGAAGGCTTAATCGGCCCAAAGATGTCGTGCACCAATGGGGCTCCGAATCTGGAGACTTGGCCAATCGTGATATCCACGAGGGGCGCTCCGAATCCGGAGGCTTAGTTTGGCCAATTGTGATATCCACGAAGGGCGCTCCAAATCTGGAGGCTTAATCGGCCCAAAGATGTAATGCACCAATGGGGCTCCGAATCTGGAGACTTAATTTGGCCAATCGTGATATCCACGAAGGGCGCTCCAAATCCGGAGGCTTAATCGGCCTAAAGATGTCATGCACCAATGGGGCTATGAATCCGGAGACTTAATTTGGCCAATCGTGATATCCACGAAGGGCGCTCCGAATCCAGAGGCTTAATCGGCCCAAAAGTGACATGCACAAAAGGGGCTCCAAATCCGGAGACTTAGTTTGGCCAATCGTGATATCCACGAAGGGCACTCTGAATCTGGAGGCTTAATCAGCCCAAAAGTGACATGCACAAAAAGGGGGAGACTTTTAAACTGAACTACGTGAAGAGGAAAACGAAAACTTTGCATTGCAAAAGTGAAATATGTACATGGTGAACCATTCAAAACTAGTATCATTTCCCACAGGTCGGGTTTAATGATAGAATTTACGCAAGTGCGTTGAATTCCAAGGCCGTGGTAGGCTCCTTCCATACATGTCTTTGAGCCGATATGCCCCTACTCCCACGATGGAATCGACCCGATAGGGACCGTCCTAGTTAGGACCCAATTTTCCATCAGCCGGTTTCTTGGCAGCTGGGAGTACTTTTTTCAGGACTAACTCTCCTGGTGTGTAGCGGCACAACTGAATACGTTGATTATATGACTTAGCAAGCTGCTGCTGATACCGTGTCATGGATGCAAGGGCGCGGTCTTTTCGTTCTTCAATTAGAACCAAATCCAAGGCCAGCATTATATTGTTTTGGCCCATATCAAAAACTTTCGATTTCAAGATCGGGAGGCCGATCTCCAGGGGTATGATTGCCTGGGTTCCAAAGCATAAAGCAAACAACGTTTCCCCAGTGGATCGCCTCAGCGTAGTTTGATGAGCCCACAACACACTCGGCAATTCTTCGACCCATTTGCCTTTAGCTTTCTCCAGCCTTTTCTTGATTGCGTCCAAGATGGATTTGTTAGAGGATTCAGCTTAACCATTGCTTTGTGGGTAAGCCAGCGTGGAAAAGTAAGGCTGGATACCATATTTGCTGCACAGCTCTCGGTATGTGCCACAATCAAACTGGGTGCCGTTGTCTGAGATTAATGCTCTTGGAATGCAGAATCGTGTTATGATATTTCTCCATACGAAGCGCTTAAAATCAGCATCTCGAATGTGCGTTAATGCCTCCGCTTCAACCCATTTTGTGAAGTAATCAGTCGTGACAATCAAGTACCACTTGGTCCCTGGGGCCCTTGGCAATGGTCCGATGATATCAAGTCCCCACTGGGTGAATAGCTAGGGACTGTTGATAGAGCTTAACTCTTCAGCAGGCAGGTGGGTTAAGGGGGAGAACTTCTGGCATTATTCACATTTTTTCACATAACATTCGGTATCTGCTCTTATTGTCGGCCAATAATACCCCTGTGTTACAGCTCGATGAGCCAAAGAGCGCCCGCCAGAATGTGCGCCGTAACTGCCTTCATGTATTTCGGTCAGAAGCTCTTCGACTTTGTTTGGATGCACGCATTCCAGGTATGGGCCAGAAAGGGATTTCTTGTAAAGCTTTCCTTGCAGATCCAAGTAGTATCGCAGGGCTTTGTTTCGCAGACTGTGCGCTTCTTTCTTGTCTGCTGGGAGCTGCTCAGAAGACAGGAATGTAGCAATGGGGTCCATCCAACTCGGTCCTAATTTTATCATATTGACCTGGACTTTCTCCGAAGGGCCAATGCTCGGTTCCGGGATGAAACCTACTTCGATGGTTCGTTTAACCTCTGAGTTAATGGCGGGGCTAGGCAAGCCAGGGCATCTGCATGCCAGGGCATCTGCATGTGTGTTCTGATCACGTGTTATTTGATTCAATTCATGGTGGTCAAACTTTGTCAGCAAGGAGTTGGCCGTTTTCATGTAAGCCGCCATACGGTCATTTTTGGCTGCGTACTGTCCCTTTAGCTGATTGATCACTAGTTTTGAATCACAAAATACGATCAAACACCGAGCACCCAGAAGATGTGTATTCCGTAAACTGGTTAGAAGGGCTGCGTATTCGGCCTCGTTATTTGATGCTTCGAAGTCGAGTTTAACGGCCTGCTCAATTATTGCACCGTCGGAAGCCATGATTACTACCTCGGCTCTACTGCCCTGTTGATTGGATGATCCATCACAGTAAAGCTACCAAATGTCCCCAACATAAATTCTCCAGTTCGGCTTAGGTCGAATTTTATCAAACTTGAAGTCGGAGAGACCCCTAGTGAATTCTGCCACAAAGTCGGCAAGCACGTGTCCCTTGATTGAGGTTCTAGGTAGGAACTGAATATCACACTGGCTGAGTTCAAGAGCCCACTTGGAAATGCGCCCTAATGCTTCTGCACTACGGAGTATCGACCGAAGGGGGTGGTCCGTTAGTACCCTGATGGTATGCCCCTGAAAGTAATGCATCAGCTTTCTCGCTGCCGTGACGAGGGCCAGAATAAGTTTTTCCAACGGAAGGTAGCGTGTTTTGGCATCAACCATTGCCTTGCTTACATAATACACTGGCCGTTGCTCCCCCAACTTTTCCTTTATCAGTACGGCGCTAACGGCCCGGTCAGAAACTGCCAGATACAAAATGAGCGGGTCACCTACCGAAGGTGTTGTCAAGAGTGGAACTGATCGGAGGTAGGTCTTTAGGCCGTTGAAAGCGGCTTCGCACTCAGTGGACCATTCAAAAGCCTTTCCCTGCCGTAGTGTGTGAAAGAATTGTTGGCAACGGTCCGTGGAACGACTGATGAACCTGTTGAGTGCGGCGGCCATTCCCATTAACTTCTGAACCTCCTTGACCGATCAAGGGGAGCCGAGTTCCAGGATTGCTGTGATTTGCCTTGGGTTGGCTTCGATTCCTCGGTGGTTGACAATGTAACCCAAGAATTTGCCAGAGCCGATCCCAAATGCACATTTGGAAGCGTTCAGCTTCATTCTATATTTGCGTAGAATGCCGAATGTCTCTTCAAGATCGGCTATATGATTTTGCTCTTCCTTGGACTTGACCACCATATCGTCAATGTACACTTCCATAGTGTGGCCGAGTTGCTCCTTGAACATGGTGGTGATTAGTCTCTGGTAAATTGCCCCTGCATTCTTCAACCCAAAAGGCATAACCTTATAACAATAGGTTCCTCTTGGGGTGAGGAATGCAGTTTTGTCTTGGTCCTCCGAATGCATGGCAATTTGATGGTAGCCTCTATAGGCATCGAGGAAGCTCATACGCTGATGACGTGCTGTAGCATCTACAAGTTGGTCTATTCTCGGGAGAGGAAAATAATCTTTGGGGTAGGCTTTGTTGAGGTCTGTGAAATCAACGCAGACTCGCCAAGTCCCATTTTTCTTCTTTACGACCACAGTATTCGAGAGCCATGTAGGGTAGGTCACTTCCCTGATTGCCCCGGCGTCATGCAACTGGTCAACCTCTTCAACAACGGCGGCAGTGTGTTCTGCGGCTGTACGCCGGCTTTTCTGGATAATCGGCTTGCATTTAGGGTCAACATTTAAACGGTGCTGCGAAACAGACGGATCTACACCTGGCATCTCGTAAGTAGTCCACGCAAATACATCACGGTTGCTGAGCAGGAAGGAAATTACCTGCTGTCTGTCGGCTTGATTCAAGGAAGCGCCGATCATGAAGAACTTGTCTGGGTTTCCGTCAATTTCAACTCGATCTAGGGCTTCCGTGGCCTTTTCACTTGGGAGCCGCCCAACATCGTCAAGGCTCTCTTGATTCGGCACCTCAATAGAATTCACTTGCAACTTTCTTGGCGTCTTTCCAGCAAGGAGATAACATGCTTGTGCCGATTTCTGGGAGCCACGGATTTGCTCAATGCCGCGTTCTGTCGGGAAACGTAGCAGCTGATGATAGGTGCTTGGCACGACCTGCATAGTATGCAACCAAGTTCGCCCCATGATGAGATTGTACGGCAATGGCAGCTTGACGACCAAGAATTCCACATCCATTGTTTGGGAACCTGCTCAAACAGGTAGTGTGATTTTCCCCAACGGGTATTCTGGATTGGCGTTGAAACCGAATAGTAGATAAGGAGCCGGAGAAAGATCTGATTCGGAGAAGTCGAGTTTAGTGAATGTCTTGTAATACATAACTTCCAATGTGCTCCCTGGATCAATGAGTACGCGCTCAACGGTGAACTGGTTTATGCGCAGTTCAATAACCAACGGATCAATGTGGGGGAGCGTTACACCGATCAAATCAGAATCGTCGAAGGTAATACTGGGCGATTCATGGGGCTGTTTTGCTGGTGTGATGTGCTTTTGGGTTATTGGGTGCGACTGAATTGCATGTACGGTTGGGGCTGTCGGCAGGCTATATATCATATGGATGATGCCAAGCGGGGGTGAGTCTTGCCGAAGGGCAACTGTTTTGGTCGAGTTCTTTCAGACATGTTGCTGAAGTCGACCGTCTTGTACCAACTCCTCTAGGTGGTCTTTCAAGGCGTAGCAACTGTCGGTATCATGGCCGTGGTCTTTATAATACTTGCACCGCTTATCTCGTCTCCTTGTATCGGGAGGTCTCACCATTTTTGATGGCCATTTGAAGAATGGGAGGTGTTGAACCTCAGCCATAACCGCACTAACCGGCTCCGATAAGTCCGTGTATTTTTTGTCGGCGTGCCTCGCGCGCCTACTAACCACTTGAAGCTGCTCATTAGCTCGGTGTGGACACTGGTCGCTTGATCGGCGTGAATCCCATCTTCGATCTTGCTTGGTCTGATTCTGTGATTCGGGGCTTCGTGGTGGTACGGCGTTTATTGGTTGTACGACCTCAGGCGGGGCCGACTTAGTGGCTTTATTCCCGTCTTTGACCCGGTGGGCATCGTCTTTGACTTTGCAATATTCCTTAACTTTTTTCATCAAAGCCCAGACCGTTTTTGGGGGCCGTCTGGTCAAAGAGCTGCGGAGGGCGCTGTCGGGATGCAACCCCATCTTGAAGGCGGTAGTGGCCATGGAGTCGTTGCAAGCATCATCTACCAGATTAAAACACTCCCAATACCGCGCCGAATATGCACGAAGGGTTTTCCCTGGTTGAATCTGCATTGCCCAGAGGGAATCGGCTTGCTTTGGCTGGACCTCATTAGTGATGAACCTTGCCCTGAAGGATTTTTGGAGTTGGTGAAAGCTCTTGATCGAAGCCGGCTCTAGTTTATAATACCACCTGACAGCCAGTGGTCTTAAACTGCTTGGAAATATTCTACACATGAGAGCTTTGTCATCTGCATGCAACGTCATGGCTTGCTTATAGTGACGGATATGATCCGTGGGATCCGATTTCCCGTTGTACAAGGTGAATGACTGGGCTTTGAACTTCTTGGGTAGTACTGCCCTTGCAATCCGTCGTACAAAGGGATCATGCTGGTCTTCTTTGTCTGAACTATATTTTCTTTGCTTATGCCTTATACGTGGAGTCTTTTCAGAGGAACTGGTAGTTTCGGGTCGTCCCTTCTTCGTGGGCTCCAAGGATAATGAGTCGGAGTCGCTATCAGTGTCTTGTTGTCGGGCTCGAGGTCATCGACCACCTGCCCTCAGAGGTCGCTTCGGATCTTGGCGTACAGCTTGTTTGGACTTCGCCACCTCCAAGGCCAAATCCTGATGGAGACGTTCGTTCTCAGCGATCATGTTCTCCAACCTCTGTTCGTTTTGCTTTGCTTGTTCCATGATCGCTTGCATTGTCTCATGTACTAAAGTCGAGGGTGAGCCGAAGTTCAAGGCGCGTCTTGCGGCGATAGTCTCCGGTCCAAGCATGTTCGTTGGAGTGAGGTCGTCTCTCTGTGTGGTCTCGTCAGTGACTATCGGAGGGTCTTCCGTTACGCTCGCCATGGATGTACTTGAGTATTCCTATAGACGGCGCCAATTGTGGGGAAGTGGTTTTGGAAATACTCTTCTGATCCTGGGGGACGCTCATGATCCTCAGCTAGTCACCTGAAAAGAAATGAACACTCCAGTCAAGGGTGCCGGAATTAGCACTCCGACGGATAAGTCAGTGTATACTCTCCTGAATGCTTGTATCTTAAGTTAAGCACATTAGTTCTCACATACCTTTCTCTGACTGATGATCCTGTATTTATATTACTCTTTTTGGGCCCTAGGGCCAGGCCCATCCTCGATCCTTTACATGTACTTCTACTCAGCCTTTGCTCTACTGATTGGAGAGCCGATTATTTTATTCGGCTCTTCAATTGACTAGGATCAATGCCGAATAAGGATTATGTCCCGGACTGGACTCATCCATTCGTCCCTATTGATCCAATTAAATTCGGCTCCCATAATATATTTTTGTATTTTTAGTATTTAATGAATTGTTCAAAGATTTTTTCACAAATATTATAATTTTTAATTGTATTTATGTTAGGTGTGTCTAAAAATTTAAAAAATTGCTCAAAATATTAAAAAAATTTCATTGAAAAAAAAAAGGAGAATTTTCTAAAAAATATTTTCTAAAAATCAAAACCAAACAAGCAAATAATTAATCACACCAAATCTTGACTAGTGATTCTACCATTTTTGTTTCTCCCACAAGCTCTCATCTTCTTGTTGTAGTATTAAATAATGTTTCATATTACTACTTAACTCTCTCTGTTTCTCTAAGACTCGTTGATCTCCACTTTTCGGATTCATTGATCACTCACTCTTATCTCTCTGCGGTTCGGGTTGATCTTTCATGCTTTTATTTTTTTTGGTTATGTGTTTCTAGGTTTCATTTGTGGTATAAAATAATGTCTCATACTTACTTCTTAACTCTATCTATGAGACTCTTTGATCTCTCATTTGCTTATTGAATAAATTATATCAATAATGTCAATAAATTTTTACGAATTCTAGTTTAGTTATTCTAATTTTGCATATAACGATCCCGGTTTTCCCTCCACTGTCTATTGTATTCCGGACTCGGTTCTGTGGATTATTGTTGTTGTCTGTATCGCATTTCCGTCCTTTAATTCTTTGTATTTGAGTTTTGGGATGTGTGGGACAGGTTTGAAACAGGTTGGTTGTGTTTAGGAACAAATAGCAACTGCCCAGATTTTGGTCTCCACGCTCGAGCGGGCCCTTTTGCATTTGCTCCTCCGCTCGAGCGGCCAGTTTGACACTCGAGCGGGATTCTTCAACCTTCAGTATTTTTTCGCAGGTCTGCAGAAACTGGAAGTGTGCTTTCGATGCTCAGGCGTTCATTTTCATGCTTGAGCAAGAGTCTGTGTCTGACGCTCGAGCGGGCTGTGTGTATTTCAGTCCGAGAAGAAGCCATTTTGAATCACTTTTTCAGCTCTCTCTCTCTCTAAAACTTCCCAAAACCCTCATTTGAGAGCTTCTCACTCTAGAATACTTTCTTTTTCTCTCTACATTTTGAGCTAGATCTAGTGATCTCCTCACCCTCTTCCTTTTGATAAAAAGCTTGAGCTTCGTGTGGGCTTCATTTTGATCCGAAAAGTTGTGGGTTTGGAGCACTTTCGAGTTTCTTCATCATCTCCTTTGAGTCTCTTCACTTGAGGTAGGGATAACCTACTCCTTTCCATGAGTTTTAACATAAATGTTATGTATTTTGTATAGATGGTGTTGTTTGGGAGTTTTGGAAAAGTTAGGATTTGAAATTGAAATTATAAAAGAGGGGTTTTCTATTTTTGGGGTTCCAAGTGTATGAGTGGTCCCTAAAATGAAGTTATTGTGCATGATTGATGAAATTTGGCCTTGGGTGCAATATTTGAGAAAACGGGGAAAAAACCCTAATTTAATGTGATTGATTAATTTGTATAATTAATTTGGGAAATATGGAAATATGAAATTGAGTTGAAAATCATGAAATTGGGAAATTATGAGATTGAATGGCGGAGTTGGATTGATTAATCACTCACCTTTGAAATTGTAGATATTTTATCTGTTTGATAATTTATTATCTGTTTAGAAATAATTGTTTTGGGCTATCGATGGAGGATAGTCTTGATTGTTGTAGACACTGCATGTTGATTAGGGAAATTGAAACTAATCATCTAGAATATGTCATTGAATATGACGGTTGAATTAACACATTGATTATGTGTCTAGATTGATCATTGTATATGATAAAGTGTTTAAATACATTGCATATGTATCGTGTTTGGGAGGAGAAAGGGGATGAACTCCATGGTTTGGGGAGGAGATACGGGATGTACTCTCAAACTTGTTGGGAGGAGATAAGGGATGGACTCCATTGATAACTAAGTTGGCCGGAATGTCCAGGGTGAAAGTCCCGAAATCTTGATTATGTTTGCATAACGTAGATGAATTGAAGTATTAATAATATGAGTTGTAGTCTCATTTTGAATTGAAGTATTGAAGTATTAATGATATGAGTTGTAGTCTCATTTTGAATTGAAGTATTGAAGTATTAATGATATGAGTTATAGTCTCATTTTGAATTGAGGTATGGAAGTGTTAATGATATGAGTTGTAGTCTCATTTTAAATTGATTATGATTGGAGTGTTGATAGTATGTGTTGTAATCTCATTTGAAACTGTTCGGATAAACAATGAGCCGTATCTATGAATTGATTTTGATAATGAAACGAAAAAGGATTGAAACATGATTGTGAAGATGGTTTGGTTATGGAAGAGATGTACGTTGGTTAATAGTATGAGTTAAACATTTATCAAATGCTAATATTTTAGTTATTTCTCATGTTTGGTTTAGCGTATCTCTACTGGGTTTTGGCTCACCCTGTATGGGACATCATTTTCAGGTACAGGTGATATGTTGCCTCCGAGGATGTAGCTTGGGAGGTTTAGAAGCAGAAGGCTTATTTTTTGTAGTTATCTTTTGGTATTACATGTAATTCAAGCCAGGGGTTTAATATGTTAAGAGTTAGAACTCTCTTTTGTTGAAACCAAGTGTTGACTTGGAAAGTTGTAAGCCCGTAGGGCATTACTTTTGTTGTCAACATGTAATACTTTTTGTAATGAATACTCTGATAAATGAATACATGTTTATTTCTCCTATGTCTATGGATGTCATGAATGATTGGTTTATATGTATTATTTTGAGGGCGTTACATTGCATGTTTTATATTTCCTTCCAAAATATTAATGACAATTATTGAAAAACCATATTAACCCCAAATTGAAAATGTGAGAGAAATGAATAAACTATGTCAATAATCTCTATAACTTCTTAGGAATCCTAGTCTAGTTCTTCTAATTTCGCACGTTTTATATTTCCTTTCAAAATATTAATGACAGTTATTGGAAAACCATATTAACACCAAATTGAAAACGTGAGAGAAATGAATAAATTATATCAATAATCTCAATAACTTCTTGATCTCTAATTTTTTAGATTCTCATCTCGCGGCTGTTCGGATTGATCTCCTCCACGAACCACTTCAGAAGCTGCTCCCGTGCTACAATTTCGGTGAGGGATTTCATGTTTTTTTTCTTTGTTATGTGCCTCGTTTGTAGTAGAAAATAATGTCTCATACTTCTTAACTATATCTCTCATTTTGTAGATTCTCGTCTCTCAGCGGTTTGAATCGATCTCCTCCACCAACCACTTCAGAAGCGGTTCTCTCGCTACCATTTTTGTGAGGGATTTAATGTGTTTTAATTGTTACGTGCTTCGGTTGCAGTAGAAAATTGTTAGCTTTTGATAAAACTCTCTCTAGATTGAACTATTATTTTGTATTGAATTTAACTTGTATTGATCTTGAATTTTCCTCTTACTTGATTTCTTTGTCTTTGTGCTTGGGGAAATGGCTTCAATATCAAATTCTTTGAACCCAAGAGAAAATCGTTTCCATTGTGTGGCATTGAACCTAAATCATCATGAACACAAACCTCTCATAATAGGGAAAAACTAAGATATGAAGGCCATAGGGGTATGACCGTTGTTTCAATGTGAACCCAAAATGGTATAACTAGAAAGGCAGTGCAACCTAATAATAGTCTTCAAGATTTCTCCTTGTATAAACACTATTTCATATCCATATTAGAACTCAAATGGTAACATATTTGGAATAGTGGAATTAGATGGAATTGGCATTTGAAAACGGAATTTGATTTGGTGGGCTTTGGAATCAATAAAATCTTACGTAGTCTTATTACCCAAACTACACTCCACATCTTTGGTTTTGATCTACTTTTATCTGGTCTTATTGCTTCTTGTAGTGAAGCAAAAGCAGGCACTGTGGAACAAGAAAGTGGAATGCAATAAAACAGACATGCAATAATAATCACATATCATGATGGGATAGAGTGAATAAAAATTGACATAAAAAGAAATAATAATAATAATGATAATAATAGTCACTATTTTTTATTTTAGTTTTTTAAATTCAGTTCTTTAAAAATTAATTTTTTATTTTTTTGTAATTTTTATTTTTAATGAATATTTTTAAAATTTTAAACAATATTTTAAACTTTTTTAGATGCACCTTGCTCAGATGTATGTAAATAATAAAATATCTGTCAAAAAATATTTTATAAAATTGATATATACACAAAAATACGAAAAACATATTTGATTTTCATTTTTTTTTGTATTTTTAGTATTTAATGAATTGTTTAAAGATTTTTTCACAAATATTATACTTTTTAAGTGTATTTATGTTAGGTGTGTCTAAAAATTAAAAAAATTGCTTAAAATATTAAAAAAATTTCATTGAAAAATAAAATAAAATAAGGAGAATTAAAAAATAGAATTTTGTAAAAAATATTTTCTGAAAATCAAAACCAAACAAGCAAGTAATTAATCACACCAAATCTTGACTAGTGATTCTGCCAATTTTGTTTCTCTCACATGCTCTCATCTTCTTGTTGTAGTGTCAAATAATGTTTCATATTACTCCTTAACTCTCTCTCTTTCTTTAAAACTCGTTGATCTCCACTTTTTAGATTCATTGATCACTCACTCTCATCTCTCGATGGTTCGGGTTGATCTTTCATGCCTTTTTTTTTTTTGGTTATGTGTTTCATTTGTGGTATAAAATAATGTCTCATACTTCTTAACTCTATCTATGAGACTCTTTGATCTATCATTTGCTTATTGAATAAATTAATAGACTATCATAGTTGGGAATAGTTTAATTGGTTAGGCATTTGTTTTAAAATTTTGGGGACGAAATTCTTTAAGGGGGGAAGGTTATAGCGATTCCGGTTTTGACCTGACCTTTGTTGTATCCCGGACTCGGGTTTCGTGGTTTGATGTTGTTATCCTTGTTTTTTTTCCCTCATTTGTCTTTGAGTTTGAGTTTTAGAATGTGTTGAGCGTCTTTGGAATAGGTTGGTGATGAATTGGTCTAACTTGTTGTTGCCCAGATTTTGGCTTCTTCGCTCGAGCAAGGATTCTTGCGCTCGAGCGAGCCTTGTGAAATTTGCTTCTTCGCTCGAGCGAGGTTTCTTACACTCGAGCGAGATTTGAGAGTTTTCAGGTTTCTTTCCCAGATGCAGGATTTCTGGGAAAGTGGAGTTCTTCGCTTGAGTGAGGCTTCTTGTGCTCGAGCGAGCGTGTGTGTCTGTAAAACTTCTGAAGGTATGTATTCTGCGCTCGAGCGACGCTTCTTGTGCTCAAGCAAGGTCACTCGCTGTAGCGAGAACTCTTTCGCTTGAGCGAGCATCGCGTATATCAATTCGTAGCAGACCAGTTTTATATCAATTCGTAGCAGACCAGTTTTATATCTTTTTTTGGATTTAATAAAATCTTACCAAGTCTTATCTTTGGTTTTGATCTAATCTTATCTAGTCTTATTGTTTCTTGTAGTGAAGCAAAATCAGGCACTGAGGAACATGGAAGTGGGATGCAATAAAACTGATATGCAATAATAATCACATATCATGATGGGATAGAGTGAATAAAAATTGACATAAAAAGAAATCATAATAATAATAATCCTAATAATCAATATATTTGATTTTAGTTTTTTAAATTCAGTTTTTTAAAAACTAAATTTTTTATTTTTTTGTAATTTTTTGTTTTTAATGAATATTTTTAAAATTTTAAACAATGTTTTTTGAAATTTTTTTTAGATGCACCTTAGTTAGATAAATAGTAAAATATTTGTCAAAAAATATTTAAAAAAATTAATAAATACACAAAAATACGAAAAACGTATTGAATTTTCATATTTTTTATTTTTGTATTTTTAGTATTTAATGAATTGTTTAAAGATTTTTTCACAAATATTATATTTTTTAAGTTTATTTATGTTAGGTTTGTCAAAAAATTAAAAAAATTTCTTAAAATATTAAAAAAATTTCATTGAAAAAAAAATGGAGAATTAAAAAATAGAATTTTCTAAAAAATATTTTTTGAAAATCGAAACCAAAAAACAAGTAATTAATCACAACAAATCTTGACTAGTGATTCTGCCATTTTCGTTTCTCTCACATGATCTCATCTTCTTGTTGTAGTATCAAAATAATGTTTCATATTACTCCTTAACTCTCTCTCTCTCTCTCTCTCTCTCTCTCTCTCTCTCTCTGTGTAAGACTCGTTGATCTCCACTTTTCAGATTCATTGATCACTCACTCTTATCTCTCGGCGGTTCGGGTTGATCTTTAATGCTTTTTTTTTTTTTTTTTGGTTATGTGTTTCTGTGTTTCATTTGTGGTATAAAATAATGTCTCATACTTACTTCTTAACTCTATCTATGAGACTCTTTGATCTCTTATTTGCTTATTGAATAAATTATATCAATAATGTCACTAATTTCTTACAAATTCTAGTTTAGTTCTTCTAATTTTACATGTTTTATATTTCCTTCCAAAATATTAATGACAATGATTGAAAAACCAAATTAACACCAAATTGAAAACGTGAGAGAAATGAATAAATTATATCAATAATCTCAATAACTTCTTAGGAATCCTAGTTTAGTTCTTCTAATTTCGCACATTTTATATTTCGTTTCAAAATATTAATGACAATTACTGAAAAACCATATTAACACCAAATTGAAAACGTGAGAGAAATGAATAAATTATATCAATGATCTCAATAACTTCTTAATCTCTCATTTTTCAGATTCTCATCTCTCGGCGGTTGGGATTGATCTCCTCCACCAACCACTTCAGAAGCTGCTCTCTCGCTATCATTTCAGTGAGGGATTTCACATTTTTTTCTTTGTTATGTGCCTCGTTTGTAGTAGATAATAATGTCTCATACTTCTTAACTCTATCTCTCATTTGGCAGATTCTCATCTCTCAGCGGTTCGAATTGATCTCCTCCACCAACCACTTCAGAAGCAGTTCTCTCGCTGCCATTTTGGTGAGGGATTTAATGTTTTTTTAATTGTTACGTGCTTCGTTTGCAGTAGAAAATTGTTAGCTTTTGATAAAACTCTCTCTAGATTGAACTATTATTTTTTATTGAATTTAACTTGTATTGATCTTGAATTTTCCTCTTATTTGATTTCTTTCTGCATAGGCTTGGGGAAATGGCTTCAATATCAAATTCTATGAACCCAAGAGAAAATCCTTTCCATTGTGTGGCATTGAACCTAAATCATCATGAACACAAACCTCTCCTAATTGGGAAAAACTAAGATATAAAGGCCATCGGGTTATGGCCATTGTTTCAACGTGAACCCAAAATGGTATAACTGGAAAGACAGTGCAACCTAATGATGGTCTTCAGGATTTCTCCTTCTATAAACACTATTATCATATCCATATTAGAACTCAAATGGTAACATATTTGGAATAGTGGGATTAGATGAAATTGGCATTTGAAAATGGAATTTGATTTGGTGGGATTTGGAATTAATAAAATCTTAACCAGTCTTATTACCCAAACTAGACTCCACATCTTTGGTTTTTGATCTAATCTTATCTAGTCTTATTGCTTCTTGTAGTGAAGCAAAAGTAGGCACTGAGGAACAGGGAAGTGGGATGCAATAAAACGGACATGCAATAATAATCACGTATCGTAATGGGATAGAGTGAGTAAATATTGACATAAAAAGAAATAATAATAATAATAATAATCATCATCATCATCATCATAATCACTATATTTGATTTTAATTTTTTAAATTTAGTTTTTTAAAAATTAATTTTTTTTTTGTAATTTTTTTGTTTTTAATGAACATTTTTAAAATTTTAAACATTTTTTTTTTAACTTTTTTTAGATGCACCTTACTTAGATGTATGTAAATAGTAAAATATTTGTCAAAAAATATTTTAAAAAATTAATAAATACACAAAAATACCAAAAACATGTTAAATTTTCATATTTTTTGTATTTTGTATTTTTAGTATTTAATGTATTGTTTAAAGATTTTTTTCACAAATATTATATTTTTTAAGTGTATTTATGTTAGGTGTGTCTAAAAATTTAAAAAATTGCTTAAAATATTAAAAAAAATTCATTGAAAACAAAAAAAAAAATATGGAGAATTATAAAATTGAATTTTCGAAAAAATATTTTCTGAAAATCAAAACCAAACAAGCAAGTAATTAATCATACCAAATCTTGACTAGTGATTTTGTCATTTTCGTTTCTCTCACATGCTCTCATCTTCTTGCTGTAGTATCAAATAATGTTTCATATTATTCCTTGACTCTCTCTCTTTCTCTAAGACTCGTTGATCTCTACTTTTCTTATTCATTGATCACTCGCTCTCATCTCTTGGTGGTTCGGGTTGATCTTTCAAGCTTTTTTTTTTTATTTTATTTTTTATAGTGAGAGCAATCCCAAATTGTTGCTGCTTCAATTCCCATAAAATCCTCAATCTTTTGATATAGGTATGAAATTATGAAAATTCAAAATTTAATATAATGGATTTGCATTTCTTTTTTAGTGCCTTTGGTTGCTATCATAATTTTGAGATGGCAAATCGAATTTCTAGTTGATTTGTAGTTTTTGCTCCTTTGAATGTTCCCATAGGTTGATGGTGGATGTGAAATTGATTCTCTTTCAAAAGTAATTTTTATTTATTAATACTAGTAGGGCACGTGTGCTACACAAGAGTTGAAAAAAAAATATTTATTAAATTAATGTAAGTGTAAATAAAATGTATAAAATACTTTTTTGACATTCACGCATGATTTCAAATACTTTTTTGACGTTCATGCATCATTTCTTGGACCCAAAAAAGGAAAATTTTCAGTGCTCATAACCTAACTTGCATGATTGCAAATCAGAAAATCGAACAAGCGCGTTAGTCTAATTCTCATTTTGGTTAAAATTGTTTTAAGTAGAAGCCAAAAACAAAAAAATGGTCAAAATAATGAACTAGGGGCACAGTTGAGTCAGGCTTTCTGTCTTTCCCCCGTTGTTAATGCATTTGCCAGAAAGGGCACTATACTTGCCGGAAAGGGCACCATATTCGCCAGAAAGGGGCACGACTGAAGCTAACAGCAAAAGGGCCGAAAAGCTCTCTCATTCTCTAAGCAACGAGGTATCAAGCCAAGTGCGAAGTACGAATTGGAATGGATTGTTTGGACACATCTAATCGCACCCAAACTCCTGAGCAGAGCATCGTCAACCGGTGTCAGCTGCTGATTTGCTACACACCCAGTTGTAGCGCAACTCCTCTGTGGGAGGAATTCACTAGCTGTGTGCAGAAAAAAGAGAATCTAGCAGAATGCTAGGGGCAAGAGCCCGCAACTTCTTGTTTATCCGTCAACCACCCAGGGGAGGGATAAAAAATGAGAGATTAAAGAATAGAGAGATGTGCACTGAGAGAAAAAGTGAGGAAAAGGGTTTTGTGAGAAAAGCTGAGGTTGAGGGCCGAGTGATGTGAGAATCACAAATAAGAAAGGATGGGAAACAATACCCAGAGAAATTAGCTCCTCGTGCACCGAGAGGTCTCTTGCCTTTGTAACACAGTTGAGTGTTGTGTTTGTGTGTTTTGTTTGTCTCGATTCTTGTTTTGAGTCGTTTGAGTGTCAACAGATGTGTTTAGGTCATTTTACCTTGTTTTTCCTTTGTTGAGTTGTGTTTAGGTTGTTCTACCTTTGTTTTCCATTGTTGAGTTGTTTTGGCTGTGGTCAGTTGTAGGCTCAATACCCGGTTGAGAACCCATTTTCTCATTTCAATTTCAAAATCGTTTTGCACTCCGAGTGCCGTGCCATTCTCCACATCTGTGCAAAACAAAATTCGTTCTTTCGTAAAACCACAGGGTTCAACCCAGGTCATATGGGAATAGTAAAATAAGGACCTATCTGAAGCTATTTAGGTTCCGGACTGCAAAGCAAAAGAAAAGAGGGAAAATTTGGAGCATCTTAGCATGTTTCAACTTTAGCAAAATCCAAGACTGCATTCCAGGTGCACCTTCTCAGGCCTCGCCGTTTCTCTGGAGTATGAGTGTATCTCAACCCCAAGTGTAAGCCTGCTTCAAGTCAGAGTGGCAGTCCAAGCAGCACATGCGGTTTTCACATGCAAATGTTATCTTTGCCAATATAAACAGGGTGTACCCTTTTCGAGCAGAGTGTGTTGCAAAGCCCTCTGAGAGATAAATCGGAGGCACCAGAGTACATGTTTGATGCCTCTCTATTGCATAGAATGTGCACTTTCATATACGCTTCTGTTTCATGCGTGCCACGCATCGTTATGATTCATGCATAGAATGTGCTTGCTTTCGATTCCGCATAGAATATGCTTTGCTTTCAATCATGCATAGAATATGCTTTCAATGTTGCATAGAATATGCCTGTCTTATGCATATAATATGCTTTCAATATTGCATAGAATATGCTTTCCCTGTTGCACAGAAAATGCCCCCATACTTGCACAGAAGATGCATTTTATCGCACTTTTTTGTGCACCATCCTCGCACTTTCTTGTGCATTGTATCTCTCTCGCACTGTCTTGTGCACCTTGTGGTTGGGTTTTACTCGCGCTGTTTAGCGCATCGCATTGTTAGTGCATTTCAAATCATTCGCACTATTTTGCGCACCTCAATCGCACTGTTTTGCGCAGTTTATCATTTGCGCTATTTTGCGCATTGCATTATTTTGTGCAGTTTATCATTCGCGCTATTTTGCGCACCTCAATCGCACTGTTTTGTGCAGTTTACATTCGCGCTATTTTGCGCATCGCATTATTTTGTGCAGTTTATCATTCGCGCTATTTTGCGCACCTCAATCGCATTGTCTTGTGCTTTGCATATCGCATCGCGCTACCTTGCGCACCATACCTGCACTTGTTAGTGCATTGCATCGCGCTGTCTTGCGCACCTTATCTGTATCGCACTGTTTTGTGCATTCACCCTGCTCGTACTGTTTTGTACACCTTTAGCATCGCACTATTTTGTGCATCTTCTTAGCACTGTTTTGTGCATTCACTCTGCATCGCACTGTCTTGTGCACATTGTATTTTTGTATCATTCGCACTGTCTTGTGCACTCTCTGGTCTGGGAGACCTTAAATCCTCTAGTCTAGGAGACCTTAAATCCTGCATCTTTATTCGCACTGTCTTGTGCACTCTCTGGTCTAGGAGACCTTAAATCCTCTAAAGGTGCAATTCCTTTGGTGTTTGTCATGCCCGAACGACTTCCAGTGGTCTGGTATAGCCACCTGCCTGTGTTTGCGGTGAGTTCCTAAGAGACCAACTGAGACAGTGGAAACTAGAGTTTGAATGGCTCATGCCTAGAACGCAAAGGTTTGGGATTTCTGAGACTAAAGTCTGGTTTAAATACCCAGGGGTATATCCTCGGCTTGAAATCTGTATGGCAGCCCTATAGATTGAGATAGCATGTGTATGCACCTCAATTTTGGATATTGAACCAACCTAGTCTGTCACCCTATTGGAGAATAGGGAAAGCTGCGACCATATTTAGGGAGAAAAGTAGTACCTGTGGTTCAACTAAGAAGAAGCGAAAGACCCCCAACAGCATGAGGCACGATATTGTATGTACGGTTCATTTGAGGCTGGCACGACCAGACGAGCCGGACAGGTATTATGTTCTCCGTGTGAGACGTAGCGAGAATTGAATAATTCTCTTACATCCTTTCTGCATGAAATGTAGTTAGATTTGTATATGCTTGCTTAAAACTGTTGCATGATATGCTTCATTACAGCTTTCTTTGCATGAT